>OX345662.1:11200000-12400000 GCA_947044415.1 Eupithecia dodoneata | reverse complement strand
CCTGCCTACCCCCAGAACAAATATCTGAAAATCTTACACACAATTTTGTCTCAAGGCGGGAATCGAACCCGCAACCTCCTGGGTCGCAGGTGGGCCTTCGCCGACCACGCCACAGAGGTCGTCAAACTTTCATAAATTTTAATATTTATTACACAACATACTTAGTAAAAAGCTATTATATCTTTATTTTTGATCATTT
This sequence comes from Eupithecia dodoneata, assembly GCA_947044415.1. Lineage (NCBI taxonomy): Eukaryota > Metazoa > Arthropoda > Insecta > Lepidoptera > Geometridae > Eupithecia > Eupithecia dodoneata. The sequence goes on along the minus strand of OX345662.1, from coordinate 12,399,801 downwards.
GTTCAATTACCTATATCAAATCTTTATCTCGCCTCCAATGTGCATGCAAATTTTAGTGTTTTTTGTTCGTATTTGTTGAGATAATTAGCAGCTTATTCTTAGCTAGACCATATCTAGGTCCACATTAGTCCAGCATCCGGTAAGGTAAACAAGCGACGACGCCGCCCGCCGCCGCCGCCGCCGCCGCCGCCGTCCCGACGGCTGATTGGCGCTATTGCCGGAAAATACTCGTGTTTTATTATATTGGCTCTTGTTGCAAAACAAGAGCCAAAAGAAACAACTGCTTAACTGTAAAGAATGGCGGCTATTCTTTACAAAGCAGTTGTTTCTGATAATGATGCCAATAAATCATTTGTTTATTAATGTTGTCGTCAATTTATTTCTTCCTTGACAAAACTGGCGTTTCTGACAATGATGCCAATGAACCATCTGTTAATTGATGTTATCGTCAATTTATTTATATATTTTTTCACAACCAAAATCCACAGTTCTTAGAGGTACACTTAATGAAAATAACACTATCTTAACATTCATAACCTACCACCAAGAAAGGTTTTGAGTACATTTATTAATTAATGTACTTAACGCAAGTTGACTATCACTAAATCTAAAAGTTTAAACAAACAATAAAGACGAATAAATCTTTGTATGATTTGCAAATATTAATTGTTTCGGGTGTTTTGGTCGTTTTGTATGTATAATAACAATATCTGTAATGTATTGTATTATGTATATCAGTTATCTAGCATCCATAACACAAGCTATGCTTAGCTCGGGGCTAGATGATGCTGTGTGGATTGTCCAGCATTATTATTTATTTATTAATACCTACCATTACAAGCTTAGAAAAATAGTAGCAAGATCGAGAGCGCTACGGCGCGTAGGGGCTCATCCAGCCTAGAGAAGATTTCAACGCGCTCCAAGGTCTACGAGTTTGGTTTTTCTTCATTCGTTTGTTTTCGTTGTCCTATAGTGCTTTGATTCCACGAACATAGGTAATGCATTCACCAACTGATCTTACATTTTTAACAGATTTCGCAATAAGGAGAACTTACCCATGTTTTTTAATCTGTCTGACGATTTCTCCGCTATTGACGGATCGATTTGGATAAATCTTTGCAGTTGTACGAGTATAAATGATGAACTATATAAACGAGTATAATCTTTTAAAAAAATATTCTCTAGGATCTAGTTTTAGTATTTTATCCCGCAGAACTTAAAAAATGTTAAAAACTAAGAGAATCAGAGTCAGTTCTTAGTTTTTTGAAAACAATTAAATTAGAGCGAGTTTGGTTGGCCGCAAAAGCCAACTGCATTAACGATATTCAAATAAGATTACTTTAGCATTTTATCATCATCAATGTGGAATCCCTAAATCCCTATTTGCTGGGTATAAATAGGACTCATCATCTCGGTCTACGTAGTGTAGGACGCCCTCATGACGACCTGCGAAATACTGCAGGCAGGTAGTATATAGTATACTGCTGGATGCGTCAAGCTGAAGACAGGGCGCTGCTGTGGCGCTCATTAGGTCAGGCGTATGTCCAGCAGTGGACTAACATACACTGATGCTGATGCTGAAATAGGACTCATATAATTCTAAATGCCTTTCATTGCCAAAAAACTACCCAAAAATTAATCAAAGTAAGTAGTCGCCTCGCAGGTTATGGAGGTAAATTACAATTACAAGCAAACAATTTTGGCTAAGCAGCGTCCAATAAAGGCCGGCAACAAAGCTGAGCCACAGATACACACGCAGTACTTCCGGCAGACGACTGACGGGCGTCGGACGCGCGCCCGCCCGGCGGCGGCGGACTCCGAACGAACGAATATACACTCCTCACGTAATCGTAACTACGGATGTAGGTTTTATACATTTTCCTATTTCAGGGTAGTACTTTGACGACTATCCCTGATCATCCATGTCATCTCCACTAGCTGGAGGGCGTGCGTCAAGAACACGTTTGCCTTAGCGGTTGTCGATTCTTCGCGATATATGATAAACAAATAAGTTATTGGTACTTGGATAAGTATCGCTGATTTATTTATTTAAGTATAATTATTTCTCTAGTAAGTAATAGTAAGTATTTTAAAATAAAAATGCCTGTGCAACGTAAGAGATTCGAATCAGATTATTATAGTTATGTATACACCATCAATAGGTAGGTACTTGATCAGAAATGGGGGTTAAGAATATAAATAATAACTTATATATATATATAAATACATTTAAATAAAAGCAGCTATAGAACCAATCGTTCTGTTTGACGTAGAACATACAAAAACACAATCAATAAACATTAAAAACGTTCCTGGCGGGATTTTCCTTCCAATCTCATTTAAATTCAAACCTTTCGTTTACAGAATATTGTTATTGCAATGTAGAGCTGATAAACTAAGTGCAATTATTTGATAGCACTGCATTTGATACCTAGTTATACCATAGCAGTTAACACCATTCCCCTAAAACTAACCACGTTCCACCCCTTCCCCAAAAACTACGCGGGAATAAGGTCACGCATTCATTCAGCCAGATTTGGCGCGAACTGAAGCTGCGCGGCCATAAATACGAGATTTTCCCGCTTTTCGCGGCATTCCGTGCGAACCATCCGCCATGACACCCGCGGCCATATTTGAAAAAGAAACGAGAAAAATTACGAAAAGTTTTGACGTTCATAGAGCAGATTGCAGATGCACTACTTTTAAATTTCTGCATGATTTTATTCTGCTAAATCGCCTAAAAAATACTTTGAAACCAAAAACAAATAATTATGAAAAGTATTGACTAATTTAAATTATTTGATTTGTATTTTTGAGTGAGGACTGGATGCTGATGTTTTGTGAAATGAAGATGAGGATGCCTGATGCAGTTATTGCAGGTTTGTTTTTATGCTGGTATCATAACTGCGAAGTAGATCCTTATTTTAAGTAGGCATGTAAATGTCACCAGCTTCTCTTCCGTAGATATACTCGTATCTACATACTTAGATGCTGATAAATGGGATGAGTTATGGTAGAGCTATCAAAATCATTCTGATATAAAGCTTTGCTTAAGAAAAGTTAAAGTATATAACAATAGGTAGGTAGTTCAAACCATGGGATAAAGCAGGTGTTCAGAGTCTGACGTCGTTGGACTAGCCGAAACTGTAAACAAACAAAGTAAAAAATGTACTAACATCCAAATGCGATATTTTGTGAAATTATTATCTAAAACTCAAAAAACTGGATTGCGCTAAAACTTTTTATCGATGAAGTTCTAAAATATAATGGGCTACTTTTTATCCAGAGAGATAGTAAGAATGCCTTGAAAAAGGTTCTTACTATCTACAGATTCGATTTTTTATGAGAATCGACTGTTTATGAACAAGTTGTAATCGATTTTGTTAGGTAGTAGCTTAATATTTGTTATTATGTTACAGACTTAGCAGTCTTCTAAATTATTTTATTTTTGGTATCAGAATATTAAATAGAATAAAATATTATAATGTTTGCTGTTTAGTTTGTTACTTGCTTTACGCAAAATTACACATCTATTTTCCGTAGTAAAAAGCACAGATTAAGTTACTGTGATAAACTATAATTTTTATACCGAATCAGTATTTTTTAAAGGAATAATTTTCGTCACATAATAGGTACTATGTTGTTCGATAAAAATCGAAACTTTCGTAAGTCCCATATTTTTTGAGTCGGCAGACCTATGTATCTCTGACAAAAATAACTATTTCTATGGAATACTTCATTATGTCATTCAGTTTTCATCTACCTACTATCTGTCAAGAATTAGGGAACTTCGTAGCCGTGCATGTATCAAACAGCAAATCAGAGAGTGGACAGGGGTATATCAATACAATACAAATACACTTTATTGCATAACAAACACAGAAAAAAACAGTAAAGAACAAACAAACAAAGATACAGATGCACAATGGGCAACCTTATCGCTAAGAGCGATTTCTTCCAGGCAACTTGGATGGACACATAGCTATAGTATAGGTATAGACGGTCATAATGGGAATGATCTGTCCGGGTGCAGGTTCGGTCGCGCTATCTTACCGCGGTTATTTATTAACTTGATGTGTCTTTCTGTGCACATTCCAAACGGATTGCCAATGATTGGTGGTAACTAGCGTACAGATGGTGCAACGAGGCATTTTCTAGAGAAAGAGACCTGAAATGAGAGCGCTTTGACTTTGGGACCGTAAAATACCTTCGATAAAGGATACCTATCATAGAATTTATTGAAGCACCAATGACAATCTCTATTTCTCCGCGAAAAATCAGCAATCCATTGGGTGTGAGAAAGAAAAACATTTTATACATTATATCAATATTTTTTATCTTTACACTACAATGAGGTGTTATTTTGAAAACGCCTCATTCGGAAATAATAATTTATCAAGAATGTTTGGTCACGATAAAATAACTCACCTGGTCAGCTGTGGTAGTTTTTTCTGCTACGGCCTACGGTACTACGGTGTAGCAAGAAAATTTCATTAAAAATATTTAATCGCACTATGGTTATGATGAAGCACGGGCATTGAAAGTTATTTTGGAAGGTACCTGTTCAATAAATTATAATGTTTTCAAGTGAAGGCGAACACTATTTTTATCTTAGATAATTTTCGGCAATCTAAATCCAACAAAATATCAATTTGCAGTTGATAATAGAACTATTATTGAAGTGATTCGATCGCCGCAAAAAGGATCGAGACTCGTAGGCAGAAACCTGGTCCGGTCGCCACTTCTGTCAGTTGGTGCATGGTCACATTGAGTGGCGCCGCACGCACACACGCGCGTACACCTGACGCCAGCCGCGCCACAGCGCACAGCATAGTTACTATGGCGCCGCCGTCACAGATTTCAACGTAGTTACTGGGCCGGCGTCCATCGGTGGCGCCAGCGACCCCCCTCCCCCACTCCCGCGACCGCCCGCCGCGCCGCCCGCCTGCCGTGGGGCTGCCAACTCGAGAAATGTGCCGGGACTTGGCCAAATTTTTGATAGGGGAATTAATTGAATAAAAATTATAATAAAAATGCTTTCGGTATATTATCATAACTCTTTTCAAAGTAACGTCATAAGTAGTGTTTATGCCGAACTTTATAAATGTGTCCCTCTTATCAACGAATAGCTTCTGCTTGCGGCTTTGTACGCGCTTTTCAAGTAGCCTATATCTGTCATCGGGATACCATTTATATCCCTGCAAAAAATCATTAAGATCCAATCAGCCGTTCAGCCTTTAGTCAAGACACACAATTACCTTCGCTTTTCTATCATTAGAATGGATGTAGGATTTAAAAAGTCTCGGAATAGAAATAACGGTTTTATTATCGAAACGTACGCGTTGATGTCTTTTGTATGGGGAAAGATGCAATCAGGCAGTGTGACCCTAAAAAGAATGTTAAAGATTTTGCTGGATTAGGTCCTAGTTTTTTCATGGTTTACCAGTAGTACCTACCTACATTATAATTGTCTATTTATAACATTAGTTAACTTTGGTCTTTTAAACCTGAAAAAAAAAACAGTCCAGGGCTACTAAAATATCAATTAGGTACTTACAACATTTTAGATTTGTTATTTCCTTCAGCTGGACTAAAACGATCATCACAATTAGCTGGTCTTATGCTACGCGTATCCCTTGGTTTCTCTTTTAAATTATGTACATTTATTTTCTCCCTTAAATCCCATAAAATCGTCCATAGTTCCTGACAACGATATATTGTTGGGAAACATTACCGGGGAAAAGAGCAATGGTGCAGTGTCGTGATGTGTTGGTGACGTATGGGGGCGTGCGGGGTCGGTCGCGGGCGATCGTCGCGTCAGTCTCGCGTGCGGCGGCGGCTCGCGATGTCGTGTCGGCGCCGGTGACGGCATGTGATGTTCCGGAGACGCGCGCTGCGGCGGCGGCTGGAGGCGGGCGGCGCGCGGCTGACGGACGAGCAGCTGCGGGCGGTGGCGCGCGCGCTGGACGCCGGGCCCGGCGGCGCCGCCTGCGCGCCCGGCCCGCCGCCCCACCACCGCCTGGCCCTGTTCCGCGCCACGCGCTACCCCGACCTGCAAGCGCTGGACGAGCTGCGACCGCTCCCCCACTGCCCCGGGGACACCTGCTGCAACCCCTACCACTACAGCAGGCTCTGCAAGCCCGGTACGTGAGGCCGATGACCGCGCAACAAGTGCATCGCAAGTAACGTCAGACGCGAGTTGCGCTCCTCTCGTTTTCAAAATAGAATGTGCTGTGTGTGCCGAGCGTCCGACCTGAATGATGCCGGAATGAATGGTTTCTAGGTGTTGTGACTGTGTTGTATCGCTGCAACACCCTGGCTGGATGTTGTTTACCTTTTTGTGTGTTATTAAATAGCGAATCTGACCCGTCACCGTCAGCTGCGGATTGAAACATAACCTAACCCTGTTGACAAGTTTGTTGTGAGAAAACTTTGTTTCGTGCGTTAACAATGGTCAAAGTGCAATATCTTCATTGATTAGTGTAATTCTGTGGACGTGCTCTCGGCGCCATCGTTGTTCCGTGTGTTCCTGACCGTCTTCACGTGGGTCGCAGCCGGTATCAGTGCCAATCGTTATCATCGTATTATCGCTACTGTTTGTTTCTGTATCTTCACGCCTGCGCTGACGTCAGAGCGCACTCCTCACGCCGCCCGGTACATACTCCTCTTCACTATCGACGATCTAACTTTCATCCGAGTAGGTATTAGATAAAAAGCAGAATCTATCACTCGACTCGCTCAGAGTTCTATATTTGGCAATGACATCAGCGGCTGTTTCTAAATTATTTAACTTAAGTTTCGCTGTTATGGCTTTCGTTTTTGTTTTCTGGTCTTCGCGCAGTCCTTGATCCCTTCCTAGCTCGTTCATTCAAACCTGTCTGGGAACCTGTTGATTCATCTCTTGACTCTACAGGAATTCTTATTCGAATTTAGTGAAGTTGTTGTGGAGTGTGGGAGTAGTTGTGTGAGGGAAAGGTAGTGTGTACGCAGTCGCGGGTAAGGCGAGTGGCTATCACCTAATGTGCGGGCGGGCGAGGGTCACTCGCTCGCGATAACTAGACAAGGTCACGGCGCTGGCGCCGGCGTGCCGCGACGCCCGGCGCGCGCAGCCCGTTAACTTTTTAATTCGTCAGGCAATGGCGCTACTGCCGCCAGCACTCGCCGCGTGCGGCCACATTCCACCTCCTTAGTATCCTGACCTCGTCAAATCACTTTTACAATTACTTACGTTTCGAATTCAATCCGTTCGATCCTTGTTCGATCATTCGCTTTGTGAATCTCGTTTGTCTATTTTCGGCGGTTGCGTCAAACTCATCTATCGGACTATTAGACCCGTGTTCCGTGTGTTTTTCTCGATTACTGACTAATTTATTCAGCTGTAAATTAAATATAACGATAATTATATGTGGGTATGCTTGTCTCGAGTTGTGTTTACCTGGCGACTAACAAATATCAATATGGTTTAGCGTGACACTAACTGCTTGGCACTAATCAAGATAAACTTGCGAAAATTGAAGTATCTAGCTCCGAGTAAAGTGTAGTCACTTTACTACACCATACTTCAATTTTAACCATTCATTTATAGCTGGCGTCATTGAGGTAATCATTTCCTTTCAAACAAGAATAGCCTGATATCCGCATTTGATAGTTGTGGAATTTTAATGTTGGGTCTAAGTTTAACAGGCCATTAAATATTCTAAGAGAGATTCTCAAAACTAAAGACGTGGTTTCCGAACTAATGAATGACCATGACATCAACTCGCGCGCAGTCAATCGCCTACAAACCGCCGCCCACGCCATTTGTACTGCCTATATAACTTAGGGACTTGTACGTAGGTGTGTTGACAATGCCTGTTAGCATATTAATTAAGAAGAAAGCCAAGAAAAACATGAATATGAATGTTTCCTTATGTGGTAAGACTCGCACTCAAGGGCTTTGCCAAGTCAGGAGCGATTCACCAACCAGTTAGTTTTATACTGATGCCCACGGAAGTCAGTGTAGTTGCTGGTTTCTTCTATCTGTGAGCATGGAACCACATTCTATGAAGACTTATAGGGTGGGTGGTGCCGGGGCGGGGTAACAAACTGATTTTTATCTTAAGACTGGAATCAAACCTGAACAGTACAATTTGGTTCAATAGAAAGAAGTCTTCTATCACGAAAACTCTCTGAATACAGTAGTGCAAATACCATGAGCAAGCACAGGAATGTCGAAAACAAAAACCTCGTGTTCAGATGAGCAATCTACAAAGTGGTCTTCCATTCACTTTCGCCGGCATGGGCGCACTTGGGCCTCCAATTGGTCAAGTCAGTTAGTTTAGCGCACACGCATAACCAGTTGTATAATTCGGTCAACAGATTCGCTTGCTCGTCTTCATATTCGTGAGTGATTGAACTAAAACAGAGGAGAGAAACAAGAGAGTTAACACTTCTCAACTTTGACAAACAAAACTGAATATAGTGCGTACCATACCAGTGACTTTCCTTGACCACTAACAAAATACCTTACCAAACCGATTGGTGCTGGTTGATCCCCAAACCCAAACATAACCCTATTCACCCTGAAAGACTATATTGAAGCAAAGTTCACAAGACGTTTTGAAAGTGTAACGGAGGGATATTGACGAATGGTACAGGAAGGAAGGAAGAAATACAAGACAGCGACAAAAAACAACAAAGATAGAAACAGCTGGGAACATTATTAACACGGGCATAAAATACCATCTGAAAGGAGCCGATGGAAATAACAAGGAGTGAACTGAACAGGAAATGAATAAGTATCCAACATGCAGCTTGTTCTTTCGGCGTGACGCGGAGACCTCACCTGTACGTTTTTTGCGGCGGCGGCGGCCGTCTCGACAGGCTCATGTCGCCACTGTTTTTGTCGGCTTTCGCGTCTGTTTCCCACCGCACTATAAATATAGACTGTATTATTGCGCGCTCGATTGTGCTTGATTGTGCACTTTGGCATCGCGGTCAGTGTTTGTTTATTCTAGCGGTTTTCTCTAGTCTCGCCTCTATGCCTATTGTTTCGTCTACATTTTGAAACCCATTAAATCTGACATTCCTGATTATGGTCAGTCACATTTCACGCTAGCTTCATGGCGCGTTTGGCAAACTCCTAGGACCGAACTGGTTACAGGTTCAGATTTACGATGTTGTAAATATTATTGTTCATCGCTTAAATCATCGACGTCTGTTTATAGTCGGACACCTGTTCCGTTTCATCACGCCCTCGGTCGCCCTGACGCGGCGCCTAGCTATCGATATCCTCGTTGCGCGTTATGTTATATTTGGCGGAAGACCTCGATTACTGAGTCGAGGAATGTTAACTGTGGAGCCGACATGTTCACGCGTATCAATCTGCTGGTGCGTACGGGTGCGAGGCGCCGCGCCACCGGCCTCTATTTGTGAATGTTTTTATGCGAGTCGGTGCGTTTGGAGGAGGCGGCGAGTGCGCGGGGCGAGGGGGGATCGTTATCTTATCGCGCGGCGCCGGCGTCGAGTCGCCGCCGCGCTGCGCGCAGGATCCCAGCTCCCCCGTGCCGCTCCACGGCGGCGCCCGCGCACGCCCGAATGTCATCTCTCACCCGTTACGGAAATCACTCACCCACATCCGGCAATTAAGCCCACATTCAAATCGACGGAGAGGCATTATCGCAGAGCTGTGTAAGTACCAGAAGACGAGTGCCTGCGGCCCACGCTGCGCCACCAGGCTGCGCCAGTGGGGTCCCAAATGTAATGATGTCGTCTAGATACACCGGTATCCATCTGTCGATGGGGCGACGCGGCGGAGGCGGCGGCATGGCCGATATTTATTTAGCCATAATTGCTTGTCGGCTGAGTGGCGCCGGCGCCCGCCGTGTCGCGTCTGCGCGGGGCGCGGGGGCAGGGCGCCGCCGCCGCCGCAGGTACGCCCGCCGCACTGCGTAAGCTCAACTCGATTTTCGTGATCGGTTTTTTTCTCGTTTTATTGTAGTCTGGTCATGTTTTTGGGTTGCTTTGTTCAATTTGTGAATGGTTCTTTTATTATGCGCACCGAATAATAGACGCGCATTAAAAGAAATCGTTGTTGCTAGCGATTTGTATGGCGCCCGGTAGTGATACTTGGATGCAATAACAACTTATAGAGTCGAGGTCTTGTTTTCGTTTGAACTTGTTTAAGCGAGGTAATTACAAGGTAGATGTTTGATAAGGTTGTCTAAAGGCTGGATGTTATCAGCGTGTATTGGCACAGAGTGTGTCACAAAGTGGCCCAGTCACCGGCGGCACCTGTGGTAGAACCGGTTGCTCCTGACGCCGGCTCTTGCAAAACTGGAAAATTTGTATCTTTTATTACCTACTCCTACCGGGCCGCCGCCGACGTAATGGCGATCATTTCACTTGTCTTGTTAGACGCCACCTACTTTAAGTACCTACTAGCACTTACTACTTGCAGCTGCAACGCTATTTTACGCCATAAAGTTTAATCAGCTAGGCTCTGATCACCCATCGCTTCCGGTGAGAGAAATTCTAAAGAACAGTGATTACGACATCTCAAATGAAGTTCTTGGTATTCATTGTATCTAATAACCACGTCAGTGTCGTCGAGAGAGATCTTATCGACATCCAATCCTATCCCGATCGGATTAACCTTTACGAATGGGGATATTTCGACATGTCCACGACTTATCGAAAAGACAATTCTGATATTATTTGTATTGGTAATAGGGTTCTCAATCGAGAAAAAGTTGAATGAGACACCTGAGCCACCAAAAGATTCGTCTTTATGAATACACAAATCGTCATAAGAGGCCGTCTGGGGATAAGGTTTTGGCAATTAAATAACATTTTATTATACGCTTTGACATTTTATTCTGAGCAAAGCAAATAATTTAATAGTCGGTGAATATTAAACATCTTGTTATATTATTTATAACGAAAGCGCCTAATCATATTTGCGTTTATTGCTTTTACAAACGATTTGATGTTCCTCTAACGAGGGCCGTTTTATCTCTTCTATTTGATAGAAAATGTAAACTAGTAAAGCATCAACTCCGTCATTATCAACGGGCCACCGCTGTAATTGGACATAATTGCTTTTTAGAGCCGCCATCATCACGTTTGAACTTTATAATTGGGGTCCGTTCGTTTTCTTGCCGAGGCACCGCGTGCCCCAGTGGTGCCATCCTACGTCTGAACTCTTCAAAGAACGCTTCCCACACGTTCCGTTCAAAGTGCAAATATTTCTTTCCGTACGTTGTCATTCATCGGTATGGATTTAGCGTTAGCATTTGCCGCATCTACATTCTTGTTCCGTGTAAGTACGTCACGCATGCCTTCCGGCTTTACAGTAGCCTACGGTGTCGTCGGCGCAAGGTCCGCCTCACCACGTCATGACACTGTGGATCTCCATTCTTCACATTATTTATATTCGCAATAGACTCTTATCATTTTGTGGTCAGCGAGTCATGAAAAGGGCATCATACATGCTCGCTTGTTAAAATTGTTTTCATTCTGATGATATGTCTGGCGCCACGTTAGCGCCTCAGGGCCACATCCGATGGACGTTGCAAATATTTATGAAATCACTCACGCATTCAAACAATATCACCTATAGAGCTCCGTCTGCCTGTTCACGTAGCTACAGCCAGGTGTGACGTCACCGGCGACACTGATCTTCATGACATCAATCTTCTTAGTGTCACAAGAAATGCTGATGTTCCGAGAATATGAATCAAACCAATTAGAAGATAAGAAGAAACTACAGGAAAAGCTAATTTCTGGTTTCCTTTGTCAGTTGTCTTAATGTGTCTTGCGGTTTCGTGACCGACAGCATCATTAGGCCTACCGAGGGGACATAATGGACCTTCAATGAAATCAAACCACTCTCTGTATAAATTATGATCACCACCCTTACATATTTCAATAATGTTGTCTGTCAGAAACGTTTCTCTTACATGAAACTTCGTCTTTCTATATGAACACTTTGTAATTAGCTGTTGTTATTCGTTACGATGAATTGAACCTTTGAATCATCACATTCTCTGGGTAAGTTTGTTAGGGTGTGTAGGTACTGCAGGTTGTATGGTCAGGAGCGTGGGCGCGCCACGCGGCCGGCCGGCGCCGCGCCGCCGCCGCCGCCGGCGCCATCCGACAAGTTATAATTCGGGCGCGCTATTTCTGTACTTCGCACGCACGCGCACAACACTGCGTACAATTTTTTTTTTTAATTTAGATGTTTTGAATAGAGAAAGGTTTCTAGAAAATTCATATTATATTATAAACGACTAAATGTGTTTTGTCTTTGTCAAATTGTAACCTAGAATTTGATAAGAAAATGAATCAAGATTTGATATTCATAGTTGTTCTGTTTTTATGCTGTTGTTTGGTGTTTTGGCTCCAGAATCATGAGAGTCCTACGGGCTATCTATCTATCTCTCAAATGTAACAGTTTTCCAAAAATGTAATTCAATGAGTTGTTTATTTGTTGCAACGACTCTATTTATCTACTCTCCGTAAATGTACTCGGTTATAATAAATAGCTTTAATTAATAATCTACGAAACTGTTGCCAAATTCTTGATACGCCATATTGTAAAGCGCTTGACATTTGACATTGCCTATTTCCGTATAGTGCTTGGATCTATGCATCCTTGTTTCGTAACTTTTCAGCTAATATCTCGTGCACCTATTTAGTGTAGATTTATAGTTTGTTTATTGTTTTCAATTGAGTTTTGTTTTTTTGTTTTAGAAGTGCGAGATTTGTCAGTTTGGCCGGTGTTGTTTATTGAAGCCGTTTCCTTTTCAATTTATTTTTTAGATTCCACAAGATTGTCTGTCGGAAGTGCAAATTGCTGGGACCGTGCGTGGGTGGTTTTAAATGATGTAGTAATCCTTATTAACTTCAAAAGTACCTACTTTAAAACATATAGTACATAACACTAGCTACATTACATTAATTTCATTGCATCAATTTATTTAAACTAGTAACATAGATTTTCAAGAATCTCATAATTTACCTGCTAAATGAGGTTGAAACAAAGTGATTTTCTAAACATAAGCATGAATCACAGCGTGGTGCCACTTTGTTTCGTTTTGCGGCGCCGGCGTCGCCGCTGGGCCGTTAGTGCCTCCTGTTGTTTAGGTGTTTTGCATTCTCTAATATTTGCATTCGTGTTGTCATCATGTTGATAAACTAATTCATAAACATTAAACGTTAGGATATTCTATCCATCTAAAAGTTTCCTGAAGAGATTGCTTCTAGGCGATAAGGACGCCCATTGTACTTGTTGCATGTATATAGTATAAATTATTTTTTGTAATGATCTGCATCTGATGAACTATAAAGTATTTTTGTATTATATTGTTAGGAACTCTACATAACATTAAAGGTCTGACAAAACTACCTTCTTTAAAGTTTTCCCCAACCCGGTTGGGCTTGGGCTTTTTGTTTACCATGGCGGTTGTAGTTACTACAAGTTTGTTTACAATCTCAGTGCACTAAATAGCTCTATGCTAACTAATAGAATTTTCCACCATTATAAATAGCACAACATTTCAACCCAGCCTCGCTCATAATTTATATATATATATATTAAAATAGTCGTTTCTGTCGATAGAGCAATTAATAAGGCAAGAGCCGGCCGGTTGACCGGTTCACTAGTTACATAGTAATCGAAGGACAAACCGACTGACAACCTACGGTATTTATTGCTATAGATTGAATGTTCAGATTAATTACACATGCTGGGCCTCAAGCTGCATACTGCCGTAGTACCTATCTACCTCATCAGTCGGCATTCCATCGCACGCCCGACAGATCTAAACTCTACCTTTACTTATTCACGATCCATTATCCATTGACTGATTTCTTAAATAACTGAATCGCGTTATAGCAATCGCGACATAATAGAATTTAAACTCTAGCACTAGAACTATTTGATTTGTTTTGGTTTGCACCGGTCGTGTCTTTAAGCTTCAGAACGAATGAACTAATGATTTGTAATTAAAGTTGTGCTTTATAACGGGATAGAATAAAGTATTTTTTCCTTTGGTGCGAAGATTGCACTTGTGGTACAACTAACTAAAACAAATTTCAGTCATGCCACTCCGGTGTATTTATGTAGAGGGTTTTCATATTGCAAAACAACATATCGTAAATGATGAAAACTGTAAAATCAATTTAACAGGGACAAATTAAGTTTTTAAATCGATGGTTGTGTGTTCATGTCATAAACTTGGTGTCTTCGGTCCACTTGCAAGTATTAAAGTTAACAACTGATATTATTTAGATCAGTTGGTAGGTACGCTAGGCGATATGGGTCGTTTACTTTCGCGTTGCCGAGTCGTTTTTGAGTTGCAATGTGGAATGTGAGACTCTGGTCGCATGGATTGTGCGTGACTCAGTCCGTAGTAAGTTCAAAAATAACATCTCTGATATACTTTCATAGTGGATGATGATCACAGCAATGCTACACTGCGTCGCTGTCATCGCTGATGTTTTGTTAATAATAAAACATTTTAAGCGCACGCAACGAGTGTATCGTTTGTAATGTTTCATCCGAAATTCCTCGTTATCATCATTCAGTATGCAGGTGCTGTGCAGGCGTTGTTTTGCATTTCTCGTGCAAACGTAGCATTTTAACTTTAAACAGTTCTCGGAAGACGGTTGTGTGCACACCTCTACGACATGAAATCTCATTGAATTCAGCGTCATAATGGTAATTTGTATTCATAATGTGATCGCAGTCGATTCGGTTGAAAAACAACGGCGACAGGTCCGCAGCGGGCTGGCGCCAAACCACAAATGAATGACAATTGCACAAGTTACATTCCGAATTCGAAAATACAGGCATTCCAAATTCAAAGTTGAGCGTTATAGCGCGTGCTGGTAACTACAAATTTACAGCAAAAAGGTTGGTCATAATAAATGTAAGGAGGAAATCAAACGAGGATTCCTTTATTTACGATTTGAAAATTATTACGAGTAAACGAAAACTAATATCGATGGCTTCACAACAATTTAAAATGTTTCTTCAACGATTAGAATGAAGGAAGCGGCGACTAATTTTAATGTAGACCTGACTGTTGGTCCCATTACGATTTCGAAAATTCTTGGGGTGATCATAAAACTGTCGTTATGGGGTCAAAATATAGGTTCCCGTGCGGTGATCGTGGTTCGGCTCTCGGCGCGGTAATTGCGGCCTCTTCTACCTGAACTGGTTGTTTGTTTTCTGTTTTGCTTTTGTTTTAGTCTGAGTAACTCGGTTGGTTAGCTGGATTAAGCTTCTTTTCAATTTTAAGTTTTTATGTTCACTAATTTAAGACTATAAATTTATTGTTTCGTTTTAGATTGCACCGCTCTTGTAGTTTATTAAATAATCCGTTTATAATCCCATATCAGCCTAATTAAGACGATGAAGAAAAAACATAATAACTCATATTTTCTTTTCTTTTTTTGCAGAATCACCTCCACCACCCTACACACGGTTCGCGATGGACGAACTAAAGTCAGTGAAACCTAAAGGAAAAGGTATGTTCATATATGTATATTATCACCCGGCCCGCAACTAGTTCATATTCTACAATAGCATCGATCACTCCTCTCTCAACTTCAGGTAGAACTGATTCATCAGTTAGTTATGTGGGGTGTGCCACAAGGCAACATGTTAGGGCCTATACCGTTACCTTTTTATGTGATTTTTACGAGAAACGATCTGTCTAAGAATTCAAATCTTCTATTTTGTTATCAATAACCATTCGAAATCAGAATATTGCTTTTAAATTAGTTAATTTAAGGTATTTACCGCAGAATTTTAGTCCGAGTGCTTCGCGGAACGTGTTTTATGTCCAGCTTATACTAGCTATTTCTATACAAAAGCGAATCAAAACAAAAGCTAGTAAATTAATGACCCCAAAACAAAGCAAAGCTAGCGACAGGATCTAGCGGGCAGTTTACGAAAAGGCAGGCATTGTGGAATCCGACCGGCGGCGGCGGCGCCCGCGCAGCGCTTCCTGGAAATTAGGGATAGTACGGGATGGGACACAGTGTCTTATCGATAGAGCTTTAACTTAGATAAATAACGAAATATAAGATCGATGTCTTTCAAGAAGACTGATCAGGGCGGCTAGACCAAAATGTGTGGAAATATTTGGCGGATACAAGTATACGCATATCTTTTGCTAGTTCGTTAAAAAATATTACATTTAGTACCTTTACTAGTTGGTATCATAACATGATCAGCAACTAAACCTCGCATAACCTTCACACGAAAATCAGGCACATAATGTTGCCAACGGCATTAACAGATAATGCTGATAACATTGATATCCGTATCCTCTTAGTAACCCATTCAGAGCCATTGGTTTGGTAAAGGCGCGTCAGGCGTCCCGGGAGTGATAAATTTAACCTGACTAATAAATACTTGATGACGGATGATTCGTGTCTGATAGAAATATATTTACTTGTAGGGTTTAATTTTCGAATTGTTTGGCTCTCTAACAATACCAACAGAATCATAGGTTCACTACAATAAAATAAAACTATTCTCTATCCATTATTTAATTTGACAAAATATGTATACAATAAGAACCATGCACACTGTATGATATGCATATTGTCTATTTGCCGATTATCTGGATCTTTTGTCGATTCTTTGTATCTTTTATCGATAGAGTCATTAATCGACATCGCCCGTCCCTACGGCCCAGGCCCGCATTCTTCACCGCCATCTTTAAACTACATTATTAATGCTTGCGCTGCTGCACCGGCTTTTTCTGAGACGCCGCGCTGGGCACGGGGTATATTGGTTTTTAATAAACTCCCATGCGGCATTTCCTTCGAGAGTTCTGTGGCTTACAGTTCGACGGGCGCCACTTTTTATGAACTTTTATTTACGTTTATGTATACGTCATTATTTAAGTATAAAGTATGGTAAATCTCTATTCTCCGTGCGCCATAAACCTCCTTTCTGATTAGGTATTAGGAAAGGTTCAAGGCGTTTTCAAGCCTGTAAGATATATATTTATTGCGTAGTGTTTTTATCTGTTGGTACAATGATGATGTAGACGTGAAATTGTAATAAAAATGAAAGTTAAAATTGTAGATAAAATCATGATAATGTAAAACCACATTTCTAATTAGATTCCTTAGCTGTTCCACGGTCATTAACCACCCTTGAATGACATGCGATAGATGGCGCTGAATTAAACCTAGTCATCGGCACGATAGGAAATTCCGCTCAGCCGTTGCCTCGGGGGCGCAAATTCGCTTTTATCACCCCGGGATTCCCTTCTCCGCCAGGATTTCCCATGACTCCTGACTCTATGAGCTCCCCTTCCCTTTCATTGCATTTCGGCGCCTGTCTGCGAATCGCCATATTTTATTGTCTCACTCCCCTGTTATTTATATTCTTGCCCGCAATTAAGGACGCTAATACCCCGAGTGCATTTCAGATTGGGATCTCATTTCACGGTAGCGTTTACGCTTTGTTTCGCTCGAGATCGACGATTAAATAAACATTATCATGCAAATAAAATGATCTACATGCAGATTCTTTCAGACCTAACTTACCTGTCCGTTCACTATAATTATAGTAGGTAGCTAATATTTGCTAAGGCAAAAATAGATATCGATTTCACGGAACCACTCAAACTCTTGCGATCTTAAATTAATTCCACTAAGTGTTCCTTACTTTATAGATGCGTCGCCGTTGTCATCAATAATTTCGATATCCTGTCTCAGATTACTGAATGGACGGCTAAAATCCGGTCCCTTTTTTCGGTTCGGTTGACACTGACATTCCGATCGAGTCCATTACGGTGTTTCTCATGTGCTTCCTCGAATCCATTCACTCGGAGTTTATCTCGGGGGGTTTTAAGGTTGGTGTCAGCGGAATTTAGTCTTTAGCCGGTGTGTGTGAGAGTTTCGGTGAGGATGCGGCGGCGTGCCGGCGTCGTCGCCAGGGATCTGTCGAGTATTGGCTCGGCGATAACGACTGTATGCATTAACGTTATCGTGAAGTTATCGCGGCGCCGGCGCCTCGCCGCTGACACGAATATAAACGGTTCGTGTTTGTCTTTGTCCGCTCTTAGTTCTAAACTCTACTCTGATTCTCTTTTCCTCTTATTGCTTCTGCTGTCGCTTATTCAGAAAGCCATGCAAATATTGTCATGTACGATGTACCCCAATCCAATTCCGCAGCTTCGGTATCTATATTGGAATTTGACTGGCTCTAGTTTTATTAGAATGTCGCCCATAAAGAGTATATCTATCGGTCGTATAGAAATACTTACCGACCATTTACCATCACCATCAATATTTTGTAATAGTGATTTGAAAGACCGTTTGTCGATCGCCTACGCATGCAGTGTCACGGGATCCGAGATCTTAATATATGGATTTAAGAGGTGAGTTCCATTCGATGGTGTTCGTTTTGTTAATGCACGGGTTCTATCAAGTCTTATGATTCGGTTAAGTAGTTTGTAGTCGGCCTGGCCTGAGGGCCGGCTCGTGGCACGTTTATTGTAGGTGTGCCTGGTATACGTCATCGCTATGATTTATTGCAGCTTTGTGTACGTGGATGATATTGTTACGCCATATTCGGTGACTAATGCTGTTTTAGTGTAAAATGTAAGGTGTCGTATTATGGGCGGTTACAAATTATATTTATAATCGATTGAATTTTGATTTATAATGCTATCGGATAAAGCTTCGGCACGAGGCACGAGCTCTCTCATAACGTTTGGGATTAGCGCCGGGCTCTGGAATCCGAAGCCAGTTATCAGCTGTTCTCCGTTATTTCTTACGCAATTTCACCTTTATCTCTATTGTCATGTCATACTCTTTAGGTAGAGGCTTAAATCTTGCTACAATTTCTTTGGAAGATCATTTGTGATCATTGTATTGTAATGGTTCTCTTAAATAGGTAGTGTGTTGTTGATTCGTTTTGTTATTCTTTAGATACTTGTAAATATTGATTCACTAGTTATAAGATATCCTATGGGACTCATATACTCATTGTTAGACTCAAAGTCCCTAATTAAATACGAGAAATTAAAAATAGATTTTTCAGAAAAGTATGTATATAATATAAAAATATAAAATCTGCATAAAATGCGTTATCTTTCTCTAGAACAGCTAATGGTCGTGTTTTGTAACAAGGACTGAGGAATGAAAACAGAAGACTTTCTAACGTATTGCTTGCCTTTGGTCTTGCATTCCGGGCAGGGCTGTAATCAGGCTACATTTAAATTAAACGCTTTATAGCTGCGTCTGTATTTCAAACGAGATTTTTCAGTAATTTATCTATTTTTTTACACAACTGGAATTTGTCGTGTTACTTAAACAATAGTGTTTGCAACCGTGCTAGAAAATTTAAAAAAAAAACAGAAATACGAGAAATAATAGATTTATTCGTAAAATCTTTTGCCGTGTCAGATACATGCAAACAATGCAAATCTGTCACACAAATCTTAGTTTAACTATTGTAAACAACCCGCTTTTGTAGGTTTTAGTCTTTTATATCAGTATGTAGATATTTTCTTCAAAAATATTTGACCCTACCCTTTTTACCTTTGTCTGTCACAGAAATCGATAAATTGAAATTTACAGCTGTTATCAAAGGCCCTTATCCAAAGTCCCTGGATCCTTCTCTGGAGTCGTTGTCACATTCCTCGTGAGGTTGTTTTGGTACTCTCTTCTGGTACTCATTACCGAGACAATACGAGGGAATTACTTAGATTTATGGTACTGAGGTATCATGAACTAAGTAGTATAAACAGAATAGTTGTTTACTTTATGATTATCTTTTATTTCTTGTTTGTCTGTTAGTTTATTATAACCGTTAAATATTTTTTTCGAATATAATAATAATAAAATATAATTGATAACATAAATATAAATAAACACCTTTCCTGTGGTGAACTAATATTGTTAATTATTAACAATCACATCTTCAGAATTCGTCCACAGCTGGACATAGGCCATAGCTGGGCATAGGGGTTCTATTTTTTGTCATCCCTACTGCGTACATTTTGCTGATAAAAATAAATAAATTGGAAAATGTTGTAATGTATCAGTAGAAATCAAAATCTCAGATACTTACAGTGAATCTTTCCAGAGACAAAGTGCAAAAACTTATGGTAGAGCTTATGGTAACTTAAAACGATTCCATAGAATTTAACGCTTACGAAACCGCGGACAAAATCTAGTCTTAAAAATAAAACAATAAATAATTCAACTTTTCGTACAAAAAAACTAATAAACACATAAAAAAAGAGTTCAAACAATTTGGAAACTTTTGGTATAGAGCGTGGCGATAAAGGGCTCTTTACATTTAAAGGTTTGAGTACACTATAGCTTTTAGTTTTAGGTTAAGATATACGAGTACATAGGAAGAATTATTTTTTATTTGAAATCTACCAAAAAGGTCCAACATTTTAATTATGTAAGAAATTACCCGCGAAAGCCTATAAGGTGAAGGATATCTTCATTTAGCAGTTTGGAATTATGTTCTAGCTCAAAATGACTTGTTGCCTATTTGTGGTCCTTATTAAGGAGAATGTGCCAATTACGGCCCAAAGTCTTGTCTTGACGCCTACAGGTCGTGACGCCGATGAAGAATAATAACCTGTAAAGTTGTCTGTTTCTGTTTTGTGCTTCAATTGAGTAAATATTTGGAGTTAGGAAGGTAAAATGAGAGGTCCTGTTTTAGAAAAGATCTAGCCAATCTATCTAGGTGAACGCTGTCTAACAAGGTCTAGAATATACCTATTCACTCTTGTCTTCAAGTCAAGGATACGGTCCAGGTCTTCGTTTATTGCAGAGATGGCATTCGAAAGCTGATCTACCGAGGCTTGCGCATAAATTTGGAGATCATCTGCATAGAGGTGGTAAGATGAAATTATATTATGAGATATAGACTTTATGAAAATAGCCGCCTTGAGGCACGCCCGCACAAATATCGCACCATGATGTCTTGTATTAATATTTGTTAGTATTTTTGTTTCCGTTGTCATTCTAATTCAAAATTACTATTTAGCCTATCAAAACAAAATTACGGAATTATATAAAAAACAATAGAATATGAAAAAAAGATTATAAAATTAAAGACAGTAATGTCTTCATTTCCGCCCCGATTCAACTATCTGTATTGTAGAATGCGAAACAAAACTGTTAAACTCTCGTTAAAAAGGCTTTTTCGACTCATTGATCGCTACTTTTATTATAACCCAGTATTCTTATTAAGTTATGATTGTCATAGTAGCTTGTTTCAAACTCCTTGTCGTGTCGTATCGTGTGTACAGCCCCCGCGGTGTCATTGAGCCGACAACTATTCGGCGCGACTCGTGTGAACCATTTTATGCACTGCTACGTTACGTCTAGCCCACTACGGAGCTGGTAATGATTTTGTCCGTTTGTAGAAGACTTAGCTTACAGTGTTACTGAAATTACTGCGGAGCTTTTTATTGAATACAATATAATAGTAAATAATATGTTTATTTGCGTTTCAAAATAATAATACAGTAGGGTGTGGTAATAATAAATTAAATAAAAATTACAAATAATTAAGAAACCGGACAAAACTATTATAGACAGCTATAAGATAAATAGGCCACTGACATATCATTTATTAACATGGGTGCCAATGCAGCGGCCATTTTCAGCAGTGCCAGTGATATTAAAATATTCCCAAATAATTGGGGAAAGTGGTAACCCCATAAAAGGTAGAGTCAGACAGACATAATTACATTTTTTAAAGTCGTTTATTAACTATAGGGTTACGTACCCATGACTTAATAAATAAAAATAAAATAATAATGGTTACATTTGTCAGATTGATTTGATGCTACATTTTTCTGTATCTATGAACGAAAAAGTGCGAGTAAATATTGACAAACGGGTTCCGTAGACTATGACGTCACCAGACATTATAATATCTGAGTACCTACTTTTGCTAGTGACCATCAGTGATTGGGAAAATCACATTGATTGCGGATGAGAACCGGTCCTCTTGGGTTTCCACAATTATTTTCGGAACATGAAAATCCATTTTTTAATTTGCGAACTAAATATTTCTCTACATAATTATAAATAAACGCACAAAGTTACCAACTTTTCATACAAAAAAGCGAGTAATAAGTTTGTGGCGAGAAAATCCGGAAAGAAATAACAAATAACACCTACAATTAGGGAAACATTTTTGTTTTTGTTAGAAAGTATGTATACACATACAAACATATACATACACTAAATACATTATAATATAATCAAAATTAAATATTGTAGTAATTGATAACCTCGTTGGTCGCGCAGTCTTCCTACCTACCCGTAGAATGAGCGGGGCGCGTGTCAAAACATTCTCACTGGCGGAATTTCAACATCTCGGGAATAATAAGCAGCCATGTTATTGTTCCAGTACATTATTGTATGTAAATTTACTTACACGTGGAGAAAACTTGAGTGAGACGCATTTATAGATAAGCAACGGGAGGGAAAGAGATGCAACTTTGGAAAAGTAATTTAGAAAACAAAGGAAAATTGGGAAATTGGAAAATGTTATAACTTAAAAATAAACAGTAAAATGTGTATATTTTGTCATGAAACCAAAATTCCGGGATAAAAACTCTATTTATCTTTATATTGTAATACGTATGTATTATATCTACCTACCTAATCGTATTCAAAAAACACCATTAGGTAAATCATGTTGAATTTTGAGATATATCTTAATTTTGTCTCACAACCATAACTGCCTCATCATTATAAGAGATATCATATTACTCGACGACTCGTCCAGCCACTCGTGTGGTCTTACGTGATTATACTATGTACCTACCTACGCTTCATTAAAAGTATATTTAGTATAATGTATATGGCCTTGATTTGTTAATATGCAGATATATTATGAATTATATTCATACGTTAAGCACGTGCTTACATAGAATGGGTAACTATTTATAAAAAAACTGCATTTCAAACAGACACTGCTCGAAAATGTAGAGATGTACGAAATTAATGTCAAATATATAGTCTTTATGAACTTCAAAAATATTGTATAGACTACACCGACATATACTCTAGACAGCACATTGCAACAACAACATACACAAGATTATCGCAACACCTGAGTCCTGAGAGTTTTGGACAAGGCTTAAGGGTGATATTATATCACCCTGAAGCCTTGTCCAAAAGTGATGACTATAATGTCAGACATACTGACTGACATATACATGTAACGAAGGTGTACACGTCTGAGTGTTTATGTGTGCGTCTGCAGGTGTCTATATGATGTCATAGCAGATACTGGTCCAGTCGCCATTTTTAGTTTTTTGTGGGTTTCCACTTTGATTTTGTTAGGAAGCTTGTGTTGGTAATTGAGAAGTTTCGAAAGGTTATCTGTCAATATCGAATAGTCTAGAATCTCTGGTCTAGACAAAATTCCCTTGAGTCACAGAATAACTATATAGTACCTTGAGTTTTGAATTAAACCCCATCAAACAATTTAGGTGTAGGTACATACATATGTGCAGAAGCTTCTACATATGTATGTTTAATGGTGCTATCTTATTATTATAGAACACATGAACAAAGTGTTTTGACCTAAAGTATGGAGACAATAAGAAAATTACCAATAGACACGTTCTTAGTAATATATGTTGTTATAAAATTACCATTAAAGTACCTATAACTCTATGGCTTAATTGTAATTATTCTCTAGTCAATTTAACTTAGGTATAAAATGTGTGCATTAGACAACAAACAAAAAGATGTAGATTCCTCTACCTATGCAGATGATAAAGAATACCTGATGCTGAATATAATCGAAAGATCATCTGGTTCCTAGAACAAACGGTATCATGTTAATGGTATTGTTCTTTTGTCCTCAGAGCAAGGAGAGAGCACAGAAGATGCAAGAAGAACAGACCACGAGCGGCTAGGAGCGGGCTCTCTCGCCACTGATGGAGAAGGTAATCATAAAAACTGTAATACATAGCGATCATTTGACATGGCGATTATGGCACAACCATCCAATTTAAGAAAGGCGTGATTGCCAAGTAAGACTACGGATTGACTGTTTGTTGGCGATATTACATTGTTAAAATATAAAGTAGACGGACTTTATATGTATACGATTTAGCTTTTGTTTAAAACGAACACTCTCGGTAATCAAAAAATCCTGAGTGCTCTTATTATCTAGCGAGAAGGCATGCTTATCAGCTTTTAAGGGCTTGATTATCTTTAGTAGCCGTAAAAGTGTGGTAATGTACACCTGTGTCATTGACCTTCCGACCCTGACGAAGGCTAAACAGAAAATAATGAAATTCTCGAAGTTTCCGAAGACAAGCCAACGACAAATTGGCTCTCCTAATGATTTCGACAATGTCTTTTGAACGTAAAACTGGCAGAGCATCAAACGAGAAACAATGGTATTTTGAATTCTGGTCTTCAAAGATACCAGAAATACTTATTACACCATCAGCGATAAAACTTAATCAGAAAACAAAATCGCGCTTCGAGATCAGATTTTTTGTAGTTACAAAAAAATCTGCGGACAGAAAATATGTAGATACTTAATCACAAAAAATAAATGTTTTTGCGGTTTAGCTGTAGCATATCAAAATAGGAGACAAAAATATCTGCATCATCAGATCATGACTGGTAGAATAATGTATAGATAGATAATCAGCCGGGCATTCGAAGACAATCAATCAATCGGACGCAATTTCAAAATCAGCTCCATAAAGTTTATTGTTACTTGTAGTTACCAATGAACCAAGCGTGCTAAATACACCAGACGCTTCAACATAAAGTAATTTAAAACGGGATATATACCATGATTTGATTATTAGATTTTTTTTAGATCGGTATGTCTGCCCATAACTAACTCGCTGTGCCTTCAGTTATTCCGTGATCATGCGCATGAAACTGTGCCGAAATATAGGAAAATTCAAAAATCAAGTCATGGTAAATATCCCGTTTTAAATGACTTTAATGTTAATAACCATGATAGTTTCAAGACTTCCAAGAAGTCCATAACCCACTGAATTCTCTGGTAATCTTGTATAATCCAGCGAAGTCTATTAGACCTATAATCCCATGAGCCTGGTGGTGGCCTTGACGATCGATGGAGTCCCGCCGAGCCGGCGCCTGCCTCGGTCTGACACACCATGGGTTTGGTACCACAACCACACCACCTTATACCTATAAAACTGCTGCGAAACTTCGATTCGGACTGGTTTTTTCATCTAGCTAGAGCTAGATTGCTGGAATGTGTTTCTCATATCTTTTGATTTCGCCGTAAAGTCATTAAATAAATGCTTAGGTAAATTTTATTATCATGACAACTTATGCATTTGCTTCGATATCTGCCTCATTTATTGTAAAATTCTGTCAAATTGACAGTGTTTTTTCCAAATTCTGACTAAGTGTGTCATAAATTATTGCATAAAGTTGAGAGAGGTTTAGAAGTTTTCAAATTATTTTTATTTTTGTTGATAGTTAAAAACAATTTCAGCTAGTTTTGAAAATTCAAAACACTTTTCACGTTTGTTTATAATATTGGCGTCATCACCGTGGCGCCGCCGAGCCGGGTACCTCCTCCAAACATTTGTTTAGTCACTTAACAGCCCTGACCTTCAGACTTAGGTCTGCTGTTTTGTCACTTCTATCCTTTTCCACTGGGGATCTAAAGTTACTATGTAGCAAACGGAATAATGAGGTTTTCATAACTTTCTGTATATCAAAACTTTCGTCCATGTCGGAAAAAATGAATGTTGCTCTTTATCCATCGGTTACCAATTCAATTTATCTCTTTGAAATATCAAATTACAATAATAATAGAATCAGTTAAAATACCACAATATCTGGACAGTTGGCATCATTGTAATAGTTTGACTGTTCGTTCGTCAGTGCGTATTGTAGGAGCCAAGACTTGGAATGATGTAATGAACAGAAATGATAGCATTGTCAGGTTTTCATCATCTGTGATTGTTCTTATTCAGGGATAGCGCTTAAATTATATCATTATTGTTATTTTAGAAAGCTTGTGCCATGATCGCAGAACAGATATATTACCATTTTATTATCTAGATAAGTTATCATTTGGTGTCACCTTACAATAACATGCACTCACTACCCTGGCGCATCTACCACGAATTCGTTCTTACCGACCCTTCTCAAGCTCCGTTTTATTTCGCTCTATTCCTCATCAGGGACAGCATTAAGTTTTCAAGGCCTAGAGAAAAACCTTCTAAATATTGATTATTATTTGTAATACGCCCTACAGAGAAAACCTTCTAAATGTTGATTCTTGTTTGCAATACGCCCTACCTAGAGAAAAACCTTCTAAATCTAGATTGTTATTTCCAGAACGTCAGAGCTGGGAGACAGAGTGGTGCCGCCTCGCGTACTGGGAGCTGACGAACCGCGTCGGGAGGCAGTTCGGCGTGAGGGTGCGGGCTGTGGACGTGTTCGGGGGCGGCGGCGGCGCCTGCGGCTCGGGCCGGCACGGAATGTGTTTAGATGCACTGGAGGGCGGAGCGCCTCAAGCAGAACAGGTGAGGAAGAACGTAAATTAAGGTCCACAAGTGCCAAGTACACTGTTCGAGTCGGATATGCAGATGGTCTTAAAGCGGAACCATTACAATATGAGGCTTTTGTTCGCGAGAGCTACTGCCGATAACTGTTACACAGTTTGGCAGAACCTACACAAATGTACTGTAGTTTTAGTTACGAAACTAAATAAATACAAATTATCAACATTGCTACTGAATCTGTTGTTGGTGGGCGGGCACCTATCACGTTTTCCAATTTAAACGATTTTAGAACTTATTTTCGCTCGGCAGTTAATGTATAAGTCTAAGTCCCTATTATTTGCTAAAGTCCTCTAATTGCGAATTGGCTGGTTGTTTTTAGGTCGTTATATCTTTTAACAGGTCATGCCGGCTTTCTTTTGATGATAACAAAATTAAAAACATAAATAATGAAAACTAAAGAGATCAAACAAATTGTCTTAGTAATTAAGTAATTAAAACGAAGACTCTCAGAATCCGATACAAAATTAATAACGTTAATATGAACGTCGGTCCAGTAATAGCTGCGATGCGCCAGCGTATTGATTTAGCATCAGGTGATAACCCCGCGATAAGGGGCCGCTAGAGCTCCTCTGCGCTGGATCTTGTCATCTCATTATCGGATATTAAACTCTGTTTTGCGTCGTTTGTCGGGATGTGGAAGCTTTACTAAACTCGCTTTCTAACCGTCTATTATTTAGCAAGATTTTATTATTTCAAGTCAAAATAGATATTGTATAGATTCTACCATGATTGTATGATCTCAAGAAGCTAGGTTTATCCAAATTTGAAGAAAATAGTTTTTATTATTAGATATAGATAGATATATATTAAAAATATCGCGTAATTTTCTCATCATCACTTATATAAACCATAAGTAGCTAACCATGCAATGCATGTAATGTATATTTGTCCAGATCTGTATCTGGTGTATATTTATTAATGTATATCTACTTTGTAGTTAATATGTAATGTGTATCTACATTATCTGTGTTTACTTAAACTAACAAATTCTTTCCTTTATTTCAGGTGCGAAAAACGCGAGCAAAGATCGGTCTCGGCGTCACCCTCTCCCTAGAGTCCGACGGGGTCTGGCTGTACAACCGCAGCGCAGAGCCCGTGTTTGTCAGCTCGCCCGCCCTCGACGCGGCGGCCGCCAAAGCCCTGCTCGTATGGCGGGTGGCTCCTGGCCACTGCCTCTGCATCTTCGACCCCTCGTGTCCCCCTCCGGCCGTGTCCCTCCCCCACATAGGCCCCGTGGACCCCCGCTCTGTGCGGATCTCGTTCGCGAAGGGCTGGGGACCCAAGTACTCGCGGCGTGACGTCACGGCCTGCCCTTGCTGGCTGGAGGTCCTCCTCGCGCCTCCCAGCTGACCGTGAACTGGTGTAGGCATTTGTTTTTGGAAACGTTGTGCTTTCGTTATTTTATTTTATAAATCGACCAGTTTTGTTATTATACATCGTATAATTATTTATTTGCGTGTCAGGTTATTTATTATTATTTACTGTATAATTTTTTTCGAGCATAATGTTTCCAAATTCAAATAGAAGTGGAAAATTTTCGGACAGTTTTAAAAGTGGAAAACGGACCATGAAATGAAGTGCAAAAACTTTTTATTCAAAGTGTATGAACACTCAGTGAATATTTTTATGAAAGGACTTTTATTTAAATAAATTATAAAACTAGTTCTTACGGAGTCGATCAACGTTATTCCAATTAATATTAACCAGTGGTTCGATAAGTTGTTCTGGCAAGAACTAGTTATTATAATATTGTGTATATTGTTGATATTATAGTGCTTGCGTTGCACAACCATTTCTCCATTTTGACTGCAGTTATAAACTGTATGTTATTATGTTAAATGACTATTTACATGTAAATAATTCTAATACGTCCTGCTAGATGAACTGAGGCCTTATTCGATTGTGATTAAAAGCTTTATATTGAATGAATAGTGTCGAGTGTTCTGAAAAAATATTGGTTGCAAAATTCACTGCATCGTCTCGTAGGTGATTTCATCTTTCATCATCAAACCTTCAAATCATTTTTGAGTTGATACTCGCTCAGATTGGAGCCGCCAATTTAGTTGTAGAGTGCAACCTGATTTGCAACCATATTTTATAAGAAATGCCTACAACGACACACGAGCTAATAGGCCTTACTCTTAAATATTTCCCTTAGTCAGGTATACAGTTTGTATAACATTGTATAATATTGTATAAATTTGGCTTTAAGACAACGCGAGACTGTATAAATAAACTAAATGTTTCAATAATGTACCATAATGTAATTATTATTTATGATTACGAAATATGCCTTAAATTAGTTAGGTATGTAATAAAATAGATAGTATAGGTAATTTTTTGTACAAAAAATAAAATTGAAAAGATTTTGTATTCGCAATTGAATCAAATGTTTAAAAATGTTAAGAAGGCTGTGTGAAAAGCATTTTTAACCGACTTCAAGTGTAAAGGGTTACGGAGTATCTCAAGCGAGCGTTACGGGAGCAATGGTAGACCCTAATAAGTAAGACACTATAATATATTTTATGTTTTGTAATCAAAGAAAGATCTGCCGATGTAGAAAAACCTTTTTTATAAAATGTTAATCGTGCAATCGTTAATGATTTTTAAAACTAGTTAGGAAACACTACAGATTTCTAAAATGTTGTGCCTTGAGTTGTATTCATATATTTATAATATAGTAAATCCGAAAGCATAGGGTAATACAGTCAATTCACTGGCCTATACGAATAATTATACAAAATAATATTTATAATTAAACCTCGAATTTAAGAGTGTATCGCTTGACAGAGTGTGCTGACAATAAGATATTCATTCTAGTCTTTATAAAAACCTTGCTTTGTCGATCCATTTGGATGTTTTAGGCGGAAGGCCAGTTTTAGGACATCAGGATGAAATCTAGAACTTTCGTATTAAAGAGCTTAATAAAATTTAAAATATATGGCAGCTTATAGAAACCATAGACTGCCTAAAACTAATAACATTTATAAAACAGTCACAAACCGCATAATTCCGTAATTTTGTTCGTTATGAATAAAACCTACAGTTTAGTCATGCATTAGACTGAGTTAGCGCCTTATTCGCATTATACAATGTATAATTATTATTGTTAATAATTATACAGTGTATAAAATTTATACAAAGCTAAATATAAATACTGTAGTTATTAATTTGTTCTCCCTGATTCGCCGATGTAATTGTTGTGATTCTGACTGACGATGGATGAGATAAGGATAGTAAATGATAAATTATAAATAATTAAAGAGAAATATTTTTAATTTCGACGTTTTATTTATAAAATGAACACCTATCAAACAAGTATACAAAGCCAACTGAACACAAACTTACTTACTACCTATCGTAATAAAGACACATTATCATCTTACTTCTAGTCTAGTTTAGGCGCAGTTTTATATTATTTAATTATTTCTAACGGTGACAAGATTCAACAACTTATTCTAGTTTCTTCAGTGTTGTATTAGGTATAAAGAAACACCCACATCCGCACACTGAAATATAAGAAAAATACTTAATTACAAAAAATTTGTAAAATGTAAAAATTACATATTTTTACATTTTACAAAAGCGCCATCTCTTAAAAGCATGGCGAACTAAATAGGCTGTTGGCATGGCACAGATGCATGAACCTTGCAATGAATCTTGTAAAGATAGGTTTAACTTTACGGTACCAGTTTGAGAACGTAGTTCAGGCATTATAAACTAGAGGGCGTTGTTACAAAACATTAAATTACCTGCTAAAACCGAGGCGATGGTGATGAATGGTGGAAAACAGCCGTAGTCAATGAGGGCGGGAAATATCACGGTGCCAGCGATGGTGCCCATTCGACCAGTCATTAGAAATGTGGCCATAGCCATCACTCTGCAAGAACATTAACATTGTTAATTTAAACTCTCGACTACATTTATTATACTAATATTATATTACCCTGTATCTAAATGGACAAATATATCGCTGTCATTTAATCACATCACGGTAATCAAATCATACTATCACACTAACACAAATATATAATAGGCTTTTGAATCCTAAGGGCTCACGGACTCTAATGTCATGAATGTTCCTGAATATACGTATAACTAGTAGTTGTAGTTGTGCGAACAGATGTTATATGTTATGTATGGTTACAAATAAATTTATTTCCTAGCTTTGTTAATTAAGCAAGTGCCATAATTTAAATTTTGCATAGACGTAGTCTTGACGTGAAATAAGGCACATTTTATCCCATAAGTCAGTTCCTATGGTATAGAAATAAATTTAAACGTTTCCATTGAACTTGCCTCAACGGTCACCTTTTATGCGTCCAAATAAATTTTTGTTTGAATTTAATATTAACATCTTTATATAATAATGTACCTACTTACGTCCATGGAAACTATTGTTAAGTCTTAACTAGTGCTCTCCTGACACCCAAGACACAAGCCTTGTGCTTAGTTTTGGTCTCACTATAAATTCTTATGTAAGTATATTTTTGGTAAATATGTAAATGAATTATGAAACATAGCGTACGGAGCCGCGGGCTGAAACTAGCTCAAAATGCAGACGTACCGCAAGGACGTTGGGAACAAGTCCACAGCGATGCTACTGAGCGATGCTCCCAGGAGAGACGTGAAGGCAAGGGCACTGGTCACCATCACCACCACTGACGAGGAGGTGCTTCCGAAGAACGGCAGCATTACTATGATGAGTGCGCTGGCGATCGCACAGACTGCGCTCACTATCTTCTTACCACATCTGAAATTGAGAACAACATATTTTAGAGCAGGCTTTGAGGGCCAGTAGAGGTCAACTTCAACTTCTTGCTAGATGGCGACTACGTCTGGATTGGCGCAATTCTGCCAAAATAGAGGTCTATCTTCCCCGTTTGTTAGTATGATGGTCTATCGGCTGAAAAAATAAAACTAATGAATTTGTAGTTTATTTTGTTATTCGAACGGTTTTTATACATATTTTCCCTTTCGTTCTATTTTGTCGTTGATTCACATTAACTGGTTTTGGTTATTCGGGTAACAGGACATCGCGCGTGGTTTGCTTGAGAGGGCATTTGCGCGAGTGTAGAAAAGCATTATTATTTTATCGTAGAATATTCGTAGCGCTGGCTACGACGCTCCAACTGCCGCCGTCACATACAAAAGACTTCAACGCGCATCAGTGTGTTTGTTTTTTAATTGCAATACCTAGAATATCAGGCCGTGCCCGACGCTTCTGTATCAAAAATCAAAGTCCTTTTGTTGCTTTAGACCATACAGGACTTTTGGACACGTCACTAATTTTAAATTTTTCTTTCAGTATTTAAAACAAATAGTCCCGTTTCTGTATTCTGATACTGTGATTGGTGTTAGCTTTAATCTTACGTTGTAAGATACTAATTAATTTTTACTCCAACATCTCGCCTCCCAAGCCAACTTAACCTGCACGTGGTACACCCTGCTAGATAACGAACTAGGCTCCGGTGAAAATACCAAACAATCTTTATAATTTAATTACTCATTGATTTTGTTACGCTGACGACACTGCGTTAGTCTTTAGTAATGAATCTTGGGGTAAAGTACAATTAGAAACAGAGAAGGGACTCCCCAAAGTCGCATACAGCCAGTATGCGACTTTGGGGAGTCCCTTCTCTAACAAAAGAAAACGTGTTAACACTAAATGCCGACAAAACTAATTTCATGTGCTATTCTGTTAACAGTAAAACTCAACCTGATGACGACTTTTGTATACAGATACACGATTCTGGAATGGCACATCATGATCACTGTAACTGCCCGTACATAAATAAAGTTTCATCGACAAAATACCTGGGTATTGTCATGGATCAATATATAACTTGGTATCCACAGATTGAAGCACTTAGCACCAGAATAAGAAAATTAATATGGATATTCAAAACATTAAAAAACGTTGCTCTAGGTCAGCCAGTTCTTAGTTACTGTATCCCTATTTGGGGCGGCGCAAAAACTAGGTTTTTAGAAATAGAAAGAGCACAGTGAGCTTTACTCAAGGTCATGTTATTCAAACCACGTAAATTTTCTACCAATATGCTCTACTCTACCATCGAAATACTATCAGTCAGGAAGCTTTATACGCTACAAGCTATTTTGAGACTTCACAAAACCTTAACTTACAATCCTTTGCTAAATTTAAATAGAAGGCGAAATTATAAAGTAGAGTCCCGATCATGCAAGACCTGCTTCGCCCAAAGACAGTATAGAGCACAATCGGCCTATCTTTATAATCATATTAATAAAGAATTAAATATCTATCCCCTAAAATTGTATGACGGTAAAAAAGTGATTACGAAATGGTTGTTCACAAAAACATACGAAGAGACGGAAGCGCTGATGATGGTTTTATCCTGATTTAAGGGGTCTGGGTCACCTGTTGCCCAGACTCTTATGAGACTGGTGTCCTCGGGAACCCAAGACATCACTTACTCACTCTTATCTTTCGTCTGGTATTGTCGTGTAAACACGTACACATACAATGCTATATCGACGTGTTATTTATGATAGTTACATAATTACATATATTTAGAAATATTTGATTTTGCATGAAAATAAATTTAATAACAAATAATATTATCTAAACATTACTTATAGGTACTACACTATGTTATAATATCGGGGTCCCATGTTGCCCAGACTCTCATGAGACTGGTGTTCTCATGGGCTCCATGACATCGAAATACATACACTTATATTGCAATATTACACACATACATATATATCATAATAAAAGACATTCTTTGTTAAAACTAGATTTAAATAGATTCTAAGCTAGTAAATGTGCAATTAGATTTAGAATCTTAATTTTGTTTCTGTACATTAAATGAGCAAATACGTCTGTAATGTATTATGTAATGTCTGTTATAGAAGAGCGAGACCTTCTAACACAAGTACTTATATATATGAAGGTCTCCACTACTGTGTAAAAATTGTTGTAAAACTGTTACAGAAATAAATTTTATATAATTTTATTAAATTTATTTATTGATTTTAAAACTTTTTCTATTAGGTACTTGACACTGGCAGCAAAGTGTCCACCCAGACACAGTTGCCAATAACAAAGAATCATCATCATTATACTGAGACAGGAACTATTGGTTCGCTTTGTATTGAGTCACTTGTTGTTTTTTATGGATGTTTATTGTTATTGCGTTGAGTTCTTATTTATTTTACAATAGTAACAAGTTGTACATACTTCATGGTAAACCAATAAACGAATGTTCTTTCATTCTTTCAATGACATGAGAGCTCTATATGAGTGTTGAACTTACTTATTAACAATAACACCTCCAATGCCGTAGGTGATCACCGAGCCCGCGCCCACTGCAGCACTCTGCAGATACGTGAACATATCCGTCTCTATGGGCACGCAGCCGACCTCTGTCGCCAGCATCTCTGTCACCAACGTCTCTGTCGCCAGAGTTTCTGTCACCAGCGTCTCTGCAGCGGCGGGCGCGATGGCGGAGCAGAGGGATTGGCCAGAGCCAATCATGGCGAAGAGTTGGGGGTACCAGAGGCGGATGGTATTGGAGCTGGGAAATATAGATAAATAATGCTGGACAATTCGAACATTTAAGCAGAGCTTGTGTTATGGGTAGTAGATAACTGATATACATAATAAAATATATTACATAGATATATATTTATAAATATACCTATAAAAACGACCAGAACACCCGGAAGAAATATCTGCAGATCATACAAACATTTGTCACCAGACCACCCGCAAACCCCCTGTGTCGCAGGCGGACATTCGCCCACCGCGAGACGGGGGTCGTCAAAGAATTGGGAAAACCATTTGGTGACTACATACACCAGTGGCTTTCGAATCGATCCACGATTAATGTGTTTTTATTAATTCTGTGATTATTCCTTAAGTTGCCTGGAAGATATCGCTCGCCTTTATACTTCATATATCATAAGTATTTATATCTGTATTGTTTCCTGGTTTGTGTAGTTTAAGTGTTTTCAATGGCAATAACTTGTCGCTTTTTGCCTGAACTGGTCAAGCAGAGAGCTTATCTGAACCGATTATGTAGATAAGAAGAAAACTGCTGCATCAGCATTATTCATCCTTATGAAAACATTGATAGCTCTATCTTATGTCTATGTAAGTCTATTACATATAATGTTTGTAATGTAGGTATTATGTTATGTAGTGTATTTGTTTTCTTTCCTGTTATTTATGTATTTACGAAAGTACCACCGTCTATTTTGTTCCTTCATGTCCAGTCCATCCTAAGGTTGCCTGGAAAAGATCGCTCTCAGCGATAAGGTCGCCCTTTATACTTCCTTTATTATGTGTTCTATCTATCTATATATAAAAAAAGACTGCGAAAGACTGCAGGTAGATGCTGGAAGCTGAAGACAGGGCACTATGGCGCTCATTGGGGCCTATGTCCAGCAGTGGACTGCTATAGGCTGATGATGATCTATCTATAGAACTCACCCAAACATAGCTCCAATATGTATGCTACAGATGAGCAGTAGCCACTTCACGTGGGGGGGCTTGAAGAGCGGCTTCAGCTGTGCGCCGCCCCCCCGCAGCGCTGCCACCCCCCGCGACTGCTCCTCCGACTTCTCTTGCACCAGGGTTTTTACCTTCAAAATTTATACAATACAATACAATACAAAATACTTTATTGTACACCAGATACAGATCATTATAAAAGACATCACATACGATAAGTACAATGGGCGGCCTTATCGCTTAGAAGCGATCTCTTCCAGGCAACCTTTGGATGGAAAGAATTATGTGAATTTAAGAAAGGCAGGGGCTGTACCAAGGATAATGCTAGATTTATCATCATCATCATCAGCCTATACTAGGAATAGTTTTAAACTTACACGGTCAGAACACATATTTAACATATGATTGAATTACAAGTACTATTTTAAGGGGTATTTATCGCGTTAAATAATAAATAAATAATGAAAAAAAGGTAAATAAACGCGATAAATACACGTTAAAATAGTACAGCCTTCAGTTCACCACTGGCCTCAACAGTCATGCCTTACGTCCCACAGAGCATCATCTAGCCCTATCTTCAGCAAGGCATTATTTATTTACTTATATTATAACCGATGACCTCTCTGGCGTGGTGGGCGAAGCCCTGCCTGCGACACAAGAGGGTGCTTGTTCGATTCCCGCCCCGGGTAAATGTTTTTACGATCTGCAGATATTTATTCCGGATGTTCTGGACGTTTACTGTGTATACTAAAAAAATATCTATCAATATAATGTATTAAATATACCAGTCATATAGTACCCATAACACAATTTATACTTACATTGAAGCTAGATGATGCTGTGTGGATAGTCCAGCATTATTATTATTAACCCCAGAGTTGAGATATTCAATACTACTTACAGGAAAATCATCAGGCGCTAATCCAGTGTTGATAACAAAGATCCGTTTGAAGACCGCCATGGCCTCTTCGTTCCTTCCTCTCGACATCAGGAACTTGGGGCTCTCAGGCAGCCAGAGGAAGGCCAGGCCAGACAGCAGCGGGGTCATGGCAGTAGCAAGGAGGAACAGGTTCCAGGAGTGGATCACTGTCATGAAATAGAACAAAAATAAAGATTTGCAACACAGTGGAACTGTTAATTTGCAACAGTTAAGGTCACTAAGTTCTACTATCTACTAGAATGCAACACAGTGGAACTCGACTCGTCCTTACCAAACATATCCCCCCAGATATAAAAGTCCACATCATGCGTGAGGATGGCCCAGGCTAGCAGCGGCAGCGCGGCGCTGGCGATGGTGTAGAACAGACTGGTGAGGAGGATGACCCTGGCGCGGAGCTCGGTGCGGTGCATCTCCGCCAGGTAGGAGATCAGGACGGCGAAAGGACCGTTGAAGCTGGATGGGAAAGATCTATGAGACCCCCAAAACTGAGGTGTAGAGTTGGATATATGGTGTGTCTATGGCATTTTACGTAGCAACCAAACGAATTAAATGATTTCGATGACTTCAGAAAGATTGAAGTGAACAAAAAAGTGATTTTTTAAAAGTGACACTTTATTTTTTAGTTTTACTTATGCTATCTATGCGCTTACAGGAACCCGCTCGCGTATCTCATGACGAGCATCATTGCGAAGTTCTGGCTCATGGCTCCCATCACCTCGACCAGGCCGGCTCCGAAGAACCCCCAGACCATGATCTTCCGCCGGCCGAGGGTGTCCGAGAGGAATCCCCACAGCAGGGCGGAGGATATCATACCTGGAAGAGAGGACCTTAATATAAATGCGATCATCCATACTTTATTGGGGGAGCCCTAGTCAAGCAGTGAAATTATTTATTAACAAAATCCACAGCTCTTAAAAATTATATATACTCGTATTAAGTTATCTTATAGTTATATCCGCTCTGCATATTTACTATCTTTCTCTATAAGTGAATGTATTCTTCGGAGAAATAAATTTCTAAAACCGTTATACTAACAGCCAATAAAAGGATTTACATTATTATATTTAGACAAATAAGGACGACATATCCAAAAGTGCCATTACAGGGGCCAACATATCGGCACAATACGTTAAATGAATGGAAAAAATGGATAATGGATAAGTATATGATTCTTGGTAATTCTCTGACTCTGCGTGAACTGCAAGTTCTGCTCATCATCAAGAACCCGTTCGTGAGTTTTTACGAACAATTCAATTAAGACCTGGCGTTTGCTCGGTAAACGTAACGGTCGTCATCCGACCAGGTGGGATGACGACCTGCGAAAGACTGCAGGTAGATGCTGGATGCGTCAAGCTGAAGACAGGGCGCTATGGCGCTCATTGGGGGAGGCCTATGTCCAGCAGTGGACTAATATAGGCTGATGATGATGATGATGATGTATATATTGTATGTGTTTCATCGAATGTTCTCTACGTAAGTCGGAAAGCAAATAGTCTCATGTTGGTAACAACCTAGACTGTTTATTTTCTTCTC
Organism: Eupithecia dodoneata; assembly: GCA_947044415.1. Lineage (NCBI taxonomy): Eukaryota > Metazoa > Arthropoda > Insecta > Lepidoptera > Geometridae > Eupithecia > Eupithecia dodoneata. The sequence goes on along the minus strand of OX345662.1, from coordinate 12,362,255 downwards.
TAATATACCCTGATTTACATTGTCTTTTATTTACGAACAGTAAAGTCGATAACAGAATAGAATACCTAAATTCGTAGCAGGAAGGGTAAGTGGGGTCCTTATTAATAGCCGAATGATAGATTTTACTGAACATGTTAAAAAAATTAAGTTTCGATGGAAGGAGGCGGATCAGGAACGTTATTTGTGGTATCGTGATGTCCAGCCGTGGACATGTGTCGGCTGATATGATGATGATGATCAACCAAGTTAATCACGAAAGTTTATATACCAAAATGTATGTTTTTAAGACAAAAGTTATCACTGTCTAAAAACTCTCATAGACTAAAAATTAAAAATCATTATGAAATTTTCCGGATTAAATTCTATCTCAGCCAAACAGTCTCTGTGTGCTTTTTTTATCACAATATCAATGATAACAATGATATTGTACCTTCCATAGATCTGTAAGTACTAAGTTTTTACATTTGTAGCAAATATTTGATTTTCTAAGGCAATGTTTGCATTTATCACATTAGTACGTGTTTCGGTAAAATAACAAACAGACTGAAATGATTGACACTACATGATATCTAGTGAAGTGGGAACAAACATATCTAATGGAAAATGAATGTTACAAATACCCAGACTTTTCAAATGAGTGGCCTGGATAGCACGCCTCCTTTTTATTTATCCAAGCATTATCCCGTCTAGTAGGTCCAAATACTGGAACGCAGTTGGATTAATAAAATGTATTTTAAAATTTAAAATACATTTTCGTTTTCGATTTCTGTGCCCACCTTTGAGTCGTCATCGAACAAGAGAGCAACTCTATTATGTGTGTTTGACGCACACTTTTGGCATTAGACATTAGTTAGTTGCAGGTTTGATTCCCACCTCGGGACAAATATACGTACGATCTGTAGATATTAGTGTTACTATTTATAATTGAAAATATCTATCTTCGTCTGTAATATATTAAGTTTATACTAGCTAACTGATTAGCTACTCATAACACAAGCTCTGCTTACTATCAGGCTAGATGATGTTGTAGGGGTTGTCCAATATTATTTATTAATCTACTGATTGCATACAAAATTAAGTTTTAAGCTATACCCGCATATGTCATGGCAGAGACCGTGCCCATGTCAAGTAGACTGAGATCCATATGGCACTGCGCCCTCGTGAAGATGTAGGAAGGTGCTGCGGTGATGGAGACGGCAGACCAGAAGGCTGGCAGCGTGCACAGCATGAGGATCAGATTGAACTTGCCGTAGGAGGTCGCGGCGATTGCTTCCTCGAAATCGGAGCGAGGCGGTTCTGAAAATAAAGGCGTTTGATTGCTTTACGTATTAGAAGTTACTTTTGTCAAATAATATTAAAGAATAGAAACCAATTAGAACTAATTGAAACAGTTGCGCTAACTGCAGACGATTGCACACAATTAAGAGACGAACTGAAGGATTGCAGGCAGATGCTGGATGCGGCAAGCTGAATACAGGCCGCTATGGAACTCATTAGGGGAGGCCTATGTCCAGCAGTGGACTAGTATTAGGTTGATGATTGATGATAATGAACATGAACTGATAGCTCAACCGAGCTACCTCTAGATTGTGTGATGTGGCAAGCTGAAGGCAGGTCGCTATGGGGCTCATTTTGGGAGGCCTTTGTCCAGCTGGGCTATTTGAGCAACCTCTAGAGTGGCAAAATCTTTCTCTGTTCACTCTTCTCTATAGTGGAAAAAATTTAGATAAAACCTTATTTAGTAATGGAGTGTGTTCTTTGTGATTTCCCACAGAAACGGTTCTACGGAATCAAACAACCCTAGTTACCTATCTACTCGTCCTTTAGCTAGAGATGGGGTAAAATACGAATGGTCTACCATAATGACAGGCATATTAGTGATAGGCATACTTTAACGTTAGATATAAAATCCCACAGGTGGGTGTGTCTAGACTTCATACTTCCCGAGACAACCAAGGACAAATACCTCGCCCTAAATAAACATAACCAATAACAATTTATAGCGACATCGTAAACCGGCGTGACACTTCGCTGTAAAGCCAAGGTGTCTTGGCGCTCATCCAGATCTCAGCAGACCAGATTTAGACGTATTTTGTTTTGATCACAGCTGGTACTCGCTATCGGTATTTTGACGATAGAGAAGCGTTTTATGTGGCTTTAGTTATTGCTTTAGTATTAATTGCAGCCACTTCAAAGAGATGCTATAGGACCATTTCTTTACCAAGATATCTTCTTATTAGATATTATTTTTAATAATAATAATTTCTTATTTTTTGTATTAAATTATTTATTTATATTAGACCATAACATTACAGATATGTACATTGAATAATTTTAAAATCTTAAAAACTACAAGAAATAATGAAAATATCAACTGGGTGCGCCATGCGGCTTCACCCTCGTAGAAATTTATGTGTCAAATGGTTTATAAACCTTACTATTGAACCACTCTATATATTGGTGTAACTGTATGAAAAACCATTGGGTAGTTTAAAAGAGTAAGTGAACAGACAGCGGAAGCGACTTCATTTTATACTATGTAATGATAAAGTTTTTCAATACAGGGCTAAAAGCTTATGTTTCGAATTTGGTGGTCCTTGTCTTTACAAAAAGCACGAAATTATGGTCTATTATGTATATCACAAGATAAATAAACCCTAAAATTCAAACCCTTATTTGTAATTTGGACAGTAAATTTATTGGTTGTTGTTTCCAGACGAAGAAGATATTTGAGGAAATGCATGGAATGCACACATTGCCCAAATAAACTTGTTTGCATAAATAACCAGTACAAACATAACGATATTTTACTCCAAAGTTTCTCAATTTGTGCGTCATTAAGAGACATGCATTCATTTCTTTTGAATTACTTACTTAAATAAAAGTTGATGTAGGTAACACTGGGGTAAAAACACTTTATAATACTCTGAAAAGATCCAAAATCATAAAAAACGTACATAAATGTCTAATATCAGAGCAAAGCCTAACTTGTTATTGATGTTTAATTTCTGCCTGCAGCTTCGCACGCTTTTATTTGAAGAAAATGTATAAGGGTTATTTATTTCTTTCTACAAACTTTCACATTACACTAATACATATAATAAATGCGAAAGTTTGGATGTTTGGATAGATAGATGGATGTTTGTTACTTCGTCACCCCAAAGTTACTAAACGAATCCGACTGTAATTTTGTATTAAGGTAGTTCTAGGCCTGGAATAAGACAAAGGATACTTTTTACCCCCAAAGTAAGATAGAAACAACGCGTGCGAAGCCGTAATCAGAAACTAGTTCATAATAATAGTGTGATGCGATGATCATGCACAATAGACAATAGACAAAAAATGTTGTAAGGGAACTAAAAAAAGCCAACATTTGATGAGTGTATATCTAGGGGCATTCCTGAACATCCTTCTGGATAATTACACGCACACTCCTGGGTAATCAGAAAACCACCAACCTTGAGCCAACTTCTCCAAATTCGACGACGAAAGTCCAGTGACCAAATAAAGATGGTCATAATGATTCTCCCTTTCTTCCTTGACAGCTGCTACTTCCGCATCATTCCCCATCTCAACTGATTACCAAAACCGAACGTCTAACTGACTTATCGAGAAACAGCAGGAAATATTCCAGTTTATCATTATCGTATGACTAAGGTAACTAAAGTTAGATAATGTGGTGGAATACTTTTATAAGATGTCTACAGCCTCCGTATCTTGTGCGTTTGTGTTGGGATCAGGTCGTGAGCTCGGCAAACAACAGCGAACACCCTGTATGTCGTGTGTCAACAACTACTGAAATAGACACTGGGTGCCTACTGCGTAAAAACTATGTAACATATATTTTTGTGGTAGAACGATTGCGATGTGTATTTGAAGTCATTCACGTCACGTATAGGTACATTTTTAAAAGCTGGAGCCATTGTTTTTAAATTATTCATACAATTAGCCGCGCTTACGACACAAATCTGGCGATACTGGAGGCTTACAATTTGTTATTTTATTCTACAGTTGCAAATAATGGTACAAAACTCAACAAGTAGGCTACTCTCGCTTACTTACGAATGGGCTGTTTTCCATCGATTTTTATGACTCTAGCTTACTAATCAATTTTTACATATAAACCATTGTAAGAACCAAAATTTCAGTGTCAACTAGTGTAAAAAATATTTTATTTTATACAAATAATATAATACTATCATCATTCCAAAGTAAAAAGCAGCTCAATTTATTTTGTACGAAATTTCTGTTTTCGTTCCATAAGAGTACGGATCGGGCTTTACCAAAGCCGAAATATTCGTAATAAAAGTAGGCCTGATCGCGCTAGGTTAGAGTTATTTACCTATAGTTACGACAGTGCTTGACGTTAACCGTTTGTTATTCATATCTTGTCAGTATATTGCTTAGGAGTTTTTATGGTAGAGCCTTTCCATAATTGGCAATAATTACGTGGAACTTGGTGGTTGTATTGAGGCTACGAAAGATAAGGGGCTAGAGGGAAATAAAGAATAGAGGGAGTTTTCTAGGTACATTTATTACTTAAGAGGTTTTTTAAAAGTATTTTTATAAATCCGGACAAAATAATAGACAAGACATGGAATAGACAATGTGTATTTAGAAATAGCAAAATATATTTTACCAAACTTATAAAATGACTCATTTACCACGCGACCGTCACTGCGGGCGGACACTCCTTTTCCCTCTAAAATGAAATCTTTGTTTTCATCAAAAACATAACATCCTAGGTCCGTCCCCTGCGCAAATATTGGTTATATCTACACTGTTTGTTTGATTGCCATGATGTTTTCGAGTGAGATTGGCGAAAACAAGCAAAATAGGCGTGGCACTGCAACTGGCAACGTAACGCCAGGTGCGTGATCCTGTTGCAATTTGCTTACAGGGCTTTGTGACGTCATAACGTACCGTGGGCCAGCCAACGTGTGGAAAAAATACTTTTTTCGGTGCCAACCTCCGCATACTCAAAAGCAACGTGACGAATTTTTGACAGATTTTTATTTATTATTAAAAATATTTGTATTGAGCGTAGGTCCTTACTCGATCTACCAACCACAAAAAATTTAAAAAGTAAACGACATCAAGTGTATACCGACGGTGGTAATACATAAACAACAAACTACTTTTCGAAGTATCTATAACAGCCATCCAATAGTTTCATATATCTTACGAACGAAAACTCTTTCGTTTTAGTATTGAACTTACTTTTTGTCCCGGATATGGCAATTAGACATACATACATACGTATTGGCAATGAAAACAAGACCAAATTAGTCACTGGTGAAAGATCTCAAGATGTTTTGTAAATAGTTTATTTTGTTGCGCAAGTAGGTGTAATATACCAATTAGGTGCAAAGATAGGCGGGCGCTGACCCGTGCCTAATGTGACCCCGTACGAAAGGGCGACGACTTTTGGGAATAGGTAGTACTTTCCTATGTCCTCATTTATACGGCATCTAAAATTAAATGAATGAACCTCATCATCAACAACCTATAATACAGGCTAATACTGGACATAGGCCTAATGAGCGCCATAGCGCCCTGTCTTTAGCAGCATCCAGCATCTGCCTGCAGTCTTTCGCAGGTCGTCATCGCATCTGGCCGGTAGGCATCCTACCTACACTACGTTTGCCGAGTCACATGAATTCAAATAATGTTAGTCTGTCTAGTTTTACACAATTTAGGTGTCAGTCAGGGATACTTGCATAAAGAAATCTGCGTCGTATTACAATTAATTTTCGAAGCCTGCTGGGAGATTCTGGACGCGGCGAGGGGATCATAGGCTGCTATGTCACACATAAGAGGAGGCCTAAGTCCATCTGTGGACTATCACGGCCGATGATGATATATTTTCCCACATCTTACTAAATGCCTCGCAATGTCCTGTCTACATGTCTTCCCGGAAGACTAATGGATGTCGTTAGACAACTCCAGTTCAGTCTCACAGTAAGTGGGACGATGCAGTTTCGCTCTTTATGTTGCCCTTGTCATCCTTATCACCTTTCAGTATCAGTTATAACATACGGAAACTATGGCCAGGGCGGAGCAATGTTATGATTTAGTAGGTAGTGAAGATTCTTCGGTAATGGATTTATAGCCCCTCGAACCCCTCGATACAATAGGGGTGTTATACTTTCATCGGATCCTGTGTTCGATGAACTCTGTGGCTCAGTGGGCGAAAGTCCTATTCTAGAGGTTGCGGGTTCGATTCCCACCTCGGGACAAATGTTCCTACGATCTGCAGATATTTGTTTTGTGTGTTCTGGTCGTTATCTATGTATAATAATAAACTATCTGCATATGTATGTATTGTATTATATATATCAGTCATCTAGTACCCATAACACAAACTCTGCTTGGCTTGGGGCTAGATGATGCTGATCGTAGCTGCCTGATGGGTGAACTGTTTTGGATTACGTTTTTTCGTTTAAGATATGACTCCAATTTCCCCGTTGCAATTGAACGCCTTTGATATAAAATAAACTCAGTTTAGTACTTTAATCGACTTCAGCGCATTTATACAACATTAAGCTGATCCGGTTCAAGCGCTAAAACGAGTTCTAGAGCTGTCAAGCCACACAAAAAATATTACAAATTTGAACTCGATCAAGTTGAACCAAATTTTGTCAGTAAACAGTGAAAATGTAATTTAATCGAGAGTGGTTATCTACCCTTGGATTGAGATGAGATGAGATTTGGTGAGTAATGCATTCACTGCCTGCCTTGCGGTGCGATAAGCAAGGGCGTGCTGCCTGTACCTACTACAGCACCTTCGATATGCACAATGACGTGTGGCATCGGCACTCTACATGTTAAGCCCGCAATAGGTCCCAAGTACCTGTTCTGAGTCGAACGCGCCAAGAGAGCTGATGGATGAAAACTATTGAGTTTGTGTGTGTCGTCATCATCATCAGCCTATAGCAGTCCACTGCTAGATATAGGCCTCCCCCAATGAGCGCCATAGCCCCCTATCTTCAGCTTGACGCATACAACATCTACCTGCAGTCTTTCGCAGGTCGTCATCCCATCAGGTCGGAGGGCGTCCTACACTATGTTTCCGAGTCGTGGTATCCACTCAAGAACACGTTTGCCCCAGCGGCCGTCGGTTCTTCGCGAGATATGGCCGGCCCACTGCCACTTCAGCTTCCTGTGTATGTAATCACGTGAATATTCTCAGCAGAGTCTAAAGTCCAGGGCCTGTACTTCGACCCTTATCTGTTAACAATCTTTGGAACCCGAACAAAGTCCAACTCATAGGGTTGTCCTAAGACATCTATGTTTCATCTATGATTGCTCTGAGTGGTGTAATTTTGTATGAAATAACCTAGAGACATTTTATAATATCATCATAAAATGTCTCTAATTAATATTATCTTATTTAGCTGCTACGTAGATGCTCATTTAATTAAACTTGTAAGTAGGTATGGTTTCATAATGGAATACCAGTTTTTCTCTACGGTTTTTGTTATTACCTATAGTGCGGAATCCTTCCTTAATATATAAGAAAAAAATACTAATATTCGGCGGCACATGAACTCGCGACAATCCATCAGTACGGAGAAGCTCTAACCAACTGAGCTAAGAAAACATCAGGATGAAAACGAAAAAAAATATATTTATTACTATATCTAAACAGAACTAAAGTTTATACAGATTTGGTATGGTTTAAGTAGAGATAATAAATTAACTATCTGCTACTAATTGCTAATGATTCGCACTCTAGGCTGGGCCTGTATCGTGGGAAAAGGATGGATTTTTGTTACTTCTTCACGCCAAAGCTACTGAACGTAAAAACTACTCACGCCAAAACGACTGAAACTAAAATTTCAGCCCGATCGTCATATATAGCATAGCTGTAGCTCTAAGCCTAGAATCAAATAGGCTACTTTTCCATCAAGCATCAATCCCATTAAAATCCAATGGGATAGGAACAACGTTTAAACGTTTCTGTAGACAACGCGTATGAAACCAGGGGCAGGAAACAAATGAAATTACATATAAGGCTGGCCTCAGACATCCGGAAATCAGAATCTGAAAAAATCTGAATATGTGTGAAGAATGTATAAATTATATGGATTCCGGGCATTTCTGAATTCCGAAACGGAATTCAGATTCTTAATTCAGACAAAGAAAGACATTCCGAATGTCTGAGGCCAGCCTAACAAACTAGTATTATTTCATTTGTTGTATTGTCATTGATACCATTTGTGCCGTGATTCCATAAACTTGAAAACAGATGAGCATCATCCCTAGAATCAAGAAGCCCCATAGCTTCTGATTGAATTGTGAGACACGCGCTGCCCACGAGATAGGCAACAGCCAGATACGTTCATGATAGATAGAGGTGGTGGCTTGTCAATAATTATCTGTTTTAAAATGACAGTCTTATATTAATTAATTCTATAAATACTACCATACCATATAAAAAGAACGAGCCCAAAAATTGTTGTGCTTTGATAAGGTTTTTATGCATTGTGTACTCACTAAGATAGTACATAATCATCATCAACCTATAATGTCAAAAATCTCCAAAAATTGCGTTACGTAATACTTGAACGCCTCTTATCAGGTTATCATATCATACATAGGTGTCCATGCAGGCGATGCAAGCGACGGGCGTCTAGACCGTGACGTCACACTCAGCCGGGAGCTCATGATGACGTCACCTCCACTTTATACTACAAGGGAATCGATTGAGGGTTGTTTAATTGCGCTACAAAGAAGTGACACGTATGTAATGTTTCGATAAAAAATTAAATAAATAATGCTGGACAATTCACACAGCATCATCTAGCCCCAAGCTAAGCAGAGCTTGTGTTATGGGTACTAGATTACTGATATACTTAATAGAATTCATACATAGATAATGACCAGAACACCGGAACAAATATCTGCAGATCGTACACACAATTGTCCCGAGGCGGGAATCGAATTCGCACCCTCTTGCTGATGGATGTTAAGATATTAAGCCTACCTGGAGGGTTAAGCTTAATATTCTTTTCATTTAGGGATTGAAAATCTAGAGATACTGTGTTATCACAAAGGAATATGTATATATTTGCTGATTAGCACTTACTACATATTTAGTATTTGTCCTAGTGTTCCCCAAAGGGATATATTTGTTATTGGAGAACAACCCAATAACAAAATATTATATTTTTGGTTCTGCTGTCTCAGTAGGGACAATGGTGTGTTTTTATATAAACGGGAATAATCCCATTTTGGGCAGGGATGACGTCTCCTAATCCATTTGACTCCGCGACAGGATTCAAAACCGGAACCTCTGGTCGCAGTTTTACCACTACGCATTCAAGGTCGTCTACCAAACAAGCCTATTATCTGAATAAATACAAAAATGATCGTTATTCCTTTCAAACTTGGTAATCTGTTTGTATAAATACTTAGCGTTATTCTAACAATAAATATAGTACATGTACATATTAGGTTGTGGTGTTTTTCCGTTTGGCATCGGTCAGAGGAAAATTATTCGTTGGTTTCCGGTTCTGAAGTTTATGATTTAATTAGTGCATGTTTATGAATATATTTTAACGTGCGTTCTGGTTATTGGATTGAGGTAGGTACGGTCAACGACAAGAATTGCTGGACAGGACTTGTGTTATTTTTTAGAGCTCGTTTTTATGCCGAGTTACAATTAACAAGGAATTGATGGGAAATTATATAAAAAAAAACCCAACTCAGCCTAAGATTTTTTAGTTTTTTCGCTAAATAAGAGGGCGGAGGCAAAAAACTTAACCAAAAGAACCATATATAGAATCACCGAGTATTTTGATACAATACAATACAAATATACTTTATTGTACACCAGATACAGAACATTATGAAAGACATGACATGTGACAAGTACAATTGGCAATTTGCCAAGACGTCTTGTATTGAAAAGACTCGGTTTGTTTTCGATTCGGGTGTATTGAGAGATTCACAGCACAGCTTTACATTACAATGTTGAAATTAGCGGTAGCGAGGTTGCAAAAACATTATATGATGCGCGTGCGTCTCGCGCTGTCTTGTCGGGGAATCTAAAGGTTGCCTAAAGAATGACTGTTTGATACCATAGTTATCAAAATCTCGGTAGCCATTTTGATGCTTAGAGGTAATAAAGCCACATAGAAGCACTTGAAAATTATAATCATCGGTAAAAATAGAATCTAGTTTAGTGTGAAAACGGGTGAAAGTTCGTTTTTAGCCTCTTTTTTTAAGTTTATACCAGGATCTTGAAAATTTGCACACGGCATTCGGCAATTTTTGGTGTTGATTGTACAAAAACAAGGTAATAGCGCGATAAAGGGGAGGCTTTTATTGAAATAAGCAAATTTGTACTAGAGTACGCACGACACGATGACAAAGATCCATATTTCTAAATAGGGATTTTTGACCCACCTTGTTTTCTACGTTATTATAATTAATATTAACTTCATTTCGGGCATCAACGTATGATAAATAACATATTCATAAAAATAATTAGAATTGGGTGAAATGTTATGTCTAATAGGTAATCCATTCAGATAAGGTGTTAATTCAGGTTACTTGCATAATTACGCCTTATCATCGAGCTCAAGTGTGCCGCGACCTTAACTTTAAGATAATACGAATTTATAAGTACTTAGGTAGGCGATAGATCAACTTTTTTTCGTTGCACATCTGTAAAAATCAAAATAACAAATAATTACTCAAAGTAAAATATTTACAAACCGCGCGGGATCAAAATGGTATGAAACCATTTTGAAAATTAAATAAACACCGTTGGAAATTTACTGTGAAATGCTTTCGGTCCCAACAGATAACATACATATTATAACTTGTTATTATTATTATTTTATAGTCCTGGCATCATCACCTGGAATCTTTAGTAACTAAAATTCTAATTACCTGGCATAAACGAAAATCACTCGCAAACAGCTTGCGCGCGGGCTCGCTATTATATGCGATATTATAAGGCGGAGTGAGATAATGTATAAAAAAATCAACTATACGCTTACAACGGGATAAAGTCTACTTACCGACATTGCGACATAACTCCACGATTATAACTTATCCCGATAATAATATAAAAACAAAACGTTACTACATTCAATTACGAATCATTAAATGATACTTGAATTAAGAGCTGTCGCGTAGCGAGCCGCGCTCGGCCGCCCAGTCGCTTTTCCCGCCTCGACTCGAGCGGAAGTTACCCGCCCAAACAAATGCCGCCCCGGTATCGCGTCAGAGTCAAATTAAAGTAAATATTCTACAACCACCGAAACCACAAATGGGATAAACAATTTCATCCAGTGGAAAAAAAACTATAATAAATTATTTGGGAATTTTAGTGAAATTATTTTCGAGATATAAATTATTTTTATAGTGAACTTGTGATTCGTTATTTGGACTCTCTAAAGTGTGATATTAGTTTTAAGTTTAGTATATTAGTTGTCTTGGACTTTCTGTTGTGTTAAATATGGAGGAGCAAGGAGGTAATTTTTTTTCTTTACTTATAGAATAGAATAGAAATAACATTTATTTAGACACAGGTATTAAATACAGGCATAGAATAAACAAACCAAGAAGTTTACCATGGGGGGAAACGACACAAATAGGTGATATTAAGAATAAAATAAGACTACCTCCATGACCCTGCGCCGAAATAGCATATAAGCGGAATGGTTTCTTATTTTTTTTAATTACTTGTCTTTTGAAATTATTAATTACCTACTGAATACCCATCAATTTAGGTAGTAGGTAGATATTCAGAAGGTTACCTAAAACTTGAAAAAGTTAAATTTAAAAACTAAGATCGTTAACTCGTTTAGTTTAATAGATAATTTAATTAGGTAATTTAATGGCGTTAATATTGATTCATCTAAAATATTCGATTCGTTTAAAATAGGTACACAGTTCACAAAATATCGAAGTGTGTAGAATTAAATACGAAGGGTGTATAACCTCCTACTGCGCTGGCCGGGCACAAATAGTTGCCATCGTCGTTTGAACAGAATGTTATTTTTCCGACATCGAGGGCTTTAAATAACTATTGTCAATTGGCACCATATTGGCACTTACAATCTATTTAGTAATGACGTACGGACCGGACGCTTCACCGCATTCTTATTACTGCGTACTAGCTTCTGCCCGCGACTTCGACGCGTTTTTCCTTAATATTTAGGCCTTCTTTTCCCATCTATATCATTGTCAAATTTTATCAAGGGTTATTGTGTATACGTGTTCGTATTCTGGGTGTTTTCGTATATAATAAAAGTAGCTATCTGTATGCAATATATTAATACTGTATGTATATGCAATATGATGTCCTTATGAAATGTATTATACATTTTAGATTTTGATCCTAGAAACTTTCTTAATGCGCTGTATAAATAAATAATAAATAAATAATAAATAATGCTGGACAATTCACACATCATTATCTAGCCCCATGGTAAGCAGAGCTTGTGTTATGGGTACTAGATAACTGATATACATAATACTATATATTACATAGATAGATATTTTTTTTATTATACATAGAAAACGACCAGAACACCCGGAACAAATATCTGCAGATCGTACACACAATTGTTCCGAGGCGGGAATCGAACCCGCAACCTCCTGTGTCGCAGGCGGACCTTCGCCCACCGCGCCACGTCGGTCGTCTAATTTTAATTTTAATGTGTATCCGGTACAGTGTTGCTGAAATCAATCATTTTTATTTTATTTATATTTTATTATTAAGAATATTAATTATTCAGAACCCATAACACAAGGTCTGCTTTCTTTGGGAAGCTGGTATGAAAATGTCTAATTTTTTAAATATATGCTATGCCGGCAGAGTAAGCTGTTATAACACAAACCTTAAATAAAAAAGAAATATAAATAAAGAAAGAAATAAAGATCTGACTAAATACGTATCGCAATAATAAGATCTCAGTTTATCTGCTGGCACAAGCCAAGTAACGTGAGGAACATCATGACTCATTATTTGCATTGCGAGCGTGGACTCACTGATATCCAGACGACTACAGTCCTTTACGTCCGTCTAAGTCTACGTAGCAGGATCTAGCCTCTACGCCGTAGCCTCTACGTCGTAGCTCGTGGCACTTGCTACGAGATTTGCTTCGGGCCCCTTAGCTACAGAACCATTTAATTTTCAAATATGAAGAACAAAAAACCTGCTTTCGATTATAATACTCGTATTGAATACAATAAACTTGTTGGAAATCTTTACATAGTAAATGAAGTCGCTTCCGCTGTCTGTTCGCTTAGATCTGTTAGACTACTCGACGGATTTTAATGCAGTTTTCAGCAATAGATAGAGTGATTCAAGAGAAAGGTTTATATGTACATATATATATCGAAAATCGTGCATAGCCGAGGTGGGTCGCTAGTACAAATTAATTTATTTTCAATAATTTTTATAATAATTTTTATTAATTTTTAATTTTTTTTTATATTAAATAAATTAATTTGTACTAGTCCATTGTAGTAGTTCCGTTTAAATGTTATTATTGTTAAAAACTGGTAGGAATGTTTTCAAGGGTACTCTTATGAACTCTTTTCTGTGTCTTTAAATATTTTTAATTAATAGTTTCGTCATTTTTATTTTTTTGTCCGTTATTATTTCATATTTTTTATTAATTAGGTCAAATACCTCTCTATCTACCGTGTCAAAATGTCAGCTCTAAAGTAAATAATGCAATGTTTTGACATAATGCCCTGTAATCGTATCACTTATATACCTACTTAGTAAAGTTCAATTACCTGCCGACTCTTTCGTTAATGATAAGACTTTGAACTATTTAGAAAAATCTGGATTGGATTTATTTATACATAACTTAGAACTTAGGCGTTTGAATAGTCCCCTACACTCAGGCTGTTTATTAAAACTCTACTGAAGGAATCTACCAAAAAAGGGTAGATGCATGCTTCTGCCCGTCGCCGTGCCAAATGACGGCCGATGTGGCGCGAGGGGCAAATGTTTGTACGATCTGCAAATATTGGTTCTTGCGGACGCTACCGATTCGAGCAGTTTCACACAATGATGCTACTTAAATTAAATGATGAGGCTAAGACTCGTCAAAACACGATAATAGACATACAGTTTTGCTATAGACAAGCAATAGCCAAAGTTTAAGTAATATGCTCAAATCTAGGGTTATTAAATCTATCTTCTATCACTTTAGATTAGGTGATACGAGGATGTCAGGTAACTGTGGTGGAGGGCTTGACCTTAAACTGAATGTAATCGTTTTTTTAGAAGTATTTGTTACAATACAGCGTTTTGTCAAGTAAAAGATTTCGTAATTCTTCTATTCAAAATATCTGTTGATTGTCTGCAGCATGTAGTTCAACTGTCTCATGACTATTTAGTAGATATAACATTATTAAAATTATGTATGTAAGTTAAAATTTCAAGAACATTGGAATATTATTTAAGGCTATATTTTTTTGTCATAAATATTTTCTAAAAAAGTTCTATTCCCATTCCGTTTAGACTCCATACGCAGTTTCCCACGAATATGATAAGATCTAGTAGATCAAAAAAATCTAGAAAAAAGTAGTTTCAATGACCTTATCGTTCCTTATCGAGGGCTATCAGAGATAACCCGACGGTATGACGTCAGAATGATGGTTTAATTGTGTATAGCACTTATGGATGACAGGAGATTTGGTTTGTATTATATACGCAGAAGGGAAAATAATAATTGAAAACTAGTTATTATAAAGAAAAAACATTAACAGCAGATAAAGAACGCAATGAATCCTTTGATCCACGTTTCCTTAATGAAAATGAAAATGAAAAGTTTTTATTTCTTTAAGCTTACAAATAAGCACTTAGACACGTCATATTTATACTATTCATTATTATCAATTAAATTATTTTATAGTTCACTTCAATTTTTTGTCCACCTGTGGAAGAAGTGAGAAGAAACCACTAGTATGTTCATAACTTATGTGTCTAGTACATTTGATTTGCTTATCTGTAAGTTGTTAGATTTTGAGTTGGAGCAAAACTCGTTCCAAGCTTTTTTATCTTCTAGGTTTCTAATGTTTATATCTTCAGCATGGCCCCTTCTATTTACAATAAACTGCCAAAATCACTGAGAGAACTACCTCTCACACTGTTTCGGAGAAAGATAAAAGCCACTTTGGAAGCTAAATGCTACTATTAGAAACATTAAATGATTTCATGACTGACAAACATTTTTTAGATTAAAGTATATGACATCTCTAGCTTTTCATTTTTTATCAATTTTATTTTTATTATATGTGATTTATTTACTAAGTAGGTATAAATTTAAATTAAGTGACAATTATTGTAACCAGATTTTGCACGCCACAACGGTAGAAGTACATCATCTCATATTTAAACGTACACCACCTATGTACCTTATTTACATGTATTTGATGCAATAATTACTTTATAATAATTGTTTTGTATACAGAATGATCCTGATAATATGCTTATAACTTACTGCTATAACTGAGAACCTGACATTCACCTTGACGCTTCGATTTATAGCAGCTCGTATAGCATCGTAGATTAGCAATGCCACGGGTTTAGTTCACTAGTACCGAGGTACGGCTTCTAGATTAGGAGGGTAAGGGCTTTTACTAATTATAAAACTCTGATTTCACAAAAAAATACTATTTACAAACTTAGGTTTAAAGAACTTTATTCTCATATAAACACACATGGTTCACTTATAATGAGATACATAAAGAAAAAATTAATCTATGTTTTACAATATTTAAAACTAGCCTCTGGTACCTTAAAGCAAATTATACTAAATATTATTTATGACTTTATACTACTACTATTATACATATACAAATACCAACATTATAGCAGCCAGAAACAAATCAAAGACCGGTAAGTATGTTATTCGTGTAGGTAGGTACTGTTACAGAGTATGTACGTGTAATTTAAGTTTATTTTTATAGGCATTCAAATTAGTACACTCCTTTACATTGTTTGGTAGATTGTTGAACAATTGAGCTCCATCTGATAATATTGTTTTTTTACCATAGTTAGTTCGTGATTTCGGCAACTGTAATTTTATTTTATTTCTGAAATTGTATTTACTTTCCTTTAGATGTAGTGTGATGTTTGATTGAATGGAGTTTGAAGTAATTTTTTTTATTAGTATGCATGTATTATAAATGTAAAGTTTTTCTATATTAAAAATATTAGTTTTATTGTATAGTTCTTTAGTTGGCGTAAGATGATCATAATGGTATAGGACTTTTATAATTTTATTTTGGGTTCTTTGAAGGGGGGTTAAATTTGTAGTAGCAGCCGTTCCCCAAATTTCTACCAGATACTCTAAATGTGATTTTGCAAGAGAGTTATAAATAATGTTACGTACTGTTTTTGGTATACATTTTGAAACTTTGTATAGTGCTCCTAGCAAGGATTTTAGTTTTACTTTTACGTGTTCAATATGGTTTACCCATGTCAACTTGTCATCTATCCACAAACCTAGATATTTTTCTACATGAGATTGGTGAATTATATCATTATTTATAACTAATGGAGAAAATGATGGTATTTGTTTATTTTTAGCACTAAAGATCATGAAGGATGTTTTTGATGTATTAACTGTAAGCAAGTTATACTTGAGCCAGTCATTTAAAATGTCTAGGTCAGTTTGAGCTACAGTTATTAAGTCATGGATACTTTTACCATAATAAAAAAGGCAAGTGTCATCGGCGTATAGAGTTAGGTGCCCTTGTAAACCTATGGCATTTATATTATTTATATATACAAGAAACATTAAAGGCCCCAGTATTGAACCCTGCGGGATTCCATAAGAGACACCTTCTAAGTCGCTTGTAAAGGTATCGATCTTAACCAATTGTATCCTATTAGTCAGATATGAAGAGAACATATCTAGAGCCTTATCTCTGATACCTATATTGTGAAACTTGTGGAGAAGCTTAGGGTGGCTCACAGTATCGAATGCTTTCTTTAAATCGATGAAAATACCCAAAGCCAAATTTTTCTCGTCAATATTAGTTTTAATTTTAGTAACAAGATCAATAACTGCTGTAAGTGTGCTTGATTTAGCGCGAAAACCATATTGTTCGTCTATTAGAAATGATTTTTCTACGAGATATGCATTTAGTCTTTTGTATAAGATTCTTTCAAAGATCTTAGAAATTACAGGTAACACTGATATCGGTCTATAATTGCTAGGATCATTCTTATTGCCTGATTTATGTATTGGCGTAACTTTGGCTATCTTCAGAGAATCCGGAAAAATTCCATTAGCTAGGCAAATGTTGATACAGCGCGTTAGTTTATCAACAATTAAGTTCTTAATACATTTGATTGCCTTAGTACTAATGCCATCTATTCCAGTACTAGTGTTACTATCAAGTTGATCTATTAATCTAGATACTTCATCACAATCACAGGGGTGAAGCTCACATAGAGTTATTTCATGTGTGTGAGCAGGGTCGTATGTTAAGATGTTGCCATTGTTAGTGTGATATTCATTCGGTATCTTACTAGCTAGATCGGCTCCAATTGATGAGAAGAATTTATTAAAGATGGTACAGATTTGGGGGCCGTCAGTTATTATGCCTTGTTCTGTTTTTAATTTAGGTAGTGATATGTTATCTTTAACTCGGTTTAATGATAGTTTGTTTAAGATATCCCACATTTTTTTGGGGTCATTGGAACTGCCGTGGAACAAGGAATAGTAATAGTCTTTTTTTAATTTATGTATTAGGTTTTTAACTTTATTTCGTTCTTCAATATAGGCATTGTAAGTTTTTTTATCGTTAGGATTAATTTTAGTTATTTTCCATAGGTTATTTCGATTATTTATTAAGTTTATGATTTCTTTATTTATCCATTCATTTTGAGGGGGATTTTGAACTTTTATTTTGTTAATTTTATTATTTCTTATTTGTTCCAATAACATATTTTCAAGTTTTTCATAGTTATCATTCTGATTTGTATATTCTATTTTTTCGATACTATTATAGAGGTTATCATAATCTAGTGCCTGATATTTTATTCTATCGTAATAAACTTTGGGTAGACCAGTGACTTCAAGAAAAATCTGCTTATGATCAGATAATGACGATTCTATTAAGGACATACTAAGTGAGTGGTTATTTAAGTTTGAGTAAATATGGTCAATTATTGTATTCGTAGTACTCGTTTGGCGTGTACAGTATTTGATATCTATTTTGTTAATTATTATAAAGCCATTTTCATTTATTTCATTCATATACTGTTTTACCTTTTGTTCTTGACTAAGCAAATCTATATTAAAGTCGCCAAAAATGATGGACCTTTTCCTTTTTTCTAGCTGTTGTGAGAATAAATCTAAAAAATTTCGCAGGTTGCTGTCACCAGGCCTATAAATAGCTCCAATATTTAATGATAATTTATCTATCTTTAACCACAAATAATGACATCCGTCTTCAAATAACTCCTCTATAATGTCATACTTGATGCTTTCGTGTACGTATATGGAGACACCTCCTCCTGTCTTCTTTTCCTTCTTGCCATCTTTATTCTTCCTGTTTGTGTCTGTTGGCCTATAGTTGTAAATATGGGAGTAGTTAGGGATTCGATATAACTTAGCTTCATCTTCTGATTTAATCCAGGTCTCCGTAAAGATGAGTATATGAGTAGTTTTAGTGATCGAGTTCAGGATACATTTGATTTCATCGAATTTTCCGCTAGTGCAGATACTCCGCAGGTTGGCATAGAAGAAACGTAGTGATGAGCTGTGTAACTGTAAATCCTTGTAATTATCTGCTATATGGTGTTCTATTTTATGAATTTTATCGGTGCTATTGTCTTTTTGTAAATAGTTTTTAATTAGTTTTTTTGCTTATTTACATCATTATTCTTTATTATTCTTGGTGTCCCGTTGATGTATTTAATTATAAGATCTTTCTCCCCATTGTCAGTACGCTTTTTTAGATCTTCCCTCAAAGACAACCAGTATTGTTTTTGTGCTGGAGTTTGGTCTGCATACATTTTTATATTATCTGGTAGCTGTATTTTATTTCGTAGCAGTTCTCTCGGGGTAATTGATTCATTAAAGTACACCTTGATAGGACGACTTTTGTTAGGGTTGTACTTACCCAAACGTATAGATCTTGCCGGTTTAGGGCATGTATTATTTATCGATTTTATAACCTTTAACACCTCGCCATCATCATAAGTACGTCTCAGTTTAAAATCCCGTTCTTCTTTTTCATTGATTCCCATGATAATAATATTTTTCTCTCGCTCAACTCGGTCTCGTAGCTCATGCATGAGATTTTCGCTTGCAAGAACGTTTGGGGGACTAAGCGATGAGTTTTCTGGGTTTAAATGTGTTTTCAACGTGGACATATCAGACTCCATATCATTAATTTTATGTTGGATTTTCTTATTTTCTGATTTAATATCTGTTATCTCTGTATTTATGTGCTCGAATTGTTGTGTAAATTTTTCTGTCACATTTTTTATAGTTTGGATTTCGCTTCTAATCTCCGAAATTTCTTCGCGGATTCCTAATAAGTTTTGACTTTGAGTTTTACCAAAATCTTGGAAAAACGCCATCATTTCATTGCGGAAAGTTGCAAAATCATTTTTAAGATCGTGTTCATCGGTGCGCTCTTTACGCTTCCTTATATTTATATTTGAAAATTCTTCTTCTCCATAATCACCGCAACAAGACAGGTCAGGCGCGGAGCCGGTTGTCAGCTCGCTGCCGCTTATGGATTTGAGCGGCGCGGGCGGCGGCGGCGGCGGCGGCGGAGTCATTTTTTTATAGTATTATATGACTACGTTACTTGAATGAAGAACCAGTGGCCGGGTGGCGGCGGCGGCGGCGGCGGCGCGGGGCGTGTGGTGCCGCTGTGCGAGCGCGAGCGGGATGAAAAATAAGAGGCGCTACTCCTTACCCGCTCGGTGTGTTGAGGTGAGGGACGCTTGCGTCCGCGCCGTGTGCGTTGCTCCGGAACAAAACGATTCAAGTCAGAATATTGTTCTACACTCGATATTATATTTTACTGGTAATAGTTTTAAGAACGATTTTGTATTATTTAGTATTTTGCTTTTTGCAATAAAATTTGACACACGTCTGCTTTCTTCTGAGGCACAGAGGCGAGAGTCACACAACTTAGCCAGCTAATTCTAATATGTTTCTATTCTTTGATATAGGTAACTAACATCTTTATTAATAAAGAAAATTACAATCAAGAAATATTACCTAAGCTCAGTCAATCACGATGCGTCGACTCTCTTAAGACGTTGGGAGTAGATATGTTACTCGTGCAACGCAACGAAGCAACAAAACAAATTCAATTCACATTTATTAGTCACAATTAACATGACACATTATTAATTTTAAGGCGTTATTTATTGCACTCAACATAAAACAAAATAAATTATGTTAAAAACATAAATACTAAGACACACAAGATAAATTAATATTATATTAAACTATTGCTAAACAAAATCAAGTTGGCTGAAAATATTCAATGATGAAGCTATAGCTATATCATTGGGGGAGGCCTATGTCCAGAAGTGCACTAATATAGGCTGATGATGATGATGAATGAAGCTATAACGACTGTATAAAAACGAATTGTCCTAGCAACAGGCACCCCTGGCCCTTATAAGGAACCATTAATAACCTTGAACGGCCCACAAACACAAACATTCTAATGGTCAAATATTTGCCACCAGCGTTAGCTGGCTGGAATCGGTTTAAGCCAGATCATTCAACATAGAAGTCAGAAGTCAATAACTTTATTTCTTATGCTTACAAAATAAGCACTTTAAGTAAAATTGTAATCTATGTAATTTTATTAAATCACACTTACAGCGAAAGTTTGCATGGATATTTAATTTCTTTTTGTGTTCTCCTCCAACCATTTAATAATAGATATCTTACAACAACCATTTTAACGGCTTTTGTCGGGTGAAAACCAGTTCAAACCATCTGGTTTGAACTAGTTTGAAATTCTCTACACACGAAAGCCTCTGTCACTGATCATCATAACGGCAATAAATGTAACAAGTTTCGTCCCACGCCATTCCAGATTGAACTGGTTGTTTCAGGATTTCGGAAAAGCCTTCATTAACCAACTCTTGCGCAGATAAATAACAATTAACGTTGATTGTGGTTGTGAGGATTAATTTAAGATGAAACCCACCGCCGGTCTAAACATTCCGGGAGCTGATGTTTTCAATTGTTTGTAGTAAATTAGGGTAGAACAAGAATAGATTGTGTTTATTTGGTAGTAGGTCTGGTAATGGGTATGGTGTTATTACTAGTTTCGTAGTCATAGTTAATATAGAACGGCCAATAACAGGCAGTAAACAAACAAATTAATGTTTAACGAGAGTAGCGTCTCTTCGACAACGACGACAGCTCTACATGTATAGGTACTACAATACAATACATAATATATCATTTATTTACGTGAAAAATACATTCAATTTAGGCATACCTAAATATTATACAAAAAGGGAAATTAAAGCTAAAATCGATCCTCAGAGGATTTCGTTTCCGAGGGTATCAGTTGTATTATTAAGTTATTTATAACTTTAAGATTAAAATATGTGAGAATGTGGTATGCAGTGTGTGTGAGTGTGTGTGTGTTAGCATGCTGCGAGTGTAGTCATAGTCATGTATATATTTATTTAATTATATACTAGCTGCACTCCGCGGCTTCGCCCGCGTGGAAATCTATGTGTCAAATGGTTACTTTACTCTTGAATCTAATAAAATAAACCGCATCAAAATCCGTTGCGTAGTTTAAAAGATCTAAGCATACATAGGGACAGACAGACAGCTGGTAGCGACTTTGTTTAATACTATGTAGTGATAAACATCTATTACCCAAGGGTATGTACTTCAATATAAGCATACTTAATACCTAAAAGGATATTGAGACCATTCACCGACAATCAGACACAGAGTAGTGGTTACAGTAGAATCGATCTCATCGTAGGTCTTCGTAATTAGCCATCAGCGGACCGCGGATTTGACTTTGGACATCGTCGGCAGCTTACACGTCGCAAACCTTGCAAATATAGTTGATACGAGGCAGAATGGAGTTTGGAAGTCGTTTGGAAAAATGTGTGTGACTTTAAGTGGGAAATAAATGGGAAGTTTATACACATTCCTCATAAGAAGGTCTGGGTATGTATCGAAGTTAATGGTTTCAGAGTGGACAGTTGTAAAAAGCAAAAAAAACTTAATAACAAACAACTGGCAAATCCGACAATCCTGGACTTCTTTGTAAATCACATTGTTCGTTGTATCTTTATTCGTTGGTGTTCCTTGTATCTTTTCGCCGATTTTTCGCCCCGTCTTTAAAAAAAGAGGCAACGCTAGCCGTAATGTTAATTCATAGCAAGCCAGCATTTCAATCAACAGTGGGTTAATTAATAATATTGGTCAAGTCACTTGCATGCGAAGACAAACCTCTATTACTTTTATTTAGGCTTTAACTAAATGATGGTAGACGGTATCATCATCATCATCAGCCTATATTAGTCCACTGCTGGATATAGGCCTCCCCCAATGAGCGCCATAGCGCCCTGTCTTCAGCTTGACGCATCCAGCATCTACCTGCAGTCTTTCGCAGGTAGATGCTGATCTGATGCATGACCTTTCCATCCATACCGCAATGCTTGAAAACGAAAATTTTCAAGCATTGCGGTGGAGCATCCGGATGGAGAGAAGGTAGACGATATACCCGTCCACAATCCATTTCTAATCAATGTCTACAGTTTCAAATTCTAAACTTGATGAATACTGAAAACAACTGACCTTCAATATGGTATAGATCATTACTTCTTCGTCCTCTTGTAAACATTAAAGTCTAGACCAAACTATTCTTCCATCATTTCGAACAGAGAGACGTCATGACGTGTTTTCAAACAAACCAGAATGTTTTGTCTGGCTGTCTGTCACCGGGAACAAAGAACTGTGCTTAGGAATATCTCTACTTTTATGTTGTTATGACTTTGATCACTTTTGTATGTTTACAGCATTATTTATGTATTGGTACGAGTACGTTCCTATGTTGGTCGCATCCTCAGCACACTTAATAATAATCCTAACTTAACATTCGGCAAGCCACCGTCTGCCACTCTTCTTAACATTATGATTGACTTGTTTATGGCAGACGTCCGCAATCTCCCCTATAGCCCGATTCCCCAGTCCATCCATCCATCACAATAGCCTGGTTTTATTTATTTCATTTTTCTTTGCAATAGTATCTACACCTGGCGGATACCATCTTTGGGTGTATCATATTGTGCACCCGAGGATGATACCCGCTATGTGTAGCCATCGCCTTTAGATTAACTTCTCAAAGGGCCTCTATGCTGTTGGCTTCGGCCCCACGCAAGCCTTCCAAAGGACCGGGTCACTTTATGGCCCGAGATCATGGTAAATGAGAGACATAATAATCCTAACTTATAATATTATTATATAAATGCGAAAGTGTGTTTGTTAGTTTGTTCTTCCTTCACGCCCTAACTAATCACCAAAACCAATCGACCTGATTTTTGGCATAAAGTTAGTTGAAAAACATCAAATCACTACAGGAATTTTCGAATTTTTACACGAAACTCTTTCAAAAAATCCTTCATAATTAACAAAACAACCAATCGTCTTGATTTTTAAAATTTGGCATACAGTTAAAAAATGTCCTCGAATAGTTTATAGGATACTTTTACCCGACCGATTCCAAAAAAGGAGGATTCACAATTCACGAAAAACTACAGGACGTGAAAAAATACCTTTTTATACTAGGGGATAATACTATAACGAGGATGAAACAGCTAGTTTAATATATTTTCATACATCCACTGCCTGCCTCTAATATTTTGCTATAATCACGAAGCTTAGCAGGCATCCGCCTACATAGTGACCGCAGTTGACGTGTTAACTATACAGACACAGTTTAAATATGTGCCTAATCTACTTTCTGTTGAGGCGCCGACGCAAATTAACAAACAGCTGAACGGGTCGATCTATTTTGGTTTCAGTTCTTTGTCAATGACAACCACCGGGCCGTGGTCTGACTACTGCTGTATTCTGTAACCATTGTCTCGTTCTGACTCCGCTTGTTTTCTGTTATCAGTCAAGGGTATACTTTAGTTAGAAAGTATTCGTTTTCCCCTCCGATTACCTGGTAAGGTAACTACTAGCACAAAATTCATTTATTAACTGATATTTACCATGATCTAAAAAATCTAATCATGGTAACCAGATAGTTTCAAAAGTTTTAACTTTTACCCTGTTAGTGAATTGCTAGTTAGTTGCCTAGTTCAGTTCTTCGTTCAGGGATTAGAACGATAGTGTACTCCCAACACAAAAAAGGTTCATAGTTAAATAAATAATGCTGGACAATTCACACAGCATCATCTAGCCCCAAGCTAAGCTGAGCTTGTGTTATGGGTACTAGATAACTGATATACATAATAGAATACATTACATAGATAGATTTTTTTATTATACATAGAAAACGACCAGAACACCCGAAACAATTATCTGCAGATCGTACACACAATTGTCCCGAGGCGGGAATCGAACCCGCAACCTCCTGCGTCGCAGGCGGACCTTCGCCCACTGCGCCACATCGGTCGGTAGTTGCTACGTGTCCAGGCTTCACTTTACCACGAAGGTGGAGGAGATCGTGGAATATGTGAAGACGAAGACTAACATCTTGGTTAAGGGTCGAGCGATTAGAGTCGCGTCATAATGATTTTAAATAATTTGTGGTGCGTGTTCCAACTGATAATATCTCGACCTTCACTAAGGAAGAATTCTGGCCAAAGTATGTGATGTTCCGACGTCTTCGCGGATGATTACCGGTCACAGCACATATCGTTTCACACACGTCGTCGACATTACGTGCTAGTAAATATGTTTATTTTATCTACATAATAATGTTGGATTAAGGTATATATTTTATATGGGCCGTAGTTATTAAGTATTTTCCAATCTTTACTTAGACTAATGTTGCCTAAGTTAAATGGATTTATAAATGGATTTATTATTATAGTTAATCCACTTTACATGCTTAATAAAGTATTCGTTTTATGCAAAAGGTTACATAATAACATTACAAAATGAGTTATCACTAAACACTCGCACGACTTGTGAGCTACTTTGTGTCAACATGTTTGAGGCTCATAGGAATAATACATTTTACTGTCAAAGTAAGAGCTCTAGAGGTATTATTCGAAAGCGCGTTTCGAAAAAATAGAGTCTTCACGTTTTTCAGTTTGGTAGCAACTGTTTCATAATCAGCAGACAAGTTCAATGAACCGAATGTAGGTTTTCGGATTTGTTTGTAAACGCTGGTACGAGTGGTGTGTAGGTGTCTCTACCTATCAATGTCAGACTGCGTCCGTTTATTAATAATGTAGTTATCGGTAAATATGTCGTCAAGGTTCATGGATATGGTTGTTATTTTTGATATGCAATAAAATGTTGAACACCTACTAAATACTAGATTTAGTGGAAAACTTTGTCTGTTTACGTAAAATTTCAGGAATCTACTATTTAATTCGAGAACGACTACTATTTTATTAGGAACCTAATATCTTCGGATAAACATTGAACAGACAGAAATATATATTTGGACCAGACACGAAAGATAAATACATTGTTCTACTTAACACAAAAAACTAAGATTTAGTGAAAATTCTACGACCCTTGTGGCGCGACGGGCGAAGGCCTGCGACGCATGGGTTCGATTCTCGCCTTGGGACAAATGTTTGTACGATAATAAGACCACCTTTTAAAAATACATCATAATCAAGTCAGTATTTTATATATCACTCAATTAAAGAAATTAAATAAATAATTGTTTTCAGAGTTATGCCAGATTTGAGCTGTTCTATATTCATTTTCTATTAACAAAATCTCCAATAAAAGCTACTTCCTATTTGACAGAGCAAGTTGGCAGGGGGTAAAGTCTGATCTATTTGCGTGTTTGTTGGCAGAGAGCAAGGAGCGGCTGCAACGGGCGCCCTTCGAGACAGCCCTGCATCACGCCGGTGAGTTCATTAATTAATTAATAATGCATAATAATGTTGTATAATAAAAAGGATATGGTTCGTAACGAATACAGCCGACAGAGAACCAAAGCTACCGACATAGCTCTAAGAATAAGCAAGCTGAAGCATTGGGCCGGCCATATCTCTCGCAGAACCGACAACGTGTTCTTGAGTGAAGACCGCGAAACGTGCCCGGCAAACGTAGTGTAGGGCGACCTCCGGCCAGGTGGGATGACGACCTGCGAACGACTGCGGTTAGATGCTGGGTGCGTCAAGCTGAAGACCGGGCGCTGTGGTGCTCATTGGGAGGCCTTTGTTTAGCAGTGGACTAACATAGGCTGATGATGATGATGATAATAAAAAATATATACCTATGTAATGTATTGTATTATGTATATCAGTCATCTAGTACCCATAATACAAGCTCTGCTTTGCTTAGGGCTAGATGATGCCGTGTGAATTGTCCAGCATTATTATTTATTATTATTAATACTAAGGATTGATAATATCTTTAAACAATCGCTTTACTATGACAATGGTATAATCACAGAATCGTCACGTAGAATAAAAAATAGGTAAGTTAAAAATTGTATATTTCTTATTTTATATGTTTTTTATATTTCCATTTATTTAAATTTTCGTTATAAAATACAATTTTTTTATAGAAAAACAATAAAACTATTCTACAGTATAAAAATATCAAAACGGTAGATCACCAACCGCGAAGCTAGGCTCAAGCGGCCGGTGACTAGGGCTGCAGAGAGAGGAATTTCCGGACGATGCGTGCCGAGTCCAGGAGTACCGCCTTTTGGATCTGGCCCTTGATCTAACTTTCTAGTGAGAGTCTCTTCAGATGTTGATCGAGACTCTTCGCAATATCAATAGCTTTTATTAATATTTCAAATCAAATCAAATCAAAATCGTTTATTTGTAGTAAAACATAAATAAAACATACAAACAGAAAAAATCGTTACCTACCACTTAAAGAAAATATCGACTGGCGAAAATATAATATTATTAAATTTAGTTTAAACTACAAAATGGTCCCAACTCAGCATATACAGGTGTTAGTAAAAACACCTGCGCTGGTTTTCGGCTGGGGCCTGTGGGACCGAGGAAAACAAATTAAATTTTATAAAAAGCGAAGTGCTACATACAAAACAAATACATACAAAAATTAAGTAATGAAATAAATAAAAAAAAAACAAGTAATGAAGAATTTAAAAATCTAAAAGCTATATAAAAAAACATATAATGTTAAATAGCACTCGTATCGTGTCTGAGAGGTTCCTGCTCCTTTTGCCAGTTAAGCAAAAATTTTTTTAACTTTAATTTAAAAGTAAACAGACATTTCAGGTTCCTTAGGGGTGGCGGGATGTTGTTCCAACATTTCGACGCAGCGTAGCGGAAACTCCCTTTAAAGGCCGCTGTCTTATGATTTTGGGTTGAAAGCTGCGTCGAAAGCTGGCGTCTTTCGCAGGATCTCAAACTAGTGGCTTCATCAAACTTAGCGTGTAGATAGAGAGGGGCATGGTGCTTCATAATTCCAAACATAAGACAAGCTAAATGGAGTTTTCGCCTATGTCTCATTTTGAGAAGTGATCTATCATTCAGGAAACTCGAAACGTGACCTCTATACGGGATGTTAAAACAAAATCTGGCACACGAGTTTTGAACTCTTTGTATTAATCGAGCTGTTTTTTGTAAGAGTCGAGGTCCAAAGACTATGTCGGTGTAATTTAACTTTGAAAGAATAAGCGACTCTACTAGTTGGACACGTAATTCTTCCGTTAAGTAAGGCCTCATTCTATATATAATTTTTAATTTATAAAAACAGGATTTAACCAGTTCGGCAATGTGCTCCTCAAACCGCAGATTACAGTCCATCTGGAGACCTAGATTGCGCGCTCTATACACTCTCTCGACTGGTTTATCCATAAGCATAACACTTGCGGTGGGACAAGTGTTAGCTAGTTGACGTGGGCTACCAAGCACTAAGTATTTTGTCTTATTTGGGTTGAGTAACAGACTGTTGGTTTTTGCCCATAGAGCAACACTAGCCAAATCAGCGTTAAGCTTATAGATCGCGTCATCCACTTCGGCTGGGCGGCAAGATATATATACTTGTATGTCATCTGCATATATATGGTACCGACAGTATTTGATGTGCGACTCTATGTCAGCAGAGTACAGTGCAAAAATAGTGGGACCTAATATAGAGCCCTGCGGCACGCCTCTATTTATTACGACTGTCTCTGAAAAGTGAGCTCTACCATCACTGCGTGTAATTTTTACGTGTTGAGAGCGATTGCAGAGATAACTAGTGAACCATTTCCTAGTGTTCTGGTCAAAACCATAGTAGCCGAGTTTTGAAATAAGGAGATCAATATTTATAGAGTCAAAGGCTCTAGAAAAGTCTAGAAGTACTAACAATGTTACCATCCCCTTATCTTGTGCGACTATAATGTTATCCGTCACATCTAGAAGAGCAGTGACTGTACTACGACCTTTTCTGAAACCAGATTGAACGTCCGGAAGTATTTGATTGCTTTCAAGATAGTGAGTTAACTGAAAGCTAACTACCTTCTCCAGTATTTTAGAGAGACAAGGCAAGATACTTATCGGGCGAAGGTCAGTAAGTTCTATCGGATTCGGTATTTTTGGTAGAGGTTGAACTATCGCTAATTTCCATGTGTTAGGGAAAGTGGATGTAGATATGGAGGTATTCACAATATGTTGAATGGTCTCTAAAGCATTCGGTAGCGTCATAATGAGCATGTCCAAACTAATCGAGTCACTGCCCACGGCATTTGATTTTAAACGTCTAACGATCTTTAATATCGTATCTAAACATACAGGCTCTAGACTAAACAAAGCATCATTATAATTATTGAATTCAAAATAAGTGAGTTGTGAAATGGTTGTATTAATTGTGTCTGGTATATTTAAAAATTGATTATTTATTGCATCGGGGTCTTGAAAGTAACTAGGAAGTTCCTTATTATTGTCGGGCAAAAACGTACTTTTGATGTTTTTCCAAAGTTGTCTAGGATAATTTATTTTATTATTAATGTTGAATTTAAAATTTATTTTATTTATATATATTTATTATTATAGCCCAGAATCAAATTGAAATAGATAGTGCGTGCGTTGCTAATGGCCAGATTGATGGAATATATTCAACCTTGACACCTTTGACGCGCGTCCCACGCGTCCACGTTGAACAAAATTCAAATCCAAACATAGTACTTTCATTTAAAATTAACGGGCGACGCTGCGGAACGTGAAAATCTATGAGTTAAATAGTTTATAAACCTCTTGAATCACTCTATTGCTGGAAAGTGCATAAAAATTCGGCGAGTAATTTAAAAGATCAATGGAAGCGACTACATTTTATACTATGTAAAGATGTCCATATTTTAAACAAAAAATTGACCTCGAACCCCTTCGTTTTAAACTGTTTTTTAAGTTCTGCTGGACAAATACTAATATCCTGGAAATAAAAATTTTACGCAATCATGTCGACATCATCCTCCATTTGCTGAAGAATCATCCAAAAATTGGTACATAATTTTATTGTCCATAAATGTTTGATTTAAATTTGACGACCACACAACACATACAGCTAAACATAGAACGTCTTCCTTTTTTGTTAAATATTACATACACATATTAGGGCAAGTAACTGTACAACATGATCACGAAGAAACGTCACATGTCGCCTTGCTGCGCGCGCGCATTGTACCTTGGCACCGCGCCGGGTACCGCGGAAGAGCAAAGGTTGACGCGACAAACAACATGGAGTTATTGCTATTGATCAGGGGCATGATCTAAACTACTGATGATTCTTTACAGAGTTATCGAATTACCTTACTCGAATTACCCGAACTGTAGAAGACCCCCCCCCCCACAGCCAACTAATTAGCTGTTTGTAAGATATTCAATCTTTAAATATCATTATAATGTATCACTAAATTTCATATTTCAATTATAAGAAATATTATTGGAAAATGATATTTTTATTAATAAATTCTTGTATTTTTGTATCATTAGAATGGGATGGAACCATTTCAAACTAAAATAATCACGGTCGGACTATTAGCACTTTTCTTCAAAGTATTATATTATTCCATTTTAATATTGCGCGGATTGTAGTACCTACTAAAAATGTGCTAAGCTTCGAGTGAAGTTCCGCCTGTGACGTAATAGCTAGCGGGTTCGATTTCCTCCTCGCAACAAATGTTTTTCTGGATGTTCTGGGTGTTCTTGGCATAATACAAAAATATTTATCCATGTAAGAAATGTATTGTGTGTGAAATATTTTTTCTAATCGGTCCAGTAGTTTCGAAGCCTATTCAATACAAACAAACAATCAAATATTTCCTCTTTATAATATAAGTAAGTATAGATATCAGTCATCTAGTACCTATAACACAAGTTCTGCGTGCTATGGGGCTAGATGATGAAGTGTGGTTCGGTATTTACTTATATTAATCTTCCAAATAATAATTGTTATGTTCGCCAGACGTTCTAATTATTCGCAGTAAAAGTACGATAAATTATAGTTATAGACCAAAACATTATCTTTGTCTATACTAATATTACAAAGAGGAAAGGTTTAATATTTTGTTTGTTGGTTTGTAATGAATAGGGTCCGAAACTACTGGACCGATTTGAAAAATTCTTTCACCGTTGGGAAGCTACACTATCCCCGGTGAACATAAGCTATATTATATTTTCAAAAAAGTTAGGGATCCGTACTTAAACCGTGCGAAGCCGGGAAGGTCCGCTAGTCATAAATAATGTTATTGTGCCCAAAAGCTTGGCCCATTAACACGTTATGTGTCACCGATTGGGACGGCGAGCTCCCCGCCGCGACGTTAACGATAATATGACTGATATGACGTCAGTCTATTTATGAGCAGGAGAAGGTCAGATTTTATTGTTAATGTAAAGCTCTTGGTAGATTTTAATGACCAAAATTTTAGCATGGAAACCTTTCCCAAAACTTTGCACCTATAAGGTTTGAGGCGTGCACGAGTTTTTGGAAATTGGAAATGTCCAGCGTTTATTGTCGATACCATAACACGTTCTAGAAGTACTTAAAGAACTTAGTTCAAGCTTGAAAAGAATATTTATAAATGATGCAGTCGGTTATAATTATGATTTGTTTTTTAAATAACACCTACCTAATGTATTATATTATTGGTAGTTTTGTATTGTAAGTATGTATGTTTTTTTATTATACATTTTAGTACAATAAAGTGTTCATTCATTCACGACAGTAAATGCAAAACCTTTGTACCACAGTGTCATTACCCTACTTACAGAAAAATCAAATTCACTCAATCTACTCTTTATTGTGAAGTCGACTTTATTCATATTGTCTAGCAGATAAAATTAACGTGGAAATAAAACGGCTGTTAAAGAGAATGAGGCGTAGTAGAGCAGATGTTGGGTAACGATTGAATCCTCGTGTTATTCTCAACGTGCTGATACAACGTAACATTAAAATACTTACTAAGTTTTAATAAATTACCTTGTGGTGGCCGTTTACTTCAGAAGCTATAAATTATGCTGTAAAAACGAAATGATTCATGACTACGAGATGGCTTCCCAAAATGCCCGACGTCATTGCGATTTTCCGCCAAAACAAATCGTGTTGCGTGATCAAAGAGTTTCTCTCTTTTCAGGTTTTACTATTGATGATTCCTTGAAGCTTTGATGATTATTTAAAATAAATATCTCTCCAAGCAACAGCAACCGAAAGTATTCTTATAACATGGATGAGAAGGTTTAAAATCGCGTGCGCTTGTCAATGTCATGGATTTATAGTCTTTTGTCTAGACCGTAGTATATTGCATAGAATCCCAATGTTACGGTAAGATCATCAGGAGGTGTTTAAGACCAAATTATGCAGTTTCACGTAATTTGGTCGTTTGCGACTTTTGTCTTAAGTTTACATGGTAAATTTGCGACTGTCTGTCATGCATATGATAATTAAATCATCCATTAAATTCAATTTGAAATACCTGCCTTATTTACATAAATGGAATTGTTCTAAAAATATATTATTTTTGTATTTATTTGGCAATTTTTAACGGTTCAATAAGCGAGAGAAAAAGCGTCAAATTATTCGGATCAACAGGTAGGTTAGTGTTTTTGGATTAGAAACAATACCCATATATCTATGGAGCATTATCTTATTAGTATCGTAGGTTTGTAGGATAAATATATTATATTTTATCCTACAAAACCAGCGAAAGAAAAGTTAATGATAGGTACAAACTTAGGTAGGTTAAGCAAGTCGATGATATAAGCCTACCTAAGTAAACCATTTACCCCGAAGAATGACATAATAGTTACCTAAAATTTAAGCCGAAAAGAGACACTATAATTACGATATTCGCTTGGTTCTATCTTAGTAAATAGCATTTTATGCAAGTTGATGTCAAAAACCTAGTTATCCAGTCCTAGGGCTCGGCTCTAAAGGTCAGCCTCCGAGCCAAACCTTCGGCCTTCTGCAAAACCTTCAGGTGACGTCACCGCCCCACCCCTATTAGCTAAAAGCCCATCAAGGAATTGCGAGGTTAATGGCAATGACAACAAGCCGGCGCTTGCAACCTTGGATAAGAATAGACCGGGGACACGTGGGATGGGCTGGGGATTTTGGGGACGAGGCTCAGAGAAGTGGTACAGCGCCTTACAAGCTGAGAATCAAATTGTACAAAAAAAGAGCATCAATTGTACCTATTATACAAAAACTGGCGCTCGTTTAACGAACACAAAATAAGTTTCGTAATTTATATAAACTTGGAATACGCTGCTGACAAATTTTTGTATCGTTTGCTTTTCGTACGCCATATGCGCGTTATTCCGAAAAATGTAGATGCAAGCAAAAATAAATGAAAATGAATATAAACAAATATATAAATGATTGATTGTGCAGCCGCAGTTTTATTTTTTTCTGAACAATTAAATTATGAAGCTAATTTTATGAGCTAATAAAAAAGCTAAGGCCCATCACTACAGACTACCAGACTACGTACGGGCTGGTATAATCGTCGTGATGGATGACTTCAGAAGGGCCAATTATTGCGAAGGTCACTCTCACTTCACCACTAATTGATAGTGAACGACGCTATTGCGAGAAAGTAGGTAACTGGCTAGGGAGGAAGTTACGAATGTTGATAACCTTCGAGTAATAATCGCTTAATAACAATTAAAATGTTTACTCTGAAATTAAATGGTTCTTGAGTAATGGAAGAAGGTATGCCCTTTATTTCTCTTCAATTCCTTCCCTTTTTCGCTCAGCAGTGGGACAATAACGGGAGAACATTTTAAAATAAAACTGTTAATACTTTATATTTTAAAATCTTTTTATTAGATAAATCATCATCATCATCAGCCTATAGCAGTCGCTGCTGGACATAGGCCTCCCCCAATGAGCGCCATAGCGCCCTTTATTAGATACGACTATGACGACATAACATACATTTGAAACAGCAGATTGACACGTCTGACTTTCAGTGTTGCCACAGGGCGACATCATAAGGTATAACACGCGAGGGACAATATACTTACCATATGACCCTTCAATTTCCGACAATACCCCACAGTCCATTACCCTAACTAACAAACAGACTGTTTCATGTGTTGTTGTGCTTTTCATGGGACTCTTTGACGCCTCGAGGGATTTTCCATGGTATTTTCCGGCCCTTCGGTCGATATGACCTATGGTTTCGTTCTTGCGGAAAATGTTTACAACTTTAATATTTGTACGATCTGCAGATTTTTTTTGGGTGTTTGGGTGTTTTCTATGCCTGTTAAAAATATCCATCTATGTATGCAATGCATTAATTAATATATGTTCCTATGATACTCAAGACCACTTTGGTAGATAGATACATGTGAATGTTGCATAAAAGCTGATTATTATAATAATATACTGCGTAGATAGTTAAGGAACGGGATCGAAAATGACCTCATCTCTCGTGCTTTCCCGCTCAGCAATGCAATAACGCTAATATATCCTGTAATTGACTTAGAAAGCCGTCGTGCATGGCCTTCGCGCATCCTTTCCATACAATTTCAAACTACATTAATTATATTATTGATTTGATTACGCAAACACCACCCATTCATAATTATGCATGCGTGGTGCGTAATCAGAAATTAAACAGCGGATTCTAAACGAGCAGGAAGGACTGCACAAGATAATGTCATTCTCAATCCATTCTATAGGTACGCAAGCAACTTACCTATACTGAAAGATATTAAGTTTCGCACGGCTGATAGACGCGACCACGAAAACATCTAATATTAGACCAAATCACCCTAACAATGTTTTGAAAGACAACGTTATCTACAATGTTTTTCGTCCACCGTTTTAAAACGCAGTAAAACCTGAAAATAACATTTCAGCTGTAATTTACAGGAACAATAGCAGTAAACAAAGTGAAACATTAGAGCTCTGCGCAGTGTCAGGGGAACAGATAACAAAAACAAGGTTCTGAGGAAAGTCGGGAAAACCATTCGATGTTATTTCCGTGCGATGTTTTTTTCACAAACCAGTTTGACGAAAGTTAGAAATTCTTTACGATAAATTTACATATACATAATTATCAAACTATCAGAAGATTTAATTGGCTAAACCAGTGTTCAGCCTTGCAGCGCATCAGCATTGCCATATAGCGGGGCAATGTAGCTAGAGTGTTCGAAAAGCGAGGGATGAGTACCTATTTATATGGTTCAGTTGAGCTACCTGTAGATTTCTTGCAACAGTCTGCTTATAGCTGAACAGTTTCAATTTCAAATACTAGTCCTAATATGTTTCTATTAATAAAAAAAACTTTTATAACAAAATATCAGAAAAAATAACTTTTTTCTTTATGCTTACTAAATAACAGCACGTGGACAAGTCAAATTTTATACTGTCAACAGCTCTTTTGTAGGAAATTATTATTATCAATGAAGACATTAGGTGTTATTGATTGTTCTATTCACTTTCTTCTTACTTACCTTATCTTGTTAGTAAAGTTAACCGGAAACAAAAATTTATTTAGTTTATGCGAGTTACTTGACATAGATACTTAGGTAGGTAGGTACTAGGTATACGTCTAACTTATAACCCCTCTCTTCTTGTCAGGGTATCAATATCGATTCCTGCGTCATGGTCAATTCAATTCGCATGCTGTTCGGGTAAACCGACCACGCAGCAGATATGCATTTAGCTGCGCTTGCAGTTGAATGCGTATTCGCTCGCGGTTGCCTAAATAATACTCAGTTCGTGATCGGCCGCCTTCGTCGCGGGTTCAACCACTTAACCATTTCACACCATTATACCATTTACCATAACTTTGGCGGCAGTAGTATAAAACCAGTAGTATTAGTCTTGTAAATATAGTCCGTACCATAAACCAGTGACTTTCCTTGACCACTAACCTCCCAACCTCAAAGGGCTGTTTGGGGATCCACCAGTACCATCTACCACAACCCCCAACCACAACCCTTTTCACATGCCAATGTGTAATTGACGTAAACAGGCAAAACTGATAGGTACGTAGGTATTTTTTTATCTGAATTCTTTGTCACTATAATGTTCTTGTCCTAAAGATGCTCTTGCGCACGCAGGTCGTTGACCTCGCTATATTTAAATTCTTAAAATTTGAGAAAAATATAGCACCGCTAATGTGAGAGGTGAGATAAGAGAGAGAAAGAATACTCAATACTCAATATATTTATTGTTGTCATCACATTGGCTTAATTAGTAGGTTCTTATGTATAGATTAGTATCACAATGTGAACCCTATTGGGCGTGAGGTTGTTTTTAGTAAAATATAAATATGTAGGTACTAAGGTAAGTAGTACCTAGGTACTTGTCTAGTCTAGAACCGGGATATGACGAGGAGATAACGATAAAATCTGCATTTTGTCATTTCACAGTTTTTCACCGAAGCTAATACTCAGTTATGTTATAATCGTCAGTTTGTAAGTATGGATGGATGGATGGATGTTTGTTACTCTTTCACGTAAAAGCTACTGAATGGATTTTAATGAAACTTTACAATAATATAGCTTATACATCAGAATAACACATAGGCTACAATTCATAAAGATATATAGTATATTATCCAAAATATCTATCACTACGCGGGTGAAACCGCGGGGCGCAGCTAGTATAACATAAGGATAGGGATTTGGGAAATTCTCTTATCAAGATTTTGTTTTATTTGTGCTTTCTTATCAAACCAAAGATGAATGAGAATGATCTTTGGTTCGATAAGAAAAAGAATCCCATCAAGTGAGTTACCGAGTAGGTAGGTATAATGCCGATTGGTAAATTTTCTTTTGTTTATTTTCTATTTATAAATTAAAATGCAGCTGCGGCGAAAATAACATGTGTGTTGTCATGTTCTGTACCTATCACTCAGATGTCGGATCGCTGCAGATGTATTTGAGAGTATCAAGAATACTGTACTGAAGAGATTAGCTATAGGAACACTGATGATAACCAACTTTGTCCCAAAAACTGTGCCACAAATAAATAATGCTGGACAATTCACACATTATCATCTAGCTAGCCCCAAGCTAAGCAGAGCTTGTGTTATGGGTACTAGATAACTGATATACATAATACAATACATCAAATGGATAGATATTTTTTTGAAAACGCCCTAAACACCCGGAACTAATTAATATCTGCAGATCGTACAAAGATTTGTCCCGAGGCGGGAATCAAACCCGCAACCTCTTGCACTTCGCAGGCGGACCTGCACCCCCCGCATAGAGGTCGTAAACAAAATACTCAAAATACATAGTTCATAATTA
This sequence comes from Eupithecia dodoneata, assembly GCA_947044415.1. Taxonomy (NCBI): domain Eukaryota; kingdom Metazoa; phylum Arthropoda; class Insecta; order Lepidoptera; family Geometridae; genus Eupithecia; species Eupithecia dodoneata. The sequence goes on along the minus strand of OX345662.1, from coordinate 12,325,372 downwards.
AAACTGTGAATCGTCTGTCAGCCTAAATATTAACGACTAAAGTAGTTAAATTTAACGTATTCGTTAATTTAGAGTCCGAGTGGAGTGGTTAATAGCCGACCCATTCGTTTAATGAAGAGACAACATTTCCATGAAATGTATTCACACGTCAGAATTTGCCTCCGGATACATTTAAATAAAATATAGAGCCATAAAGATGTTTTTAAATACAACTTTGGGGGCAATCACAAAATTTACAAATAGTCCTAAAGATCAAAAACATCCAAAAGCGAACGCAGCGCAAAACCTTTGCAGGTTAAAATACAAAATACCTTATTATGATAGCAAAAAAGTACACAATATACTTAAATTCTGATGGCGATTAACAAAGCGTGTGCCTGAACTTGGTGAAACCTGTTTTTCAGATAAAATCTAAAAAAAGAAAAGGCAGTGGATTATTGACATCAGCCCCCATAATTGTTCGCTATATAACATAATCACAACTAGGTCGCTCAGTGACCCCATTGGGTTTGCTAACATAAGAGTTCTTCTAAGATTTTAAAATCTCCATTTAAATATACCAGCCGCCGAAAAGAAGGTATGTTATAACGACCTCTCACAGAGGTTTATTTTCTTTTATTGCTGTAAAATAGCCAGTGATTTAAAACTACCTGGGTATAACTTATTTATTTTATATCTTTACAACTGCGCCCCGCGGCTTCGATCGCGAATTTACGTCCTATTCTCCTATTCTCAGACCTACTGAATATACACAAAAAATTACATAACAATGGGTCAAGCCGTCTCCAAGGAGTTTTGTAACAAACACCGTGACATGACAATTTTATATACATATTAGATTATTAATATTCCGTATTCCGTTACTATAACTATAAGGCCAGAATTTTGTATAATTTCCTTCCCCTTTCGCCACTGGCATGCGTTATCCGTGCATAAATTTCAGTAAATCACCAATTCATGAGTCATGACGTCATGAGTCGTCTATTAGTAAAGTCTATCGCTAATAAAGCCATCCTAAGTCACGGCCAGCAGCTCGTCATCTGTGCACCATCTAGTGCTCGTAAAACTATCGAACACGATTGCCATCAAACGTTTAATGATCGTATACTGCTGACACTAGGGCCATTCCAGAGCTGAGTTTAAATCGCCATTGTATGCATCGATGGATTGTGCTTAATAGTGTATCTGTATTATTTGGTCTATACAGGGTGTCCGGTAATTAATGTATAACCCCGCAGGTACTTGTAACCACCACGGCCAATCAGTTTTTTTTTTATAAAAAATCTATCTACAGCAGTCAAGGATTTATTTAGTTTTTTCTTAGGTACAAAATTTTATCTACAAATTCATCATTCAGTTTATTTTCTCTGGTAACAACCGTGAATAATTGGCCTTGCCATCGCCCATTACAATTTTTTTTGGATTTTATTTATTATAATTGTCTGAAGCCTCCAAAAGCGTTTTGGAGGGTTAGGTTGGAGATAGGTTATCCAAATTATTTATTGGAACAGATTTATAAAAAAAAACTAGCGAAATAATAATTGAACGCTATTTCCATATTCAAGATGTACTGAACTTCACAACACTTGCCTAGACTAAAATCGAGTATGGACTGTGACGAGTGACGAGTGACGAGAATGCTGGTGACTGTGATGATGATGACGCAAGCCTGCATTAGGTCGCAGCGAGACGTAAACAGCCTAGCTGATGATGTTGATCCGATGCCAGGGAATGCGTCTGGTCACGTGTCGCTGAACCGATCTGTTTGACTTCCCTGGCAATTATTGACAGGGAACAGAACGATTGACCTAGGTAACAAACGTAGGTACGTTTTTTGAACGCCACTACGTAGCATAGTTACGAGGCGTAAATCCTAATCTACAGGCTTGACTGGTTTGAGGCACGCTAATCTTCGATATCTCTGTAATTACAGTGCTGTGGTTGTGGCCATGAAATAGGTTTGAACACGAACTTATCCAATTAAACGACAATGTCGTAATACGGCGCCTTTGTCGAGGGCGACTCAAGCTCATCACTTAACATGATCAACTATCCTAAATAGAGGATGTTGTTTGGCTTCGTGGACCATTTTAGGCTCTTCTGTTCTTAGCAAAGATTGCTTGGAATGACCTAGGCTGGGGAAGCACCATGCAATTCTATGGATAGATAGATAAATAATAAATAAATGTCCAATAGTAAAATATCTAAATACATATAGATCTATGTAATGTATTGTATTGCGTATATCAGTCATCTAGTAACACAAGCTTTGCTTAGCATAGGGCTAGATGATGCTGTATAGATTGCCCTGTGTAGATTGTGATTATTTATTAAAAGAACCACCTTCACGCCAATAAAGATTAAAAAAAACATTATCCACTGAAAGTTATCACCAAGCGTCGCGTTTCCAATCTGACTTCTCTCTTGGCCTCCTCCCAACTAAACCAGTTCTCACCAGTTCCTTCATCAATCATAAATAGATACCTACTCCGTTACACTTGAATCTATTGAGCCTCGTTAGCTCAAGTGTTCCCAATCGATGGCAAGGCAACGAGGACTGATGCGTGTACCCTGGACCTTGACAATAGATGCAATTCGATTGTCGGCTGATGCAAATCATTGGTTGATTTTACCATTTTCATAGGGCAAAAATAAATCATCATCATCAGCCTATAGTAGTCCACTGCTGCGCTCTGTCTTCAGTTTGCCGCATCAAGCATCCGTGTTGCTGATTCGCGGTCTCCACTCAAGAACACGTTTACCCCAGCGGTTGTCGGTTTTTCGCGATATATCCACCCACTGCCACTTCAGCTTGCTAATTCTTAGCGAAAAATTAATATAATAAAAGTAAAGGCCACAATGCAAACTTAGATTCCCGCCTCGGAACAGATATTTCTTCCGAGTGCTCTGGTATCTGTGTATCATAAAAAATATATATCTATGTAATGTATTCTATTAAGTATATCATTCGTCTAGTACCCATAACACAAGCTCTGCTTAGCTTGGGGCTAGATGATGCTGTGTGGATTGTTCAGAATTATTTATTGTTATTATTAAAGTAGAAACAGAATCAAAGAACTTTGGTTCCAAAAATTGGTTTATGGTGTACGATATATATTTCCATTGGTACTGTTTACCTCTGAGGATGATAACAGGTACCTTCCATCATTCCAGGTTACGGCTGCTTCCAATGGCTGCTGCTGATGTCCTGCGGCGCGGTGTACGCCGTCTGCGCGCTCTCCACCACAACCCTCAGCTTCGTGCTCCCGGCCGCAGAGAACGACTTCAAACTGTCCTCGAGTGACAAGGGCAGGCTCACTGCTACTCCACTTATAGGTATGTACTATACATAATTCACTTTATGGCCCGACATCATGGATATGAGAAACACATAATAATAATAATATAGCCTCTTTTATTTCCAAACATTACATAGTCCTACTAATCCTTCTAATATAATAAACGCGAAAGTTTATTGCTCTTTCATGCAAAACTACTGAATGGATTTTGATGAAACTTCATAACAAAATAGCTCAATATATCAGAATAACACAGGCTACAATTCATAAAGATATATTGTATATTATCAAAAATACCTATCACTAGTAATAAATAAAAACAGATACACAAGATATAAAAAAATACAGAATATGTTGTGCAATGGGCGCCCTTTTTGCTATGAGCGATCTCTGCCAGGCAACCTTTGGATGGACATGAAGTGTGACCTACTTGCATACTACACAACACATAAAAACACAAAGGCTGCTGAAAGCCGCTGCTGTGCAAAAGAGGGATATCTCAGACTAGAATGATGATAAGGTCTTGCTCCATTGGTGCAGGGAGCCACAATTCTCCAAGTTCACAATTGCCTAAAAAAAAAGACGCGAAAGGGTAAAATCAGACCGGCCAAGTGCGAGATAATTGGCACACCTTTTATGGTTTATACGATGACGGAACGGACTTAATTGTATAAACCATAATAGGTACTTTTGAAAAATTACCTGAAATCCATTTATTCAATTTATAAAGAAGGTAGTTCTGTCTGATTTTTTTTTGCCCCCTCCCTGTGGTGTTTCCTATGCCAAAAGTTTATGTGTTAGATAATAAAATTGTAATATAACTATAAAAAAATATAGAACTTAACGACATCAAGTGTAACATGAACTACGGTGAAAATAAACAAACAAACATAACACCAACATGTACTTTGTTACTTGGCTTTTCCAGGAATGTGCGTGGGCTCCTACTTCTGGGGCAACCTGGCGGATGCTCGAGGCCGGAAGAAGGCCATCATCGGAGCCCTACTGCTGGACTCCGTGGCAGCCTTCCTGTCCAGCGCTGTGCAGTCATTCCCAGCCTTTCTGGCTTGCAGGTATCTTTATTTTACAGATGGTTAGCATGTTGGCATGTTGGTACATTTTCAATTAGGCACAAATATACACTAAATAATAAATAAAATCTCTTTTTCATCGGATATCCATATTTGGTTAGTAAACACACAAAAATATAATTGTAGAGGGTTAGTAGAATCTTAAACTAATAATACAATTGAGTTTAATTATAATAGGTATTACATAGGCATGTCCCTTTCCCAGAGTGGTCCCTATAATAAAGAGATATTTGCCGGGATCACTAATACTCACCTGTGATTATTGTGACGACCGATGTGGCGCGGTGGGCGAAGGTCCGCCTGCGACGCAGGAGGTTGCGGGTTCGATTCCGGCCTCGGAACAATTGTGTGTACGATCTGCAGATATTTGTTCTGGGTGTTCTGGTTGTTTTCTATGTATCATAAAAAATATCTATCTATGTAATGTATTGTATTATCTATATCAGTTATCTAGTACCCATAACACAAGCTCTCTTACCATGGGGCTAGATAATGCTGTGTGAATTGTCCAGCATGATTTATTTATATCATTATTTATTATTAGCATTGGTAGGTATTCCCATGCTTTTCTAAATTGATAGAACAAAAAACATTTCATTCGTTTTTTCTCATTTCAAAGTCATGTTCATTAAGAGACATTGTATTTAATATCATATAATAATCAGATAATATAATATATATAATAAATATAATATATATAATAAATATAGTTTAGTTCAACTTAGTTTAATGTATCTGAATAAAGGCTTATTATTATTATTATTATTATTAATAATCAGATAAATGTTTTAATCATTAATAAAGTCTATTTTAAGATACCTACTAATAATATTCATATACAATGGTAAATATTGTTCATGAATAAATCATATATCTATCTATTTCCACTGCTAGAGGCCAATGCCTCTGTGTTAAAACATGCTCTCTGCAATCAGAGAGGATATTTGAACACTCCTCCTATTTTATTCAATCCAATGTCCTTCAATCTAGGCATAACTATTCGTTGTAGACTCTCTGCTCTTGCAGGTTCTTCTCTGGCTTCGGCATCATCGGTGCCACCGGCCTCGTGTTCCCTTACTTCGGAGACTTCCTGTCCCTCCGGCATCGAGACGTCATGCTGTGCAGGCTCGAGGTTTTCTGGACCTTCGGAACGATATTGTTGCCAGGTAAGAAACTTAGGTATATAAAAATACTAGCTGTTTCCCGCGGTCCGTAGTTTTGGGGCCTATTCAATACAAACAAACAAAAAATCAAACTTTTCCTCTTTATAATATTAGTATAGATATATAGGGTGGTTTATTGAGAAGGGATAAAATATTTAAAAATGTTTTCTTATAAATTTAGGGCATGGCTATTATCACAACTTTACTCTAACTCGGACTAGGCCATTACCGCCCTTCTCAAAAAACCAACAAGGTAATACATTGCGCTTACACAAATAATCAAATTATCTCAACATTCTTTCGGTCTTCGCCAAAGCAATACTATACATAAATATTGTTTGATGTCAGATCTTTCAAAAAAATCTAAAATTCTATGCCAGTCTGTCAAGGCAATAATAAAAATTACAAGACTGAACCCATTCCAACGAATAAATCATTTTTACAACTCTCAAATTAGCCAGAATTAATAAGCGTAACTACAGAAAGTACTTCGTCGGTTGCAGACTTTCCTGTCTGCCAATTCTCGTCTCGGCTATCATATCGTCAACCTTCAGCTTTGTTTTCGTTTTATCTGCTCGTAAACCTTGGCACGACTTTGGGGCACTAGATTAGATGGGAGAAATGCGCTGTTATGTCTTGCCGCCACACACAGAAACCGTGGCCGGGTCAGAGGCGAAAGCTTGCGAGTTGTTTCATTCAAATTTACGTGCACCGCGCCGCCACCGCCCTGCGGTGTATGTGAAGTCTTTCATATAAATTCATATGATACAACCCACACGCCTTCGCCTTCGGCCCGGCCACGGTATCTGTATGTGGCGGCTTTTAAGGTGTTCCTAGCCTTCACGGGGTTTAGAAATTGATAATGGGAATGAACATTTTGTGTGGCATGTATGCTATGGTATAAATGTAGATCTAGATTATATCACAGACTACTTTGCATCTTGGAAAAAAACGTAAAAAGCTACGAGCTGAAGCTAGGGGTTAGCGACAAGGTAGACCTTGAAGTGAGGAGGAAGAATAGGGGGCCATTGCCCTGCTGTAGGACGACATAGTCTAACAATAGCAAAATTTTACAATAATATGTAGGTATAAATCGTGTAGATAAAGAACTGTTCCGTTGTCATTTTCAATACCATTCTTTATATGCACGACTTATAAAGTCATCTTTTTGCAGGAGTTTCAGCTCCCTATATCATATTTATTTTTGACTTATTTCTTTTTTACTTCTTCCACACTTTAACTTTATGTCCACCAACATAAAGTTAAAGTGAATAGTAAAGTATGACCTTTGACTTGTCTAAGTGCTTATTTTGTAAGCATAAAGAAATAAAATATTTAGACATTGACATACTCGTAACTTTTCATTCCAGGCATAGCGTACCTCATCATCTCCGACAAACGGTTCAACCTCACCGAGTCTTGCGAGGACTGCTTCCAGTACACCTCGTGGCGGGTGTTCGTGGCGGCCTGCGGGATTCCCTCACTCCTGGTGGTCCTGCTGGTGCTGCCCTTCCCTGAGAGTCCGCGGTACCTGCTGCACGCGAACAAGGCGGACGCAGCATTGACTGTGCTGCAGAGGATCTTTGTGGTTAATACTAAGCTGAGCGAGAAGGACTTTCCGGTAAGTTGTCCGTGTAAATGTAAACATTACATAAAACAAAATCTTATGAAGAAGGCTTTCTATATTCCATAGATGATTACATAAATGATAGATAGAAAACACTTTATTATACCACACAAAAACAGAAAACAATACAGGAATAAACAATAGAATAAATGAAGTATAAAGGGCAGCCTTATCGCTGAGAGCTAACTCTCTGGAATAAAGAGGATTTTACCCTGACTCGGCTACCATGAGGATGTACCATTATTTTGCAAAAGTACACATAGGCTGTATGCTACATGCAATATTACCTATAACCAATCCGGGTGCACCTTTTTGAAGCAACGCCTTCGCTTTACGAACTTTTGTTTTTTCGTTTATAGTAGTTGTCGGTCATCTAAAGTGAATGCTTTCGATTTCGTTTTGATTCTTTGATTCTGATCCCTATAATAAGTTAGAAGAGCCTTGATCCAAAATATAGTACCAGTGGGATGACGTTCTGCGAAATACTGCAGGTAGATGCTGGATGCGTCAAGCTGAAGACAAGGCGCTGTGACGCTCATTGGGGGAGGCCTATGTCAAACAGTGGTCTGCTATAGGCTGATGATGACCCAAAATGGCAGGCTTAGATATTTAACTAAATAAAGATAAATTAGAAATACAGAAATACAATTTATTGGTAATTAAAAACATTAAAAAAAGTTAAGTAAGGTGAACCTTGACTGCAGGCTCAGATATTTAACTAAAATACTTTAAACTTCTAGGTGGAGTCAATGATAAGCGCCGATGGAGACGAGGAAGAGGAGGTGGTCTCCGCTGACACCAACGGCAACGAGACCAAGGCACCGCTGACCTTCCGCCAGCGCCTGGATGCCTTCTGGCTGCGGAAGAAAATGCTGGTGACTCCACCTTATATCGGTTTACTGGTGCTCTGCTGCTTTGTAGATTTCGGACTTATGTTCAGGTAAACGACACTTGACATTTGTTTTTAACCGAAGAGGAGAGATAGACGAACTTCTTGTTCATAGAAAGAACTTCTTGTTCTTTCTATGTTCGGCTATAAGTAAGTCTTTTATTTCATGTTCACGGACTTTACCGTCAATTCTGGGCTAATTTTGATGTTTTTTTTAAATATACGTAATATAAAAAAATATGCGAAAAACAACGATTTATACTGCAAAACTAAAAAAACATTGTAAATTGATAGGGATTCAAAGTTAATTTTGAGTGTTTTATAAAAAACAATTACTAATACTTTGTCTCTGCTGCAAAGAGATTTTTGTATATTTTTTAGCACATAAACATAAACATAGGGTTGTATAACATATGTACGTATATTACCTACATATATCTTTAAGTGTAAAAGATAGGTCTCTGTTTTTAAAGAAACACCTCACACACGGAGAGTACGCATAACTTTTACAAAAAAAAGTAGTAAAAGGATTTTTGATGAAATTTTGGTTCGAAAAATATACCCCTAGGGTATAGCTTAGTAAACAACAACCGTGGCAACCTACATATATAATTATGTCCAGATCACACAAACATTCAATGCGTTAAATAAACTCTCTTTATCTTCCAGTTACTACACCCTGATGATGTGGTTCCCGGATCTGTTCGAGAGGTTCAGTCAGTACTCGGTGCTGCATCAGAATGGAACTGCCGGCGTCTGCGAGGTGTCCCTGGTCCTTGCGAATACTACTTCCTCGGAACTTCTCAAAGTAAGTATCAATCATCAAGTCTAATCATCATCAGGCTATGTTTTTTTTCTTTGGGTGGCTTGGGTGTCACTGCGGCTAAGATAGGCCTATTGTGATAGCCACTTATACGTTCAGCCCCGAAGCCGTAGCGTTCATAGTTAGCCACTAGCCCTTGCAGCTGCTAGGAACTGTAGGATTTTCTTCGGGGTGATGGAGGTCTCGCAGCTCGTCTGGGCTACGCAGATGCTGCGTTTGTGCATCAGTGCTCCACACTCACCTAGCAGATGGAGGGGTGTTTCATCCGCCTCCTCACATAATCATCAGGCTAAGGTATCATCAAAATTCAAAATCCTTTATTTCTATAGGCTTCCAAAATAAGCACTTAGACAAGTCAATTCAAACCTCAATAACCCTGGCTGTAGGGCGGTCTACACTAAGGTATCTAGATCTTGGTCTTACCATAACGGTTGACCATTCTTCGGGAGATATTCTGTGCAATTGATGATCATAAATACCAAAGAGAGTAAAGCTCTGCTTATGATAAATCACTCGTAGTATAAAAGTCGCTTCCCACTGTCTGTCTGTCCCTATGTATGCTTAGATCTTTAAAAGTACGGAACGGATTTTGTTGCGGTTTTTTTTATTATAGAAGAATTAATTTGTTTCAGACCTCAGTGGAACCTATAAACGTACAAGTGTACATCCACACCCTGATCGTGGCGCTAAGCTGCGTGCCCACGGCGTTGTCCGTCGGTTTGTCTATCAACATGGTTGGCAAGAAACCTATGTTAGGTGAGAATCTTTACTTTAACCCTATAAAATAAGTAAACACTGGTTCATTGGTAGTTTAGCGGCCAGGTTTTTATATTTTATAGGTGTTCCGATGTTTGTGCCTCCCACAAAGAGCTGTGGTAGCCACATATTATGCACATATGGGTCAGTTTTTCACAATGTATGTGCGCAAAACTTCTTAAGTTATCTAAATTACTTAAAAAAAGCAGGCCCGGCCTCAAGTCGGTTAAGTTGTCGTTGACTTGCATTAGAACGTGTCCTATTATGATCACGGTTGTCTGGTAGTGATCGCTCTTGAGCGATAAGACCGCTCAATAGTAACATATTTTGTAATTTTTCTTCTTCTTTGTTTTAAAAAAACTATTGTAACTATCATGTTTATTAACACTTAAGTCATTTAAAACGAGAGATTTACCAAGATTTGGTTTGAGTTTTCCAATATTTCGGCACAGTTCAAGAAACTCAAAAATCAAATCATGGTAAATATCTCGTTTTAATCTATCTATCTATGACTTCCAGTGTTCATGTTGATAAGCTCCGGGCTGGCCGCGCTCGGGCTGAACCTGGTGCGGTCGTCCTTCGAGAACCTGGTGCTGTCCTGCGTGTTCGAGGCCATCGTCTCCTGCACGGAGGCGGTGCTGTTCTGCGTCATCTGCGAGATCTTCCCTACTAAAGTCGCGTGAGTGTTTCCGAGATAATGTCAACAAGAGTCTAGTAATTTTTTTAGGGATACGTTTTATGGTTATTTTGTATTTCACGAACATAAAAAAACGTATATTCATTACATTAGCAACGAAGTATCTCTTAGGCCGACCTCTGATGTATTATTTCTGTCATGTAGGATATCGTTGGAAAGGGTAATGTATAACTAAAGAACTTAAAAAAAAAAGCTACAACAAAATGAATTTTACGTTTTTTTGCAATGAATTTAGAAGTTGTCACATTTTCATAACACTTACACCGATTTACCACCTTGAAAGCTAGGAAGTTTTTTTGTGGATATGAATTGTAACAAGTATTGATTTATTTAGTATAAGAATATATTGTGGAATAAAAATTAATTTATTTTGTGGTATTACAACCACAATTAATTAGTGGATAAATATATGTATAAAAAGTTATAACGACTTAAAGACAAGATTTCGGGCGATTTAAAAAAAACTAATGAATATCATATCTAAAATACCATGACACATAGGGTCTATCGGGGAAAACCAGCGCATGACGCCCCCCAACCCCCCAAAACATCCTGTCGGTCCATGTGACAAACACCCTGTATTGTATTATATTCTTTTCTATGTTTAACTTCACCAGAGCCACAGCGATGGCGGTGACGGTGATGTGCGGTAGAATCGGTGCCATCGTCGGGAACGTGGTATTCGGCGCCCTGGTCGACCGGCACTGCGTCGTACCTATCTACATGTTCGGAGCCTTCCTTATCAGTGAGTTAACTGTAGTTATGATAAGGCTAGACTAATAAACCTCTATCATCGCCATAGTTAAGACTACGCATGAAGCCCTGTTCTCTTGATAGTAAAAAAAAACGGTTTTATAAATAATCCTTATGGGTTCAATTCGTCGTAAATTGAACAATAATGATCAAATAAATGTTCGCTGATTGAAACGTTTGAGCAATCTAAGAAGATTGCTGTCTTAAAAAACTGTGAAAAAAAGGCTTTTGCACACGCTCCCGTTATTTAACGAAAAAAAAGCTTTGCCTTGGATAGTTACGGATACTTAGTGTATGTATCACTCTCTACCTATTTATTTTTTATTTATCTTATGTTGTCCCACTGCTAGGCATGATGGGTGTTTGTCCCCCAAACTCTTTCAGGAATTACATTCGTTGGCCTGTTCCCATTCAGCATCCAATAGGCCTGCCTCGGCACCCTCAGGCTCTCACTTTATGACAGTTCCATTGGAGTAGGTACCAACCTAACTATATAATAAAAATATGTGTCTGTTACAGCGGCTGGCCTGCTGTGCATCATCCTGCCGAAGAGCACGCGGCCAGCGCGGCCGGAGTTGTGAGCTAGACATTAGTGTATTTTTATATCGATTAACGTTAATAAATACTAAATGAAACATAACAATGGTAACTTTATTTACAGTTAAATTACCTAATTATATAACTTATCTCTATGTATATAATATCAGAACATTTAACTTTTGATATGTATAACAAATTGGATATCTAGAACCATTTCGGCACCTGGATTGAACCCTATCTTAAATGTATAACAGCCTAGCTTGGTAATATACCAATTTTAGTGTATAATAGGATTACATTTATACACCAAAATTTATATACCTTATTATACAAACAATATTTCAAACATTAATATTGATAATTTTTTTAAGTTAAGTTTTCCTATTATTTTGGCGTAACAAGCCATATTATAATAACATTATCATATTATTGCACTCATTTTTCTCTGTCTGCTGTATGTCAGCCTTGAAAATAAAACGACTGGAGTTTAGGGAATAACCAACCAAAGAGTTCGAAGACAGCTTTCCAGAAGCTAATTCCAGGAGTTAGATTGTAGCATTATACTGAGCATCTTAAATACCATCAGCATCAACAGCTCAACAGCGGAGATTTCGACATGATGGAGCACTGGTTACTAAACGAGACCTTCCCTTCCCGTGGTCTTTCGAGCCGGCGCCACTGCAGTCTGCTGGAGTAGACCAGTAGACCAAGCCCGAGTAGAACGCAGAATGCCTGCACGGAGTGGACAATGTACGGACCGTAGTGATAGAGAAGACGGAGTGAACTTTGAGCTTGTTCTGGCAGCTTTGGATGTTTCTGAAAATGTATTTATTTTTTATAAACATGTATTATGTTCATGTTATTATCTATCCTAACGGGCACACCAATAGATTAGGTACCTTATCTCTTAGTCAAGTCTTATCATATTAAACATTAAAATTATAAAAAATCATTATAAATTAGGCAAAAACAACAAACAAACAATTCGCTAAAAAAAAGGGTTACCTACAAACCACCCGTTGTAAATTATCAAGTAACTGAACTACAAACAAGATTTACCAAAAACAGGTTTTTGTACAAAAAGTGCATAAGCATTGGCCGATCAGTGATTCAATGCATCACGTGAAATCCAGTTACATAAAAATCGGTATCATATAAATACATAGATATAAATGCATTGATCTAGTAGACCTTGGGGGCTATTTGCAAGGTACCTACTACGTCAGACGGACCTTGCCTTTTCGGCCGTCAGAGTAAACAAACGCTCGCATTGAATAAATGCCTAAATGAATCAAAAATCAAAAAGTATATTGTATACATTAGCATATTTAGAATAACATTTGTCGGTTAGGTCGCTTGGAGTCGCGCTATCAGCAACATTATGATTTTAATGATAAATCTTCTACGCCATGTCAATTAACTACAAAATTAAAATTGATTCGAAGCGTTCATAATACTCTTTTTAAACTTACGCGGATATCTCATATAGGATTTTCAACGAAATAATATTGACCCAGTTTTGAGGATTTTTTTCTATTTGAGTGGTCAATCACCTCTGACTAGCTAATTTCGACCTTCCTTATTAAGAAATTGAACTGCACAAAACCAGATCAACCAGAAACACTTTTTGTACAAAATATTGCAGACGCATCGGCAGGCCACTGTTGGGATACGTCACGTGTACGAGCCAGTTACGAAGGTAGCAATGCACTGACCTTGAATTGGGGGCTTTTTGCAAATTGTTACTACGTCAGACAGACCTTGCACTTTTGACCCTGAAAGTAAACAAATAAATATAGAGGAATGTTGTCGATTTGTTCAATGATACTCGTAATTATTAAGTATTTGCACGTCATTCTCTCATATATTTTTGCATACCGACCGGTCAAGCATGTTGATTCAAAAAATGTATTTACCTACTTTATATTTTACTTAACACACGTTTTGGCAAATAAAAATTATGTCTCATTAATGTTTTGAATTAATTTGAAATTAATCAAAAAGTTTATCGTATATAATTATAATTTTTTATAACCAAATTTACTTACATTCCGTTTTCTAATTTTACCAAGGTCATATTTATGTTTGTTTGTGGATTATTATCCAGTAGTTCTAGAGATAACCTCCAGAACTACTGGGCTGATTTGAAAATTCTTTTACTAACAGGCCATACATTACCCTCTACCTCATAGACCCCTGAGTACCTTGTGCGTACGTTTTAAAAACTATTTGAATTGGTTAGTTGTTTTGGGAAAGTTTTTGGACGGGAAATAGAGTCACCGTTTTTTTGACAAATGGCATTTCTATACCTAGTAGATCTAGTTTGTGAGTCATTGACGAAAAAACTATAGAACGGATCGGGCTGAAGTTAGATTAGCAGAGACTTGTATAAAGGAACACAATGGGGCCTTGCACAATTTTTTTTTTTTCGAATGGACTATTATGCTGTTGACCTCAGATGGCCATGACAGCGTTACCGGACTTTTGGCGGGCGCAAAGGGCGCCTCGCCGGTAAAAATTAGGTTGGGGCAACACGCACAAGGGCCACCACTTAGGTGCGAGCCTCGGCTTAGGCTGTTGCCAGATGCTACAAGAGGGTAGGGAGGTAACGCCTTAGGTGCACGAGTGCACCTGAGGGCGGAAACGGGGAATTCTTCGACCCCGCATCCGGCGGGGTCGGTTATTGGTCGGGTGTGTAGTGTGCGGAAGCTGAGTTGTTGCCGTCACTTCCGGGTTAGCGTCAGTGAGTGGGTCAACGGGCCAAGAACGTGTCTCGGTCTACGGAGGAGAGCGGGCCTTGCACAACTACGTGACCGCGAACTTTTAAGATAAGGGAAAATTTTGCGTCGACGTTCCCGCTTCGCATCGTGCGCTCCAACGTTATGCCGTTAAGTAGATGATGATGATGCTTGTTAATGGCAACTGTGTTGTCGGACACTTATCTGCCAGCGTCAAGAAATGGAAAATAACTGTCAAATTAATGAGAAATTATGAAGATGATTTGACCAGAGTTTTTCACCAGAGTCTCGTTCGTTATCTAGCGGGTGTACCACGTGCAGGTTAGCTTTGGAGACTTGTTAGCTTTTTACTTACAATGACCGCGTGTGTGACAGGCAGGTACATGTCGCTGAGTCGCCGGGTCTCTGGCAGCAGGCTCATGTCTCCGAGAGCCAGGCTGTACTGGGCAGACATGTACGCACCTACGGTTATGCCTATTTTCTGCAATAGATAACAGTTAGACCTTTACTCACAGGTAGGTACCGTACCGCTTTTAAACTGTTTGTATGATTGATTTGTGGTTATATGAGATAAGATCGGATTTAAAAGAAAGTAGGATTAGTAGGTTGACGTTTATAGAAGCTCTATAGTGAAATATTTGGGAACATCTTAATGGTAAAATATTGAGAATAAACTGGTAAAAAACTGATAGGGCAGAAAGCAGCGTCTTTTAGCTCTACCAATACATCTGAGATATTTAATCTGAACGGTATCATAATATTTATAGATTAATCATTAAACATTGAGATGTGGATGACGAGAAGTGATCAGATCTGGCATTGACCCTGTTGATCTCTGAGACATCTCTAAGCTGAGTATGTGCTTGCGAATACATTACTATGATTTAGATTAAGGTAGATGCAAAATAAAAATATATTTCTTACTTAATGTCGTATTACTTACGGGGTCAATAAAAAGCGACGTCTCGTGAAGACTCCTGTTAGGCTTCAAGCCATCGATCTTCTCAAACAACCGGGGATCAGCATCCAGGAAGTGGCCTTTCGATATTGCGAATGGAAATCCTGAAAAAATAACCTTTTACATTAATTTTGACCTCTAAGTGCGATGACGACCAGGCAAATGCTGGATGCGATAGCGGTCTTTGACTCGCAGAGCACGAATCCGCGACCTCCTGCGTCGCAGGCGGATCTTTGCCCACCGCGCCACAGAGGTTGTCACACAAGTGATTTTTCTCTAAAAGCACTTCAAACCACTTTAAAATTCAAACACAAATAAAAAAAATATGGTAAATATCCAGTGCGCACCCCAGCTCTACAAGACGACGAAAATCGTCCATATGCGTCATCGGCCATGACTCATGAAATAGTTAAAAGTGATTTTGCCGCACTCAACAAGTATAAAACAACATACCCATAAAACACGTAGAAAGATCCAGAATCCCACTAGGGCAGCCTTTCCTATCACAAAGCTTGTTCCCCGTGAACAGCTCATCCGCGAAGGTATACTCGAAGGCATCGGAGCCATAGTCCATTTCTCTAGTGCCCTTGAAGCTGAACTCGAGGCTTCGGCAGATGCTGTACCGGTAGATATTGATGGGGGTGGCGAGGGTGAGGTGTGGGGGGAAGATTGCGCCTTCGTAAGAGTCGGTGTAGGATTTTACTCTGGAAATTGCAATATTACTCTAGAAATTGGGAAGGTTAATGCCCATAATCCCCACTCTGGGCATGCGGGTTGGGGATCGATTCATTGGGTTTTTCTTCAGGGGGCGCTGCTGACCCCCCCTTTGTTCAGTGTTTATAGAGGTTCTAATTATGTACGAAACGTTAAATAAATGATTAATTTTTGGCGTAGGTATGTAATCTTGGATGGCATGACGACCTGCGAAAGACTGCAAGTAGATGCTGAATGCGGCAAGCTGAAGACAGGGCGCTATGGCGCTCATTGGGGGAGGCCTGTGTCCAGCAGTGGACCATTATAGGTTGTTGATGATGATGGAAGACAAAGTGAGTACTTTGTCTTTAATCATCATATAGCATTGGGTGTGCCCGTTGTGATGTTTATCATATAGCATTGGGTGTGCCCGTTGTGATGTTTATCATATAGCATTGGGTGTGCCCGTTGTGATGTTTATCATATAGCATTGGGTGTGCCCGTTGTGATGTTTATCATATAGCATTGGGTGTGCCCGTTGTGATGTTTATCATATAGCATTGGGTGTGCCCGTTGTGATGTTTAACATATAGCATTGGGTGTGCCCGTTGTGATGTTTATCATATAGCATTGGGTGTGCCCGTTGTGATGTTTATCATATAGCATTGGGTGTGCCCGTTGTGATGTTTAACATATAGCATTGGGTGTGCCCGTTGTGATGTTTATCATATAGCATTGGGTGTGCCCGTTGTGATGTTTATCATATAGCATTGGGTGTGCCCGTTGTGATGTTTATCATATAGCATTGGGTGTGCCCGTTGTGATGTTTAACATATAGCATTGGGTGTGCCCGTTGTGTTGTTTATCATATAGCATTGGGTGTGCCCGTTGTGATGTTTAACATATAGCATTGGGTGTGCCCGTTGTGATGTTTATCATATAGCATTGGGTGTGCCCGTTGTGTTGTTTATCATATAGCATTGGGTGTGCCCGTTGTGATGTTTATCATATAGCATTGGGTGTGCCCGTTGTGATGTTTATCATATAGCATTGGGTGTGCCCGTTGTGATGTTTATCATATAGCATTGGGTGTGCCCGTTGTGTTGTTTATCATATAGCATTGGGTGTGCCCGTTGTGATGTTTATCATATAGCATTGGGTGTGCCCGTTGTGATGTTTAACATATAGCATTGGGTGTGCCCGTTGTGATGTTTATCATATAGCATTGGGTGTGCCCGTTGTGATGTTTAACATATAGCATTGGGTGTGCCCGTTGTGATGTTTATCATATAGCATTGGGTGTGCCCGTTGTGATGTTTATCATATAGCATTGGGTGTGCCCGTTGTGATGTTTATCATATAGCATTGGGTGTGCCCGTTGTGATGTTTAACATATAGCATTGGGTGTGCCCGTTGTGATGTTTATCATATAGCATTGGGTGTGCCCGTTGTGATGTTTAACATATAGCATTGGGTGTGCCCGTTGTGTTGTTTATCATATAGCATTGGGTGTGCCCGTTGTGATGTTTAACATATAGCATTGGGTGTGCCCGTTGTGATGTTTATCATATAGCATTGGGTGTGCCCGTTGTAATGTTTATCATATAGCATTGGGTGTGCCCGTTGTGTTGTTTATCATATAGCATTGGGTGTGCCCGTTGTGATGTTTATCATATAGCATTGGGTGTGCCCGTTGTGATGTTTAACATATAGCATTGGGTGTGCCCGTTGTGATGTTTATCATATAGCATTGGGTGTGCCCGTTGTGATGTTTATCATATAGCATTGGGTGTGCCCGTTGTGATGTTTATCATATAGCATTGGGTGTGCCCGTTGTGATGTTTATCATATAGCATTGGGTGTGCCCGTTGTGATGTTTAACATATAGCATTGGGTGTGCCCGTTGTGATGTTTATCATATAGCATTGGGTGTGCCCGTTGTGATGTTTATCATATAGCATTGGGTGTGCCCGTTGTGATGTTTATCATATAGCATTGGGTGTGCCCGTTGTGATGTTTAACATATAGCATTGGGTGTGCCCGTTGTGATGTTTAACATATAGCATTGGGTGTGCCCGTTGTGATGTTTATCATATAGCATTGGGTGTGCCCGTTGTGATGTTTATCATATAGCATTGGGTGTGCCCGTTGTGATGTTTAACATATAGCATTGGGTGTGCCCGTTGTGATGTTTATCATATAGCATTGGGTGTGCCCGTTGTGATGTTTATCATATAGCATTGGGTGTGCCCGTTGTGATGTTTATCATATAGCATTGGGTGTGCCCGTTGTGATGTTTAACATATAGCATTGGGTGTGCCCGTTGTGTTGTTTATCATATAGCATTGGGTGTGCCCGTTGTGATGTTTATCATATAGCATTGGGTGTGCCCGTTGTGATGTTTAACATATAGCATTGGGTGTGCCCGTTGTGATGTTTATCATATAGCATTGGGTGTGCCCGTTGTGATGTTTATCATATAGCATTGGGTGTGCCCGTTGTGATGTTTATCATAATTTATGATGTAATCTTACATTATATTGTCTTTTTCCTTTGTTCGATCGTTGAATTGATATCTTTCTACCGATTTCACTTGAAATTTATCTGTCTCGGAAGTGCCCAAGGTCAATCTGTAGTTAATGCCCTCGTCGTAGAACTGAAACAAATATAAATGACATGAGCTGTTTGCACTGCTGAATCACCATTACCACACAACACAAAAATGTGCATTCAATGTGCTATTTTGTATCGACATAAATCAGTTCCTATGGGGTAGAAACAACCTAAAAACGTTTCCGTAGAAACAACGGGTACTAAGCTGCGGGAACAAAGTAGTCACAAATCAAAAGTCATTACATTACTTACATATTTTTGTAAAATTACAAATAATATAATCTACTCATGACGCAATGAAGTCGTGAAAAAAACGGGTTAGGAGCTTTAGGAGTACATATTGATTTGACAAGAGAGCAGTTAGGACTTAATCGCATGTGGGGCAGTCTTTGGAGACAGCCGATAGAACTGAAATTTTATATTTTATTTATACTGGTAAGCGTGCGGTGACGATGATGCGAGTTTCACGCTTTTTGTTCAGCCAAAAAGTGCTCAACGCGCCTAAAGAAGTTTTTAATGGAATTATTTTTAGACTTGTTAACGTTATTATGGATTTTATATATTTTTTGACATTACTTATATTAATACAATTTTTATTTTAGCAACAGAGACATAGCATGCCGTTTCTCTCAATTTATACACCGTAATCGGTAAAGCATGTTTGATACCTACCTACCTGTTTGTAACATCATATATGTTTATGCAAATAACATTTGGATTCATAAATACATATAAATGATCTTTAATTTTATCTTCATCACTTTCCTCAGACTATGATAGTCCACTGCTGGACATAGGCCTCCCCCAATGAGCGCCATAGCGCCCTGTCTTCAGCTTGACGTATCCAGCATCTTCCTGCAGTCTCTCGCAGGTCGTCATCCCACCTGGTTGCAGGGCGTCCTACAATACGTTTAAAGAGTCGTAGTCTCCACTCAAGAACACGTTACAAAATTACTCACACGTTAAAAAAAACTTTAAACTGTGCCGAAAAAAAAAGTAAAAGTAAAGTAAAAGTAAAAAATCATTTATTTCTTTAGGCTTACAAAATAAGCACTTAGACAAGTCATATTTTATACATTAAATTATTATCAAATAAAATTATTTTACTGTTCACTTCAATTTTTTGTCCACTAGTGGAAGAAGTGAAAAAGAAACCACTAGTATGTTCATCTCTTATATGTCTAATACATGGTTATTTGCCTATTTAAGTCTAAATATAATATGATTCGATACATGTCAATAATAAGTAAATATACACTATTATATACAACAATAATTAAGTAAAGCTATGCACAATAACAAATTACTTAGATACTATTGTCGGTGCGAAACTGAGCGACATCTGGCCAAGCATTAACATCATTGAGATAATCATTTATGGAGTAGAAAGCCTTCTTGATAAGATTTATTTTTATGTAATTTTTAAATTTACGAATAGGGAGCTCAGTTGCTTCAGATGGAAGCTTATTATAGAAGCGCACGCTATTGCCCATAAATGATTTCCCTACCTTGTGTAATCTAAATGATGGGATGTGTAACTTGTTCTTGTTTCTTGTATTTCTATTGTGAACATCACACTTTTTCATAAAGCTATCCTTATTTTTGTGGGTATACATTAGATTTTCATAGATGTATTGCGATATTACAGTCAGAATATTAATGTTTTGAAATAATTTCCTCAAAGAATCTCGTGGCTTTAATTTATAAATAGCGCGTACCGCCCTTTTTTGAAGAACAAATATGGTCTGGATGTCAGCTGCCTGTCCCCAAAGCAAAATACCATAAGACATAATACTATGGAAGTAACTGAAATAAACTAACCTAGCTGTGTCTTCATTGGTAATATATCTAATTGTTCGAACTGCATAAGCTGCTGAACTAAGTCTACCTGCCAGAGCCTCTATTTGCGACCTCCATTGAAGAGAAGAATCAATATGTAACCCTAGGAATACAGTAGAGTCTACAAGGTGAACAATCTCATCCTTCAGCATTATGTTTGTTGGGAGTTCTCTTACATTCGGTAGCATGAATTTTATACATTTAGTCTTTTTAGCATTGAGTAGTAGGTTATTGGCGGTGAACCAATCTAATATTTGTGAAAGCGAATTATTTACATCGTCATAGTTATATTTATTTCTATCAACTTTAAAAATCAATGAAGTATCATCAGCAAATAAGACTATATCACAAAGATCTCTTGCTAAAAACGGAAGATCATTTACATATACTAAAAATAAAAAAGGACCTAATATTGATCCTTGCGGGACGCCTAGTTCAAGTTTTGATCCTCTAGATCTTTCTTTACCAATATCTACTTTTTGAACTCTATCAGCTAAATATGATTGCATAAGGTCCAGTGCCTTGTTACTAATTCCATAGTGTTCCAACTTCCTAATTAGTGTACTATGATCCACGCAATCAAAAGCCTTAGAAAGGTCACAGAATACACCAATAGCGTTTTTTGCTTTATCCCAGGCATCTAATATATGCTTTAATAGAACTGTGCCAGCATCGGTTGTCGATCTACCCTTGGTGAAGCCAAACTGATTTTTATGAAACAGCCTGTTAAGGTTGAAGTGTGAAGTCAACTGAGTGAGGATAATTTTTTCGAAAATTTTACTTATTGCAGGAAGTATTGAAATTGGCCTGTAATTGGCCGGATCAGTATGGTTACCAGATTTGTAAAGAGGAACGAGTTTACTACATTTCATAAGATCAGGAAAAACTCCTGCGTCTACACAATTATTGAAAATATGGGCCAAGCAGGGAGCCACTTCCTTAATAATTGAACTTAGTACTTTAGTTGAAATGCCCCAGAGATCCTCAGTATTTTTGATGTTTATAGATTTAAAAGTTTTTACAATGTAATTACCATTTACGTGACTAAAGATAAAGACTTCTTTACATTTCTCAACAGATGATTCTAATAATTCAACTGCCTTTAAAGCAGAGGAATTGAGAGACCGGGTTACAATTTTAGGGATATCAGCAAAGAATCCATCAAAAGCATCTGCAATATCTTTTTCATGTATAAGAATTGAATTATTAACTTTTAACTTTATTTCTCTATTACGTGGCTTTGATTTACCAGTTTCATTATTTATTAGTCTCCATGTCGCTTTTATTTTATTAGATGAGTTTGAAATTTTATTCTTCAAAAATATGCATTTTGCTGTGTTGCAGACTTTCTTAAATGTTTTTGAGTAGTTATTTACATACAAAAGAAACGCAGGGTCATGTAACATAGCTTCTCTGGCACCATAGAGATCGTATAGCCTATTCCTACTTCTGTAAATGCCGGGAGTGGCCCAATCAGTAAACCCGACCCTATCTCTAACTGTGCATGTTTTAAGTTTGAATACTTCATTGTGTTCTTTGTTTATAACATTAAAAAGTCTGTTAAATAAACCATTAGGGTCATCAGAACAAGGTATATTAGCTACTGCTAGATCTACTTTACATTTAAATTTACTAATACGGCTCTCTGTGATAGGCCTGTAGGTATATTCCTCAACTGTTTTTTTATCATTCAAATTATTAATAAAATTAACACTCTGACCATAATGGTCTGATTTGAAATGCTTAATTACTGCTTTGTTGGTTGGAGATTGACTGCAGTAAATATTATCTAAACAAGTGGCAGAAGTTAGGGTTACCCTAGTCGGATCATTGAAAAGGTGTTGTAAGTTAAAGCATTTGAATAAATTAATTAATCTATCAGCGAGCGGATTCGCTAAAATATCTATATTAAAATCGCCACAAACAATGAGATCCTTCCTACAAGTAAATACTTTTAGCATAGCTTCTTCCATAGTACTTTCAAAGTCTACCTGATTTGCGTCGGGAGGGAAATATTGGAAAACCCAAAAATCAAATTATGGTAAATATCCCGTTTTAAATGACTTTAGTGTTACTTACACGTGTCAACAGCCCTGAAGAGTTGTAGTAGATAAGCCCGGGCACCACCGAGTTCACGACGGTGATGAAGGGGTCCGTGACGCCCCACAGGTAGTTGTGCACGCTGACCTTCGGGATTGGCATCAGGTTCATGCCGGATACTATCATCTTGAAGATCTGCCCTATGAAGTAAGGGTAGCTGCTGAGGAGGCGGGCAGCTGACTGAGGACATCAAATAATTTTATTTTATTTCCATTTTAGTTTTTATAATTTTTCTATATCATTTCATTTATTGCAAGAAATATGGTCTTAATACAATGTCGCAAGCTTTTATCATTTATTGCAAGAAATATGGTCTTAATACAAGGTCGCAAGCTTTTATCATTAGGCTTTTTTGTAAATAATTTTTTGTATTTGTATAGTAAAGTTCATAGTTCTTTTATTCATAATATTAATTATGTTACAATTCACAAAATATAAATTACGTACCTAATGTAAAGGTACAACATTTACTTCAAAATACATAGTAGTATAGTAGTAGTAGTATTGCATTGTTTCAAATATTGTACTGTACATCTTATAATGTTTAACTAGGGAAAGATTAAACATGCTTTTTCTTTTTATTGTCAACTGTGTTTCATGTGTTTTGTTTTCCTGTGTACTGTATAATTGAATTTTGTATGTGTGTGTCTGAAGATTTTATAAAGAATGTATCTATCTATCATGCACCACCAGTGGGGCACCATGCTATTTAAAACATAAGGCAACGCGCGTTATCAGCGTTATTACGGTAATTTTAGCGCGAATAACACGAGAAAAGGCGTTATTCGCGTAAAATTGTGTTAAATAGCATGTAATGGTAGGCCCACAGCTTAAACATAGACTCACCAAGAAGGCGATATTAGGTAAGAACAGCTCCATATCCTCTGGTCTTCCCACCGACTCCTCAAGTATCAGCTCCGTGCGGTGGTTGGGCGTGTAGCGCATGACGCCAGGCTCTCGGTTGATCTCGAGATCGTCGTTCGTTCGATACTCTCTTAAAATATAACCACAATATTGTCACTAATGAAATAAATACTAGAAATATAAACATTTTCAGGGCGCTGCTGTGGCGCTCATTGGGGGAGGCCTTTGTCTAGCAGTGGACTAACATAGTAGGCTGATGATGATCTTTAATATGTTTAACTTACTGATAAACAAAAGGTCCGACTTCCTCCAGCTTCAAGGCCTCATCCTGCCCCGCCAGGAACCGCTGCACGTTGGTGTAGTTGAACAGGTGGATGGAGAGCCTGGCTCCCGCCACCTCCCGGGACATCACGTCGTGGAGCATGGTGCCGTTGCCAAGACGGAGTCGCTGGAGAACAATCATATGTCTATGTCTATGCCTAAGTCTAAGACAGTCTTAGACCCTTTTTTTGATGACCACTGTGGCGTGGTGGGCGGAAGTCTGCTTGCGACGCAGGATTTGTCTCAAGGCGGAAATCGAACCCGCAACCTCCTGCATCGCGGGTCGACCTTAGCCCACCGCGCCACATCGTTTGATCTTTATATTTTCGAAGCCTGAAACTAAAGCAAATGAAAATAAAAACTAAAAAATTATCTTCTAATTAAGAATATTAAAAAACGAAGATACTCACATAATTAGCTATAAACAGTATGGGGTTGAAGAATACTAAAATAAAAGGTACAGTCAGGAACAACACTCCTAATGCCGAGGTGAATAGCACCCATTCTGAAAACAAAACAAACACTAATTAGTACACGCAAAATAAAACCTTTTTCTTGGTTATTATAATAGGTACCACGCCTGGCTTGACCAGAACATTTGTGACGTCAATTGATATTTTTCCACCGACGACGCCTAAGTTTATTTAGCTCTTTAAACGAGTTTAGCGCATTTTACCGCCATAAAGTTTATCCGGTTCAAGGCGAAGTGAGTTCGACCGGCCCGTGCGCAATTTCAATGGTTTTTATTTTTAAATTTGTTATTGCTCTAAAATAATACTGTTTCGCAAAAAAATAAAACCATAATCATCTAAAGTATTTATTAGGAAACACGTATAAGAAATTTCATTAAAATAATTTTAAATAGCTAGCAAATAAAACTGGTTTTTCCGTAGAGATATCTCTGTAAAAATGAAGATTTAGAGGAAGCTTTGCCATTTTTGTCTATCGAGTCAAGTTTAGTCAATCGTGTTTCGACTCCCATAACATACTTACTAATATTAAATATCCTAAACTTTTAATCCTCATTAAAATATATTCGAAAAACTAGGTGTTTTGTTCCCTTAAAATTGATTTTCCGTTAAGTCAAAACGTGGGTTTTTGGACGTATTTCACCTTAAACCAGTTCAAGAGCTGTCAGTTACACAATATAAATAAATAAATAATGCTGGACAATCCACACAGCATACATATATTATGATTTTGAACTCGATCAAGCTGTAAACCAATGACGGGGATTGTTCTCTAGGGTAGTATGACAATAACGACATCGCATCGTCATACATTGCGTACATGATTGAAGTTGAAGGAATTAATTTCAAATAACTTACGCATTCGTAATCAAAGTGACGTCGTTTTTCTTTTTTCTTTACCTCTACCTCTATCTCTATTTTATACCCTAGATAAGTAGCCCTCCAACTGAACTTAATTTTGTTGATCTTTAATTAGCCAGCAAACGGTGAAGTTGGTCCTAAGTTTACTTATAATTTTGTCACATTTGTAAGATAAAAAAAAAATTAAGTACATGCAAATGCATGCAGAACCTAACCTAAATGAATTATGCACTAGCCTCTTCTCGCGGCTCTGTTCGTTATTAGATAGATAATTATTTAGACTTTTTTGTTTCTTTTACATTGATCTTTTATACTAAATATTGCACATTTAGTATCATAAAATATAATATAAAAGATCAATGTATTATAAAATAAAACCTTTAAAAACTAGATACAATTAGCGGTCTTATCGCTCAAGAGCGATATATATCTAGTTATTCATCATATCTACAGTTATTTTTCCTGAATTCATAAAAATGCCTATATAAAAGTAACATACATGACCCTAATTCCACTAAATAAATCGTTTCATAATAATAATTGCAATGGTATCGTTTCAGAATGAAAATTTTGGCATCTGTAGTTTCTTTGATGAAAGAAACTAAAGACGGACGTGTCTAAAATGTCAAGGTTGAAACAATTCGGTCAATATCTCCGAATTCATATTCATATTTATTTTATTGAATCATTGTTTACATTTGTAGGTCTTAGTATCTAGGTAATGTAAGAAACACAATGGTACCCAACCAGGATGTGGCAATAGGTACAGTAGAGAGTAGAAGTGAGCCGGGTTTCTAGAAAATTCTGTTTATTAGGTAAGAGAGGAGCAGAAAATGATAATTCAATCACATAGTTTTAAGTCAATAATATAAGTATTAAGTACGCTTTTTTTCTATTTTAATAGAGCTTTGTCGTTATTTTTTGTATATGGTATTTCCGATTTACATTTGTGTCAATATTTATTCCTCAAAGCGAAAACGAATTTACACATTCCTATTGATGTCATGGTATAAGAAGTATAAGTCAAGAGGGGTTTTTTGAAACGGTCTAAATTGCATTATTTTTTTCTTTGAATAATTAACGTCAAGATTGTGGTCGTCCATCCATTGTTAATTAATAATAATAATAACGAAGGTAAGGATGTCAGTAAGTTTATTTTTAAAATTTATGTCATTCTTAATGGTTGATGCCAAAATAGAAATATTGCTCCGCATGCACTATCTGAAGATTTTTCCTACATGGAAAATTCTGCAGCGATACCATTGTCATAGGAAAGCCATTGGTAAGCAGAATTGGGCCCCAATTTGCGCAATAAAATCTAGTTTCTGCCCAAGAGTAGAAAATATACGTTTCTTTTTAATTAGCCAGCATTATGTTATTCGTGGCTTATGTCCAGTAGTGGACTATAGGCTGATGATGATTATGATGTTATTCCTAGGTAAGGAGTAAATTTAAAAATATAGTTCCAAAACTAATGTTTTTTTTCATAGAAGAAGTACCTATTAGGTCGGAAATAAATTATATACATTAACAGTTTTATTACGTGATCAGCCGCACCTTGCAAAATAAATCAATACAAAATTCTACAAGAGGTTTGACCTTCTGACTTTCTGACAATTTGCACCTTCCGGGTCAACAAAACAAAATTTATGTTTTAACTTTTTTTACTTTATCCATCTACCGTGGCTTCGCCCGCGCGGAAATCTATGTGTCAAATTGAGTTTACGTATATAAACCTTCCTCTTGAATCACTCTATCTATTGCTGAAAACCGCATTAACATCCGAGATCTATTATTATATATATATTTATTATTATTATTATTTTATATCATCTGTTTACTAGACATATACATATTATACTCTCCTATTATTCTACTTTTGTTTATTTGTATCAAATATTTTTCTCTTTGTTGTCACCGAATTGTCGTCCGTGACTTCAACTAAAAATTAAGGTCTTTGGCTGAAAAACAGCGCTGAATATAATAATGTTCAGCACACGCTGAGCCAACCCCTATTTCGGCGCAGGGTCATGGAGGTAGACTTACTTTATTCTTAATATCACTTTATTATATATTATTTGTGTCGTTTACCCCCATGATAAACTTTTTTGTTTGTGTATTATATGCCTGTATTTTGTACCTGTGTCTAAATAAATGTTTTTTCTATTCTATTCTATTCTAGATCTAAGCGAACAGACAGCGGAAGCGGCTTCTTTTTATACTAATAAATATAGATATATAATACATATATAAAGAAGTGTGATATTCAATATTAGTAAGGTGGGTTACTTACTTTTTTTAGCCAGGCTCTTTGTCATCTGCTTGTTTTTTGAAATTTCCACCATTATGATAAATCACAAATTTCTTTCAAACTGATTATATAACTGTTTTTTTTCAACTTTCCACTACCGGCAGGATAACTTTGAATATTTTTGATAACCTCTCTAAAATATTCAGTATTTTTCTAACAAAAAAAATACGATTGTCTTATCGTATTATAATTATCCGTAAAATGTTTTATTTTTATTGTATATGCACATATTTTATTTGGAACCAATGGGACGGTCAAGACCCTTGGGCCTTGCGGAGTGAATTAACTTCGAGAACTCAATGTGACCAAATAGCGACCACCTTCGTGACTTTATATACTGCGTCATAAGCTGGATATCGCGACAGTTTTCTTATATTGAGTACCTATAATCTTTAC
This sequence comes from Eupithecia dodoneata, assembly GCA_947044415.1. Taxonomy (NCBI): domain Eukaryota; kingdom Metazoa; phylum Arthropoda; class Insecta; order Lepidoptera; family Geometridae; genus Eupithecia; species Eupithecia dodoneata. Next base: position 12,297,570 of record OX345662.1, on the reverse strand, counting down.
TGAAATAATAATATTATATAAAATGACTCGCTAATATAAATGTATGTCTAATGTCAAATACTTCGTAATCGAATATTTTTACTTATATAATTTGTTGCAGACCATAGAATAGTAAGAGATCTTCTTAACTTATTCTACGGTCTCCGTATAACTATAATATATAGTTATATTATAAATATAATAAAATATAAATTAACTAAAATTACGCTATTTTTTGATTACGGCGTCAGCGCGTGTAGATGACGTAATCAAGCTGACGTCGGTGCACGGCGCGGCGGTGCAGCGGTGTCCCCTTGCCAGTGAACCTTCGATACTTGACACCCTTCGGCCAAAACTCTGATAAACTCTGCCAAAACTCGAGAGATGATGAGTTGGTACTCTCACCATAAATGAATGAAAGCTCACATTATATAGTCAAGCTTTTCGTCGCGCAGCTAGAGTCTGGTCTTCATTTTTAGGTACCTACTCCTCCACAGCCTTGGTTTCCACACTGTAGTGGACCTGTAAGACGTAGAGTGGGTACTTGTTACCTCTGCTTGGAAACCAGAATTCAGGTCAATAAATCAGGGAATCACCATCATCAGACTGTGGTAGTCCACTGCTGGACATAGGCCACCCCCAATGAGCGCCATAGCGCCCTGTCTTCAGCTTGACGCATTCAGCATCTGCCCGCACTCCTTCGCAGGTCGTTATCCCACCTGGTCGGAGGGCGTCCTACACTATGTTTGCCAGTACGCGGTCTCCACTCAAGAACACGTTTACCCCAACGGTTGTCGGTTCTTCGCGAGATATGGCCGGCTCACTGCCACTTCAGCTTGCTAATATTAGAGCTATGTCGATAACTTTGTTTCTCTACCGGAATAATAGAACGTTTTTATTTAAGAATTTCCGATTAATGATCTCCCTTACTCGAATACAGAAAGAGGATCATAATGTCATGGGTCGAAAGGCAATGTGTCAAACGAAAGAATAAACCACCAGCTTGCTAAGTCTATCTGAACCTTCTCTATGATATGAACCTTCATTTCATTCGCCTTCAATCATTTTACAAACCTAATTCGCTAAATTCACAATTTAATTGGACATTGGGGCGTGAACTCATCTAAATTTCATAACCAGTGAGTACCGACTTTGTTTTAAATATTAAGATATCAAAGTAAGTAGGCTATTGTGGAAAACTTTTAATGATATAGATGTGCATATATTTAGATATATGAATAATAAAATAGTAAACGGGCCACAAATAAAATATTCCAGTTAAGAGAATCTATTTATTGAATGTTAGGTACTTAACATAATTTAAAATATATTTAGGTAGTATAACATCTTATTCTAATAATACAAGCTCTAGGTGCGAAACGTCGAACATTATATAATTATTTATTACATAAAATAATTTTATATTATTACAAAATAACTTTATCAAAAACAAAACATCATTAGAGAACAAAAACAAATAAGAGCTTTGCTCCGACCAAGCATTTATTTTCTTTGACTGAATTAAATAATTCAATATTTATTATACTGATTCCTTTTAGAATGAGAATACGGATCTATCGGATCAAAATATATCGTGACCAATTACGTGAGTACGAAAAACAGTATTATTTCATAATAAATAATAAGTAAATCATTTATTTGACACATAAAACACACACATACAATTGGCTTAAACATAACAAGTACATAATAAGTGAAATAATATTATTTCATTCGTTCAAAGAAAATAAATGCATGGACGAAGTATGGTAGCCAAACTGCAACCGTCTAGGCAACAATCTTAATTGACTACAAATGGTTACTTCCAGAAAGATTTTTGCCGTCGTCTAACTAAGCGATGCACCCTTCGAAGCCACCACCCTAGGTCTTATCCAACCTACCATCTTGCAGTAAAGCCGAGGCTTGGTTTTCCCAATCTAGATTTATCTTAAGTGCTAAAATCTTATGTTTACAAACATTTAATTCTGAAGCGGTAATCGAACCCGCAACCTCAAGAGTGGCTTAGTCCTCTACGCCATCTTAGTCGTCAAGTAGCAAATATTTATTCATCTTAGCCAACCGACCTCCACTGTTTGTTACTCTTTCACGCAAAAACTACTAAACGGATCGGGCTGCCATTGCTTAAAGGAAGTGCCTAGGCCGGAATAAAACACAGGCTACTAATCTCATCAATCAGTTCTCATGGGATAGAAATAACCTTAAAACGTTTCTACAGAAACAACACGTGCGGCGTCGCGAGCAGAAACTAGTGTTGTATAACGGAACGTCAAAATGGGGCCTTTGCATAACGTGATCGCCAATTTTTTAAGGGAAAATTTTGCGTTAGCGCCTTGGCTTCACATCGTGTGCTGCGAACTTTGTTCCGCCTAGAGGCAATAAAAAAAAATTGAGTAAAGCCGATTTGGCGCAATTATATCACCAAAAAGTGACATAGAAGACCTGTAGAAGTGTTAGCGGTGACATTTTTGTTCTATAAAGTTGATAAAGTGGTAATCGTATGACAATCTATTGACATAGTGGGTACAGTAACGCTACTTTAGTGTCATTTTAAACTGTAGTAGCGTTCGTGTTACCATTAAAGTGCCAATTTGTTCTATTGTAGAGTCCGTAATTCTAATACATCACAAATATCTTTCTTTCGGCATCGGCAGATGGCACGGTCGAAAAAATAAATTATCTGTATATTATAGTTTTATAGTTTATTATAGTGATTTCAGTTCATGGATTGTAACGTGATTAGTTTATATTATATTATTTTGACATTGAATAACTCGTTCAATACTGCAAAATTTTCGTGCGACAAAATTTTACCGATAGATTAGTACTATTTTTATTTAGTATTTTTAACGCGCCTCCGGTTTATTGAGTTTTGAATTAAATAAAATATTAATATAATATTAAAGGTACCGCAGTTTTGTACTATAGAGCAAAATGGTAACTCCGTAACCCTTATTGGCCAACTATAGTACTCATGACAAAGTTTCCGGCGCCATCATGAGTAAAATTAGCCTATAAAGGTGATGAAATATCCGCTATAGAGCAAAAATGCTCTATTATGGCGTCGTTAACACTACTATAGACCATGGACTATTGCGGTGATTTGTGGAACCACGATGTCACTAAATGGTTCTATTGTTGGATATTCATCACTGCTATAATGCAATATATAAAACGGTAATCAGAGAAACCTTATAGAGCAAATTAGATACGTAAAGGTGAATCAAACACTACTATAGAGTAATATTGCTCTGTACTCGCATATTTGAAACGTTTATAATACCTGTCTATAATGGCTCTATAAAATGGTGAAGTAAACCTTTACATCGACAGGTAATAGGATAATTTGGCTCTATAGCTTACAGAGCAAAAACGTTTCATCAAACGCTTCTATAGAACCCGTAGGTACGCTAAAAACCTTTATACGACGTTTACTCAACCTTTTAGTGATATAAATCTAAGTTATAGGTCCAAAATGTAACTTGGGTCCTCACCAATTTTCAGCCAATTCGTTTCAGCTGTTCTTAAGTTATAAATAGTGTAACTAATACGACTTTCTTTTATATAAACACATACTAGCGGACTTTCCCGGCTTCGCACGGTTTTAGTATGGATCCCTAACTTTTTTGAAAATATAATTTAGCCTATGTTCACCGGGGATAGTGTAGCTTCCCAACGGTGAAAGAATTTTTCAAATCGGTCCAGTAGTTTCTGAGCCTATTCATTACAAACAAACAAACAAACAAAAAATTAAACCTTTCCTCTTTATAATATTAGTATAGATTACAATTTTTAGCTAACTAGAGGGACTTCCACACTGGGCTTTTCGCTCACAGTATCAGGTGCTTGGTGATCGGCCATCCAGTGTCCGTAGAGCATAGTAGCGGACCAGGACAGATGCCATACACCTACCAGGAAGATAACTAGCTCTAGAACTATAAACGCAGCTGGACCGATGACGTAGACTAACTTTATGAAGAAATGCTGCTTGTCGGTGAGGGGCGGTTGAACCTAGAGAAAAAAAGGATTAGGATTTACTAGATTTAGTAATGGAGGTATTAAATGAAGAAAAGTAATAGTAAAGATTTTTTTAGAGTAAAATACCTATTATAATTTATACACTTGAATTAGCTATGTCATGTATATTAAAACAACGAAATTTAAACAACGTGCTGAAATTTATTATATTTGGTAAAAACCGTTTTATATATGTTTTTTTTATTAAGAACCTAGTAAAAATTATTTGCACATGTCACGTTTCTGAGATGTGAGCAAAGAACTGTTCACGTGAGTTCAATGTTTAAGCATGATGAACAAATTCAAGTAAACCCGTCTTTTAGAATAAAATCGTTAAAAACAACATAATTTCATCGACTTGAAATCACCTCACCTCTAAATGTTATTAGTCTGTTGATGAATTTTGAAATGATAAATCTAAACTATAGCACCTTGAATTAATAAGTGACATACCTAAATACCAAGTTGTTGTCATTAATTTGATTCCTGTACATGATATTGTATAAATTATACGTTTACTATGTTACTAGCTATACATACTAGTTACTATAATTATTATATAATTTAATAAAAAATTGCTGCGCCCGTACAGGGCACATGTACCTCTAAAGTAATAAATAAAACCTAAGCTATAATATAATATTAAGGATAATACTACTAGCTGCGCCCCGCGGCTTTGCCTGCGTGAAAATCTATGTGTCTTTCTCAATCTATTGAAATATCTATTAAAAACCGCATCAAGATCCGTTGCGTAGTACCTAAGCATACATAGGGACAGACGGACAGCGGGAAGCGACTTTGTTTTATTCTATGTAGTGATATACTCGTAATATTTGGTTTTACTTACAATTAACAGTTGAAGAAAAGGCAATACCATGTTTGAAAAGGGTTTTGTCTGCGAGTTGAAGCTCAAGTCTCCCAGAAGCAAGCTCACTTGCAAGGAGAACCGAGATTCCAAGGATATGCCTATGTTCTGGAAAAAAATCGCGTGAGAGTTAATCGAAGCAAGGGGGTTCGATTCCCGGCTCAGGACAAATAAAATCATGTTGGACAATCCACACAGCATCATCTAGCTCCAAGCTAAGCAGAGCTTGTGTTATGGGTACAGTAGTTGTTGCGTACAAACTTTCATATAGTAGGATTTTGTATTTCAATCAACTTTTACGGTATGAGAGTAGATTAGTACCTACTCTTTGGTCTGTTTAGGACAAGCCAAGTTTTAAAACTAAAGGTAATAAAGATTATCGATTCATCATCGTCATCGTCAACCTAATGTTAGTCCACAGCTGGACATAGGCCTCCCCAATGCACCATAGTGCCCTGTCTTCAGCTTGACGCATCCAGTATCTACCTGCAGTATTTCGCAGGTCGTCATTAGATTATCAATAAGTAATGTTTTATTATGTGTATTTATTAAGGCAACGCCTTTTTTGGCGTTGCCTAAATAAATAAATAAAATCACAGAGTGATTTTTAGGTTCAGTACTCGATGTAGAATGGTTGTAAACAAACCTTGGCGGTTTATTTACAACATTCTACATCAAGTTTGGCTAGTGTATAGTAACCAGTATTTTTTCAAAGCCTCCGCTCATATAAAATCTTAATTTAATAAAGTTTTTTTGAGCGTGCTAAAATACTGTTTACGATCACAACAACACGTGAATTATTACTATATATGAAATGTATTCATATTTTTTTACGTTAAATATATATTAGATGCATTAAATCTTTTTGAAACTAGTTATACCTACGACGTCCATTTTCAAGTTAAATTTTTTATACCTAGAATTTACTAATCTGTTTAGAGATTTCTGTATTATGTGGAGTTATAATAAACGATGTTTTTATTCGGTTTAGCTAATGATGTCGTTTTATGTTCGTGTGGGAGACGAACAATATTGATTTATCATCATCATCAGCCTATAGCAGTCCACTGCTGGACATATCAATGAGTGCCATAGCGCCCTGTCTTCAGTTTGCCGCATCCAGCATCTACCTACAGTCTCTCGTCGTCATCCCGCCTGGTCGGACGGCGACCTACACTACGTTTACCGAGTCGTGGTCTCCATTCAAGAACACGTTTGCCCCAGCGGCCGTCGGTTCTTCGCGAGATATGGCCGGCCCACTGCCACTTCAGCTTGCTAATTCTCAGAGCTATGTCAATAACTTTGGTTCTCTGTCGGATTCTCGTTACGAATCCTATCCTTCAGAGAAACTCCGAGCATTTCTCTTTCCATAGCCCATTGATTTATATCTATAGGGAAATCTGATCTCTAAATAAAATAAAAATAATGCTGGACCAGCCACACAGCATCATCTAGCCCCAAGTTAAGCAGAGCTTGTGTTATGGGTACTAGACTGGTAACTGATATACATAATAGAATATATCATCATAATATAAGAATATCTATCTTCCGTAAAAAATTTGCGCCATCTATTGAGTGAAAGCTTCATAGTTTTTGGAACAACGCCTTACTCGTTTCGCACTGGCTATATAAAATAAAAATATTTTATTTCGAATACAAGATCCATATTACTTTGTTGGTAAAAAATATTTAAAAAAAAGACTTAAAAATTAAGACGAAAACGGGATATTTACCATGATTTGATATTTTAAGTTTTTCCAATATTTCGGCACAGTTTCATGGGCATGATCACGGAATAACTCAAAAATCAAATCATGGTAAATATCCCGTTTTAAATGAGTTTAGTGTTAATAACCATGATAGTGTTAAAAGTTTTATTAAAAATTAAGGTTAGTAAGTATTATATATATTATTTTTTAAGAATTTATAGTAGGTACTTAGCTAATTAGGTATTGTAAATTTTATAACATTGCAGGCCCAATAGGGCAGAATACATTGTGACCCATTACATTATAAGAACTTTATAACATGTACCTATTTCACGCAATAAATGAATTTTGATTTTGTATTTCAGAACATTCACTAATTATGATAAACATCATATTACACGTATTACTCTACGCACAAAATATACATACATGGAGAGGGAACCTATCAGCAATAGTTTATTCTTATATTGAATAGATAGTAAACTTACTGGTTCGATGACAAAGGAGTTTCCATGCCGTTTCTCATCAGGCCTCATCCCCTCGATCCTCTCGTAGATGGCAGGGTCTGCGTGGAGGAAGTGGGCGTGCGACAGCACTAATGGGAGACCTGCAAACGTGATATTACTAATTAATCTCATTCAGAGTTTGCTTGGAAGAGATGGTTTACACATAAGATTTCGTGAGATTGGCGGATAATATTGAACTTACTGATTTGACATTAAATAAATAATGCTGGACAATTCACATAGCATTATCTAGCCCCATGGTAAGCAGAGCTTGTGTTATGGGTACTAGATAACTGATATACGTAATACATTACATAGATAGATTTTTTAAATTATACATAGAAAACGACCAGAGCACCCGGAACAAATATCTGCAGATCGTACATACAATAATTGTTCCGAGGAATCCGCAACCTCCTGCGTCGCAGGCGGACCTTCGCCCACCGCGCCACATCGGTCGTCAAATACATAAACCTATTAATTTTAGTCTGATTTAAAATTCCAATTATATGTAACTAGTGATAGGTGCATATGACCTGAGTCCAGGCGGAAGGCGACGCGGGCGAACCCGCGGGTGAGTAATATAAATAGGTATATATTACTCACCCGCGGTTTCGCCCGCGTTGAACTTTACATTTCAGTTAGTTTAAAATATATTTTTTTTCTTGAATGACTCTATCTATTTAAAAAACTGCATCAAAATCCGTTGCGTAGTTTCGAAGATCTAAGAGTACATAGGGACAGATAGACAACGGGAAGCGACTTTGATTTTTACTATGTTGTGATTAGTTGAAGTTAATGGTTATGTATGACCGTTCTAATTAAATAAACACATTTGAATAGAAATTAGGCTATACGGCCGCCCGTCGAACCTTTGACATATAAAATGATGTCTATAATTAGGTAATTAATTTTGGGGTTTAAAACCAATAAACGGTTTAGTTATTTATTGTGTTCCGCCAGCGGCTTCGAACGCTTTTTTCGGCAAAATAGCCTAGGTATAAATTATACCATTAGATAGGATTAACATTATATATATTGTTAATCCAGGCTAAGGGCTACATCAATACAAAACCAGTCCAATGACACAACTTTAACAGATAGTAAACGATACTTTTTTTCATTTTGGTATTTTGTAAACACATACCTCGGGGTAAACTCGGTCAAGTTATAAAACTTTAGAAACTATCATGTTTATTAACACTAAAGTCATTTAAAACAGGATATTTACCATGATAAGATTTTTGAGTTGTCCAATATTTCGGCACAGTTGCAGTTATTCCGTGATCATGGCGCATGTAACCACAGAACAGATGTATTCTCTGATCTGTGCATGTAACTGTGCCGAAATATTGGATAACTCAAAAATCTAATCATGGTTAATACCTCGGTCAAGTTGGTTTAATTACTATGTACTTTAAAATATTAAAAACTACACGTTTGGCAGCTACCTGCTATACCAGTTTTGTTTGTTTATGGAGGATTAAATAAAAAAAATAGATTTCAATTTCAAAACGAAGCAATTCTCTACAAAATGTGTAGATAACAAAAATATGGCACGTTAAACATTATAAGAAATAACGAAAAAAAAAAAGAAAAAGTAAATTTTAGGTTTCCTATAGTAACTGAATGAATAAAGATTATTATTTCCCCGGTAAAAAACCACCGAATAATAATGAGTAAATTATACGTTATAAATATCGTAGACGTATAAAACTGCCATATTAATTTTAAACCGACAATTAAATTAGGTTATTGAAGAAATTCCTGCACGAACAAGTTTAGTAATCTATGGTTTGTTCCAGGCTCCCTGTATACAACATTTCAGTTCATAAAGTTTTACCTACTACATTTCAGTATACATACTCGTAATATAACTGTGATACGATATTGTGATCTGATTAGTTTTGGATAAGATTTAACTTATTGATTCGAAACGGAACCCTAAAAACTTGAAACATTTGTAATGACTATAAATAAAAGACTTTGACATATAAAATGATGTCTATAATTAGGTAATTAATTTTGGGGTTTAAAACTAATAAACGGTTTAGTTATTTATTGTATTCCGCCAGCGGCTTCGAACGCTTTTTTCGGCAAAATAGCCTAGGCATAAATTATCTGATTAGTTTTCGATAAGATTTAACTTATTGATTCGAAACGGAACCCTATAAACTTGAAACATTTTTAGTGACTATAAATGGATACCTATATATTTTATTTATATGCAAATTTCATGTAAATAGATAAAATTCATGAGTGACGTCCGTGACGTCTATGGAACCGGATTAGCATGCCTGAAATAAAAAGTTCCAAACTTGTTCATAAAATTGTTACCTATGTTGCTATGGTAGGCTCTAGCTAGAGGAACCTACTAAGTAAGTATAGTAACTAGCTAATAATAGTTGTATAAACAACTAGTTTGTGCCCGCGGCTTCGCACGCGTTGTGTATATGGAATCTTTTGAAGAAACAACCGTGACATCAAACTATTATTATAAATTCGAAAGTTTGAATATTTAGATGGATGGATGTATGGATATATACATGAATGTTTGTTACTTCTTTACGCCAAAGCTACTGAAATATTGCATAGAACTTTGCTTAGGTCTAGACCTGGAATAAGATAATAAAACGCACGCAAAGCCGCGGGCAAAAGCCTGTAAATTATAAAAAGAAACAATGACTCACCAACGAAACAAGGCGCCAAATCCGACACTCCATCCAAACAGACTCCCTGCTCACATAGACACCTATCAAAAAGACAATTGAGTTAGAATAACTATACATTTTTTTCACTTCTCTTGCTGAAAAACTGTGTAATTATACCGTAGCTAAGCGGCCGTAAAACTTGTGTCTACTCCTTATGGACTAAAAGTATTTTTTCGTTTTAATTTTAGTCTAATATCATCAGCCAGTAAAAGACATTCGACCTCCTACATAAAGACTCGACTTTTTAGTGTTCCATTTACAAGGAAAAGCATTTTATTTGAATTGATTTTTGAAAATGGAACTGAGTGCGCCTTCTTGGTGATTGTTGGATGTTTATAAGAAGTCTTCCTCTATGGTACAATGAGTAGGTTATTTGCGTTGCGCGTAACGAAGACACAAAAAGTTAGCATTAGCGCGAAAACACTCGAGCTTTTTATTTACTATAAATTGAACTAAAGGGGAACGTGGCGTAATTGTAACATATTGAATAGAAAGGCAAATATATTATTAATATGATTCTGCTGTTGCGATCGAAATCCATTGAAATTAATATTCGAAGACTTACGACGAATTCATGTAGTAGAGAAGTAAAAATGTGGGCAATATGAAAGTTTCGAAAAGTCAAGTGAAAAGTGTCTTTCACTCGGGCCAAAACTACCCATTATATTCCAGTGTTTTTGCGCTGATGCTAAGTTTTAATTTCTTGTATTAGGTATAACTAGCCCTAGTAGTAAGTTCTTAATATGTTTAATTTTACTAACAAACTATGGATCAACTTATCTGAAATGAAATGATTTTATTTATTTATTTATTACTATATTTATTATTTATTACTCGGACGCCTCGGGCGTATATAAACCAACCTTCTATGTGAGTGGTTTGGTGCCTTGTGTAAAAATATACTATTATTTGAAACCCAAAACCATACTGTGCTAGGGTATCATGTTAACTAGTAAAAAAATCACGATCGTTGCAAATACAAAAATGTAATAAACAGGTCAATTCAGATGTGTTTGTACAATAAAAAATAAAAAAAACCGACCTATGTGTCGCGTTGAGCGAAGGTCCGTATGCGACGCAGAATGTCGCGGGATCGATTCCCGCTTCGGGATAAATGTTTGTACGATCTGCAGATAATGTCTCGGGTGTTATGGTCGTTTTCTATGTATAATAAACTATTATCTATTTATGAATTGTTCTCTCTACGAAAAAATATCGAAAATGGTAAAACTCCTGCTAGTACCGAGAACACACAGGATTGACTTTATACACACAGCCAAAGCTTTGTATTTGATGGTCAGATGCGCTCTCTCTCTCAAACATATAGTGCTCCATTTCTTTCGACGTGAAAAAAATCAAATATACATGGGCCGGATATTTGAAGCTGTCACAGCTGTCACGGCCGCGCCGTATTTAGAATGTAACCTAGGGCCTAGCTAGCTGACTGTTGCGTGCCTCTAGCTAGGAGAACGTAATCTAGGGCCTAGCTAGCTGACTGTTGCGTGCCTCTAGCTAGGAGAACGTAACCTAGGGCCTGGCTAGCTGACTGTTGCGTGCCTCTAGCTAGGAGAGCTAGCTAACTGTTGCGTGCCTCTAGCTAGGAGAACGTAACCTAGGGCCTAGCTAGCTGACTGTTGCGTGCCTCTAGCTAGGAGAACGTAACCTAGGGCCTAGCTAGCTGACTGTTGCGTGCCGCTAGCTAGGAGAACGTAACCTAGGGCCCAGCTAGCTCACTGTTGCGTGCCTCTAGCTAGGAGAACGCATACTTAGTCTCATTCCTCCTCGTATAGGTCCTATTGCTCATCCTGAACTCCAGGCCGAGCGCGCCCGCACTCTCCTTGCGCCCGTGGTACTCCAGCTCGAAGAACCGGCAGAAGACGTGGCGGTAGAGACGCAGGTGGTGCTGCGGGGTGAGGAAGGGGGGGTAGCCTATGCCTTCGTAAGCGTCTGTGAACGTGTTGCAGGGGGTTCTGGTGAAAATCAAAACAAGAGTTATTATTGTGGTTTTGAATAGGTCCTTCGTGGAAGTACCACCAAGTTAGGTTCTTACCTAATAACACACAACAGTTAGTTCTTGTCATGAAATGTTTAGTCCAATCTTTTCATGACCAGAAGTCATTATTTTCCTGTTTTATTATGACATCATCATCCTCAGACTTTACAATACAATATACCTATCTCTATTGCACCATCAAATATAAAATAAAGGATCTTAATTCTAACTAAATCTAGTGACTTTAATAGTCCATCCACTATTGGACATAGGCCTCCCCCAATGAGCGCCATAGCGCCCTGTCTTCAGCTTGACGCATCCAGCATCTGCCTGCAGTTCTTCGCAGGTCGTCATCCCACCAGGTCGGAGGGCGTTCTAAGCTACGTTTCACGAGTCTTCACTTGAGTCGGTGGTGTAAAGAGTGATTATATAGTTGTAAATAATGTCCTTCGTGGAAGTACTAGCAGTTAGGTTAAGACTAAACATTAATATTCTGACTGTAATATCGCAATACATCTATGAAAATTTAATGTATACCCACAAAAATAAGGATAGCCTTATGAAAAAGTGTGATGTTCACAATAGAAATACAAGAAACAAGAACAAGTTACACATCCCATCATTTAGATTACACAAGGTAGGGAAATCATTTATGGGCAATAGCGTGCGCTTCTATAATAAGCTTCTATCTGAAGCAACTGAGCTCCCTATTCGTAAATTTAAAAATTACATAATGATAAAACTAAATCTCATCAAGAAGGCTTTCTACTCCATAAATGATTATCTCAATGATGTTAATGCTTGGCCAGATGTCGCTCAGTTTCGCACCGACAATAGTATGTAAGTTTTTGTGTTGTGCATAGCTTTACTTAAATATTGACATGTATCGAATCATATTATATTTAGACTTAAATAAGCAAATAACCATGTATTAGACATATAAGAGATGAACATGCTAGTGGTTTCTTTTCACTTCTTCCACTAGTGGACAAAAAATTGAAGTGAACAGTAAAATAATTTTATTTGATAATAATTTCTATTTAAATATGACTTGTCTAAGTGCTTATTTTGTAAGCCTAAAGAAATAAATGATTTTTTACTTTACTTTACTAGTTTAGTCCAAACTTTTCATGATAACAAGTTATTATCTTGCGATTTTATGATTTATTTCGCCAAATTTTTGGTTAATGCAATTAAAGATACTTATTTGAAATTCGTGACGTGTCCAAGAATCCTGTAGGGTCTATAGGAAATAAAGCGCTTGATGTTTGATGTAATGACTACTTGCAGTAAGCCGGCGTAGTAAAAAAGGCCTCAGATCTGCTCATAAAAAACAGGCCCGTACATGACCATCATCATCATCATCATCAGCCTATATTAGTCCACTGCTGGACATGGGCCTCCAACGATGAGCGCCATAGCGCTCTGTCATGACCGTACATGGCCGTACCTAGTAAAACTACGTCCGCAAACGACTTGGTGAATTACATTTCGAAAAAACAAGGTGTCCACAATAGATCAATCGTTCTTTATTATAACGAACACGTTACATTATCGATAAATCCTAAGATTTATTTTTACATGTAATTGTTTAACTTATGTATAACCTTAATGAGTCTTAGCCCACTTAGATTAAACCCCTGTGACTTTCGTGTGTAAATTCTATAAAAACTCGGCTTTCGGCTCTATCGGTATATACCTTTTCTCAGGATCGTTGTACCCCCATTGGTCGAGTCCGTGCGACCGGTTGACGGACCGAAGCGCAAACTTGTCCGCTCTGTTGGCGCTGACTTCGTAGATGTACTTCGCTTTTTGGTCGTATATCTGAGGAAACAAGATCTTGGGTGATCAAAAGTATTTGGCTTGTGTTGAGAGAGGAACTGAAATACTAGAAAAGTAGAATAATGATAAAAATAAATTATAGAACAATGATATAGAACGAATCTGACTTATTTTGAAATTTGGTGTAAGATATCGTATATAGCGAATTTTCGTACATTAACGACTAAGTTTTTTTGGGATAAAGAGTAGTTTAATCAAGTCACTGACTAGACTCCGCGGTGGGACCCATACAAGGGCGCTTGAGTAGCTTTACTAGCTGTAACATGAAGACGTGCTTAATAAAAGTTTAGTTATTCAAAGCCCAGAACTTCGTGCTTGCAAATTTTACCCCTAACCGTTAAGTAAATAAAATTATAGAAGTAGTGCACCAACATGTACATACCAACTTGGTACATTTAATATTGTTATAATGGTGGAATAAATGAAATAAGTACCTCCGTACGCCCTTCCCCTTTGTTTGGGGGACGCTATGGACGTATATGATCATAGAAAGCATCCATGCTATTATGTAAGTAGGTAGTACTAACCCTATCCATTAAGCCGATCTTATCAAAGTTAAAGATCCCCGGCAGCAAGTCATTCCCCAGCCTGAGCAGCGCGTCTTCGTATCCCCAGAGGTAGTCTGAGGCCGGCATGCTGATGATGCTCCTCGAGTGGAGCCTGGAGGTCAGCAGGTTGAAGCCGAGCCGAGGGATCATGGAGTAGGTACTTAGTTTTGAGGCTAGGCCCTGGAAACGAAATTGTGGAATTGCTTATGTGATTTTGATTTATTTTCTTAGGCTAATGTGATAAGTCGGGAAATGTGAAAATAAAGTTAGTCACACCACCGTAACGAAATATAATGCTATTGCGAATGCTATCTATATATATTATAATTATATGTATATACAACGGTAGAGTACACTATCGAAGTCTTCAAATACCGAGTGTACTAACTCGGGATTTGAAGACTTCGATATTGTAGTACACATCTTCACTTTCATAAGTTTGATGCTCTTAAACACTATACAATTTCAAACACGATATTTAAAACCATAGACATCTATGTGTCAAATAGTTTATATACCTTCCTTTTAAATCACTCTATCTAATTAAAAAAGCCGCATCAAAATCCGTTGCGTAGTTTTAAAGATCTACGCATACATAGGGACAGACAGACAGCGGGAAGCGCCTTTGTTTTTTATTATGTAGTGGCATACGCACAAAGGTACATATAAAGTTACGTTCAAAAACGTTAAAGTTTAAAGTTGTTTTTAAATTTCTCCTCTGCAAGCAAGCTTTAGCTTCTATGTAGAATCTAAAGGATTGGTTGATCTCTTATTATAATAGTCATTAAAATAGAACATATTACACATTACTGATTAGTACATTTTTAATGTCAATAATCATATTGTTTTTTAGTCTTGTGTAAAATTGTTTGTCTAAAGCAAAATAAAATAGAAAGCATGGATGGTGCATACCAGCATTACAATATTGGGCATGGTGACGAGGAAGTCCTCGGGCCTCCCTATGGACTCCTCGGGCACGAAGGTGGGTCTGATGTGGGGGGAGAAGCGGAGGATACCAGCGTCCAGGTCCACTTCCAGCTGCTCGTTGGTTCGCTTCTCTCTGGAATATAAATTTCAACTGTTATTTTTTAATACACATAAGGTATATATCTATTGATACTAGGAAAAGGTATTTATAGAGTTCAAATTATGTAGAAATAAAGACCTTAAAAAAACGTTTATGGTTATGATTTTGTATCGTCGCCCTGAGTTTTTATTTTCCGGTAGTATCAAGACGTCATCGAGATTAATTTTTGTTTGGGAATTGGTGCAGTGTTTCTTCTGTGCAGGCCTATAACGGCTGAAGTGAAGAGATAGAGGGTTTCTTGGGGAGCTCATGTGTTTGGCACACACTTGTTCAATATGTCCTACGCTAGTCCCATCCAAAACTGGATCAAACTGGAACAGGATACTCTTGATACACAAGCTAGTCTCCGTTGAAACAGATTGCTGTGGACCAAAGTCAGCTTGGGGTATTATATGTTATTCTATCAAACGTGGGGACATGGTGGCTACGCAAGTCCCATTAGAAACGGGAACATCTCGGTCTTGATACTTTCTAAAAACAAAACTCTCAGTCCATCCAAAGGTTGCCTGGAAGAGATCGCTCTCAGCGATAAGGCCCCCCTTTATACATCCTTTATTCTATTATTTATTCCTGTATTGTTTTCTGTTTTGTGTGGTATAATAAAGTGTTATCTATCTATCTAACTCTCGGTCGAAGAGAGTGCACGAGAGACATTAATGAGCGTAAAAACATAATAAAATAATTAGTTTAAATAATGATTATCATTCAACTATATTTGAATGATAATAATATATTTGTTACTAAAGATCAGTTATGTGTTTCCTCATGGTGTAAGTCAGTCTCAACTCCATAAAAATACATTATTTTTGTCGTAGAACTGTGCAGCTTCTGCTACGATGCTACCGGATCTTTTAGCATACCAAAGATTTCAACGCGCACTCGCTTTAGGACAACAAACGAAATCCCACAATTATCTCGAAAACTGAAGTACCTACACGAGTGCGGGCCTTGTTGCGGTTTCACTTATGTATATATGTAGATCAAGTACTTTACCGTATATTTACCGAATTTCGAAAAAAATCTTGAGTAGCCAAAGGAACCAAATAATTTCTAAAATTCTAAAAACATGTCGAATCGATTCGATTTGGTTCTTTAGGCTCCGACAGCACGTTTACTGAACGAAAATGGTTCAGTTATTTAAAAAGACTTGTTTAAGGAATGGTATAGATAAAAAAAAATATTATTATTATTCTTAAGTCGGTGGTAAGTTACAATGACCTGCCATTTTCACGTTGGCAATACTTTTCATGAGAAGTTTGGAATAGGCTTGGCGCGTGTCACGGGAGCATATCGTACACAATTGTCGCGAGGCGGGAATCGAACCAACAACCTCCTAAATCACAGGTGGACTTTCACCCACCGCGCCACAGAGGTCGTCAAAAGATTGTTTTACTTAAAAGTTTATTTCTGACGTGTCCAAGATTCCTTTATGTGTAACTCACTTGTAAGTGAAAGGGCCGACCTCCTCCACTTGGATCTTGTCATCCAGTCCCTCCTGGAACCGCTGCGCGTTGGTCACGTTGAAGAGGTACGCGGACACGTGCACCTGCACAGTCTCCTCATCCAGCGCCTCGTACGTAAACGTGCCGTAGTCGAGTCGTGAGCACTGGAATGTAACACAAAACTTACAAAATAAGCACTAACCAGTCTTATTTTACACTATAATTATTAATGTGTAGTCCTACTAATATTATTTATTTATTATAAACGCGAAAGTTTTTATACACGGATGTTTGTTACTCTTCACGCAATAATTGGGCTGAAATTTTGCATACAGGTAGGCCCGGAATAAAACAAAGGCTACTTTTAATCACATAAATCTGTAATAATCTGTTCCTATGGGAAATAAATAACCTTTAAACGTTTTTATAGAAACAACACGTGCGAAGCCGCGGACAGAAACTAGTATTGATAATTATAATGTATTAACAGAAAGAAAGATTAAGTTTATAGTGCCACAAATCCTAAATTAGTTTACATATTAGGACACGCTGGGTTCTCTAAAAATAGCATAAAAGAAACACGAATAGTGAGATAATTATTTCAAAAAAATATCATAATTGTAGAACCAGATTAGTGGAAATCCCGAATTTAAATATGATCCTTAACTTGTTTACAAATTTATTTAACTAAGCTACCGTGAATTAAATCTTGAAGTCATTATTCACGCACCGATTGCGCTGGTACATAACAATGTAATAATTTATTATTCGATTTTATGTTGGTATGTACGTCTATTTGTATGGTGCCTGAAGAGTGCCACCACCCCAACTCTACCAGCGAGTGTCTAATGAGCTGACTAAGGAATATCCACCGGGGGGCGGGCAGCAGCGCCTCCTGCAGAACAATAAAATTTACCTACAGATATGCGATAGGAATCGCATATCTGTAGGTAAATTGTTCTGCAGGCATGCCAAGCAAGCGTGGAAATTATTGGCAATAACCCCATGAAATACAAGCAAAAAAAAAAGAGAAGTAAAATATATTAAATCAACCAAAACTATAGAGGCTTATAAAATAATTTATTTTTTTCAGTTCTCTTGCTCAAAAAGTGTATTATTATAGCGCATCTAGGCGATCGTAAAACTCGAGCCTTCTTCCTAGGCATCGAGTTCCTAGGTATTAAAAGTGTTTTTTCTTTTTAATTTTTGACGGAAATCATCAGCCAGCACAACCATGACATTCGTTCTCTTACATAAAGACTCGAAGATTTTGATGTTCCATTTAAAAAGAAAATACATTAGTAGAATTTATTTTTGAAAATGGAACTGAAAGCACCTTCTTGGTGATTGTTGGATGTTTATAAGAAGGTTCATTCTACCTCCGTGGTAGAATGCGTAGCGCGCAACGAAGACATAAAAAAAGTTGGCTTTACCGCGAAATCACTAGAATGTATTGTTAACTACAAATTGAACTAAATTTAAACGTGGCTTATATAAATATAATATGCAAATGCAATCGTTTTTTGCGCTCGAAATTACGTGAAATATATTCAAAGACTTCTCGAGTTAAATCTTTAAATATATTTCACGTGATTTCTCAAGCCCGAGAGTTTATAACTCGGGAGTATAACCAAATATATAAAGGGTGGTTTGATCCCTTGTAAACTACCTCTCCTCCGTAGACCGAGACACGTTCTTGGTGACCCCGTTGACCCACTCACTGATGCTAACCCGGAAGTGACGGCAACAACTCAGCTTCCGCACACTACACACCCGACCAATAACCGACCCCGCCGGATGCGGGGTCGAAGAATTCCCCGTTTCCGCCCTCAGGTGCACTCGTGCACCTAAGGCGTTACCTCCCTACCCTCTTGTAGCATCTGGCAACAGCCCAAGCCGAGGCTCGCACCTAAGTGGTGGCCCTTGTGCGTGTTGCCTCAACCTAATTTTTACCGGCGAGGCGCCCTCTGCGCCCGCCAAAAGTCCGGTAACGCTGTCATGGCCATCTGAGGTCAACAGCATAATAGTCCATTCGAAAAGAAAAAACCTTGTAAACTATATTTGTAAAACTTTAGAAACTATCATGGTTATTAACACTAAATTCATTTAAAATGGGATATTTACCATGAAGGTATTGCGACTGCGAGTAAGTTTTTATTACCCATAAAAACTTACTCGCAGTCGCAATACCTTCAGTTATTATGCCATCTGAAGCAACTGAGCTCCCTATTCGTAAATTTAAAAATTACATAAAAGAAAATCTCATCAAGAAGGCTTTCTACTCCATAAATGATTATCTCAATGATGTTAATGCTTGGCCAGATGTCGCTCAGTTTCGCACCGACAATAGTATGTAAGTAATTTGATATTGTGCATAGCTTTACACATATTGACATGTATCGAATCATATTATATTTAGTCTTAAATAGGCAAATAACCATGTATTAGACATATAAGAGATGAACATACTAGTGGTTTCTTTTTCACTTCTTCCACTAGCGGACAAAAAATTTAAGTGAACAGTAAATTATATATTATTTGATAATGATTTAATGTATAAAATATGACTTGTCTAAGTGCTAGTGTGTATGTGCTTATTTTGTAAGCCTAAAGATATAAATGATTTTTGACTTGACTTTGATTCCGTGATCATGGCGCATGACACTGTGCCGAAATATTGAATAATTCAAAAATAAAATCATGGTAGATATCCCGTTTTAAATGACTTGAGAACTATATTTATGTTTATTATATACGTATACTATTTTTAATCTTTCACTGTACAAGCTCCCCGTCCATGGAATGCTCTCCCTCTGGACATCACACGTGTAAAATCACTCCCTATCTTCAAAAAACTGCTGCATCAGCATTATTCATCCTTATGAAAACATTGATAGCTCTATCTTATGTCTATGTAAGCTTATTATAATGTTTGTAATGTAGGTATTATGGTATGTAGTGTATTTGTAATGTAGGTATTATGGTATGTAGTGTATTTGTAATGTAGGTATTATGGTATGTAGTGTATTTGTAATGTAGGTATTATGGTATGTAGTGTATTTGTTTTCTTTGTTTTATCTATAATTTTTTTAAGTACCACCGTCTATTATGTTCTTTCATGTCCAGTCCATCCTAAGGTTGCCTGGAAGAGATCGCTCTCAGCGATAAAGCCGCCCTTTATTCTATTGTTTATTCCTGTATTTTTTTCTGTTTTGTGTGGTATAATAAAGTATTTTCTATCTATCTATCTACTTTTGTGGTGAGCATAAACTGTTTAGTCTTCTCTCCTGTGCTAAAGTTTCTTGCCTTTCGTGATTCTGGATTTATCAAAAAACTACCGTACTAGTACCAGTATATACCAGGTTTTAACTCCCCAGATTTTTCAAAAATCTAAGGAGTCAAAACCAATACGGTAGTTTTTGACACGATTTTTGGACAGTTCCCATTTCTTTTACTATGAGACCTGTTTCTTGCCAATTTTATGGTGCTGAGAAGGAAGTGATACTTTAGGGTTCCTTTTTGCCTTTTATAGAAATAGAAAAATTTATTTGCGTTTCATATAAAATAATACAAATTAAAAACTAATAAAGATAACAAATTAGGAACTGATAAAATAATTTAAATACGAAAACACAAAAAGGCTCAGCATTAAATGCTACATTTCAGCAGCTTTTGAAGTAAAAAACCCTAAATAAATTAACAAGTTGTTACCTACATTGGTTACATAATAAAAATTTAGTTTTAAGTAAAGGTTAGGGTGCATTCACATAGCATACGCTTTTTCCGTGATATCATGTAGCTTTGGGATCCAATCAAACCAGACCTAGGCTAGTTTTCACCAAATGTTAATTAGACCATTAGCGACTTTGTCGGTCCACGTCTAATCTATGAAAACTTCTGTCAAACGTCAATTAAAACGTGATTGATGCTATCGCTTTGAATAACACATGCCTAAATAACTTGATACTTAGATGTCGTTGCCTTATAAAACAGGGTTTACTTAATTATTGTAAGCACATGTTAAGCACGAATATTTATAGACCATCACGTGATCGAAATTAGTAATAAAAAGCTAAAAGGGGCTAATGTGCGTCAATGCCAAAACCCGTTGCTGAATAAATAATCTATTACCATACGACGAATTCACCAAATAAGTGACAGGATTCCGTAGAAATTAATTTGTATTTTTGGTATGGTTTTCCTTCTATAAACTCAATAAGTAGATGGTGAAACTGGCATTGTTAAATATATAGATAGACAGAAAATACGAAGTCCTCTGTGGCGCGCTTGGCAAAGATCCGACTGCTACGCATAGGTTGCGGGTTCGATTCCCGCATTGGGACAAAGTTTTGTACGATCTGCATATTTGGTCAGGGTGTTTTGATTGTTTTCTATGTATAATCAAAAATATCTATCAATCTAATGTATACTATTATATATAACAGTCATCGAGTACCCATAACACAAGCTCTGCTTAGCGTGAGGCTAGGTGATGCTGTGTGGATTGTCCAGCATTATATATTTACCCTGACCGGATCGTAGATTTTTTTCCATACTTTTGAATTTCACAGCCTAGTTTATATCAGCCTCATTAAACTTTTTTTTTTAAATAGTCTTGTCTTGTGGAAGCATCCACTCCCGGTTAAAGAATGCGGACTTACGGAACCAACAACTTTATGGGTTCCTTGTCCACCCACGGAACCTTAATACAAACGAATTACAATTATTATCTACATACTAATTGTAATTTGTTTAAAGGTAACCTGCTGAATCTACATTAGAAGTTGTTCTAATGTAGATTCAGACCTACTCAGCTGGTTTTTACTCAACCCTGCCTACTCAACTAACATTATCATGTCCGTTGATTTCGTCCGGTAATGTTGGTTTGCCGCCGACCCATTGTATTATGAGAATGAGGAATAGAGAGTGCACCGGTGTCTGGGCACACACTTGGGCACTACAATTATGTCCTGCGCAACTGGCTATTTCCATTGAGACTGGTCGCCGCGGCCGAAGATTCATGAAGAACATGTCAGCGGCTTGCTCGCGTTATTCCGCGATAAAAAGTTGTGAACCTTTAGTTATTCAATTAATACTACGTTAAAGTTATTATTTACCGGATATATTACCATGATTAGATTTTTAAGTGTTCCAATAATTAGATACAGTTTCATACGCCATGATCACAAAAAATATCAAAAATTATGATCAAATCAATTAATATTTTATTTATTTAAAAGACAGACAGTACATAGATTACCTATGTACTGTCTGTCGTGTGTGTGTAGAGGTTTAGGCAGTTGTCTCACCGCCGGCCGGCGAAAGAACTACTAACTATCGGCTATTTTCTCGCTCAAGAAACGTACAGTTAGATATACATTGCGTGTAAACAAAATAGATGCATATACAAATAGTTGATCGCTGACTGTTCACACTGCCGGTGAGAACTCGCTTCACTAGTTTGTCGCTGGGCGACAAGAGCCAGGAAAATAACACTCGCTCAGCGATCAGAAAACTCACGCCGCCGCCGCCGCGCCGCCGCCGCCGCCGAGCGGTCATTTCTCTACAATGCGGACTGTCGTTTGACCCGGCGCGGCCGCCGCGCCGCTGCGAGCGAGTGATAGCCGAGCTACACAACTATCGGAATTACGTACTCCCTCCCCGCTTCACGCAGACAGTCTACATTCTAGCTCTGCTCGCTACTCGTTCGTCGTTCGTTCCCGGTGAGACAACTGCCATAGTTAGGCTTGACGTAGACCAGTGAAGTCTCGACCATAAACAAATTTGCACATAAAACAAGTGAACGAACATAGACTTATCAAATCATGGTAATATCCCGTTATTAATGACGTTTGTGTTATACCTATGACAGTTTCAAAAGTTTTACTCACGTATTTGATGATATAGTACATCGGATCGCTCATCCACAAGATGAAGTCAAGGATCAAGAGTATAACTCCGAGCGCTGCGTAGAAGAAAAGCTTTCCTGAAAAAAAAAACATCATTTCATTACCAATTAAATAGTACCTATGCAACAAGCAAGAAGCAGTAATACAATTTTGTTAATACAATGTCTACGGTACATTTTAGATTTCATATTTTAACATAAGTATTTTCTTTTCGACAGTACGAGAATCAGATTCATAGCGGCACTTTTCTTTAGGTATTTTAGAATCCGTGTATATCAAGAATCAAGCCTAGCGGAAATAAACCAATAATTTTACGAAAAATACGAAAACTCGACTGCCTTACTTTAGTGCAAACAAATCATAGACATCACATAAACATTATGAATGCGAAAGTTTGGATGTTTGTTACTTCTTCACTCCAAAACAAGCAGGCTGAAATGTTGTACAGATGTAGCCTAGCCCTTTAAGCCTCAACCCTAAACCGGTGAGTGGTTTTGAATCATCAGTTCATCAAGTTTTTATTTTATTTAGCAGATCTTTGATTTATTACCATATCAAAAACTCGACAAACTTAGGGGCTACATGATTCTATAATGATAATAATAATGCTAGACAATTCACACAGCATTATCTAGCCCCATGGTAAGCAGAGCTTGTGTTATGGGTACTAGATAACTGATATACATAATACTATACATTACATAGATAGATATTTTTTTATTATACATAGAAAACGACCAGAACACCCGGAACAAATATCTGCAGATCGTACACACAATTGTTCCGAGGCGGGAATCGAACCCGCAACCTTCTGCTTCGCAGGCGGACCTTCGCCCACCGCGCCACATCGGTCGTCATTTCGACAGTCGATTCTATGTAGTATCTGGCATTATTTATTTATGTATTTAACGACCACACGTGATCATCCGTTCGCATTAAATCGGGAGTACGTGCTTTAGAACTCAACTTTTTTAGCGATAAGTCCGCCAAATTGTCACATAGTTTTGTTTTCATCATATATTTTGTGTCGTTAGGTGTTCGATAAAGAATTTTCTATCTATCTTACTATTTTCGTAGACCTTTGCTAAAAAAATATAAACCCTTACCTTTACTTGAAGGTCCTTTGTAAGTGTTTCTAGTAAGGAACCCCATGTTTCTATCAGAAGGAAATGTCCTTGAATCCTGAAAAAATTATTATAATGTTATGTTATCTTCTTCTTTTGATTAAACAGGTGAAACTAGCTGAAGGAGACGCAGACCAGCCATATACTTAGTAAACAAGACTGTAACGGAAAAGACAGCTGGACAATCCACACAGCATCATCTAGCCCCAAACTAAGCAGAGCTTGTGTTATGGATACTAGATGACTGATATACTTTATAGAATATATTACGTAAGTAGATATTTTTATAAATAAATAAATAATGCTGGACAATTCACACAGGATTATCTAGCCCCAAGCTAAGCAGAGCTTGTGTTATCGGTATTAGATAACTGATATATGTACATAATGCAATACATTACTATACATATATAGAAAACGACCAGAACACCCGAAACAAATATCTGCAGATCGTCTTACATTTGTCCCGAGGCGGGAACCGAACCTGCAACCTCCAGCTTCGCAGGCGGACCTTCGCCCACCGCGCCTTATCTTAGGGTTAGATTATGCTGTGTGGACTTTACAGCATTATTTATTTATTTTGATTTCGCGGAGGAAATAGGGCAACGACCTGTGTTGCCAAGCGGATTGGGCTTCGAGTAGAGTAAATAGAATAGCATTTACTTCAAAACATACCTAAGTACATAAAAACAAACAAAACTAAAAATAGAACATTACTTTGTCATCGGTCTTGAATAATTATATGGAGGATCAAATGAAATAAAAACCTCTTTAAGTCTAGAAAAGGTCAAAATCCTAAAATTAAACACACTGTCATTGAAATGTAGTGCTATATTTTATTTCTGTCGCTTCGGTATGTAGACCGTACAACAAGTTTTCATAGATTTATTGACATGATAGAAGAAGCGACGAAGAAACCTTTAGCCTTTGAGTTGTTGTTTTTCGTGTAATATATAAAATATACGAGTATGTACATAATTATGTAGTTGTCATGGGAGAAACGCTTGTCATAGGTCTCGGGAGGTGTAGGGAATTAAAAAAAAAAATCTCTCATGTCAAGCAAAGAGGAAATTGATATGCTATGTTCGCATCGGTAGACTCATCTGTGAGACAGGATAGATAACATTTCTATCCACTCATTCTTCCGAACGTCCCATGTTTCCGCGCGAAGACTCTTCGCTCTCGACCTAAATGTCATCTGAATGAATGAATGAACACTTTATTGCACTTAAAACTATAAAATAACACCTTATATCTAAATATTACACATTAAAAGTACAATAGGCGGCCTTATCGCTGACAGCGTTTTCTCCCAGGCAACCTAGCCTTACCTATCTGTAGTCTATTCTACCTCTACCCAAGACAAGAAAGCCCATGCTAGCCCAGCCGTCTAAGTATTGACAATTTGTTTGAATTTATTGATAACTAGCTGCGCCCCGCGGCTTCGCCCGCGTGGAAATTCCCTGGACTACGACGAACATTTCAAAACCAAAATCGGCCCAGCCGTTCTCGAGTTTTAGCGAGACTAACGAACAGCAATTGATTTTTATATACATATAAGAAGATTTGTGCAACTCATTGTATGATACCAACAACGTTGTCACACTTCTGGCCATTTCTAAATGGCAGTCAGGAAATTTGGTTGGCACCATATTTCCTGAAACTTTCCGTATCGCAAAATATTTGTAATGTTTATAGTTTGTATTTTTTTGATACTTCTCCATCTGTTTGTTTGTGATCTACCAACTCTTAGTTTACTTATATCTTTATATCCATCCCTAGGTTGCCTGGGAGAAATGTTGCGCTGTCAGCGATATGGCCGCTTGTTGTAATTTTATTGTGTAATATTCAGATATAAGATGTTATTTTATAGTTTTAAGTGCAATAAAGTGTTAATTCATAATTTCAATATTTCTGGTTGGGTGGGTGCAAGGCGTTGCATGCTTTATCAACACCAGTGGAACAGATTTGTGATCAAGTATAGTCGTGTACTCGGGCCATCGGTCGGATATCTCGCCAAGACGGCCTTAAGACGATATCATCAAGCGGGTCTTAGTCACCATTAACATAACTGCTACGAGTATTCTTCGGCCGAATGTTCTGTTATGTGACTATATTAGAGGCCCAAAGGTATGACACTAGTTCCGTGAGAGTAGGTGAGACCCATTGTGTGGGACGTTACAATTGACACACTTGCGCCTTCCCATCTTTCTAGGACATCCGTGAAGGCTGATGCGGCGGTATATTAGTATTCCTGGTTGACTTAACACTTCGAGTGCTGAAATCACACCGTATGTGTTTTCTACAAGTGACTAATATGCGTAAATCCACACTAGCGCAGCGGCTGAGAAAATACAGATCTGTGTGACTCAGCACAGCCGTAATATTTTTCGAACGAAACGCATGTGCGGCGCAACACAACCGCTGTGTAGAGCGGCGGCAGCACGAATGGCTTAGGTTAAAAAAAAGATGTCGCACGCAGTCGTCGAAAAAAGTCCGCAGTCAAAGTGTTAAGATCTTTCTTTCATTAAATATTGCTTATAATAAAATCTGAAACTCGATGTTGCTTTTAAATTTTCTGATTTGAATTTTCTAAATTTCTATTAGGTAAACGATAAAACAGTAACCATGCTATGCTATGCCTAGATTGGAGTTAGATGTTGCTGCTTTTAGGGTCCAGCATTGTTTTATTAATAACTAATATTATAAAAAGGAAAGGTTTGATTTTTTGTTTGTTTGTATTGAATAGTCTCCGAAACTACTGGACCGATTTAAAAAATTCTTTCACCGGTGGGAAGCTGCACTATTCGCGGTGAATATATGCTATATTAGAATTTAGAAATGTGAAATTTGAATTTAACGCGGGTGAAACCGCGGGTAACAGCTAGTTAATAATATTATCGTGAGCCATTACGAGCATTCATAGAAGTAATACTTATTCTGTGGTTCAGTGCCCTAAAATAATTCACAAGGTGACTGATCCTTCAACCGAAACAGCAAATAAGTAAACAACTAAATAAATAAAACAAAACTGATTACGTAGAATGAGCCTTAACTTGAGTACCTTCGAATTTTAATTGAAAATCCAATATGACATGATGTCTGGTAGAGATCGCTCTTGAGCGATAAGACCGCCAAATTGTCACATATCTTGTATTATTATTTTTTTACCTTGTTCGTTTTATTTTTAAGTGTGCAATAAAAGTATTGTCTATCTATCTATCTATGACTTACTAATACATTTTTTTTAAAATCCATTTCAACCTGTGACAAAGGAGGTTGCGGTTCGATTCTCGGTACAAATATGTTTGTAAGAAAGCTTGCTAGCGCATGCGGGTCACTGAATGTAATAGACCCAGAGAGATCTAGGTATAGATGAAATCATCTAAGGATAGATCCCCATCATTCATTCAATTTCCATCAATAAATCTTGCTCCTGTACAGCATATAGGTACTCACGAAATAAATAAATAAACAATATACATCCCTTATTTTCACTTAGATAGATATAGGTAAGGCAGCTCGTAATGACAAATTTTAACAACCGTTGTTCGATTTTACGCAAAAGCTTTTCAAAAATTACCTACTTAGTACCTAGCTACTAGCTAGGAACTAA
The DNA here is from genome assembly GCA_947044415.1 of Eupithecia dodoneata. Classification (NCBI taxonomy): domain Eukaryota; kingdom Metazoa; phylum Arthropoda; class Insecta; order Lepidoptera; family Geometridae; genus Eupithecia; species Eupithecia dodoneata. The sequence goes on along the minus strand of OX345662.1, from coordinate 12,270,204 downwards.
ATTACCTACTTAGTACCTAGCTACTAGCTAGGAACTAAATTACCTACTTAGTACCTAGCTACTAGCTAGGAACTAAATTAACCCAGCTTTAGGCGTGGCTTAAAATAACTTTTTCAATACCAAACGGACAAAAAATTTCGTTTGCGCGAAAGACAATGTAACCGATTAGCAGAAAACTCAACTCATTCCATTAAGTGCGTACTTTCTTCGAGAAAAATTAACAATAACCTAATAATTATACATCTAAATAAGTATCCAATATATCTCACGTACAATTATTTATTATTTTTGTATTGTAAATTCTGATAACTATGCGTCCCAGCCAAACTCTACATGATCTTTCTCTCTCATACTCTACTCTCTCTCTCTCTCCTATTTACAAGAAATCCTTTAATTAATTACTATGGAATCAAGCTTTTTATAATATGATAGGTACTCACAAAATGACAACTTGACTATTTTCAGTTTTCCTGTAATCAAAACAGTTTTAATGATTTTTTCATTAATGTTTGTTCATAAACCACTCTACAATAAATTTTATTTAAATACTTGAACTACTCCATAGTTTTTTATCCACTGTAACGAGATATTTCTGCACTAGTTGATCCTTCAGCGTTCAATAAGAAACTGATTAAAATAAAAAGTAAGTAATGTATTCCAGTTTCTTGTTTTTAATCACTGCCTAAAATTGTGCGGTTTTGAGTTGTGATTTAAATACATTTATGGTTATTTGAGTAGGTACAGTTAGAGTTCCGGGAAAATGCCTACAATAAAAGTAGGCTGTCAACTTTTATGAAAATGAAAATGATTTTTTTTTATTTCTTTAAGCTTACAAATAAGCACTTAGACAGGTCATATTTACTATTCATTATTATCAATTAAATTATTTTATAGTTCACTTCAATTTTTTGTCCACCAGTGGAAGAAGTGAGAAGAAACCACTAGTATGATCATAACTTATGTGTCTAGTACATTTGATTTGCTTATCTGTAAGTTGGCAGATTTTGAGTTGGAGCAAAACTCGTTCCAAGCTTTTTTATCTTCTAAGTAACTATGACTATATAGTATGACTTGATTATTCGCATTATTAGTGACCGTAGGCTGTAACTAACCAGAAGACGCGAGCGGCTCTATAAGCAAGCTCGTTATATAACTTGTTCTGTATTTACGGATTGTTTGGTGAAAAGCAATGCTGAACCGCTAAGGAGTAAAAGTTCTCGAATGGCGGCCGCGGTACAACCTGAGGTACAACGCTATGGAATGATTAATTATCTATCTATACTATTGTTATAAAGAGGAAATGTTTGATTGTTTGTTTGTATTGAAAAGGCTCCGAAACGAATGGACCGATTTGAAAAATTCTTTCACCGTTGGTAAGCTACACTATCCCCGGTGAACATAAGGCTATATTAAATTTAAAAAAGTTAGGGATCCTTACTAAAACTCCTATAACGTAACTCAAGGTGTAAAAAAATCACCTAATAAAGTGAAATTCGAGTTTAATGCGGGTGAAACCGCGGGGAACAGCTAGTATCATATAAACAAAATAATATCTATAAACCTAGATCAACATGATCATCATCAACCTATAATAGTCCACAGCTGGACATAGGCCTCCCCTAATGTTGGCCATAGCGCCCTGTCTTCAGCTTGCCGCATCCAGCATGATGAAACCGTGAATTTCGTAACACCCACAACTTTCTCCGTTTTTTATTTTAAACCACCCCTGCATCAACAAACCAAACAAAATAAAATATTCATATCAGTCAAGCCGTTTTTAAGTTTTAAGCGAGACTAAGGAACAGATATAGATTTTATATACCTACAGATAATTAGAATTTCTAATATGTATTGATTTTTGGTGAAAATGTCTGTTTTTGCCGGTTACCGCACTATGACAACACCATTCATTTGGAACAATACTAACGCCAAAGACCAACAACAAAACAAACTAAACTCGTGGAAAAACAAACCGTGGCGCATGTCACTTTTCATGCCAAGATCCTGATGAGATCGAACCCAGTACTCCCAAATATAAATAGATACAAAATACAAATACAAATTCATTTATTCATTACTAGCGGCGCCCCGCGGCTTCGCCCGCGTGGAAATCTATGTGTCCAATGATTTATAAACCTTCCTCTTGAATGACTCTATCGCTCATTTCATGGACGAGTACTCTGCTTATATGGTTAAGCTCTCTTTTGACATTCATTCTCTAGTTATATGTTTTATTATTGAATAATGTATCGTGTAATCAGTACATCATCATCAGCCTATTGCAGTCCACTGCCGGACATTAGGCCTCCCCCAATGAGCGCCATAGCGCCCTTCAACTTGCCGCATCCAGCATCTACCTGCAGTCTTTCGCAGGTCGTCATCCCACCTGGACGGAGGGCGTCCTACTGTCCATTACGTTTACCGTGTCGTGGTCTCCACTCAAGAACACGTTTTCCCCGGCGGCCGTCGGTTCTTCGCACGGATTTCGATGCCTTTTTTTAAATAGGTAAGTGTTTTAAGAAGAAGGTTTATAAACCATTTGACATATAGATTTCCACGCGGGCGAAGCCGCGGGGCGCCGCTAGTTTCTTATATTTCTGTATTATACTACAAACCACAATTATACTACGAACTACTATTATACAACTTCGTAGCTATACTACGAACTCAAGAGGAAGCTTGAATACAAGAAGTATTTCTAATTTACATTTAAGTGGGTAGGTACGTTTTCTGGTTATTGTACATATAAGTAAATACCTACTTAAAAAACTTTTGGCACAATAAGCACTTCCTGTCGCAATTAACATCTACAAAGTAAATTTGTATCTTCTATGAAATTATTCATTATATTACAATTATTCTAAGCTTCCATTGCCCGCGGTTTCGCACGCTTTGATTCTAAGATAAAAAGAAGCATAAAGATACGTATTTACAATCAAAAAGATCTTACATTAAAATTACCCTACATTTTACTTTAAATCTAAATCTACATCTATGTACACTAATTTTTAGCATACGGATGCTGAAAATTAGTATACATAACTAAATACTCTATATATATATATATTTACTAAAGTACCACCGTCTATTGTTCCTTCATGTCCAGTCCATCCAAAGGTTGCCTGTAATAGATCGCTCTCAGCGATAAGGCCGCCCTTTATACTTCCTTTATTCTATTGTTTATTCCTTAAAGTGTTTTCTATCTATCTATCTACTGAACGTTTAGTAGTTTTGGCATGAAGAAATAACAAACACAGATCGATTCAAACTTTCGCTTTTATAATAGAAGTTTGAATATTATACTTACCATAGAGATAAAAAACTAAAGTGGCAGTGGGCCGGCCATATCTCGCGAAGAACCGGCCACTGGGGCAAACGTGTTCTTGAGCGGATACCACGACTCGGTAAACGTAGACGCCCTCCGACCAGGTGGGATGATGACCTGCGAAAGACTGCAGGTAGATGCTGGATGCGGCAAGCTGAAGACAGGGCGCTATGGCGCTCATTGGGGGAGGGCTATGTCCAGCAGTGGACTGCTATAGGCTGATGATGATGATGAACAATCTATGACACACATTAATATGTGTCAACAGGTGCACTGTGTAATAATTTGGGGCTATTTATATTTTGCGACTTTTTTAAAAAGGAACCATACAAATATAAGGAAAAATAAATAAAATACTTTTAGTTCTCGACATTGTGTTTGTTTTTATTATAAAATAACTCGCTCGCGTCATCAGATTGAGATCACGACTGCTTAGCAATTTAAATAAAGTTTTTAGCCTCTAGCGTCTATTTATTTTATAACATTAATATATAATATTATTTTATTTACTTGAACCGGTTTTCTTTGTTATTTAGACGTGCATTCTCGTGGAAAGAACAATGCGGTGATATATTATTTATAACAGCAAAATAAATATCTAAAAATATTTAAATTTGACGTAATGTATGGTTTGACAAATTACATTCAAAAAATGTTACGCAAGGCTCTGAAGCCTGGGGAACATTCACATTCAAATTATTTATTTACTAGCGGACCTTCCCGGCTTCGAACGGTTTTTGTACGGATCGCTAACTTTTTTGAAAATATAATATAGCCTATGTTCACCGGGGATAGTGTAGCTTCCCAACGGTGAAAGAATTTTTCAAATCGGTCCTGTAGTTTCGGAGCCTATTCATTACAAATAAACAAACAAACAAAAAATCAAACCTAGGAAAGGTTTGATTTTTTGTTTGTTTGTTTTTATATATTATATTTATTTATATAAGACCATAACATTACAGATATCTCCAAATTCGTATGCTTAGTACATTAAATAGTTTTACCATCTGAAAAACTGCAAGAAATAATGAAATAACACACTAGAAAAGACCAAGAGATTATACAGACAAACGCGCACAGCTAACTCACTACTAACTGGTTCAACCTAGTTCAAGATCAAGTTCAAGTTAATTTATTGGTAAAATAATTACTACACGTCAAATAGGTATCCTTATTATACTTAAGTATAATTTGGTTTGTATACATTATAATAGTTAATTATAACATCAAAAAAAAAAAATTATTCTATAAGACTATTAATTATATTATAATACATTCAAAAACATTTATTATAATAAATTCTATAATCAAACAAAATTCCATAATAATCAATTCCAAAAATTCCTAAATCATCTCTCGTATAGAAATGAAAGGAAATGTGTGTTTTAAAACCTAATATAGTTAATTATGTATTTCTCATAGACAAGGGATTTAGTAAGGATTAGGACCTATTTGGAGTCTATTTGATGATACCAAGTGTTCACCTTTAATAAATAAATAAATAATGCTGGACAATTCACACAGCATTATCTAGCCCCACGGTAAGCAGAGCTTGTGTTATGGGTACTAGAAACTAACCGATATACATAATACAATACATTACATAGATAGATATTTTTTATTATACATAGAAAACGACCAGAACACCCGGAACAAATATCTGCAGATCGTACACACAATTGTTCCAAGGCGGGAATCGAAACCGCAACCTCCTGCGTCGCAGGCGGACCTTCGCCCACCGCGCCACATCGGTCGTCAAACCTTTGATCATAATGGTTACTAGTAATTTCGTGGCTAAATCAACTAAACAAATAAATAATGTTGGACAATCCACACAGCATCATCTAGCCCCAAGCTAAACAGAGCTAGTGTTATGGGTACTAGATGACTGATATACATAATACAATAAGATAGATCGAAAGATATTTTTTGAAAATACCCAGGACAAGAGGGCAGATTTGCAGATCATACCAACATTTGTCTCAAGACGGGAAACGAACCCGTAACCTCCTGCGTCGAAGCCGCTCGCCGCACCACAGAGGTCCTCAAATTGTGTGTACCGAGTGATTTGATAGTTTTTATGAAGTAGGTAGAGTCAGGATTGAAGTGAACATTAAAATAATGTTATTTAGTATAAAATATGACTTGTCTAAGAGCGTATTCGGTAAACGTAGTGTAGGACGCCCTCCGACCAGGTGGGACCTGCGAAAGACTGCAGGTAGATGCTGGATGCGGCAAGCTGAAAACAGGGCGCTATGGCGCTCATTGGGGTAGGCCTATGTCCAGCTGTGGACTGCTATAGGCTGATGATGATGATGATGAAGAGCGTATTTGTAAACCTAAAGAACTAAAAACTTTTGAGTTTAACTTTGAGGTAGGGGTAAGAAGGAAACAACAAGCTCTGTTTGAGATTTTTAATAATTATGTAATTTAATATATAACCTACAATAAATGAACATTATAATCCTAACTACATATTTATGTTTATAGGCCGCGTTATCCTAATCACCTAATACGTATTTTAATTTGTTGAAATTAACTTCCGTTGTAATTGGCGTCATGGTCTGGTCATTGCGGTTTTAACTGAGCGTTGCAACCGAACTTTTAACACTTGAGGAACTTACACACCTTAGTCACTAGCAGCGTCGACATGGCCAGGCGCGCGGCAGCGGCGATGCCGTCGTCGCCGCCGCAATGCGAATGTGTCATCCAACCCGTGTTGGACATTGAATTGAAACTCGTTCTGCTTGCTCTCAATAGGTCTTGCTGCAAATCAGAGCTTTGCTTCTCTATAGCCATATAATACGCTGAGCCCAGGACTTTTTGACATACTTCAAAACACACAGACATTATATTTAATTATTATATGACACATGGTTTGTTTTCCTCTGTACTGTATAATTGTTGTATTTTGTATGTGTGTGTCTGAAGTTGTTAATAAAGGATTCATCTATCTATCTATCTTGGTCGGCGATAGGTCGGGGGATTCACTTCTAGGAGTGAAAACAGCAAAGCTGCCGCGTTGGTAAACATTGACGGCAAAAACAAATCAGACTCAAACTTTTGCTTAGACAAAACTACCCAACTTTTGCTTAGTGCTTGGACAAACCTAGAATATCTAGCCTTTAAGGCACTGTTAATTAAGTTATATAACCTACTTGTAATTAATAAATTAATGATCTATCTATCTTTTGACTAATCGCAGACTTTGGCAAACATAGTACTGACATTTGTCGCGGATATGCTATCGAAATTTGTCACGGATATGTTGCATCGGCGGGCAATCTCACCGACTTGATTCTATACAATAATGTTATTGCAATTAATCCTGCACTAGTTGAATATATGAATAATGTTTATATATTTATTTATTTTAGGGAAAACATCGGTTCAATAATTTCTAAATAACAATCTCTTATGTTACCAACATCAACCCGACTTGCCGACTTTAGTGTGAAGATTCCATAACATAACATTTCTATCGAATAAAGTCTCTTCAAAGCTCCACTCTGTATTATTATAACGATTTCATTGTATTTACTAATGGCATTTCTACACCAGGTGGTTCCTTGGCGTACGAGAGGACTTTCCCATGCCTGTCGTCAGTCTTACATTGCGTATACACTAAGGTCGCGGAGTAAGCGAGTAGACCAATCCCTAGGATAAGACTCAGTATTTCTAGGCCCAAGAATATCACTGGTCCAGTCACCGTGAGCATTCTCAGGTCTGATATCTCGTTGTCTTTTAGCTCGGACTGTACCTGCAATGAAACAATACAATACAATACAAAAATGCTTTATTTACACCATATGCAGATCATTACTAAAATACATTATATGCGATATGTACAATGGGCGGCCTTATCGCATGAAACGTTGCAGTTATAACCTGTATCAACTATTAATAGAAAGGAAAGAGTACCTAAAAGGGGATGATGATGGTAATGACATCAGAGATTGCGCGGGTTTGCATTTTGCGTCTGGTCGCGAACAGAAACGACTTTTATTAAAGAAGTAACCTTTGAAGTGCCCTACAGGGTGCTGTTGACCTAAGCTTGCAGATCTAAGGGTCGGTACATATATGACGGAAAATGAAGCGTATCATCGGTCGCATCTATTCGGTCAAATCAGACCTGCCACACTACGCGTCTTGTCAGTTCGAAGGGCTTGTACACAAACGATCTCCGCCGATGTTACGCCTAATCGGAATGCATCAATCAAAATGCATACGTTATGTCGACCGCAAATGCGTTGCCGGAAACGGAACAGACGCTGTACGGTCGACGCACTAACGCATCATCGGTTTGTGTGAAAGGCTGAATGTTTTATTCGATATTATTCTGTTCTGGCTTTTGGCGTTATGCGACCGATAATACGCGACGCATTTTCCGCTAAATATGTACCGACCCTAAGGTATACATATACATGTAAGCAAATAAATAAATAACTTAAAGTAAATAATAAACTCACGATGCTGAAGTAGACGATCGGTATGATCATGTCCGAGAAGGGGCTGGTGTTGGAGTTGAAGTCCAGGTCTCGCAGGTACAGGCTCACCTGCACTGTGAAGCGGGACTCCAGCATCATGCCTAGTTTCTGGAACAATATGGGGATATAATATATTTATAATATATATATATTATTCTCGACCTATCAGCACTTGGATCTAGTGGTCTCTTGGAATAGTGGCTGCTCAGTATATTCAATCTATCTCGCGTTTTACCTCCTGGTAGATTTTTTATGTGACCTCACAAAATGGAGAAGGTTCTTCGTTTTTTCGAACATTTCTCGGTTGAGGACCGATAGTAATGATTGGTTTACTATTTCGAAAAAGATTTTGAGTAAATCCCATTAAAAAGAAATCCCGAGTATTTTTATTTTTGTTACTATAATTGCGTAAGCCTTCTCACTCAGAGTAATTTCTTACACATTGTAGGGATATTATTTAATAAAATCAATAAAAATAAGTAATGTATATAGTACAGTAGCTAGCACAGCCTAACTTGAACTCACGTCTTTTGTTTCTGGTTTGGCAGTAACGGTTTTTGTTTCATTTAAAATGATGAACTTTATGACATACTTAGAGATTCTAAACTTACAGGTTCAATTACGAAGGAGCTCCCATGCCGCTTCTCATCCGGCTTCAGACCCTCGATCCTCTCGTAGATGGAAGGGTCTGCGTCCAGGAAGTGGGCATGTGACAGAACTACTGGCAGCCCTGTAACAAGTAAACTGAGTTGATAATATCCTCTTAACTGGTCATTGGTCACCTACTTACTTATTTTCTACATAATTGTTGTTTCATTTTTTGAGATAGACATTCATTTATTTCAAAGTCAAAAATCTGTGTAAAGTTATAAATAGCGTTAACTTCTCTATTCATAATACACATCAAATATAATGCGTTTGAATTCAAATCAAAAAATCCGAAATATGCAAGTGAAATGAGGTAAAAAGGGCGGTTTGTTTACAACCACATTGAACTTGGCTGGAGTAGAGTAAGGTCTATCACGCACTTGTCTTTCAACTTTCTATAACCTCGCCTGTAGGTTATATATTTAGGTTACATTAGGGCTACTCGTATATACTACGAATAGCTTAATCCTTTCAGATTGTATTGTGTCACCTTGGTACTAAGCTGAAACCAATCAAGAAACTACAACAGCCACTTTGTTAAAGCTTCCGTTTCCACTTTGAGGTCAACGTCTACCTCATTCTTTCAAATTGTACGTGGTTTTACGATACTTATTGATACAGATTGGCCTTGTAAACAAAAATCAATGTCCTTTTATTAATCTGGCTTTTACTCAACAATTACCTACTTATTACAGATATCACGGTCCCCTTGCATCCGGTCTAACAGTTACAAATCCCCGTCTTTTTACTTTCTTGTATATTTGGACTTGGTTGGTCTTGGTTGGTGGTTATTTAGGTATGCAAGCAGCGTCTTGGGGACGCTTTAGATTGGTATAGGATCAGTTCAATTATATCTGAATTTTGGCAACGGATAACTCAACTGTATTATGTGGATTTTTAACATTTTATAAATAGTATTATTTGCAATTTTCGAAGTGAAAGATCATAGACATACACTTATAAAAACGGACAACGTAAGATGCGTTGTCTGTATTAATATAATTTTCTTCTGTATCTCTGTTATTTCTGAGCTAGTTTGTTGTGGTCTTGCTCGCCCGCGGTGTCAAGGAAAACTATCCGTGATTTAATTATTCTCTTGACAAATGAGTTATTGCTAATTTCTGCAAAAGGGCTGTTTTAGGTCAAACTCAGCAGGTTATTGGATATTAATGCAAATACATTCAAGATATTTACCGATATTGTACAAGGCCATTGATTGTGCATAGCTTTTTAGCCATTATTGATAATACTAGTTTCTGCCCGCGGCTTCGTAGACATTAGTTTAATGTTATTTCTATCCCACTGAAATGATTTTTTTTAAAAGTTCGTAAGTAGAACCTATGTTTTATTCTAGGCCTAGATACTACCTGTATGCCAAATTTCAGCCCGATCCGTTCAGTAGTTTTGGCGGAAGGGGTAACAAACATCCAAATTGCCAAATATTCGCATTTATAATATTAAATATCTGCGCCAGCGTCTTCGACCGCGTGAAAATGTGTCAAATAATTTATAAACCATCTATTAAAACACAGTTTTAAAGATCTAAGCATACATAGGGACAGACAGACAGCGGGAAGCGACTTTGTTTTATACTGTGTTGATGTAATTCAGTCAGGTATTACCCCAAACAACTACAACAAATAATATCGCTATCATCATCATTCATGAATTCGTGAAATCTCCGCGTTACAGTGATACTGGTTGTCGATGGTTTGCACATAGAGTTTATGACTCCAGTCTTCCAAAGCAAAGAAAGATGCTAAATCAACAAACCTTCACTATGACGTTATTTTGTAATCCGTTAGAAATAATTTATTATCTATATTTAATAATTTATTATCTCCGTTTGACGACGCGCTCTGCATAAAATCCGTCAGAATAACTAGCTCTGAGAGCCGCCACATACAGGAACCGTGGCCGGGCCGGAGGCGAAGGCGTGCGGGTTGTATCATACGAATTTATATGAAAGACTTCACATACACCGCAGGGCGGTGGCGGAGCGGTGCACGAAAATTCGTATGATACAACCCGCACGCCTTCGCCTTCGGCCCGGCCACGGTTCCTGTGTGTGGCGGCTTTCAAGCCAATGATAATAATCCTCTTACCTAAGAAACACGGCGACATATCCGAAACACCATCCTGACAGATATCGTTCCCACAATAGCACTCCGTGTCATTATTCCTGGTGTAGGTCCTCTTGCTGAACCTGAACTCGAGGCAGTCAGCCCCGTAGGACTGCTTGTGCGCGTGGTACTCCAGCTGCATGAGGCGGCAGAAGACGCTGCGGTACAGGCGGAGGCTGTGCTCGGGAGTCAGGTCCGGGGGGTAGCCGATGCCTTCGTACGCGTCCGTGAAGGTGTTGCAGTATGATCTGGAAAGGACAAACAAATAGTAAAATACGAATGGAAGCTTGTTAACTACGATCTTAGTTTGTGTTTGAAAAACATCAAAGTTTATCACGGTTTGTTACAGTGACATTTAATGTACACACGCCCCGGCTTCGCACGGGTGCAAATACATGTGGTATTTTCATATACACATTCCTCTTAGACAGCGGGAAGAGACTTTGTTTTATACTATGTAGTGAAGAATATGAGAAGTCTGAAGGTAGACTATTCTACCTACTTAAATTGAACAACTAATTGAAAACAAAAAGATGCCATGGATACCAATCTAAATGACAAAATATGTGGTAATTTTTTTTAATCAATGTACCTTTTTTCTTCATCCTCGTAACCCCAGAGGTCGAGTCCGTGTGATTGGTTGATCCACTTGATGGCGAACTTATCTTCATCTTTGGAGCTTATTTCAACAAGAAAACGGTTTGATGGGTCGTAGAGCTGTGGCAAAAATTTGCTCATTAATAACATTAAGAAATCCACAAAGGTTTGTAATTAAAAACCCTTAAGCAACTAGCCAGAAACAACCGCCCTTAGTCTTCTATGTATAATAAAATAAATAATAAGTATCTATGTATGTAATGTATTACGTATATCATCTAGTTCCCATTACACAAGCTCTATTTAGCTTGCGGCTAGATGATGCTGTGTGGACTGTGCAGCATTATGTATTTAGTTTTAACCAGCTGCGCCCCGTGGCTTCGCCCGCGTAGAAATCTATGTGTCAAATGGGTTATAAACCTTCCTCTTGAATCACTCTATCTATTAAAAAAACCGCATCAAAATCCGTTGCGTAGTTTTAAAGATCTAAGCACACATCGGGACAGACAGGCAGCGGGAAGCGACTTTGTTTTATACTATGTACCTAGTGAGGTCGGTTTCACCGCAATGCTTATAGCAACTTACCCTTTTTTTTTTCTTTGGGTGGCTTGGGTATCCAGCGGCCATGATAGGCCTATTGTGATCGCCACTTATACGTTCAGCCCCGAAGCCGTAGCGTTCATAGTTCGCCACTAACCCTTGCTAGGAACTATAGGATTTTCTTCGGGGTGATGTCTTGTAACTTACCCTATCCAGCAAGCCCAGCTTATCAAAGGTCACGAGCCCCGGCATGAGGGTGTTCCCCAGCTTGATAAGCGGCTCCTCGTACCCCCACAGGTAGTCTGCGGCTGACATCTTCACGATGGGCGTGGACTTCAGCCGCCCCGCCAGCAGGTTGAAGCCGAGCCGCGGGATCATGGAGTAGGTACCGATTTTAGAGGCCAGACTCTGGAATAAAAATAAAACTTTGAGACAAGAAGATAACTTCAAAAATCTGGTACGAACTGCTATTTTAGTCAAGTTATTTTGAGTATTGCTATGTCAAAAATTGCTGATAAATAGCAACGATTTGTACCAGCAATATTTGACATAGCAATACTCAAGAGCACTTGACTATAATATTAAATAGGATTCGAAAAATATTTTTGTCTCTTGATTAGGTAATCTTTTACATTTCTGCTATTGTACATTTTTGTACTCCTAAACCGAAGCTTTCCTTCAATTGAGTTAGGACGTAATTGAAAATGGAAAAGTCCATTAAAAACTTAGGAGTTTCTACAAGCACTTATTTCTTGTAATTAAGTTTTTTTTTTTCGATAAACTGAGATGTCCACCGTAGCAACTATAGGCCGACGACATCCGTAAAACCGTAAAACCAAGGCATTATAATTTAGATAGATACTCAGCTCGGAAATAAACGCTTGAGACGAGCTTTGCTTCAACTCGAAAACTAGCAAACTAACAAGGTAAAGGTGTCTTGTCCCTTAAAAAAATTGAAGTGAACAGAAAATCAAAGTGATCGCCTTTTTTCCTAGTTTTACCTAATTTGTATTTTGTGACGTCTCCAAGAGTGTAAGGTCTAAACTAGTCAGGAAATAAAGCACTTTGATATTTGATATTCAACAGTTGTAGACGTGTAGTGAGCACAAGTAGTTACCAGCATAGCAACATTCGGCATGGTAATGTTTATGTCTTCGGGCCACCCCACAGACTCCTCGGGCACGAACTCAGCGCGGATGTTGGGCGAGTACCGGATGATGTCATTATCCAGGTCCAACTCCAACAAGTCGTTTGATCTTGTTTCTCTGGAATCAAGATGTGAAAAGCTGTGTTTTCAGTGGTTAGGGGAGCGGGGTGAAAGTGAATGTTTGTCAGTCACTAGCAATAGGTACATAAAGTCGTTTAAAACGGGATATTGGTTTTCATGATTGGTTTTTAAGTTTTCCAATGACTATTATGACTGTCGGTGATTATGACTTTAGTGTTAATAACCATGTTAGTTTCAAAGGTTTTACCTACTAGCAATACATTCAACATTTTCACAGAATTACATTCAAAAATCCGCTTCTGCATTCAATACCGCTGTTCGCCGCACATTCTGATATACTAAACATTTACTTCATTCCAATTTAATAATCTGAAGTTGATACAGTACTCAAGAAGACGCAAAATCGTGAAGATTTTAGAACGAGTTGAACAAAGTATGGCTGGCTATACAGGCCTACACTCATCTTTTATCTTTTGCTACGAAATTTACCACAACTACCTTTTAATATATTGAACCGACACACACATCATCATTATCATCAGCCTATTAGTCCAGTGCTGGACATAGGCCTCCCCCAATTGTTGTCATCTGCGACACAGTTTTTAAACTTCTGCAGATGACATCGTTTCCAATTTTTAACTATATGTAAACTTTGCTTTTGTTCCACAATAAACATTTGTTTTTAATGATCGCCATAGCGCCCTGTCTTCAGCTTGACGCATCCAGCATCTACCATCTATCTATCAGCATCTATCACCGACACACTACACTAACTGAATACTCCATTAGAATAACTTTAGTGTTAATTACAATGATCAAATCAAATCAAATGCGTTTATTAGTAGTAAAACATTATTATGTACAAAAAACCTGTATAATTATATACCTTTTTTTATAAACCCTTATTTAATAAAACAATGCGATTTATACGATATACGACGATAATATAATATTACTAGCGGCCCGTCCCGGCTTTGCCCGGGTGATCATTTGTTTTAGGCAATTTAAAAAAAAAACTCTTTATTCTCTCCGTAAGAACCATTCTCGTATGTACTTCAAGGAACATTCTAAAAAAAGAAATAGCGAAGTCGGTTCAGCTGCTCTCGAGATTAGCGCTTAGCAACACATTCAGCGATTCATTTTTATATTATACTAGCTGCGCCCCGCGGCTTCGCCCCCGTGGAAATCGATTTGTCAAATGGTTTTTTTTTAATATCCTATGTTAGACTCCTGGTTCTAACCTACCTTCTCACCAATTTTCAGTCAAATCGGTTCAGCCGTTCTTGAGTTATAACAAACACGACTTTCTTTTATATATATATAGATAGATGCAGATGATAGTTTTAAAAGTTTGTCTAACACGATTTTCTTCGAGTTCGACCATTTTTTTGTAGCAAATCATTCGGTGCTAGAACGTTCCGATTTGATAAGGATTATTCAACTGATAAATAAACATAACTCTAGCAAGTATTTTTAAACGAAGATTATTCAATACTTTTTGAGATTACATAAAATTTTTTTTTTCGAGTGGACTATTATGCTGTTGACCTCAGATGGCCATGACAGAGTTACCGGACTTTTGGCGGGCGCAGAGGGCGCCTCGGCGGTAAAAATTAGGTTGGGGCAACACGCACAGGGCCACCACTTAGGTGCGAGCCTCGGCTTGGGCTGTTGCCAGATGCTACAAGAGGGTAGGGAGGTAACGCCTTAGGTGCACGAGTGCACCTGAGGGCGGAAACGGGGAATTCTTCGACCCCGCATCCGGCGTGGTCGGTTATTGGTCGGGTGTGTAGTGTGTGGAAGCTGAGTTGTTGCCGTCACTTCCGGGTTAGCGTCAGTGAGTGGGTCAACGGGGTCTCTAAGAACGTGTCTCGGTCTACGGAGGAGAGATACCAAAAAGATTCCTTTATCGATGTTATTTGGGGCAGCTGTAAATTGGGGCTTGAAATTGGGACAGCGCAGAACTAGTTCTGATAAAGGGTATCAATTTTATTGCTTAACCTCTTGATGTCTGAAAAACCAGACATAATATTTTTTTTTAAATACGAGTTATTATGCTTTAGTAAGGAGAATTTTAATCACTACATAGTATAAAACAAAGTCGCTTCCCGCTGTCTGTCTGTTACTATGTATGCTTAGATCTTTAAAACTACGCAACAGATTTTGATACGGTTTATTAAATAGATAGAGTGATTCAAGAGGAAGTTTATAAACCGTTTAACGCATAGATTTATATGCGGGCGAATCCGCCGGGCGCAGCTAGTCATACAATATCCAGACATTCTCAAATTCTTTATTTTATTCCTCTGGTCCGGTCAGTCACAACAGACCTCTACTAGCCATAATCACTGTGCGCGGGATATTTAGATCTATTTCCATGGGGGGTAAATGACTCATGACTCACTGGTAGGTGAAAGGCCCGACCTCTTCCACCTTCAGCTTGGAATCCTCCCCGTCCTGGAACCGCTTCGCGTTCGTCACATTGAAGAGGTACGTGTGCACGCGCATCCCACTGTACTCCTTCATCAGCGCCTCGTGCAGCGGCGCGCCGTACTCTACTCGCATCATCTGGAGGGACATCAAAGTAAAACTCACTTATAACGGGATCATCATCAGCCTGTAGCAGTCCACTGCTGGACAAAGGCCTCCCCTATAACCAAGATTATTATTACCATATTTACACATCCCACACCACAAATTAATTAATTTATTGTTCATTTAATTAGAATCAAAAACATGTACTCAATAAATGAACTGAACTGTACCGTACAGACAGTATGAGCCTGTGGACCCATTGGGTCATTGAAAGCCCTATGTCGCATCATTAAAGATAATTTATGAATCCTTTTCTACCCAGCGGGGTTCATAATGAATAATACTTAATTAGGTACTTTATAAATACCTCTTTACAACTATAGAATAACAACATAGAGATTTACAACTATAGAGGAGAATGAAACAAATGATTGGCTTTTTAACTACCTCTACAGTTTGTTTAAATCTATGTGCTTCTCCTTTCATTCCCAGAAGACTTAAAGGAACTTATTGGAAATATCTTTAGGAGAAAATTAAGTCGATGGTCACATGACAAAATTGCTATATATTAAAAAAAAATGTATCATAATATTACTAATAATAAATTGTAACAATACAATACGTGTAATAATATACAATACAATACGTGTAATACCTCGCACCATATTTTGCACTGAAGTTGTGTTTTTGTGTGCAAGCTGCTGTGTGAAATGATAACATAAGATGACATAAGACCTGACATTGTTAAATAATGATAACATAACATGTATTTTTGCAAATAAATGATTGATTTGATAGAACAAGACACTTCGGGGGTGTAAGGGGGACTCCAACATCTCGTCTCCGAAGCCAACCTAACCTGCACGTTGTACACCCTGCTAGATAACGAACTATGCTCTGGTAGAAATATCAAACAATCTTCATAATTTGATAACTCATTGATTTTACAATTATTTTCCATTACTTGACACTGGCAGAACAGTGTCCAACCAGACACAGTTGCCATTAACAAATAATCATAAATAATAAAATAATGCTGGACAATTCACACAGCATTATCTAGCCCCATGGTAAGCAGAGCTTGTGTTATGGGTACTAGATAACTAACTGATATACATAATACAATACATTACATAGATAGATATTTTTTTAACTATACATAGAAAACGACCAGAACACCCGGAACAAATATCTGCAAATCGTACACACAATTGTTCCGAGGCGGGAATCGAACTGCGTCACAGGCGGACCTTCGCCCACCGCGCCACATCGGTCGTCAGAATCATCGTCAAATGATTGATTTGATTTGATAGGAGGAACATGACTGGGCTTTTTGATAATTCTAGGGCTTATGGATAACTCTACTTACATGTCTGATGATAAGGTGCATCGGGTCCACCGTCCACATGATGACTGCAGCAAACCAGAAGATCAGTCCGAGCACTATACATAATGGGATTCTTCCTGCAAGAAAACTCATGTTCTCAAAATCTGGTTGCACTTCTCAAAAACAATTATTGATTTGAACTACTCCTATAGATAGTCGTCTTTTTTATATATTCTGTTGTTACTCGATTGTGTTCTGTTTTATTATATTTTGTTGTGTTATACTTGTAAATTGTCTTCTTTCTTTAAAATTGTCTATTATTATAGGAACAAACTACGCAGTCGATTATATCATAAGGAACTTATGTTACTATCACTTGAAATACGTTCCATCTGTCAACAGGCACTATTAATAATGACAAGGTATTAAAATCATACCTACACTTGAGGATGATTATAATAACTGATTGAACCCTAAGCCGTCCTCCGTACCCGTGTTATCAAATACCTATGTATACCTTTGGACTTGTAGTTTCTATACAGAGGGATTGATTTTATATTACTTAGCTAATCTTATCTAGCTATGTTATAGTGTCTTATGATTTATTAAATAATTATAATTGATTATATACATATAACTTATCTTATAATTTTAATTATACAATGTGTATTGTCGAACCTTGATCAAACGAGATTTGCGGATACACGACATATATTTATCGATAAAAATAAAAAAATAAAAAATTATATGTTACCTATCTCAAAAATAAAGCCGATTTAATTATTTTTTTAATGAAAACTACTTCATCTGGTTTTTTCTCCGTTTCTTTTTGAGTAAACGGTGTATTTTATTCAAAGTAGTCTCATTTGAAAGCTAGATAGTCTACCTAGATAAGAAAATAAGAACCCATATTTTTTGGAGGATTCGTAGATTAAATTATGAAGTTTAATACAACATGCAAAAAAGTACACCTCAATAACCCAGTTTTAAAGTTACAGATCAAAAATAAAATAAAAATCGTATTTTTTTGCAAATTTCTAAAAAAATATTGATTTTACTAGGCTTATGTACCGAAATTGTATTTCTTATTTTATTAGCTAGGTAAACAATCTGGCTTTCAAATGAGACTACTTTGAATAAAATACACCGTTTACTTAAAAAGAAACGGAGAAAAAACCAGATGAAGTAGTTTTCATTAAAAAATAATTAAATCGGCTTTATTTTTGAGATAGGTAACATATAATTTTTTATTTTTTTATCGATAAATATATGTCGTGTATCCGCAAATCTCGTTTGATCAAGGTTTGACAATACACATTGTATAGTTACCTATTAATTTCTACCCGCGAAAACACACGCGTTGTTTCTATTGAACTGTTTGAAGGGTTTTTTTTTATTCTATGAAAACTGATTTATGGGATAAACAACACGAGTGAAGCCGCGGGCAGGATCTAGTATTCAATATGAGACAATGTTAGTGTTAATGAATAGGTAAAAGTGGTAAAATAAGTAACAAACCAGTACCCATGGGTATAGACTACTTATAAAGATTTGACGAGCGAAGCCGCCTGGTTAGGACACCGAACTTGAAATATATATAATATACCTACAGCGGCTCTCAGTTCTATCTATTAAACAGTTTGCTTAGCTTAATTTTTTCATAAAATACATACAGGGCAATAAACTTAGGAACAATATAAATAAATTTCAGGTTCTTACGTTGAGTTGCCTGTGTAAACTTAGGAACAATATAAATAAATTTCAGGTTCTTACGTTGAGTTGCCTGTGTAAACTTAGGAACAAAATAAATAAATTTCAGGTTCTTACGTTGAGTTGCCTGTGTATCGCCATTTTTAGTTGTGAATCCCATTATTGCAAAATATTCATACACAATTAGATAATTCTGAAACAACACCATACAAATATTACTAATATATTCGAAATATTTTTATGAATTTTTAAATTCAATCTATTTATAATTTTTTATTAATTTCGAGTGTAAAATTTGGTTCAAGTGTTAAATTTGACGATAAATATTTTCGCGCCAATTGTCAAAATTTTAATTGTCTGGACTATCCTGGCCACTCCTTGATAATGGAATCTCGTAAGGGTAATAAATACATTTTCATATAATTTCACTAAGGTGTTGAATAGCTTCTGAATGTTTAATTTGTAAATAGGTGCAGGTGATTAAAAAAAATAGTACATATATATGCTGGACAACCAAAACAGCATTATCTAGCTAGACCCAAACAAAGTCAAATAAGTTAAGTTCTGTCTGGTGTCAGGAACCAGGGACACTGAATGTGTTTTACTGGTTTTACCTGGGTTAATTAATGTACCTATAGGCAGCTATAGATAATTATCACTCACTAAATTTTGAAAAAAGAACTATTCAGGATTCCTTTCCTCACTTTGTTGTTCGAAATGCAGTTTTATGAAAAAATAACACTTTTTACACGCGATCTTTTTTCAGCATCACTTCCCTTTGACAACAAAAACTGTCGCTACTTCAGCGTCCAAATTATTACTGATAATCGTTTTAATCTTTATTCGAATATTTTCCTTAGTCTCGGCATCAGTTTCAAAAGGTCTCATGTTACCGAACCTAAGGTTGGCGAGTTCTCGTCGCAAAATTACTTAATAGGTACTAATAGTCATTCTGTGGCTCAATCCACTCGGAAAAAACACAAACCACGGAAGAATAGAATAACTACGAAAGTTTTTTTCCTTACTAATGTCGACACTTGTCAACGACGCATGAAGAAGAGATGATCCTACCACAATCAAGAATGTTAAATCGGCCGTTTTCTCGTGGTCCCACTATTTTGTCCCACTAGTAGGACCACGAGGGAGACCAGTTTCTTTTCGTCCTACTATAAAAATACTACCACCTGTAGATAGATGGATAGATAGAAGACATAATTTTTATTGAGAGAAAAAGTGGGACAGTCCTTTTATTTAAACTATTACTACGGAACCTTGCTTTCCTCGCCGTAGATAAACTCAATAAAAAAATATTTATTTAGCGTTTGTTTTCGGGGCCAAGTTCAATACAAACTACGTTTGAAGTTGTGGGAAACGGAAACGGGCGGGCAGCAGCTACACGCGCCGCGCCGCCAGTGTCGCTGCTGCCCGCCCGTTCCATGCCGCCGCCGATAAAGGCGTCTGTATGAATTGGGTCATCATCATGATCATCAGAGTATGTTAGTCCACTGCTGGACATAGGCCTCCCCTAATGAGCGCCATAGCGACCTGTCAACGAATGGGATAGGGAACCATAAACCTACTAAAAAAATATCTTTATGAACAAAGAAAGTTAGAATCTAATAATAGAAACAAATTAAAATAGTATTTACAATTGAAACAATAGCTAACTGCAGACTGTTGCAAACAATCTACAAGCTGCTCAACTGATCTATATCAATATCAGACAGAAGCATCCCCAAGCTGGCTGCATTACCCTGCTGTTTGGCAATGCTGACGATAGTCAGCTCTCGGATCCGATTGTAATTGAACTTTTCCTTAAAATTGTACTTTTCCTTTGTGGCCCATATACCCATTATTCAGTTATTCTAATCTTACTTTGCACATACGCAGTGAGATTCTCGGTACTTTTCTTTGTTATTAGCAAAGAAATCTATAAAAAAGCTGGTAAGTCCTTCCACCATGCCTATTTCAGCTGGTTTACGCACATGACCTAAAGGTGATGCGTTGATAAGTATTATGTGAACACAACTAGGTACCTACCTAACGTAAAAAAACGTTCAAGGATATGTCGTTTGAACATAGGTACTTGCTTTTAATATGGAATAGCTTCTACTCGTATGTTTGGATCATCATCATCATCATCAGCCTATTATCAGTCCACTGCTGGACATAGGCCTCCCCCAATGAGCGCCATAGCGCCCTATCTTCAGCTAGCCGCGTCCAGCATCTACCTGTATTTCGCAGGTCGTCATCCCACCTGGTCGAAGGGCGTCCTACATTACGTTTATCGAGACGTGGTCTCCACGGTAGTCGGTTCTTCACGAGATATGGCCGGCCCACTGCCACTTCAGCTTGGTAATTCTTTGAGCTGTATCGATAACCTTGGTTCCGAGCATAGCTCTTTCCATAGCTCGCTGAGCGACTTTGAACTGGTGGACCAGCCCTATCGTGAGTGTCCACGTCTCAGCTCCGTAGGTCATAACTGGTAGGACGCACTGGTTGAAAACTTTCGTTTTCAAACATTGCGGTATGGATGACGTGAAGACTTGACGTAGTTTCCCAAATGCTGCCCAGCCTAGCAGGATCCTCCTCATGTTTGGATGTATGTATGTTTTTTTTCACACCGCACCAAATATCATTAAGAGCTTAAAGTAAAAGTAGTTTGATGGGTCCTTGTAGTGATTTCTGAGATCGCGCCACACACATTTATGCGTCGTCGACGACTACCGTTTGGTAGACTACCGTTTGGTAAACCACCGATGACCACAAAGTCTCGATATCATTTGCGGCATCCACTCATCGCTTGTTTGCTTATTTTTGTCTTCGTAAAATTGAAATTTCATAACGTTTCGCTCTAAAATTGTATCACGGAACCCTTATCAGTCCGTGAGACTACCTCACGCTAGATCGTATAAATGGAGGCTGACCGCAAAGCCTGTTTTTGGTACCACAATAAAAGGTTTTTTATTGGTTTGTAATCTACCTGTCGAATCTACCCAATACCTACATTAGTTAAAGACCTGTAACAAGTACCTACCTCATTATCAATCACTACATAGTATAAAACAAAGTTGCTTCCCGCTGTCTGTTTGTCCCTATGTATGCTTGGATCTTTAAAACTACGCAACGGATTTAAATGCGGATTTTTAAATACCTAGATAGAGTGATTCAACAGGTAGTTTGGTTTATAAACCATTTGACACATAGATTTTCACGCGGGCGATGCCGCGGGGCGCAGCTAGTAAAATATATATAAAAACTCGGTTCAGTCTCTGAGGGGCAACGATCTACATAAATGAACTTAGTGTGTTTTCAATATCCAGCACCGACACCGGGGGTACCCTTTAGTAACTAGGTATACTTAAAGGTATAGGTAGGTATTACTAAGTACTTAACTAGGTACTGGACTTAAAGGATGGCGCTCACATGTACAACGCCAAAGCCGCACAACACATAAATGAGCTTTCAATTACGGACAAAATGTGGCATAGTTGCTTGATCTATTACTATATTTAATTTACAATTTTACAATTATATTTGCCTGGAATTTTTATAAATGATCAATTCTGTGCCTCCTGTGATAGGTGATACAAGTGAAAAATCTAAACTTTACAGGAGAACAAAAACAAGGTTTAAAAAATTCTAGTTCGTGAACTAAGTGAGCTAGGTTACATTAAAGTACCTTCTTTTGTAGATAAATATATTCACTTTCACTGTGCATTTTATTTTTTGTGGTAAATATTATAGTTTTAATGTAATTAATGGAAAACCTTTAAAATGTACCTTTTGTCATTTCTAATATGTGTTAAAATAACGTGATAAATGATACAAGTACAGTTAAATCATGTTGCTCCTATAAATTGTCTTTGTGTAAACTGATATACAAGAAGTAAAAAAATCGAATAACTCATAAAAATATGTTCCAAACACAATGTTGCTCAAACAAATGATAAAAATAATGCCCCAAAGATTAGATTGATTTACTTCTCAGTCCCTTATTTTTATAATTTACCTGAATTGTATCAGTTTGCTAAAATTCTAGTCTTTTTATATATGTGTTAAATAATACAAGTCAAGTTATACCCTTCATTAAAATACCTATTTATTGTGTAAATAAATACAAGTATTAGAAAAATAATTAACGTTTATTAAACTTCTTCAAAATTATGAATTTACTTACAAATAAGGCACAGTTTTATCAAAATTCTTAAGAGAGGTAAATTTAGATTTTTTTAAATGCAAGTAGTTGTAAATTTTAATACTAAGAAATGGCACAGATCAATCTTACGCAGGTATCACAATAAGCAATGTAAACCTACTCAGTACAAAACATAAGACCACAACCATTGTGTCAATCCTTAAAAAAATCTAGAAAAATCAAACATAACAAAATTACAGATACCCACACTTACAGGTTAAACACATTAAAGACAGTAATTCCACTCTGAGATGGGCAATTCGTCGTAAAAGAATGAAGAGAACAAAAAAGTACGTATCTACTGTACTGAAATCAAAAACCATTAAAAATATACCGACCAGTAGGCAGACTAACGTTATATTATAAGTAACATACATAGTTTTAACAAAATATCAAAAACGTCTTGGGAGTTAGATGAACTAAAAATTACTCATAGTTAGAATCATCATCATTATCCGAAGCAGTGTCTTTGACATCATTCTTGCAGCTCAGACTTCTATAAAACTCATGAGCGCTCTCATGAATAAAGCACAACAAATCTAATAGATCCTTCTTCTTATCGGTTGAAATAGTAATCTTGGAGTGGTGGTAGGCTTTCGGTAACGTATTTATTGTAATCATATCGTAAGATTTACCCCGCTTAGATCAATGCATGTTCATGTACTCAACATTCTTGAATTCTTGTAAGAAAAACGGGATATATTTTTTTTGGTAAGTATACAAAACAGATCGAACATCGCACTACATAAACTTTTCATTATCTGTATTGGTTTTTCTAACATTGTTTTGAAAAAATGTTGAAATCATAAAACATATCACGAGCCATCCCGATAACAGTAAATTTTGCTGTTTTGTTTGAAGCTGTACACACTAGCTGGTACCAATCTCTAGGCAAGTGAATATCCATACTCGTGTGCTTTTCCTTACGCTCAATCAACGCATGGTCGGTGTCAGCCTCCACGTGAGTATGACCGGGTACAAGAAATGTATCTTCAATAGATTGTAATTGTGGGGATAGTTTAGCAAACAGCATCAACATTGCTGTAACAATCGAATTCTTGTTCTGACCCGGGCAACTAACTAAGTACATGATCAGCTTCTTGGCGTTTGGGTTTAAATGCGGCAGTTGATTTGTAATTAAATCGTAAGCTATGTCGTTCGCGCCTCTATTCCCTTCACACTCCGGCCACATGTAACAGAAAGCTTTGTTTGTTTTTAAATCATGTATGGTCAAATTGAAGGTCCAAAGCTGTCTCTTTTAAAATGCTACGTTCGTTTGCAAGTGTGGGGTGGGCAAACATTGTTGCAAATCAAATGTTATGACCATTACATCTTCGCATGACTGAGTCAGTTGTTTATCATTTTTCTTTTCTTCGTAAGCAGCCTTAAATGCTTCTTGGTGCTCTTCGAGTATCTTCATCAAACTTGCAGCCTGTGCCTCGGATGCGTACTTAAGTTTCATATTTATGGAGTCACATTAAGAACAAGTATCTACTGATGGATTGAAGGACAAATTCATGGTATCAAATACCTTCTTGAAAATGGTTTTGCTGACTGGTGTATCAGTCTTCAGTTTGTACGAATTATAAAGAACTTGTAAATTAAGCTCAGAATTCAAGAATTTTTTGTTGCGACCGTAGTGGCTTTCTGTGCAAGGGAAACAGGCAATGTGAGCTTTTATTTCCTCTAGTTTCAAATCAGGAATCGACTTACCAACTCGACGTTTACGTGATGGAAGGTGACTGCCGTTGTTCCGTAGTTTTTCGCAAACAGTTTAACCCCCGCCACCCTCGTTATGTGCGCACTTGTATCATTTAGCACATCTTGTTATAATAATTTTTTTGTTGATTTGGTTTGAGTTTTAGATACTATTCATATTATATTGGTTTACACATAAAATGAATATTTGTGTAGAATGATGTAAGTCGAGATGTATCACTTATCACAAATTAGGCATAAATTTAGATTTGGATTAGAGAGTACATGTTGAATTGTACCCTAATCAGTATTGAGAAAAATCGGTTCAAAGTGATATAACTCTACATATATCAAAATTCACGATAAATTTACTGAAAAATTAAACGTGAAAATGAATATAATCACTCTTATACCACGAAGCACGAAAAACAATGTATGGAGCAATTACATAAAGGGGTTACAACTTGACATATATCTAAATTCACAATTTATTTGCCAAAATCCTGTTAGTTATATCAGTTTGCACCAAATTATCTCTGAACCTATAGCAGATAGAAGAACGTGAGTTAGACCAAAAAATTCGTTATTTTTTTCTGACAATTTCTATGTAAAAATCACAAAAAGGGTACAACTCGATTTAAATCACTTATCACAGGAGGCACAGAATTATTATTAGTTTTTCTTTTTGTATAATTTTATGTTTAATTTTTAATGTTTTTCATTTGTTCTAATATATGTATAGCTATTGTAATTAACTAGTGTAATTGGTTGTAATCGTGCTAGTTAATAATTAAATACAGTGAATATTCAAAGAGCGAGTAATGAGCTTCAAACTAAGGATCTGTGGATATTTCTATCGGGTGTATCATACAATATCGACTTATAATGTAACTAGCGGACCGTCCCGGCTTCGCACGGATATTGGAATTCGTTTTTACACCTTGGGTTACATTATTGGAGTTTTAGTAAGGATCCCTAATTTTTTTGAAAATATAATATAGCCTTTGTTCATCGCGGATAGTATGTCCAACGGTGAAAGAATTTTTCAAATCGATCCAGTAGTTTCGGAGCCTATTCAATACAAACAAATAAAAAATCAAAGCTTTCCTCTTTATAATATTAGTATAGAGTATAGATAAGTGTCAGTTATCTAGTACCCATACACAAGCTCTGCTTAGCTTGGGGCCAGCATAATTTATTTAATTATTTTTACAAACTGGGCGTCCTAAAACACGCGCACACAGTTCGGATCAGGTCCCAAAACCCACGTTTTGACTTAACGGAAAATCAATTTTAAAGGAACAAAACACCTATTTTTCGAATATATTTTGATGAGGATCAAAAGTTTAGGATATTAGTTAGTAAGTTATGGGAGTCGAAACACGATTGACTAAACTTGACTCTATAGAAAAAAATGGCAAAGTTACCTCTAAATCTTCATTTTTACAGAGATATCTCTACGGAAAAACCAGTTTTATTTGTTAGTTATTTAATATTATTTTAATGAAATTTCTTCTACGTGTTCCCTAATAAATACTTTAGGCAATTATGGTTTTAGTTTTTTGTGAAACAGTATTATTTTAGAGCAATAGCAAATTAAAAAATTAAAAGCAGTGAAATTGCGCACGGACCGATCATTCTGCCGCTCTTGCCTCCCTTTCTCGCCTTCCCCGCGCGGCGTTCGTTCGTCCTTGTCTCGAAAAGACGAACTCATTTCGCCTTAAATGGAATATCGGCCATGCAGATAGCGTTTCAGGTACGTGCTTGATAAGGTAATAAAGAATTTATCTATCTAAGTAGGTATCTCAGGTTTTCCAGATAGAGCAGCTCTGGGATTACGCAAATACCACTTATCGTATTGAGATTTTAAAGGCCTTTGATAGATGGATAAATAAAATAATTATTTATTACTAAAAACACACATACAGAGATACATACAATATTAAACAAAAGCACACTAGGTTTAACAATTAAAACAATGTATAAAGGTAACGAAAAGTCCTGTAGGTAAATATGTGTGTGCTGCAGTTCAGCAAATAGGCCATGGCTCAGCGATATATTTTGCTTAAAAGCAAAAACACTCATTTTCAGCCAAAACCTGAGAGCGAGCAGAACGAGCACAAACGGAAAACGTGTAGGTTGAGGATTACTGTGGTTGTGTAGTAGCAATGTAATGTAAATAATTGTTTTACATAGCTCCCTTTCTAAGGCCTTCATAATTTGTATTGGGAAAAACCATTAAAATAACTTTTAAGGCCATTGAAGTTTGTGGTTTAAACATTGGGTGGTTTTAGCGTGATTCAACGTAATAAAATAACCCAACGCGCGGGAAACCAAATCCCGATCATATTTCAAGGTAAAAAATATACAAACTGAAAGTATTTTGCTAGGCAACTTTAATTCATCTAAACTTATAATAAAACTACAACATCACAACAAAGTTGAAAATTGGACTAGGATCAACTTTCAAAATACCTTAACCATAAGTACCTATACCTACATAGGTAAATATAATTTTTTAGGTAATTTTCATTTAATTTTATAAG
Source organism: Eupithecia dodoneata (assembly GCA_947044415.1). Classification (NCBI taxonomy): domain Eukaryota; kingdom Metazoa; phylum Arthropoda; class Insecta; order Lepidoptera; family Geometridae; genus Eupithecia; species Eupithecia dodoneata. Next base: position 12,243,242 of record OX345662.1, on the reverse strand, counting down.
TAAGTAAATCATTTATTTGACACATAAAACACACACATACAATTGGCTTAATCATAACAAGTACAAAATTAAAACATAACATAGTTATTATGTAACATTATTTTAGTCGCCTTTTACGAGTATATGCCTATGGAATTCATCTCTCCAAAGTGTCCGAGGGTAAAAAGGCAGCCGCTACAGCTCCACCTGAGGGGCACAAAAAATCTGATTAATTACCATTAATCAGAAAACTAACAATAATTAAAAAAACACAAAAAAGTAAACAACAACCTCTAAAATTGCAAGTTCATCGATCGTGCAATCGATCGAAGATCAAATTTAAAATTCAAATTACTTTATTTCTTTAGGCTTATGGAATATAAAAGTGCAATTGATCGAAGTGCAAACTCCTTTATTTATGTAGGCTTACAAAATAAGCACTTAGACGAGTCAAATTTTATAATATCTAAGCATAATTTATTAAGTCACGCTATACATTATGAAACTCGGTAGATGAAAAAGATGGTGTTCTGTAAGCAGAGCACAGAATCAATCGTTTATTTGCAAATCAATAATTACATGTCAAAATCTTTAAGGCATGTAATGTCAATGTATTCGACCCTCAAGCAGGTGTGCAAATATTAAACATAACTTTATTAATACATCATCTTATTCATCGATTCAGCTGAAAGACGTCCACTGCTGGACCATCCATAGGCGTCCCCCAAACATCACAACAATGATTTACCGCGACCTTCACAAGGTCATCGGTATACTTTGAGGGATCTGCCCACGTTGCACATTTCGGTACGTAGTCGCTATTTGAGAGCGTGTTGTTTTCGATTTCTTTTTATTTGCTCTGTAGCTTTGCTATCATTACGACCATGCAACGCCTATTGTGAACACCACTTAATGTTCTGTCCTCTGAACTAGCGGGGTTTATAGGTCGTCGCTGATCCTCTTAGCTGCTAAGAAATAAAGGGTTATTCCAGTTTTCCCTCCTAAAAACCCGCCTAAAGGGAAAAACTGGAATAGAAATAAGAATCATTGCTTCTCCCCTTAAAGATCCTCCTCAAAGGGGAAAACTGGAATAAGCCGAATTAGAGGATCTCTTAGTTCGTCTGCTAAGTAGGTGCTTGCCCAGATGTACAAGCGGAGTTTTTACATCAGTCTATCTCTTAACAGATCGGGAGGCATAATCTAGCCTGTTTTTATTAACAATGGTGCTAGCATTAATGATGTGACTCACTGAGAACGAGTCCCGCCGCGCCGAAGAAGGCGGCCCCGCAGCTGGTTGTCATGGCGGCCCCGACCACGTTGGTGCCGAGGAAGGCACTCAGGCGAGCCACCATCATGCCGAGGCAGGCTATCATGCCTCTATAACAAGACATGGGATTTAGATAGAGGGATAGATAGAAATGAAATGAAATTATTATTTATTGCATAGAAACATGGACAAAGTAATTCCAAAAACAATATTTAAATTAAATTAAACAAATAGCAGTACATATTAAGTCTATGGATACAGTGATTGATTTGGCTAGCCTTAGATATCTACGCTAGGTTTATAAATCCTGTGTTATAGACAATGCCATCCCTCATTAATTACAGTGAAATGATTTTATATAGAAAACACTTTATGATACCACACAAACCGAAAACAATACAGAAATAAATTCATAGAATAGAGGAAGTATAAAGGGCGGCCGATTTTTACAGGCAACCTTAGGGTGGACTGGACCTGAAGGAACAATATAGACGGTGGCAGTTTAATAAATAATTGGTAAAAAAATAAACTAAATTTTTACACTACTTAACTACATTACAAATATTATAAGTTATAGTAAACTTACATAGACATAAGAACATCAATTATTAATATATGGATAATAACACTGACACAAGACAGGCGGCTTGTCGACCGTTGGAAAAAACTTGGTTCGAAAGGTCGCTTTATTCTCCCAGCCCCTAAGTTCAACTTTGAACCGATGTTAAAATGTATTTTCTTAACTATTTACAGATTTTGAAATGGATATATAGAGCCGTGCTGTTTGTGTTTACTGTAATTGTTATCATATTTTGTTAAATTTCCTTTTCCCTTCCTTTTTTGATGATATAAAATATCCTGAATTCTAAATTGTATACCTTTTTACAGTATTAAACTTGCATAAAAAGCTGTTCTCTCACCTATACGAAGTAGGATACAAGTCCACAAAATACGACGAGACGACCCCAAAGACCATCGCAGTGGTGAGGAACACGTAGAAGAGGATCAGTCCAGAGAGCGGTTCTCCAGTGTGGTCGATACCCAGCGCTGCGGCCGCCGCTACCACCAGGATGGTGATGGTTAGGACCTGGAGAAGTATAAATAAATCATCATCAGGTTAGACCACTGCTGGATATATAAACCTCCCGTAATGAGCGCTTTAGCTTCTGCCTTCAGCTTGACGCATCCAGCATCTACCTGCAGTCTTTCGCAGAAAAAATAAATAGATCAATAAATAATGCTTGACAAATTTCACTCAGCATCATCAAGCCCTAAACTAAGCAGGACTTGTATTATGGATACTGGTATACTACATAGATAGATAGATCTATCTATCTTTCTTGCAGCTGTTTTGGAATGAAAATACAAAATGCAAAAGTAGTTCTAAAACTGTCTCTTCACAACTGGCTGAACAAATTTTAATGAAATTTGATATAGAGGAAAATGCTGAAGAAGTTAACATTCCATTTACCTACGAAAAACCCATGCAAAGACGTGGGCATAAGGTTAACAATAATGGTACGTATTGGTGAAGCAAAACTTTTTTTATCAAAATACTTTATCTACCTTTCTCTTTCCAGCGCACTGAGAAATGAGTGCATTGAGCAGGAAGAAAGATATTCCGTGAGCACACCCTGCCCAGATGGTGTTGTCGTTTATTGTGTTTTTGCATTCTGTTACCTGAAATAAAAGTAGATAATTATACAATACAGATAAATCTAATTTGAAACTAAGAACCGAGTAAAAAAATATTAAATTAAACCCAGATCTAGAGACTAGCCATGTGCGCGAGACATTATTATTTTCCACAAGTGTGTGCGTAAACACAGGTGCACGGTGCACTGAGAGGAAGGAGTATTCTATATATATTAATAATTCAGAGCCAAACTTGATAATAAACAAAAAAAGCTAGAACTGTTTTCGCTTAATGTACGCAAATAACTGAATACATTATGGTAAATGAAATATATATAAACAAATAATGATTTAAATTTTCGTACTCTAAATGATATCTTCGATGCAGGCTTAGCCTAGTGAAGAAATCAACAGATAAATATAATACTACAGGTTTATACTATTGGTATCTATGTAATAATCTGTCTGTAAAAGACATAATTCATTTATGTTCCCTTTATTTGTTGTGTGTAAATTGTGACCCTTCCTAAGATACCTATGTATAATCATATAAAAAGAAAACCGACCTCCACCACCACTTCTGTCTCATTAGTGCTCATGAGGAGATCGCAGAAGCCTGCGCCGGCGCCGCTGGAGGCGTACGAGGAGAAGAACAGGTTCAGGATCGTGGGCAGGATGATCGCGAAGCTGTTGTTACTGGGAACAAGAAACAACACAATAAAACTAAAAAAAATAACAACCTAACATGTGCAGGGAAACAATAGCTAAGCGTTGCGTACTAAACGAAGTCAAAAAAAATCTTCAAGAAGTCAAGGTAAAGGATTTTTGATCACTTATTTACTTTATCTTAAAAAATATTGAAGTGAACAAAAACAAAGGAACCGCTTCATTTCCTTGTTTTACTTATGTTATTTGGATTCCTTATAACTACACTTACAAGAAACAACAATAGGTGATATGACGCTGACGCTTCTAATGATATAATACAGGCTTTGAACTCAGGTTCAATGACTAAAGGTTGCCTCACGAGGTCTTCATCATGCCTGGTCTTTCAGAGCCTGCTGCTAAAGGGAATCTGCCTGCATGCTTATGAAAATTGACATACGCAATGTAAATAACGAAGGTCAGGTAATACAGCAGTAGGGTCCGTCCCAGCAGTGGCGGTTTGAAGAGCGGAGCGATCTGCGTCCACAGCGAGCGCAGCGAGAACACCCCCACCTCCTCCTTACTGCCTTCTTCCAAGTAGATCTGTTTCACCTGGGAAACACCAAACTACATTAAAATTTAAATTAAAGTAAAGAAAAACTACATTCATATTAAAGTTTAATTTTAAATATAACTTAAATGAAATTAAAGTACACACTGTTAGCTTCCCGTTTGTGGGATTTTGGGCAGGTATAAAAGTTTTATACCTTTTCAAAATTCCACAAACCGATTTACCTGAAACGAGCTAATTATGGTCATCCTACTGTTATGTTACTACTGTAATGGTTTCGAAGATCAAGGCTAGACATTATGGGTTTTAGGAAGCTAACAGTGTGTACTTTAATTTAATTTGAGTTATATTTAAAGTAAAACTTTAAGTTATAGTTTGACCGAAACCGCTGTACCGGGCCTGAGGTATGCGAGCGGCGAGACTGGGGGGAAGTATCGGCCGCTCCGATCCATCAGTCTACCGTCAACGCGTACTCTTGCTCTTTTTTCTTCGGCCCCCACCTCGCCGCACTGTCTTAAGGAGCGGTACAGCGGTTTCGGTCAAACTATAACAAAAAATAGGATCGAAATGAAAATGTAGGGGGTGTGCGATTTCTATGCTCTCGAATGTATAATCCACGTGTGTATAAAATGTAAACAAGACCTGAGGAATCAATTAAATCTATTTGATTGAACTGTACGTATACATATATATTGTTGGACAATTAATATAGCATTATCTATCCTAAAGCTAAGCAGAGCTAGTTATATTGTTCAGTGTTATTTTTTATGATTATTTTTTAAAAATATTTCCTAATGTAAATCTTTTGTATATACAAAAGATCAAGAATTTTTAGTTGACTTGTACATTTTAAAGCCGCTTTAAGGCCATATCACACACCTCTATATATATCACATCTCTGATATAACTATATATATATATAAATATATTATAGTTATATCAGTGATACCACACAGCACAAAAAAGTTTTCAAATAAAGGCTTTAACTTGTAATCTTCAGATAAATTTTACAGTTACAAAAAAAAACAAACAAATTGTAAAAAACTGTTAATATTCCGCGAGCTGTGTGTTCCGTTACCGTCTTCGGATGCCGTCAACGTAAAATATATCTAAGAACTACAAGTTAAAGTACATTTTGGAATGCAAATGTGTTTGCTGTGCTGCAGTGGGGTATTCCAGATCTGCGACAACCTTTAGTCCATTTGTTGGCCAGCAGCCCTCACTAACAAAACCCGTTAAAGTTCATCAAATCCCATTAATTTTAGCCTAGGTAAACAAATGTATAACATAAAAATCAGTTATTAATCAGACAAAGATGATTGTTTTTTTTCAGCGTTGAAAATAAATATGCACCTGTCTTAAATCTTGAAGATAAAACACTAGTTATTTTAAAACTGCGCAGTTATCTTTGATTGCTTTTTTCGTTCACTAGATTTTTAAGTTTTGCAAACAGAATTTTGTCATTGTAACTATTTTGGTGTCTCCTTAGGCGTTCCAAAAATTTCAAATAAGTTACCCACACAGCAAACGAAGGTTAGCTGATGATCTTGACATTGTTTGATTACTTTTAGGTCGTTTTTAAATTGTAAATCACCTTATTTCGATTTAAGAACACTACGACTTTCATAATTTTACAATAAAATTATCCAAATTATTTAACCCTGAATTAATTATTTATTTACTAAATAATCCTTTTCTATATTTATTATATATTTACTATATTTATTCATATATTTATTATGATTCTTATTCATTGTTGTTTTTAGTAGGTATTCGGTAAGTCCAAACAGTGCATAACTGAATCTAATCCAGATTCCACAAAATGCAAATCAAAATTATTCCTTACCGGGAACACCTCATGATGCCCATTCCCAGAATAAATATTCCTCAGGACTTCAATAGCCTCCTCATTCCTGCCCACATTGACCAGAAACTTGGGGCTCTCGTGGTAGAAATGCAGCATGACGGCCCCGACTCCCAGAGGCAGTGCCATGATGAGGGTCAGCAGCCGCCAGGGTCGGAGGACGATGCCCAGGAGTGGGACTGAGAAGTCAAGCTTCATTATGAGGAAGCCAGCCACTGAAATAATGGAAATCCGGCGATAAGTTAACAACCACGACATTTATTTATAGTATTAGGTACATCTATTTTAACAGGAAAACAAGCTGAAGACAGGGCGCTATGGCGCTCATTGGGGCAGCCGATCAGCCGTGGACTGCTATAGGCTGATGATGATGATTTTAACAGGTACCTAATACAATAGTGTAGTCAACATAATAAACCACCAGCAACGAACTCAATCGACCGATATACATACATGTCAATGAGCATAATAAATAATATTATCTCATAAAAATCTCAGGTAATCCGATTTCTGATTTTAAGACTGCATTTGCTGGATATTTATCTCTCTGTATATATTTGACTCTAACTTAGCCCGTGGTTATTGAAGAGTCGAATAAGGGAACCCACCAGAGAAAGAGCAGCAGCCTTCTACTATATTAATATCAAAGAACACCTTCACTTCACTATGATAATCAAACTACCTGCCCATCTCCGTGGTGATTATGGCAAAACCTCTTTACATGATAGCAACAAATGGAAATCCACGTGCCGTTCCTGGTAGTTTGACTACCTACTACTATCCTGCTATCCTGGTGACTGACGGACGGACGGACTTGGGTACGACATCCTAAAAATATCAAGGTCCTCACCGTAGTACAGAGTAGGAGTGAGCATCAGCGCACTCGTCATGAGCAGCATGTACCGCGCGCGCACGCGGGTCGTGCAGCACTCTCCCAGGAGGGCGTACGTCGCGCTCTCTGCGGCACTCGACCTGGACAAGAACTTGTTGTTTTAGCAGGACTTATTATCAAAATCTAGGATGGGGAACAACAAAGGGGTTATGTTTATGGTGTGTGTACTCATGTGTCCGCACTTAGACTCTGATTGGTCCATTGTGCAGGGGGGCATTAACAAAAATAAAAAAATTACTTGTCTTTATTGACTACTTCGCTTTAGCTTCCGGCTGTGGGCTTCTATGTTTGAGCAGCGGCTCTAGCTAAGCGGCATTCGCTATAAAGCGATTCTATTTCTACAATCGCCATTGCTCAAACGATGGCGAACTTCAACTGCCTTGTCGATTCGTCTGATCGCTAAGGGTTGGTACATATCTGACGGAAAATCCGTCGAGCATATCGATCGCGTATATTCGGTCAAATTAGACCTGCCACATTACGCGTCTAGTCAGTTCAAACGGCTGTACAGGTACACAAACGATCTCCTTCTTATCAAAATCTAGTAGGACGGGAACCACACTGCACGTTGACTCGGATTGGTCCATTATGCTGAGTCAATAACAACAGGAACAAAAGTGCTTGTTGTTATTAACTACTAGCAGCTACCCGCGGCTTTGCACGCGTATTTTCAGAATAAAAAACTTCCTATAAGCTATCCAAGATTCAAATCTTTATGAGTGCAACAGTTTAGCTCAATCGATTCAGTAGTTTAGGCGTTTTTTGCCAAACATCTTCATAATCTTACCCCTTTTATAAAGTTGGATGTGGCTACAAATTAAGTTAAAAAGACGTTGATAACTAATAGATGATCACGAAGATTAGTAAATCTAAAAAAATACAAAGAATGAATGAAATCCCAAATGTATGTGCGTTTTATCCATATGTTACTCGCTAGTAGGTAATTGTTTTGTGCAAGCTATCTTCACCTAGAATTCTAATGACAGTTGACATGGTATTTATTAAGGTAACTCAAAACTAGATTTAGTTTACACTGGGATCAATAAATTAATAAATAAACATTGCAGCGGTATTTTAGGTACTTATCTCTAAATCTTGAATAGTTTGACACAACTGATATACGCACACGCGACAAATCAAACATAAGATAGAAGTACTTGAGGCTTGAGAGCTGAAATCAAGATCCATAGGAAGATGATAGCTTTGATATCTTGTCTCCAAGTTCATTGTGTGTCGTTCTTTAAGTGTCATTTCATCCCGATCCGATCAGTAGTATTGGCGTGAAGAATTAACAAACATCCACCCATCTATGCAAACTTTTGAATTATGTGTGATTTGCTAAAAATCTGATACCCGACATCTACTCCCATTTGAAGTCAAAGTTTGTAAACAAAATTCCCATACTTATAACTACTTAAATTAATAACCTTTGTTACATATGCAATTACTATTTTAATTATTATTTATCAGCTGCTGCGATAAACCTATGCCGATCCACACCTCTTCTTGTTCTATGCGGCCATGGGTATCCGACAGGCAGCCCCAAGGATACGTCATCACTATTATACAGAGGAAATAGTACATAGGACCTTACAGCCACTCACATGGCAGAGCTGATGAACCGGAGCGCCGCCAGGAGCTGCCAGGAGGGCGCCAGGCTGCTGCAGGCCGCGCTGAGGAAGGCTCCGACCATGGCACTCATCAGCACCAGCTTGCGGCCGCGCGTGTCCGAAAGGTAGCCCCAAGGATACGACATCACTATTATACCTGGAATCGATAAAAATGCCTTAATGCCCAAACACTTCTTCACCGTAGGAGCAACAGACAGCCCTCTCTGTAGGGGGGTGTCTCAGTTGCGAAGAATCAGCTGCCCATGTACTAGTCAGTTAATTTCAGTTCAGTTATTAACAACATGTATATTTTAGGTACATGTCATTTTCAAAGTAATTTCCATAGTTCTGGAATGGGAGGGAGTAACAGCGCAACAACACAAAATCCTCGACTACCCAAGGTCATAGGATTTTTCTCCAAGTTTTCTCGGCTCTTGAAGTTACTGATCATGACCAATAGGCTAACTTTGACTGTCATCAACACATAAGCCTGGTATTAAGTACTGCTGGGTGAAGTACTCCTATATCATTCATATACTAGTCTCCTCAATCCTACATTACTCCATCTAAGAACTCCTTGCTAGAAGCCAACGTAGTCAATAGTTTTCAATAGCCTAATCTTGGCCACTTAGGCAATGTTTACTCTAGTAGCCAACACATTTAGGTCAGCCACTTATGGTTGCAATGATACGACGGCTTCTGTGGCGTGGTGGCGAAAGTCCGCTTGCGACGCAGGGGTTTCCGCCTCCGGACAATTTTGTGTACGATCTGCAGATATTTGTTCAGGGTGTTCTGGTCGTTATGTATGTATACTAAAAATATCTATCTATGTAATGTATTGTATTAAGTTTATCAGTCAGTGCCCTTAGGCAGCCTTAGGTTACCAGCTCTGCTTAACTTGGGGCTAGATGATGCTGCGTGGATTGTCCAGCATTATAAATATACATATATAAAAGAAAGTCGTCGTCTATTAGTTACACTATTTATAGCTCAAGAACGACTGAACCGATTTGGCTGGAAATTTGTGGGGAGCTTAGAACCCGGAGACGAACAAGGTATGCTGGGTCAGTTAGTTTATTATAAATCCCTATGCTCATGCTCTTTCTCTTCAAACTTCCCCACATGAACATCCCATACCTGCAAACGGCATGGACGAGAGTATTCCAATCTGGCTGAGCGTCATGCCGAGGTCACAGGTGGCCGCGGTCACAATGATGCCCAACCCGAAGATATCTATCCCCATGGCCACGATCACCATGAAGCAGGCGAACAGAAGACCCTGGTTGTATTTACCATGACCTGGAAAAAAATATAAATATTTTTATCATCATCATCAGCCTATAGCAGTCCACTGCTGGTCATAGGCCTCCCCTAATGAGCGTCACAGCGCCCTGTCGTCAGCTTGCCGCATCCAGCATCTGCCTGCAGTCCTTCGCAGGTCGTCATCCCACCAATATATTTATAGCTACCTAACGTATTAAGCTTGGATTTTCTGGTGCTTGGGTGTTTTGGGTTCATATAATAAAAATATATATGTTCAAAATATTACTAGCTGATTCCCGCGGCTTCGCCTGCGTGGAAATCTATGTGCCAAATGGTTTTTAAAGCTTCCTCTGGAATCACTTTATCTACCTATTTACAAAAACCTCATCAAAATCCGTTGCGTAGTTTTAAAGATCTAATACATAGGGACAGACAGACAGCGGGAAGCGACTTTGTTTTATACTATGTAGTGGTGTGGAAATGCTTGTGAATTTGTTTAGGAGAATCTGCTAAAGCACCATGCCTGTTGCGGCTATCAGCAAGTGATTCAAGAGGAAGGCTTATAGACTATTTGACACATAGATTTCCAAGCGGGCGAAGCCGCGGGCGCAGCTAGTACTTTAGTATAAATATAAATAATATGCAAATAGACAGTCTAATTTACCAGCTAGATCCAGAGCTTCTTCATAGCTAAAGCAATTATTATCATCTCCTTTTTCTTTGTGTTTCGACTTCCTTCTGGTGTCTACATCGTCCAACTCTATTTCTTCCAAATTGTTTTCAAAACTAGCGTTGTCCATAGCCATTTTATTTTTATTTATCTGTTCTTGTTGTATATTTTATGAAAAATATATCATTTAATACAATTTAGAACGTATGTTTTTGATAACATAACAATGTTATTATAGGTAGGGAGGTCAGAGAGTTCTCTAGACTACATGGCTCCGCGTGTAATTTCCCGCATAATAAAATACATTTTTATATTTCTCAATTAATTACTTCACTTATTTCAACTAAGTTAATACTCAGACAAGTTTCATACAGTTCATAGTTCCTTCAACCACTTCTAACTCATTACTAAAGCACATTCAATGATAATCACAAAGTTTCATACAAATTAGATTTATTATTACTAAATTTGTTGGAGTTTTTTCTTCGCGTAGTACCGATTGTAAACCGGTCTGTTTACCAGACACACGTGATTCAAACTGAACTTAGATCGGTATTTGAGGATGAGGTCACTTATCTCATGAGATACTGGTCCAGTTGGAACCAACGGCTCAACGAATAGATAGTATAGTATAGATTAGAAATAAATGAAAATTCGACACTATTGAAATGTCTTATAGCTCATTTAAAAACATTAAATCAATATGGATCAAAGATATTTACTCAACATGACAAATTGTTTTGATGTTCTTAAGTATAGCAATAATAGATCCTGCTAATATTATAAACGCGAAAGTTTGTGAGGATGTATGTAAGTATGTTAGTTGCTCTTTCACGCAAAAACTAGTGAGTGGATTTTGATGAAACTTCACAATAATATATTAGAATAACACATAGGATACTATTCATAAAGATAATATATTGTATATTATCCAAAACATCTATCACCACGCGGGTGAAACCGCTGGGCGTAGCTAGTACACTTGTCTTATACATACATATGTATATGTTGTCTCAGTTGTCAATGGTTATAATTATAACTATACCTTAATCAAGCCAACTGTTAAATGGTCTAACTAAGTAATACCAATAACTACATTCACCTCACTTAAATGCACTGATAAACTGTGACTTATTCTGGATTTCTTTCTATTTACTGACTGCTCTGCTTTTAAGACCAGGCGTTCGACATGAAAATCTACTATGCTTCTGTGCAGATTTTAGTGTTGTCACTATGTATCGATAAAAATAATCGATAATATTGACTTGGTTGAATCTATACCATGGCACCAATCTCTAAGTTACCTTTTAATAATAAACTTTGAAACTTTTATACAAGGGTCTTGTTTTCCAATCACTTTCCAGAGGATCTGGATTTACGACCTCTGTGGCGCGGTGGGCGAAGGTCCGCCTGCGACTCAGGAGGTTGCGGGTTCGATTCCTACTTCGGGACAAATGTTTGTACAATCTGCAGATATTTGTTGCAGGTGTTCTGGTCGTTTTCTATGTACTCGTATAATAAAAAATATCTATCTATGTAAATTATATTGTACTATGTATATCAGTTATCTAGTACCCATAACACAAGCTTTGCTTAGCTTTGGGGCTAGATAATGCTGTGTGAATTGTCCAGCATTATTTATTTATCTCACGAACTGGGTTGATTGTAGTTTTAATCTACACATTATTTTTAAAGGTAACTGTCGTTGATCAAATTTCTAAAACTCATTATTGCCATGATATTAGGCTATTTTGAAATGAGACTTTTTCTAGTTTCTAACTTACTATTAATTTGATAAATATAGAGGCAACTGAATAAAATCAATCAGAAGTGTATTAAAATAAATAACTCAAAGATTTTACTTTGTGACGAACGTATTTCAAACGTGCCCACATCGATAGATTACGTCTACATCACTAGTATTTTACCTGTCGAAGAAAAACCTTCGTAGCCATTTCACTGCCAAGTGTCTGTGAATGTAGTAATTATGAACACAGCTTAGGATTCTAACATCCAAACGATTAAAACATAATTAAATAAAAGTGAAATAAAAGTGATGGTGGAATATGATGAAAGTGAGAAATCGGGAGAACTTAAAGAAGTGCGCGAAGATAAGGATCTACCTCGACAGACGAGCGTGCATAGCTACGATGAGGCGTTAGAAGTGGCTGGTAATACATGTTTATTTTTTTATATATATTTGACGACCGATGTGGCGCGGTGGGCGATGGTCCGCCTGCGACGCAGGAGGTTGCGGGTTCGATTCCCGCCTCGGAACAATTGTGTGTACGATCTGCAGATATTTGTTCCGGGTGTTCTGGTCGTTTTCTATGTATAATAAAAATATCTATCTATGTAATGTATTGTATTATGTATATCAGTTATCTAGTACCCATAACACAAGCTTTGCTTACCATGGGGCTAGATAATGCTGTGTGGATTGTCCAGCTTTAATTAGCTTATTACGAAAGCTTTAATTATATTGTCGTATATATATTTTTTTTATTCTATGTTTTCATCGCGATAGTACTTATTAAGTACTATCGCGATGAAAACATAGAATAAAAATTCTATAACTGATATATATAGTACAATAAAAACGGCAGTCACAGGAACGTGTGGCTTAATAATAAGATTGTTTTGAACGAACTAGAAAACTCTATATCCCTTAGTTCAGATATCATTATTTATTTGAATAGTTTTGGCATTGTCTTGTGATGTGACAGCCAAACGCATATCGATACAAACACCCACCTTCATACCATGAGTATATAAAAATACATAAATTGATACTGGATGAGATGACGCGACGAGCTCGAGGCACATCTTCCATCATGGCCTGTAGCAGCATTGGATGCGAGGAGTGGAATGAGAAAAGGGAGACCTTTGCCCAGCAGTGGGACAATAATGGCTCAAAATTAATAAATAATAAATAAATACTGGAAAAACGTAGCAGAAGGTGATTGGCAAGCCTTCACCCACTAGGTACGCTACAGTGATCCATGATACCTTCCTACGTGTTCCAGGTTGTGGCTGGTACACCCGCAGCCTGCTGGCGACGCTTAGCCTCAGCCTGCTCAGCATGGCGGTGGACATGTTCGGTTTCTCCGTGGTCGTCACCGGCTGCGCCTGCGACTTCGACCTCGACCATCCGCAGAGGAGCGTGCTTATTTCCGTGCCTTTTATTGGTGAGAGAGAATTATACACCATTTTAAAAATTCAAAATTCTAATCATGGTAAACATCCCGTTTTAAATGACTTTAGTGTTCATAACCATGATAGTTTCAAAAGTTTTATTAAGAAACCTTTACCTTGTTAGGTTGTTAGTTTTCGAGTTGGAGCAATGCTCGTCCTAAGCTTTTTTATTGTCTAGATAATCCGATATTTCGTAATAAGCCTTTACAAACGATGTGTTTGACAATTCATTTGAATTAATCTTCTATAAAATAAAAATGAATCGCTGAATGTGTTGCTAAGCGCAAATCTCGAGACCAGCTGAACCGATTTCACCAATTCTTTTTTTAGAATATTCCTTAAAGTACGAGGATGGTTCTTGCGGAGAGAAAAAAGAGAAAAATTTAAAAATTGCCTGAAACAAATGACTATCCGGGCGAAGCCGGGACGGGCCGCTAGTTTATTGATAAATTTAGCAACTCACTTGGAGTTTTGAGATCTTACGGTCTGAAGTTAGACTAACCAGTAAACATGACTTAAGTCGCAATTTGTGTGTGACCATCATGCGATGTGTTCCAGGTCCAATAGTAATGTCGTACCTGTGGGGCTACCTGTCCGACACGTGGGGCCGGCGCCGCACGCTGCTGCTGGGGCTCTGGGGGGGCTGCCTTGCCTCCACCGCCGCCGCCTTCTCCACGCACTGGCTCATGCTGGCCGCGCTGAAGATTATTAGCACCAGCTTGTAAGTAAACACAATAGTACCCAAACAGGACGTGGCAATAGGTGGCTGAGAGTGGAAGAGAGCCGGGTTTCTAGAAAATTCTGTTAATTTGAACCTTAATTGGGCTTTGACACATACCACCGATGAATTTACCTGCGAAGAAAAAACAGTTATAAGATAGGGGACTAGGTACTTACTTGTATATCTCTAATAATGAGTTTTTATCGAGAAATGATATTGAAATAGAAAAAAAATTAAAGCTATGGTTAGGTATTGAATTATATTTTTCTGCTGAAATCTAATAAGATCTGGTGGTGGGATGACGACCTGCGAAAGACTGCAGATAGATGCTGGATGCGTCGAGCTGAAGACAGGGCGCTATCTATGGCGCTCATAGGGGAATACCTATGAACGCCACAGCGCCCTATCTTCAGCTTGACGCATCCTATGCAGTGGACTAACATAGGCTGATGATGATGAACCTTGTCCTCAGCTCGAGCTCCGTCCAGTCTGTGACATACTCCTACCTCGGTGAAGCTTGTCCGCTGCGCGTGCGCGGCTCCTACACCCTCGTGATGACCAGCGTTCTGATGCTCTTCATGCTCTTCTATGATGGTAATTATCACTTTACTTTAACAGTTATTATTGTATTATACTATTAGGCTAATTTGTTTCTTTGCTCCTATACTTCCTCTATCCGTTCCATCGCTTCTCCTATATAAACCTAAGGTTTGTTGGAAGGAAGCTCTTTGTTACTTCAAGGACTTCAAGGAATATTCTAAAAAAATAATTAGCGAAATCGGTTCAGCTGCTCTCGAGATTTGCGCTTAGCATTCAGCGTTCAGTTTTATATTATAGATAATACTAGGTATATCATAAATAATTTTCAGACCCTAGGTTTCCTTTGTAACATAGATATTGATATCTGAATAGTTCCTCGAGATGGTTATTTTACCTATGTGTAAAATGTAGTGATTCAAGTGAGAAACAATTAAAGAAAACAAATTGACGCCAATCATTAAAAATCTATTTCGCGTGTTCAGTCAACCAGAAAAGGTCAAGTTTAATGCGAAGGTCAATAGGGATTGTAGAAAGTGCGAGAAGAGTTGAACGTTAATAATTGATTTGTAACAGACTGTTGACTTCGAAGGGCTTAATAAATATCCTTTAAATCAACTGAAACCTCCAAATTATTATGGGGCCAGCCATATAGTAACCCGGTCCTTGGGAAGCATGTGTGGGGCTTGAAGCCAACAGCACAGAAGGCCTTTATGAGAGTTCTTACTTATTATTATTACAAAGATCCATCGACACTCCCACTTTATCAAATCTTTCGCAAAAAATCTATTTGCAAACTCCTAAAACGGACAACGGAACAATTATCTCATAATAATTATTAAAAAAGTATACACAATAACTATACAGCATAAATATATCCAAAGGTTGCCTGGAAGAAATTGCTCCTAGCGATAAGACCGCCCATTGTGCATCTTTATCTTTGTCTGTTTGTTCTTTACTGGGTTTTTTCTCTGTCTTGTTGGGCAATAAAGCGTATATGTATAGTAATAATGATCGTATTTCCTTTTCCATTTTCAGTTCCCGGCTACTTCATCCTCAATCTGGACTTCCACTACAACTGGGGTCTGATCTCTTTCACCCCCTGGCGTCTCCTAACCCTCGTCATCGCAGCGCCTCTCGGCGTCAGTGCTCTGTTATTGCATCAGTTCTGCGAGAGCCCCAAGTTTCTGCTCAACGCTGGCAAGGAGACAGAAGCGTTGGAATCCCTGGCAACAATTTGGAAGGGAAACAGATGTGAAGGAACGTATCCTGTGACTAAAGTGGTGTTGAATGAAGGAGTCAGGATTAGGGGGAAGGATGATTCTCTGTTGGATGCGATGTGGGAGCAAATTGTGCCGCTGTTCCAGCCTCCGCTGGTTTGGCGGACGTTGCAGCTGTTCTATTTAACAACTGTTATCTATGCTATGTAAGGAAACCTTAATTATCGCTTCTAATTTATTGATAAAACTATACTTAATTAAGAGTTAAATTACATTCCTTCTGACCTTAATTGATAAATTCAATACACTTTGACTTATAACATTTCGAATAGTGAGCACTTTGGTACTTACTATATTAATTTTGAATATTACATAGCAACTGGTGGTAAATTTGTCATTGGATATTGCAGCAACAACAGCCTGGTGATGTGGATGCCGTCCATCGTGGAGGCCTTCACCACAGGCCTCGGCGCCGGCCAGACACACGGGGGCCTCTGCGAGATTATAGCACACTCACAGAACAAAACTGGCGTTGGAGATACGGTAAGTAAAGTACCAATGTAATATGCTGAATATAACCACTACTGATCACTACATAGTAAAAACAAAGTCGCTTCCCGCTGTTTGTCTGTCGCTTTATATGCTTAGATCTTTAAAACTACGCACCGGATTTAAATGCGGTGATAGAGTCAGCTAGTTATAGATATACTATACATTTAATTTAATGATCAAACGGACTCTTTTGTTAGTCTAACACTGAAACCATACATTTTACTGAGCGAGGCTAATTGAGCGACTGCGTACATACAAAAAATTTAGAACTTCCCAAACATCATATTTTTTAAAAGAAAACCTATCCTATTAACCTAGAATCATTCTGGGTATGCTTATTTTTGATTCTGTCAGCCTCCTTTTTGTCCTGTACGTCCCTTTTAAGTTTAATTATCCTCAACAAATCTCGCAATCAGGCAACCCAGATTTCTTAAAATTGTTAAATCCTGAATCATGAAAAGCAGTAATGTTTTCTTTTTGCTTGGATCTGTGTTTTGTGTGTGACTATACGAGTTGCTATTAATATTAATAGCAACTCTATTTTAATAATATCAGTAGGCGTTAGTACACTATCTTTTGAGTGCGACTTCAACCGCCTTTTTTTCAATCAAAAGTAGCAAATACGTAATATCAGGTCAATAACTTTATTTCTGATTTGCATTCAGTACTTTATCGTTGGTGTGTCTTCGTAACAACATCTTTACAACGGAGGAAATCTATATGTTAAATGATTTATAAACTCTCTAGAATCACTTTATCTATTAAAACCGCATCTAAACCCGTTGCGTAGTTAAAAATCTAAGCATACATAGGGACAGTCAGACAGCGGGAAGCGACTTTGTTTGATATACTATATCGTGATTAGGATTAGTAGGATGATGATTTTCGTTCCGCATCTTTACATCTATCGTTGTATTCCACGCATAAAGGACCGACTGGAGTCCAAATGCGGAAACAGGAGTACCTCCACCTTAAATCTATCGTTCTACAGTCAAACCTTTTATTCTAGATGGCATGCATCTCCACCATCGACAAGAGGACTCTTTTCTCCGGCATCATCCACGGCGTGATGTTCTGTACCATCACCCTCGGCATCGCCAACTTTGCCCACCGGAAGAAGGTCCTCATGATGACGTTCTTTCTTGTCCCGCTGCTGTCGACCCTCGGCGCCATCTTCAATGAGAATGATACAGCTAGTTTAGTGTTGTTCGTTGGCATGATGATGACTAATATGTGTATGGGGGTCCTTTTCACTTACTATGTCGACTTGTACCCTACTTCTTACAGGTAATTTTGTAAAAGCTTTGAAGTCTAACTTAAGAGTGAGGACTCTGTTAATGTCCTTTCAGAAGAAGCCTTATGATGATTTCTTTCTGATAGGAATTGGTTAACCAAGTTCCATATATGTTTTCTCAGGGGCATGGCATCTTGCTTAGGGGTTATGATGTCTCGCCTCAGCGGCCTCGCGGGGGTCCACTTTGTGGGGGCCCTTGTACTGACCCACTGCGGGGCCACCTTCTACGCTTTCGTCGTGTATTTACTCAGTAAGTTTTTTTTACCTTATGGTACCTATGTGATGTACCTCGCATTTTAATATATGCATTTTTTTATAAAATTTGTTTATAGCAGGTAAAGAATTCACTTGTCTATGTCCTTATTGTACCTCTATACAAAAAAAATAATTTACCAAAAGTTTACAAATAATAGCACTTTAACTTAATTTATGTACATATTCTTAAATTTTAGAGTTGGTTGAGGTGTTGCAGTTAACAGTGACCCCCGCACTAGGCTAGGCCTGTTTCGCGGGGTGTTTTCTATGTACTGTCAATCTTCCAAATAACTAAAAATAAATAAATAAAAACCCTGAACATGCATATTTGAATAGCTAATAAAGTGTGTCGGTATGAACCTACTCGTACATACAAGTATGTTTATGCCCAAGCGCTTGTCAAATCATTAGTCAAACATAATGACCTAACCTTAAACTTAACTATGGAGAATTTCTGAATGAAATCTTTGTTGCAGGTGGAATTTTCGTATCCTACTTTCTTCCACCAGATAGGATCAAGAATTGAATAAAGACGC
Organism: Eupithecia dodoneata; assembly: GCA_947044415.1. NCBI lineage: Eukaryota > Metazoa > Arthropoda > Insecta > Lepidoptera > Geometridae > Eupithecia > Eupithecia dodoneata. The sequence goes on along the minus strand of OX345662.1, from coordinate 12,224,536 downwards.
ACTGCTAAAACTCAATCTGTGCGAAATCGATGACGACCTGTCCGACGAAGCTGGAATACCTCATCATCAGCCTATAGCAGTCCACTGCTGGACATAGGCCTCCCCCAATGAGCGCCATAGCGCCCTGTCTTCAGCTTGCCGCATCCAGCATCTACCTGCAGTCTTTCGCGGTCCTCATTCCACCTGGTCGGAGGGCGTCCTACACTACGTTTACCAAGTCGTGGTCTCCACGTGGGGGAATACCTAGTTATAATGTATTTAGGAGGTTTTTTATATTTATAATATGTTATAGTTAAGTTTAAAGAAAAAAATACAATATACATAAAAAAACACATTTCTTTTGTGTTTTGCATTGAATTAGTCAAGTCTGTGGTTACTGATAAATCCATCAAAACCCGTCTGTTAATATTTTTATGTTTAGATGTCAGTATACCCATTCAATTACCAAATATGTTTTTTATTAAGGTACCTACTAAAAAACTTGGGTAGGTTCTTTGATAGGCAAGATATTATTTTGCTAATGCTACACATTCAGTATTCATTTGTTATCGATGCAAATTTGTTACAAACTTTACCGTAACCTAGTTAACCTAGTAAGTTGTACCCTAACTGAATTATGTACCTACCTACCTACTCATAAAAATTTATCCAAAAGGAAAACCATTAAATAATAAATAAACACACTGGTTTATGTCAAAGTACATAATCGGGAAGAATTGAACATAAAATAATTTTCCTTACAAATAGAATTCATTTCGATAGATGTGATACTCCATTTATGCTTACAGCGGCCATTTTGGATAAAATAAATCTCGAGTCGTGCGTATTAAGTTAATGTTATCAATAATTTCTCAAAAATAGTATTTCTATATAATTATATAGTCCAGTCAAAGTGCTCAAACTTGCTTGCTTTGCTCACAGCTCGTAAACGATGCGTCATAGTATAAGTTCCCAAGTCAAACTTTCTGTTTTACACTACTTAAAAAGTAATGATACATTTTAGAAGTTTCACATCTAGGTACGTAACTATTATACCCATCGACCTGGTACCATTGTCCTTTCATATAATATTAACAATTATAAGCGGAGCATCGGAAACACTGTGACAAATAAATCCAGTTTATGTCAAGTAGTACATAGTATTGTAGTAGTTTATGTCAGTCGTTTGAGTCAATTGCAATAACATCGTTGGAGATAACTTTAATGGCTGTATCTAGCTGTGACATCGTTCAAAACAAATTTTACGGGCTAACGTTTTCACCATTCAGGTCTAGAACCCTAAAAGACATGAAACATGTTTAACCAACTACAAGACACCTACCTACAGTTGCTTAAAGTTATAACCTAACAAACTGGTGTGTTGTTAGAAATTTGTGCGTCAAATGTGTGTTTATTTCGTGTCTAAAATTTTAAAATGGTGACATATAAATAAATAGAAACACACGCTTACAGACAACAAACCTAATATTTATTTTCCAAAATAAGCAGAATGTTATGGGTAGTACCTTAGACCTTAGTAACAGATTATTTTTAAAGCTATTATAGGTCTGTAAGCAAATCAAGTAGAGCAGGATCCAGCTCAAGATGGACCTCGAACTCACAAACCGAAATATGTATAAAGAAAAGAACATAGTGTATGGTTTCGGAAAGAAGGATTATGACGAAAGTGGTGATGATGATGATGAAAAAGACCCTCGAGGGAACTTCACGGTGTGGGTCATCAGGAAGGAGGAGAATGTGGTGACTCCTTACACGTATGATGAGGCTATTGGTCTTGCTGGTAAGTCTTGTATTTATAGAGACCTTATTACTGAAATGCACGAAAGTAACTGAGCTTTCGAATTGTTTACAATCGCAAAAGGTGTGAGACCTCTTTTCAAAGGTCGTCAAATAAATAAATCGGCATTGATGGCAATAGGGACTGAAAGAGGAAGTGCACATTATGCGTTTTGAAACCCAGCTAGATATTATCTACTTAGTTAATATATCTATCTACCCAGTATCCAAGACATACTAACAGCAAGTACAAACGATGTTCAAGTTACAAACACAAAAATTATGATGTAGCATGGAGTATTGCTATCATCAAACTTTTTTATCATTTCGACGACCGATGTTGCGCAGCGGGCGAAGGTTCTCCTGCGATGTATTGTACCCATAACACAAGCTTTGCTTAGCTTGGGGATAGATGATGCTGTGTGATTGTCCAGGATTATCTACTATTGTTCCAGGACATGGGTGCTACACAGTTGGTCTGCTCGTGGTCTGCAGCGCGTCCTTGCTGGCGACGTCAATAGACTTTCTATCATTCCCCACAGTCCTGGGTCTCGCCTCCTGTGACCTGGCGCTCAGCAGTCACCAGCATACCGTGCTGCTCATCATGCCGTATGCAGGTGAGGATCGCAGGTCTTATGAAAACTAATAAGCTAACACGGTAAAGGTTTCTTGTTCACTTATTTACTTAAATACAGGTACGGATCGCAGGTCTTGTAAAAACTAACAACCTGAATGGTAGAGGTTTCTTGTTCACTAGCTAAAAGATTCATTGGACAAGAATTAAACGAAAATTATTTTTTGCATAAAACTAATTTATAAATAATTCCAAAACGTGACCAATATTTTTCTTTAAATATACTATAACTTCAACTCATTGCGGGAGGCCTATGTCCAGCTGTGGACTAATATAGGCTGATGATGATGATGCTGATACTTTAATAACCGCCGCAATCGACATTTTTGGGGATATTATTTAATTTGTTATTTTTTTGTTACTGCGCGTTGAACTACTGAACGAATTATGCTGAATTGAACTGATTTGCATAGATATCGTTCTAGACTTGGAATTAAAAAGACCACGGTTTAAACCCCCAAAACGTACGTCTTTAATACGCAATACATTTATGAATTACAATAATTACTAATATAATATACGTAATACATGGTGCATGAAATTGTGCAGAAATATTATATTGTATTGGAAAACTCAAAAGTCTAATCATTGTTAATATCCCGTTATAAATGAATCCATGATAAATTCAAAAGTTATAACATCTGTTGTATGTACGAAAACAAAAACTAAATTTGTGCTTCTGTTTTTTTAATATGTTTTTAGATTTGTATATAAGAATGTTTATGTCTTAACTAAACGACTTTAATGCGACCCAGGAAAAGATTTCCTTAAATATCTTTTCTGGATGGATTTATAACGGTTTTCCTCTGTGACTGACCATATTACAAAATTAGTCAGGGTAAATATAAACTTAATAACAGGAAAATATTATTTATATCCGAGACTTCCTTCAGGGTTGCCACAACAAATACAAAATTTCGTCGTCTAAATGATTTTAGTTACGATGCAACCTACCTTTCTCTTTAGTACTAATCTAATAATGACAAATTTATAAATTGAAAACGAGAAGAGATAAATATATATAATTTTTACCTATTGAAACGTCGGGAAAAATAGTTAAATACCCCTTACCAAACAAAAACCTTTGGGGGAAGCCCATGCCCAGTAGTGGACGTCTTCGGCTACAACCTAGACATATTTCTGGACAATCACAGCATCATCTATACTGTGTCCATCTAGAATGTAGAATGTTTGTAAACATTAGAAAACAGCTGATTTTTAGGGTTATCGCCACGAAATGATGCAGGCCTAATAGAATTCCAATGATTTCACATATACATTCTATTAGATTTATTACTTTTTATAATCCTGACGTCAATTATATGGAAAATCTAATTATTTCAATTTACAAATCGACATTATGTGGTCAAAAACAAAGATTAAAATCGCTAGAGATTTTTTGTCTTTGTAACAGTGCCATCCCTAACGAATTTCAGTTTTGACGTCCCGTGTTGCAAACAGTTGGTTACTTTTTAACTACTATTTCGAATCAAGGATAGCACTATGACCATACATATTTCATAGAGAGAGTATTATTTTAATTTAGCCGGATTATTTGACGTTTCATTTCACGCTGCATATTTGCTTAGCGACAATCTGTCCAAAAGTTATGAATTCTTCCAATTTGATCAATAATGTTTAGTGCTTCAAGGAAAATTGTTTAAACAGGCACTTATTTACATTTAATTGAGTTGGCACAGGTGAAAAAATATTTGAAGAGGTATTGTTTTTGCTTGATAATTGAGAATGAGTGTTATTAATGTCAATAAACATGGAGTTTTCCATTTCTGTAAGTGCGAGACTCTTATGTCAACATTGCCATACATAATTTTGAAGTTTAAAATTCAAACTCATTACTCCCTTGGGGAAAATAAACATTACTAACGAATACACCATCACACGCACGAGATAACCTAAATAAAAAAATGTTTTTCACCCCTACATCAGCTGATTGAAATGTCAGTGGCTCTGTTTACAAACATTCTACATTCTGGATGGATACAGTATAGTCCCTGTAATGATCGTTATGGGTATACCCGATCACTGAAGTACTTAGATAGGTATATATATTTTAATATATGTAGGTACATAGAATACACCCAGAACACCTAGAAGCATCAGCAGATCGAAGAAGTATTTGTCCCGAGGCAGGAATCGAACCCGCAACCTCATGTTTCGCTGGCTGCTTTTCGCCCGCTGAAGGTGGACACCACTGAGGTCATCAACAGACAACGTATTCCCCTATAATTTGTTAATACTATGAATAAAGATATTCTTTCTTTCTTGCACTGTGTTACAGGAGGAATGTCGACAGCGTATCTTTGGGGTTTTTTTTCCGACATCTGTGGTCGCCGTCTGTGCCTGCTGGTCTGTCTGTGGGGCAGCTTCCTCGTCAACTCGCTGTCTGCCTTCTCAACAGAATGGGCGGTGCTGGCTGTATTGAAGTTTGTTGGCGTGAGCTTGTGAGTTGTTCTTACGCTTAAATAATTACCTTCGTTAAGCTACGATAATCCGTGCGATGATAACAGATGTTGGCAATACAGATAGGCTGAATTGTGATTGGAATGTGAACTGCAATGTGCGGGATGCATCTGGATGCATCTATGGGCATCGATAGTCTTGAAAACAATGAACTTGGAACTGTTTATAGATCTTTATATTAGTGGTCTGCCTCGTATTTTTGCTGCAAAGTTAATCCTAGTAGGTCCCTAAATTATTTTACACAAGTTAAAGTTTTTTTTTTTACAAATATATTGATAACAGAAACAGATTAGATCGTATTTACGTATTAACGGTTGAAACAGTTGAGCTAACTGCCAAACTTTTTCAAACAATGTAAAGCTAGCACAACTGCAAGATGTAGAAAGAAACAGGAAAGAACTTAGTCCAGCAGTTTAAATTTACATAGAGAATTTAATCATAAGACTACTATGCCCACCAGGTCCAGTGGAGTGCAGGCCTTGTCGTACATATTGGTTGGGGAGAGCTGTCCCGTGCCGGTGCAGAGAGCCTACTTGTTGCTACTGAGCACCGCTCTTCATCTTGCTATGCCTATTTACACAGGTACAACTTGTCTTGTTTGATAAATTTATTTTATTAGGTAAATAAACGCGATAAATATGGCCTGTTCCATTAAGTTCGACTATAGGTAAGTTCAACCAGTTCAACTAATTTCACCAAAAAAATCCAGTTACAAAATAAAATTTAATTTTTTCAGCTCTCGGATACACATTCCAAGATATGACCTTCTCCTACCCACTGGGACTGATCTCTCTCACCCCCTGGCGAGTGCTGGTGCTATGTCTGGCTGCACCACTCGGGGTATGCGCAGCCTGTCTCCATGGATTCTACGAGAGCCCCAAGTTCCTGGCCAATTTGGATGGGGGAGTATCTTCAGCTTTGAAGGTCTTGAGAAGGATTTGGAGAAGAAATCGGTGCTTGGGGAGGAAATATTCTGTGAGTAGCTTCGACAAGACACTTACAAATAAAACAAATTAAAATCATTTATTTTAGACCAGTGCAGCAGTGATCCATAGATAAAACACAATTACACATTTAAATAAAATAAATACATTACACACAAACAAACAATCAACTTACGCCTATACCTGTACCTATAATACCCCTAAAGTCATTTAAAACGGGATATTTACCATGATTTGATTTTCAAAAATCAAATCATGGTAAATTTAGTTATATTAATAACCATAATAGTTTCAAAAGTTTTACCATAATACCCCGACCACGCATTTATTTTCAGTTTGGTAAATGCACGACTATAAACACAACTTCTTCATTAACAAAATCGATGCTCATAAAAAATCGAATCGGTAATGACTATTTGATTGTCAGTCGAACTACCAAACAGTAAATAAGAGAGTGGAATAACTGTAGTTTAACGGGCTGAACTTTTGCATATATTTAGGAATAACACATAGGCTCACTAATCACTACATTATATGTATAAAACAAAGTCGCTTCCCGCTGTATGACTGTCCCTATGTATCTTTAAAACTGCGCAACGGATTTTGATGCAGTTTTTTTAATGAAAATAAATGAAATACATAATATATAATGCTGGCCATTACACACAGCATCATGGTATCAGCAAAATGGAAAGAGTGATTCCAGAGAAAGGTTAATATGTATATAAAAGTTTTTCGTGGTATTTTCGACTCGCCTGATGTGGTGAATGAGTCACTTCGACTGTATGTACCCGAAAACTACCTGCGGGGCAGGAATCATAGGCTCTTTGCTCCGCCTCCCTGCCGCACGGTCGCGCGCGCCCGCTCTCCCATACCCAGGACCCTCGAAGCCCTAAAGAGACTCCTGGTGGCCTTTCCGGATACCGACATTTTTGCGGACGAGTGGAGAAGTCTCATGCTTATATGTTTAACTTTTTGTGAATGCTATTTTTGACATTGTTTTAATTTCTAAAAAATTATTTTGACCTATTTTTGACTTACCTATATGTCATTCTTAATTTTATGTTGACTCTTCAATAATTTGAATTTATAATTGACATTATTGATTATTTGATTTTATTTTAACTGTATTTATAACATGTGTTCTTAACTTTTATATTATACCTCTGTAATTAGTATAATTGGCCTAAGGTCGTTCTGATTACATTAAATAAATAAATAAAAATAAATAAAATAATACATGCATTAGACCCCGTGCAAAGCCGGGGCGGGTCGCTAGTATCTTATAAATCAGTTCCCACGGGATAGAAATATCTTTCGACGTTTACATACAACATACAATACAATACAAATGCACATCAAACACAAAAAAAAACAGTAACGAACAAACAAACAAAGATACAGATGCACAATGGGCGGCCTTATCACTAAGAGCGACTTCTTCCAGGTAACCTTTGGATGGACACGTATCTAGCTATAGTATAGGTATAGACGGTGGCGTATTATATAGATATATGTAGAATGTTTTATATAAATTATATACAATACAAAACATGTACAAATACATAAATACTTGTTTATACCTTTATGTAAATAAACACACAACGCAAAGAAACTAGACTATAATAAAAAATAAAACGTATATAAGTGATGTTCTAATTTCCAGGTGGAGAAGCTGGTCCTCAGTGAGGCAGGGAACCCGAAGACTCGCAGCAGCTCGTTGCTGAAGTCCTTGTGGGAGCAAACGGTGCCTTTGGTCAGAACACCGCTTCTCTACAAGACGGCGCAGCTTTACTTCTTGACAGTGGTCGGATATTTCACGTATGAATTGTTAAAGAATGCCCATGCTTGGTCGAAAGACAAAAAAAAACAATAACGTATAAGTCGGCGCAAAGAAGTTAACTACTGTATTCACAGTTGACTGAAAATACAGTCCAAATATTAAGAGAGACTATTAATATTTGGACTGTATTTTCAGTCGTCTTCAAGAGAGAGACTATTTATTAATATTTAAGATAATCTTACGAAAATAATGGACGACTACGAGGATGATAGTGACGTAATTCTTTTAAAAAGGGGCGGAGGGTCCTTCTCATAATATGAGAATTGGACCCTCCGCCCTCATATTATAAACAATAAATTCAATTAAAAATAGAAATTTTAAACAATTCACAATAAATTTATATATCTTCTTAGTAAGCATGTAACCCATACACAGAATTCATCGGTCAGAGCTTCGTGTATCCTACTAATATTATAAACGTGAAAGTTTGTAAGTATGGATGGATGGATGTATGTTACTTTTTCACGTAAAAACTACTGAATGGATTTTAATGAAACTTTACAATAATATAGCTTATACATCAGAATAACACATAGGCTACAATTTATAAGAATATATTGTATATTATCCAAAATACCTATAACCACGCGGGTGATACCGTGGGGCGCAGCTAGTTGTATTATATACGTATAGTAAATAAATAAATAATGCTGGACAATTCACACAGCATTATCTAGCCCCATGGTAAGCAGAGCTTGTGTTATGGGTACTTGATAACTGATATACTTCATACAATATATTACATAGATAGATATTTTTTATTATATATAGAAAACGACCAGAACAGCCGGAACAAATATCTGCATATCGTACACACAATTGTTCCGAGGCGGGAATCGAACCCGCAACCTCCTGCGTCGCAGGCGGACCTACGCCCACCGCGCCACATCGGTCGTATAAATAATATATTATTAGATTGTCTTTTAAAATTGTCAGTGCCACCTGATTTGCATAAATTTATTCATTTTCAGAACCACCATCCTCCTCTCCTGGTTTCCATACATAACCACTGCAGTCATAACAGAGATGACTTCTCAAGACTCTCCTGGAGAAGTCTGCAGGATCATCGACCAGGCGCAACACGGGCCTGGTACTGCTGATAGCGTAAGTATCATAAGGATCTATCTATCAACTGATTTACTAAAAGAGCCGAGGTTTTTGTACAATAAATGTACAATGGGCGGACTTATCGCTTAGAAGCGATCTTTTCTAGGCAACCTTTGGATGAAAATAATTATGCGATTTTAATTATGGCAGGGGGTGTACCAAAGATAGCTGGAAAAAATATGAACATAACATTTTTAAAAAAATGGTAAAATTTCCACGCGTGCTACGAAGCTGCGGGGCGCAGCTAGTAATAAATAAATGGTACAAATATATAAATAAAATATTTATAATATACTACTTAGATATATAAATAAATAGACTTCATGGGAAGCAAAGCGTAGGCTCTTTCAAAACCTGCATATTTGCTCCTCTACTAATAAAATTGTAATGGTTTATGGCATTGTTTCTTCCAGCGTTCCTGCACCGCCAAAACAGACAACATAGCCGTCTGGGCAAGCACTGCCCAAGCTCTCGCTGCCATCATCATCAACATCAGCATCCTGTGCATCCCCAACCGCAAGGCGCTCGTCATCAGCATGCTGTCAGTCATGTTGCTGTCATCAGTCAGCTGTGCTGTCACCCCCTACGTCACCCCATGGTTGTCACCGGTTTGCTTCATCCCTCTCGTCGTGGGGGTTGTGTTTAACGGCGTTATAGCTTCGTACTTCGTCGATTTGTTCCCTACTTCGTACCGGTAAGTCGCATAAATATACCTTTTCTACAGCGTATATATACATTTCTCGAGGATCAAACTTTATGGGACCAACTCAAAATTAACTTTTATGTTCAACAACAAAAATATCATCAAAATCAAATAAGAATTGGCGAACATATCAGCAAAATTGTTGTAGCTAGTCGAGATAAGCTTGACAAGATAAATACTATTATTTCTGGAATATTTTGTAAGGGTTCAGCTCAGGATCATTTTCATTAGTGAAATATCTTTTAAAATCTGACCATAAATAACAGAGAAATCGATGAACATACATAAAAAAAATATATAATTTTTTATGTATGTTCGTCGATTTCTATATATTATATAGCTGAACATAGAACTCCTGGGATTTTTGAAGTTGGTAACTAAAATAATACTCTGATGTGAAAGTTAAATGTAATTCATGAGTGGACCATTTAACGTGTAGGTTATAATCTTGTGCTTAGTTTAAAACCTGAGCATCATTTGTCCAGGGGCATGGCGGCGAGCCTCTCCATCCTGCTGGCTCGAGGCAGCGCGCTGGTCGTCTATAGTGTTACTGGACTCTTCATCACGACCAGCTGTTCCTACGCCTTCTACGCTATCGCTGTCAATATCTTGTGTAAGTCTGGACTTCTTGTATTTTTCTTTACTTTTAATAAAATAATATCCTAATAATAATATTATAAGGCGAAGTGTGAGTTATGCCGTTGTAAAGATATTTGGCCGAAGTAAACGCCAAAACTATTGAATGGATTATTATATAACTAATTGCGCTCCGCGGCTTCGCCCGCTTGGAAATATATGAATCAAATAGTTTACAAACCTTCTTCTTGAATGATTCTATCTATTTAAAAAAAACACCTAAATTGGTTACGTAGTTTTAAAAATCTAAGAATACATAGGGACAGACGGACAGCGGGAAGTGACTTTGTTTTATACTAGTAGGATTCGTTATATTCATCATTTTGTATTTTGTGTATTTCACAGGTGGGGTGCTGGTAGCTTGTTTTCTACCGTCAGAAAATGTAAAAATGGTGGCATAGCTATAACATAAAACAGAACACATAGTAAAAAACATCGGACATTACGTAGGTAAGTTCTTATTATTTTCTGTTGGATTGGTAGTGGCCGTTATCACGAGAAGGGTTATTAATAAAATTTATAGTGTGTATAAAGATAGTTTTATTTTCGTACTACAATGTAAAATTAAAAACTTACAATGTTAAAAGGATCTCTTAGCTAAATACCTTCTTAACAAGCCTTAAGGGGCCTCCGGACGGACGAATTCTTCATACAAACGTAATACCAAAATTATTTCTAATTCAAGCATATTTCCACTATAATATTGCATTATTTGTATTAAAATAGGATATCTAGGTTCCCAAATAGTTTTTTTTTTCAAAATACTTACCTAAACTGAAATGAAAGCCAATCTCATTTTGCACATTTTTATGCGAAAATGGACAAGTTTTCTTGCTATTTGTTTCGTATTAAAAACATCAATATCTTACGTTTTATTTATTAAGGAACATAGCTTATATTGTCTAGTTACAGAATAACAATACTTTGTGAAGAATACAAAAAGTTTTCAGTCATAATTTTTGGTATTACGGAACTAACCAAATTTTGAACGGCTAATATTGCTATCGCGCACGCATGTGGCGCGGGATAGCGATATTCGGAGTGATTTTTGCAAGCGATCTTTAGGTACAAACATGGATGGATTACTACTAAACTGTGTGTGATGTTGACCATCCAAAATTAAACATAATACATATATCTACCTCATGGTACAATTGACAGTCTTTCCCTTGTGTTAAAAATCTGTTCCCAATTTTTTACGTGGTCGTTTTATGAATGAATCATTGTGCATTTCATCAAAGCGCGCGGGTAGCGGGAGGTGTCACGTAAAACAAGATAAGATAAAGATACAGATAAGATAAAAAAAAATTATTTGCCAAAGACATGTGTTTGTAAGGTTACAGGTAATAGGTGTACATTTCGTGGTTCAACATGCTTGACCGTTAGTCGGTATGCAAAGATATTTGAGAGAATATAGATAAGATAGCATTCATTTAGACCTCGCCTACTAACGAGTTCACGTTGCCTCGTTTAACCTTAATAAGTCTTAACTAAATCCCAACCTTCAAGCGCAAACGTGAACAAAAACAAAAAAAAATAGAAGGGGAAAAAAGAGATTCCCACTAACCCTCCTTGGGTTAGTGGCCGAGGGGACGTCGAGGCAAAGAAATCTATTGATTGCGGAAACTAACGAACCATAGTAATAGAATTTCTGACGCATGTGCAATGCACTGTCATTAAAACATTTCGAAGGATTTGGACGGACATTTCAGCAGCAGATATTCCTCGAATTGCACTTTTGAAGCACCACATAACTCAGATCTCGACTTGTTTGTCTGGTTGTACTTTATTGCATTGTATCATCATCATCAGCCTATGTTAGTCCACAGCTGGACATAGGCCTCCCCTAATGAGCGCCATAGTGCCCGGTCTTCAGCTTTGTGTGTGCTATCCTTTTCCAATTAGTGGAGTTTCAGCTTTCAAGCAGTTATTATTCGAAGTTATTTCAAGCGGAATGTTTTTTGCTGTCTTGTTCAAATGTAGCACGTAAACCAGTTTCATAGAGTAGAAAATAAATAGGCTCCCGGCAGATATAAGAATGATCTGTACAGCTAAGAATATCTTGGGCATAGTGATGTACATCAGCCTTAATGCTCTGACTGCGATCTCTGGGAGTCTCGGCTGTTTCTGAAAGTAAAACGTGACAGTATAGACGTTTCCGACTGATATTAATATGGATCACTTGAGCTACATGTAGATTATTTGCAACAGTCAGCAGTCAGCTTAATTGTTTCAATTGTAAATACTAGTTCTAATATTTGATTGTAACTTTTTTGTACAACAAAGCCATCACGCTTGATCATAATATCATGCTATTTTACTATAAACCTATCAATTTTTGTATCTGTCTGTCTGTTTGTCACCGTTTCACGCCTAAACTGCTAAACGGAAATGTATGGGAAGGATATAAGCTACTTTACACGCATTGACTCCGCCAACAACTTGTGGATGTTTAACAGAATGTATCAGATTTTTTTTGTTATTTGATTAAATATTATATGAGCGCATAGCGTACTGTGAGAGGGTTGCGGGTTCACATCCCGTCGATTTTTTGGGATATTATTAAATCTAGTTATTATACAATAATACTAATAATACTAATGCTCTGAAACGACTTACAATCTGGAAATGCGCAATAGGCAGCACCATATCGGAGAAACTCTTCGCCTCCGCGTCGTAGCCCAGGTCTCCCAGCACTATGTTCACTTGCAAGGAGAGGTGGGTCTCCAAGGTTAGCCCGATTTTCTGCAAACAGACAAAGTAAGCATATTTGTAAGTAAATTTTTGGGAAAATATGCTCAAACAAAAAAAATTAGATATTATCTTATATAAAAAAAAAATTATAAGAAATTACACGCTCGTAGTTTATATTTTCGGCAAAATGATCGTTCATAATCATACATAACATAAGAACGGTTTCTTCAACCTGCTTAAATATTTGAATTGTCTGGTAGGTTTCCCTTAGTCGCCTCTTACGACATCCACTGACTGAGTGAGAGATACATCTAACACCACAAGAAACTAGCTATACGAACATCCACAAATCACTTAAAAAATGAAACTGAAATGGTTTTGAGTTACAATGAAACAGATATAAATATTTTTAAACTTACGCGATCAGAACACATAATTATAAGTATTGATACAACGGGTATTTCTCGCGTTTATTTACCTTTTTCCCGACGTTACAACAGGTTTACACTCTGTCGGGTTCACGGGATGACTGGAGTTACCGCATCAGCGAAACGGGGGCTAGTTTATTTGACTACCCTCATTTCATTTTCAATAGTAGGAATATCCATCTGCACACTCGGACGACACACAACACTAACAGTGTCCGCGACGCAATGAGAGACCTGGATTCCACGAGGCAGAGAGTTTGAACCCGTCTTCACGATTGAAATTAGGATATTTCTTAATTTCAATCGCTTCCCGAAACATTCTCTTGTAGTAATGCCTTTCATTACAGATGACCTGCGGTTTGTGTAGTTCAATCTAGTGATTAGGTCCTGAGTCTACTACATGCTCAGCTATTGCCGACTTATTAACTTGACGATTTTTGACCGCTGCTATGCTATGTTCCTTAACGCGTTCCGCGACCGTGCGTTTAGTCTGGCCTATGTAGGAACGCCCGCAGCTGCAATCGATCTTGTAGACACCAGGAACTTGCAAGGGCACTACATCCTTTGGTGTTCGAAGTACTCCAGTCATCCCGTGACCACGACAGAGTGTAAACCTGTTAAAACATCGGGAAACAGATATATACAATACAATGTCAAACTTAAAACACACATTGACTACTTTCCATTTTTTATCGTCAAAAGACCTTCGTTCGACCACAAGCTAACGTGATGGAAAGTGAAGATGTAGCCGACAGTATATCACGAAGATCTAGAATACCTTCACTCTTGTCTTGAAGATATTTAGGATAACTATATAAATAACGTGGGATGACAACCTGCGAAAAACTACAGGCAGATGCTGGATGTATCAAGCTGACGACAGGGTGCTATGGCCCTCATTAGGGGAAGCCTATATCCAGCAGTGGACTAACATAGGTTGATGATGATAGTAAAAATAAACAAGCTCCTACCGGTTCTATTGTCAAATGACTCTCGTGGATGGTCCGGTCAGGCTTCAGACCTTCGATCCTATCCAGTAGCTCTGGATCGCCGTCCAGGAAATGTCCTTTCGACATTCCTAAAGGTAGACCTGTAAAACATTAGTACAAGTTATCTGAATATGAAAAGAAAATTGAAATCAGAAAACTGTGCTGTAACTTTTGTTTCTTTATATAATTCTTTATAATTAGACTTACAAAATAAACGCAGACAAATCAAAATTTAAACCATACATTTTTACCAATATTATTATTATAAAAATGTTGATTCTCTTCAAATTAACTCTTAATTTTAGTACGAAAGTGGTTGCGCGTTGCTGTCTTTTGTGTGCTACGGTAGACTAGCGTAGCATCGTAGCATGTGCTACGAAGATCTAGAAATAAGAAAAGAAAACTACCCCTGTATTATTTTTAAATTATTAAAAGACTGCCCGGGCCTTTGCATGTATCCTATCAGAGTGAAATGTAACCTAGATGTCAATCCAGGTCAGTCTACATAGTTGATATCCTATGATCTAAATATATATAAATTCTATCTAAACATCCAAATTTTCGCCTTTATAATGTGACTAGAGTAATGTTGTGTGAATTGTTTGAATTACCAAGAAAACAAGGGCCCATATCCATCAGCCCATTAGGGCAGAACTCTTTACTGTTGCACAGGGTTCGTTCCATAAACAGCTCGTCCTTCAGCCCGTAGACCAGGGCTTGAGGACCGTACTCAGACGTGGTAGTGCCTCTGACAGTCATGCCGAAGCTCTTGCAGATGCCCACGCGGTAGATGTTGATGGGACTCTCTGGGCCCAGCTGTGGAGGGTAGGCTATGCCTTCGTATGTGTCTGTGAAGTTGGCTGTGCTGGAATAAAAGTTATTGTTACGCATTGTTTTTACTAAAAAAAATATGTTTTATTTATTTTAAAACTTTATTGCACTACAAAGGGTGGGCTTAATGCCGAGGCATTTTCTACCTGCCGACCAGCCTTGCCGATTTTTTTTACTGTTTACTATATTTGCTATTTGTAAAATGTATTTCTAATTTAAATATCAAAAATAAGGTACTCTATTGCATTGGGTGTGACCATTAGGATATATGTACGTACATATATAATTTGCATTGAGTACCTTTCATAAACAGTCTCTTGGTTACCATTTTGGATTATTCTGAATTGTTTTACATTCTTCACACTGAACTTATCGGCATCGGTGGCTCCGAGCTCGAGGCGGTATAGAGTATTTTTGTCATAAAGCTGGAATACAACAAAAAAAACATTTATTTGTATATTTGTACTCTTTCGGTGATAAATTAATCTATACGCGATCTTGGATATCGCAGGAAATTATGTCAACAAATTTGAACATACAATAAACTTAAGTTTACATGCCTGGAGGAACATTAAGTAATCGAGGGCTGAGATAAATATAAAAATATTTCTATATAGATCTAGCAAGGATATCCAATCGACAAGGCTATTAACTGTGTATACGTTCAACGTATGTACGTAACTAGTACAAAATAGTGGGTCTACTCTTTGTTCAGTAGACTGTTCTTCTGAAAGTCATTTGGTCTCTCAAATGAACAACGGAGTATTGCAGAGTGCAAAATAAAAAAAAAGAAAGACTTTATGTCTTTCGTTTTTTTAAAAGGTTAAAAAAGGTGTTCTTACCCGATCCATAATCCCAGTAGTTTTGAAATGGATCAGACCCGGAGCAAGATTATTGGCTAAGCTCAGTATTGGGTCCGGGTATCCCCAGATGTAGTCATGTGCTGTCTTCGACACGATGGCCTTGGAATGCAGCTGGGACGCGATGATGCTGAGCAGGCTTCGTATATATGATGGGTATGTACTCAGCAGGGTGAATGCACTCTGCGAATTAAGAAGTAACTTATATTCATTCTAATTTTGAAAACAGAGTTGCTGTTTCGATCTAGGCAAGACCCCTGAATATTTATCTGTGTGGTACTTGGTGTATCACAAATCTGAGAATAACAAAAAGAAAAGAAATAAGAAAATCCAAGGTACAAAACACCGGTCAATATCTATTTACACTTAGGTTATTAATGGCCATTCAATTCAAAATTCAATTTAATTCATTTTATTAAATTTATCTACCTAAAGCATTTGATGTTTATTAACCAACTTTGAAAAAATTAGGAGGTTCTACGAGTATGTTATAGCTGAATGCATGTTATTTATTTATGTATGTCCGTCGATTTTGCCTTCATTTATGGACATACATATTTGGATGGTTCTTTTGCAGTTGTATAGAAAATGATCCCGAGATTTTTTTTTATTATAAAATTAAATAAAACTGTGTAAATTTAAAGGAATTCGATGTCGGTCATTAGTAGTATAAAACAGTTTTTAAGTTTTGGGAGATAAATACAATAAAATAAAAAGTTATATATTTTGTTCCTCTGAACAATTTTATTTCAGAGGAACAAAATTATTAAGTTTTATTTAAGTTTCGGTTTCATTCTCTTTGCCAAACCAAAATATCATCTACCCCCACACTAAACAAGTTTTGTCACCGAGTTTTTTCTAGTATGCTGCAGATGATTCAGGAAGGTCTAGAAGACACCCACTCTTTAGTACTTTAGCGAAGTAAGTAGGACAAAAACTGAGACAAAAAATGTCTGAGAAGATTATATGCCTTCTTACCAACATTGGGATGTTAGGCATGGTGATGTTGATGTCTTCAGGATACCCGATGGAGTCCTCTGGAACAAACACAGACCGGAGTCGTGGAGTGTACCTCATCACGCCGTCTTTCAACTCCAGCTCTTCATTAAGTCGGTATTCTCTGAAACAGTTTAAATAATAAATAAATAAATAATGCTGGATAATCCACACAGTATCGTATAGCCCCAAGCTAAGCAAAGCTTGTGTTATGGGTACTTGGTTGTTAGAGATGGCCTTATTGACAAGGAAACCTACGCCACCCTGGGATGTTTTATCACCCTCGCAAAAGTAGAGAAGATGGCCCGAGTAGGGTTAGGGTTAGGTGTCCTCCCCCTCTCTACGGACTTCACATAACCCCAGAACATGCCATTTGATGTTCTCTAATCCACTTCCAACTGCGCTAGATGATAATGCATCCGTTAAACGTAGCCAGGGTCAGTTTAGGTAGAGTAGCCTGATGTAGCCCGGGGATTCCTAGCACCCCCTGCCCCGCCATTACCGTGGCCGCTACCATGTCCAGGAATACCGAGGAGAATATTCAGGAGGCGCTGCTGCCTGCCCCCCGGTGTATGTCCCATAGTCGCCTCCTACGACACCCACGGGAAGAGTTGGGGGTAGATTACATAGATAGATATTTTTTCATCGCAGGCGGACCTTCGCCCACCGCGCCACAGAGGTCGTTGCACAATGGGCGGCTTTATCTGAGAGTAACATAGTATGTAGGTAACATTTTGTCTTGGTAAAACATTAAATTCCCATGCGATATTTACAGGAATATTCGCATATGCGTAAATTCGTCCTAAACTACTGAAAGGAATTGCTTTTAATTTGGCAAACAGGTAGAAAATGTCATGTAATCACTACAAAGACAAAGTCGCTTCCCGGGATCTCACTGTGCCTATGTATGCTTAGATCTTTAAACTTACGTAACGGATTTTGATGCGGTTTTTTTAAGAGAGTGATTCAAGAGGAAAGTTTATAAACGATTAAGTGCTTATTTTGTAAGCCTAAAGAAACAAATGATTTTTTACTTTACTTTACTTTACTTTATAACTCATCGATTTCCAGGCGGGCAAAGTCGTGGGGCGCAGCTAGTTCCCAACAAAAAAATAACTGTCATTACAGTTGTAGTTATAAGTACAGTAACATACAGATAGGTGAAGGGTCCGATCTCCTGCAGCTTCAGCCGCCGGTCCACTCCATCCGCGAACCGCTGCGCGTTGGTGACGTTGAACAGGAACACCTGGAACCGCCCGCACTCCAGCTCCTCGCTCAGCACCTCGTGCAGGATGGTGCCGTTCTCCAAACGAAAGTTCTGGAATGTTAATTTGTTTTTGTACTTTAGGTAATGTGTTTGCTTTGGTGACTGTGGCGCGACGAGAAAAAATGTCCGCCTGTGACGCAGTAAGTTGATAGGTAGGTTCAATTTCCGCCTCCGGACTTTACGATCACAAATCATACTAGGTACATAATAGCTCTAACAATTAGCAAGCTAAAGTGGCAGGGGGCTGGCCATATCTCGCGAAGAACCGACGGCCGCTGGGGCAAACGTGTTCTTGAATGGAGACCACGACTCGGTAAACGTTGTGTAGGCCGCCGTCCGACCAGGTGGGATGGTGACCTGCTAAAGACTTCAGGTAGATGCTGGATGCGTTAAGCTGAAGACAGGGCGCTATGGCGCTCATTGGGAGAGACCAATGTCCAGCAGTGACTGCTATAGGCTGATGATGATGTTGATTTATTTACTTATTAAGGTACTTAGTAAGGTGTTGTTTTGTGTTTGTTGAAAAAAGAGTAAGTAATTAATTTTGTAATATTTTATCGTCCTAGAGTGACTTGGGTGAGAATGTAGTTATGTTTCAATAAAACCACATAGGTGAACTACCTAATTGTCTAGCCATCAAAATGTGTCGGTCGACAAAGAAGACCTTCAATTTCATAGGTATGTAGAAAGATGTTTCACGGTCTACAACAACATTAAACCATTTTATGATTCAACATGCTGCAAACTCAACAATTAAAAAGTTCATCTTTCTACATTTTCAATAATTTACCATTCAAAATGCTGCAAACTCAATTTTTTGCAAATTCAAAATTTTAGGAACTCAACATTCTGTTCCACAAGGCTCTCGCAGCGGGCAAAAATGTCCGCCTAGACGCAGTAAGTTGGTGTTGGTAGGTCGGTTCGATTTCCGCCACCGGACTTTTTACGATAGATAGAGATAGTTCGATTCCCGCCTCGGTACAAATATCTACTGATATTAGTTTCGGGTTTTCTGGTCGTTTTCTATGTATCGTAAAAGATATCTTTCTATATAATGTATTGTATTAAGTATATCAGTCATCTAGTACCCATAACACAAGCTCTGCTTAGCTTGGGCCTAGATGATGCTGTGAGAATTGTCCAGCAATATTTATTTACTTACTTATAAAAATATATGTACGTATGTACCTATACCTACCTAAGAAGAATTAAAAGTGTTCGGTCTGATAAATACTCTTCATATAAACATCAAAGCATGCAATTTTTTCAGTAGGTTAGTTTAGTAGTTAGCAGGTATTAAATTAATTACAAAAAACTGATGTAATAATGAAAAACGTTAAACATTGAGTCAATAACCTAGTGGAGGATGTTTAGAGGATAACCCCCATTGTTCTACAACTGTTTAGTATACAAATTAGTGTGATAGAGGGGACAGGTGTAGATCGTTCATCATAATCATCAACCTATAATAGTCCACTGTTGGACATAGAACTCCCCTAATGAGCGCCATAGCGCCCTGTCTTCAGCTTGGCTGCATCCAGCATCTGCCTGCAGTCTTTCGCAGGTCGTCATCCCACCTGGTCAGAGGGTGCCTTACCCTAAGTTTACGATTGTGGCATCCTGAAGACGTTTACCCCAGCGGTTGTTGGTTCGGTCGATATATGGCTAGCCCACTGCCACTTCAGCTTGCTAATTCTTTGAGCTATGTCAATAGTTTTAGTTCTCTGTCGGATATTTCGTTACGAATCCTATCCATCAGAGAGACCCCGAGCATAGCTCTTTACATAGCTCGCTGAGCGAATTTGAACTGGTGCCAACCCTACCGTGAGTGTTCACGTCTCAGCTCCGTATCGGTCATGAAAGGTAGAACGCACTGATGGAAATGAAAACTTTCGTTTTCAAGCATTGTGGAATGTATGTATGAAGACTAGGCGTAGTTTTCCAAACGCTGCCCAGCCTAGCTGGATCCACCGTTCAGATAAATTTAAAATTAACACCTCCACCAATTCGTCTACTAAACGTGGTGATTATGGCAAACCCCCATTTTTTGGAGGAGGTGTGTTCAATAGTGGACACATGTCCGGAGGAGATTTTTAAATTGATTAATAACAGGCCTAAAACACTACCCTGATAGACACCATTTGAATACTTACATATTTGCCAATAATGAACATAGGGTCAATGGCGATCAATAACAGTGGCATCAGTATGAAGAACAAACCAGCCACTATGCACGCAATCAGCCTTCCTGCAATCATTCAGTCTTACATCACGAATGTAACCTTAATTATACATTCGAAATTAGTTCCGTCACTCTCTATGTATGTATGTATGTTTGTTACAATCGATGAGATCCATTATTATTGTATTTTTTGTATTGATGGTGAAATAAAGAAATATTGTATTGTATTGTATCAGTTATCTAGTACCCATAACACAAGATCTGCGTAGCTTGGAGCTAGATGATGCTGTGTGGATTTGTTTTTCAAAGTTCTTTATTTAACACAAATTTTTACAATCGTAGATTAACTAAACACTGTTTAGAACCTAACTAAATACAAAACCAATTAATTGATAACTCGACAGGCTGAGCTGTGTGGATTGTCCAGCATTATTATAATAATATGAGATAATAACCTGGAGAACATAGGCTACTTTTATCTCTGAAAAGTTCGCTCAAAAACGATGTAATATTATCTTATGGGGATCACTAGTAAACTTACTAAACTCAAAAACTGTCAATAACCGGAACAAATAGTATGTTTTTGAACGCAGACCTTGTGTTATGAGTACTAGATAACGGATGTACATAATAATAGGACGTTGTAGAGATATTTGTATTATACATAGAAGACCCCCAGGCCCGGAACAAATAAGTATTTGAACAAATATCTGGCCCCAAAGTAAGCAGAGCTTGCTTGCTTTGTTCAAATGTTAAGAAATATTTCCTCTCTTCTTGTATTCTCTATTTACAAAGAAAATTTATTTCTTTTCTTTTTCTTTTTAATGTTGGACTATCCACACAACATCAGCTAGTGCCAAGCTAAGCAGAGCTTTTGTTATGGATACTAGATGACTGATATACATAATAAAATAGACATTACATAGATAGATCTTATTTAGTATACATAGAAAACGACAAAAACACCCGAAACAATATCTGCAGACTGTACAAACATTTGGAGGCGGGAATCGAACCCGCAACCCCCTGCGTCGCAGGCGAACCTTCGCCCACCGCACCACAGAGGTCGTGATCTGATAATAAAAAAAAATAAGAACAAGTATTTACAATTTAAACAATTGAGCTTACTGTAGACTGTTGAAAAGAAGAGGCTTCTAGAGCCATTACCTATTATAACTTACTTTTGATCATTCTTATCGCATCCCTTTTCAACACCATTGTATTCCCGATATATGATCCAATATCATCCAATAACCAATAAACCTAAAATAAAATAATAAACAAATGTTCAAATAGTAAATGGCGAGAGATATATTAAAGTGGAAGGGGTTGAGGAGGCCTTTGCCAAAAGAGGGCAAACAGACAAAATATCAATGTCGTTACAATAGTATAAGTAACAAAATATAAATATTTTAGGAGAAATAAAGGTTTCAAAATGAAAATAAAGCTTTAAAAAAATTCCGAAATTTATTTTGTAAGAAGATCGTCATCTACCTAATTATTGTTGCGCACTTAACTTACCTTATTATAATTGTAGAGATAATCACAAACAATACACAAAATAATTGTCTAGATATTCGAAAGATCCAAGAATAAAGATATATATATATTTATTTTCTTTAATATATTTATTTTCTTATCTATCAGGCACGTCAGAACTCAGAATGTATGTTTTTCAAATGAGACGCGTTAAGGACCGCACTCTGTGACTTTTCCAGACCCGCTGCCGCCGCACCCTCGCTAACAATCTGTTAAACTTACCTAAAGTAATACTCGTACCTGCCTATTGTGTTATAAACTGATAAAAATCCGTGGCGATCCTTATCAGTAATAATCTAATTAGGATAAGTAGCAGGTATATGTGGGTCCTTACAAATGTTTTTCAAGATTTTTCAATAATTTTGTACGTACCTACGAATACGTATTTTTTATTCTAGACACCCTCAAAAACGGTCTCAGTTCTCTGTTAACCTTGCCTGAAGTATAGGTAAGAGTGTCTTTTGTAAACTGATAGAAATCCGTAGCGATACTTAATAGTAAATAATAGGGTATTCAAGACCAAGTTCGGTCTAGTGAGCCACATTAAAGCTCACATGATAGAAGAATCCGTGATATCTAGGGTCGCCGTCATCGAAATCGATGAGGAGGCCTATATAATAGTTAATAAAAATTAATTAGCATAAAATATTTGCGGACAAGTAAAGCCTGGAGATCTGTTCTTTTATAAAAGTTAATAGTCTCACAAAACTTAAAGGAAGTTTATTACATGAAAGAAAATTTAGAAGTCGATTAATAAAAATTAAGGTTTATACTAACAATTAAATAAAAAAAATTATAGTAAAATGATTAAAAATTAACAATGTAGGTAGATACTCAATATGGAAAATAAATTCAATTCAATTCAACAAGTAAACATATAATTTAGTCTACTGGTCGAACAAAATGTCTGTATTACATTTTCTTTTCCATTGCTTCCACCAGTTCCACCTATAGGCACTTTACCTTAGATTATCTATCAAATAAATAATCAACAGTTTTTAGATTAGATTATAGTTAAGATAATGTTGACATCACCAAGTTGTTAGTCAGATGCCATAAAATACCAAATCTTGTAACTATCAATTCTTGTAACACTTATGTATCAACAATGCTAATAATTTTGATGTTATTTTTAGAAAAACTCAATAGGTGGCGCACTTTATTTTAAGTTTTTCGGAACATATAGGTAGTCATAAAATGGTACGGGGATGGTGCTGGTATGATCCCAAAAAGCCCTTTGGGAATGGTATTTTGTATGGTATTTGGTTAGTGGTCAAGGAAAGTCACTAGTATGGTATGGTACAGACTATATTCACAAGACCACTGGTAATTAAACTACTGCCGCCAACCTAATAGTAAATATAGTAAAATTGTTGATAATGGTTGAACCCGCGACGAAGGTGGTCGATCCCGAACTGAGTAAATTTAGGTAAATCGCGAGCGAATGCGCATTCAACTGCAAGCGCAGGTAAATGCATCTGCTGCGTGGTCGGTTTACCCGAACATATATTATATTAAGTACGTCAAAACAATCACGTATTTTAATTGTACAATTCTGTGTCCTGTGTTGACAAAGCAACTAAGATTTTCTTTAATTTCATTTCATTATAGGTATGTACATACACTCTGGGAAAATTTAACTGCCCACGTTCATAAAATAGCCCACTGACGAACCCTAAAAAATATCTACAGGAGGCACAGAAAAGATTTAAACCCTTTTTTTTTGGTTACAATAATAATTTCTCAGGGCCTCGATTATAATAATTGAGGCCGAGGACAAAGTATCATTGTTTTAAAGTAAATATCCTTAGGTTGGGATTCTGTTGAAAGACTACTCTTAATTGTGACATTTAAATTTATTTTTTACTAGCGGACCGTCACTGCTTCGCACGCGTATTGGAATTTTTAACACTTTGACTGCGATTTTTTTTCGACGACTGCGATCTTTTTTTTTAACCTAAAAAATTCGTGCTGCAGCTCTACACAGCGGTTGTGTTGCGCCGCACATGCGTTTCGTTCGGTAATTTTTTTACTTTTTTTTGTACCTTGGGTTACATTATTATTCGAGTTTTAGTAAGGATCCCTAATAATTTTGAAAATAATATAACCTACCTATATGTTCACCGCGGATAGAGCATTCCAACGGTCAAATAATTTTTTAAATCGATCCAGTAGATTCGGAGCCTATTCAATTCAAACAACAATCAAAACTTTCCTCTTTATAATATTAGTATAGATTATTATCCTTGATTTTTTGTTCATTCAAGAACCTCTTGCGGACTGCAAAACTTTCGCTGAGATTGCCGAATGACAATATACAGGGTGATGTAGCATATCGATGGAAAATATAATAACTAAAATACTGTTTAATAGAAAACACGTTGTCACGATTTATAACTTTTATATAGCTTTTTGAATGCTCGTAACTCATTTTTTATTAATTGAATCAAGTAATATAAAAAAATTAAAAGTCTCATAAAACGGTCCGATTAACAAACCGTTTATGAGTTTAATAATAAAAAAATGTTTTGTTTGTTTTTTAAATAATGTTTATGTATATTTTATTTTCCACCATTACTGTCTTTAGAGCCTGATGATTTAAAATACTAAAGCTTACAGAACGAATCATATTTTTGCTAAGGCGCTTTGGAATATTTAATCAGACCATGGTTAAATTATTTAAATAAGGCAGAAACAGGTAAAAGCAGAATAATATTTTGCTACATATTTTGTAAAACATCATCAGCTCATGATAGTCCACCGCTGGACATAGGCATGAGCGCCTAGCTCTTCAGCTATATTAGTATTAATCTCAAGCTATATTTTGTAATTGAAGACCAAGAACCCGACTTCAAAACAGCAGGTAGAAAGTTTACCAAAGTTATCGACATAGCTCTAAGAAATAGCAAGCTGAAGTGGCAGTGGGCCGGCCATATCTCGCGAAGAACCGACGGCCGCTGGGGCAAACGTGTTCTCGAGTGGAGACCGCGACTCGGTAAACGTAGTGTAGGACGCCCTCCGACCAGGTGGGATGACGACCTGCGAAAGATTGCAAGTAGATATGCTGGATGCGGCTAGCTAGAAAGTTTGCAGTAGGTAGAAGTCTTTCGACAGGGTCCTAACTGATGAAACTCCTTAGTTTGGGATTCTGTTGAATGTCTGCTCGAAATTGTGACATGTCAATTAATATTTTGTAATGTTTTTTCTTGGTAAGATTTTGTTCCATTAAATGTTTTTTTCGAATTCTATTCGAAACAGACATTTCGTGGAACAAAATCTTCAGCTCAGATAGAAGCTTATTTATAATAAAACCGCGGGCAATAGGGTATTTACTCTATATGAGAAAAAATATCTATACTTTTTAATACCTACTGCGAAGCGGATACGAATTAGACGTAATGTAAAAACACCCTTATCATTTATAGTATAATAAGTAAAAAGTGTGACAAGGTACACATGCCATCATCATGATAATAAATAAATAAATAATGCTGGACAATTCACACAGCATTATCTAGTCCCAAGGTAAGCAGAGCTTGTGTTATGGGTACTAGATAACTGATATACGTAATACAATACATTACATAGATAGATATTTTTTATTATACATAGAAAACGACCAGAGCACCCGGAACAAATATCTGCAGATCGTACACACATTCGTTCATGATGGGAATGTTATTAATAGAATCATAACAATTACATGAGAAAAAGGAAACTAATATGATATAATTTAAACAGATGTTATCATTAAATAAAATATCTTTCTTTCTTTCCATTAACGACAGTTTTTTTTATGACACGGATAATATCCTATAATCAAAACAAATTTTTATTTATTTTATAAGTAAAACTATACACTAGCCAAATTCAATATAGAATGTTTATAAGCAAACCCTACTTAACATCAACTTCACTCTGTTGTCGCGTTTTTTTGTACGCAATTTACATTACCTGTCGATTTGAGATCCTTTCTTCATTAAATATGCTTTCAATTGTATCGGAAACGATACGCCCAGCAAGTGAGTTTTAGATTTATTATTATATCATGGTTTCTTTACAAATATTCCGCATCGAGTTGAGCTGGGTTATAGGTACATGTTGGTATCAAATTTCATTTCTAGCCTACTATCAACCATAATTTGATTTTATTACGGATGTAAGTGGGTTAACTACGAACCATATCTGTGTTGGAAGAACGCCAACGTTTCATTCCTTTATGAGTGACTTCAGTTCAGTAACTTTATTGATAACGTTTATAAGTTATATGTTCTTAATTAGAAATTAATTATCAATTACGTTGTATAAATAAATATCTATATATTATGTACATATTATACATAGATCTTGCTAAAATAATTAATTTGGATTAAGTATAAATGTGGGAATAATAATAAATTGGTTCAAAATAAATAAAATTCCTTCTCCAGGGGTGAGTGCGGTGCATAGCCACGCGCGTATATTTTTTTATGTTTTGAATGCTGTATAAAATAGTAAAATAATCATCTCGAAACTGGCGACATACTTACATACAACCGAATATAGAACCTCCTCCTTTCTTTGAAGTTGGTTAATTAACATTTTTGCACCCCGGTGGTGTCCAACATATATTTATGATTCATTGTTTGTTATGGCAGCTTTTTTGGTAACTACTACAAGCCACCTAAACAAACGATGAATCAAATATTACTTTAGTTGAGTCTCTTTGTATTTTTATTTATTTGTAATGCGGTTTGAAAGTAGGTACTTTTGCTGTTGCGTCAGGGGTTATGACGTGAGATGGATGGCAACATACAAGGTCTTTGTTCCTCACCACCACACACTCACTCAGTCTTTCACACACCCTGACGTGCGTGAGATAGATGGCAACTTACAAGGTCTTTGTTCCTCACCACCACACACACACTCAGTCTTTCACACTCCCTGACGTGCGTGAGATAGATGGCAACTTACAAGGTCTTTGTTCCTCACCACCACACACTCACTCAGTCTTTCACACACCCTGACGTGCGTGAGATAGATGGCAACTTACAAGGTCTTTGTTCCTCACCCCACACACTCACTCAGTCTTTCACACTCCCTGACGTGCGTGAGATAGATGGCAACTTACAAGGTCTTTGTTCCTCACCACCACACACTCACTCAGTCTTTCACACTCCCTGACGTGCGTGAGATAGATGGCAACTTACAAGGTCTTTGTTCCTCACCACCACACACTCACTCAGTCTTTCACACTCCCTGACGTGCGTGAGATAGATGGCAACTTACAAGGTCTTTGTTCCTCACCACCACACACTCACTCAGTCTTTCACACTCCCTGACGTGCGTGAGATAGATGGCAACTTACAAGGTCTTTGTTCCTCACCACCACACACTCACTCAGTCTTTCACACTCCCTGACGTGCGTGAGATAGATGGCAACTTACAAGGTCTTTGTTCCTCACCACCACACACTCACTCAGTCTTTCACACTCCCTGACGTGCGTGAGATAGATGGCAACTTACAAGGTCTTTGTTCCTCACCACCACACACACACTCAGACATTCACACTCCCTGACGTGCGTGAGACAGATAGCAACTTACAAGGTCTTTGTTCCTCACCACCACACACACACCACACACTCAGGCATTCACACTCCCTGACGTGCGTGAGACAGATAGCAACTTACAAGGTCTTTGTTCCTCACCACCACACACACACCACACACTCAGGCATTCACACTCCCTGACGTGCGTGAGACAGATAGCAACTTACAAGGTCTTTGTTCCTCACCACCACACACACACCACACACTCAGGCATTCACACTCCCTGACGTGCGTGAGATAGATGGCAACTTATAAGGCCATAGCGCCCTGTCTTCAGCTTGCTGCATCCAGCATCTGCCTGCAGTCCTTCGCAGGTCGTCAACCCACCTGGCTGGAAGGCGTCCTACACTACGTTTGCCGAGTCGCGGTCTCAACTCAAGAACATTATTATTATTATGATTATTATTTATATAAGTAATCTTAATAATCATTTAATTATTATAATCATTTAATTATTATTATATATGAAACACATAAGGGATTGTATGGAGAAGTAGAGTTAAAGCCATTGGTGACGTCAGTGTGACACACTTACCTAGCAGGTCACGCACCGGATTTCAACCAAAGATTTACAGTTATTAATACTGCAAGCTACTGTTGGATATCTTACTTAGAATAGAATAGAATAGAAAGACATTTATTCATAACAACTTAAATTAACATAAAAAAGACACACTTATAGAATAGGTACATGTAGAGAGTTGTTACAAAAGGGCTCTAACTCAGCATAATGCTGGCTAAGCTCCGTGAGAGACTTAGCCAGCGCTGGTCTTCCGTTAGACCCCGTACAGGTGACGTCACGAACAGGCCTACGCAATGAAATAAAAAAATAATAATAATTGTAGTAATAATAATACTTAAAAAGCCATTGACAAAAAAAAAACTTTATAAATAATATTTTATTATGAATAATTTCATTTCATATATCACTGTTCCCTTTTTTATTAAGGTGGATCATTTCATGATGACTTTTCTGTTAGTTTTCATCCTTGAAGATTTCATCCATCCAAAAATAAACATAACAAAAATAATCACACGACAACACGAAACAATCGACCTTAACCTATACTTGAATGCGAGCCTGTGGAAGAGTTTATGAAAAACTAGATTGATATTAAAATAAGTTTAGGTCGTAGATTTCAAAAATCTAGAAAAAAACGGAGTAAATGTGGGGGGACCTTATTTTTGGGGGAAATATATGTCCCGTTATCTATTTCTGTGCTCACATAATTCGTTTTAGTGGAATTATTATTATTTAGTAATTATTATTATTTCACTCATTTATTTATTTATTATTATTTAGCTCCCATTATTTAGTATCACATTAATATATCACTATATAGGTATGTCGTAGAGGGAGTAGCTCAGACATCAATAAAACCAGGAATAACCCCGTCAATACTTTTATTCTATTTTATAAACTCTGATTAACAGTAATTGTGATATCTCTAATAATCTATACCACTATATCTAGACGCGTCAACTACCATAATCCGAACGAACCACGGCAGGATGTGCACTCAACGAAAGCTGAAGCAAGACTGCCTGTTGCTGCCGCGCGCTCGCCTTAAATACGCGCGGTTGGGGTAAACAAGTCTACGAGCGGTCGCTCAGGTACGGGCGGCGGCTCGGAGCAGGTAGCGTCCCTTTGTTCGCCTCTGTGCACGTGCTCTCAGAGTCTAACCAAAGCGTGGCGCCTACACGGCCATTCTGACCTGCGAACGTCCTCGTTCGCGTAAGCTCATAGGATATCATCTGAGAAAAAGAACAAAACAACATTACTGCTCGTTCATCCTGACACAACAAACTGATATACTACTCTAATCGATCTCTAGGTAAAAAAAAACACCCAGAACAGATAGTTGGCCCCAATTTATCATAGCCCAGACACACTGTCCCTATAACTCAATTCAATCGATCTCTAGGTCAAAAACACCTAGCCCAGTCACTCTGTCTCTATAACTCAATTCACAATCCCTTCAGTGTACAACTGACCTGGACCTCAGCGTTTTTTTTTTCGCATATCCCTTCAGTACTGGCCCGGATCTCAGCGACTATTTTTTTTCGCATATCCCTTCAGTACTGGCCTGGATTTCAGCGACTATTTTTTTTCGCCTATCCACCAGTACTGGCCCGGATTACAGCGACTATTTTTTTTCGCCTATCCCTTCAGTACTGGCTTGGGCTTCAGCGACTATTTTTTTTCGCCTATATCCCGTCAGTACTGATGTGCGACTATTCTTTTTCGCTACCCTCTCAGTACTGACCTGCGACTTTTTTTTTCGCTTTACATTTTTTTTCTCTTTTCACTTTTTTTTCTCATTCATTGTTTTCTCTATTTTTTTTTATCTAACCTTTTTTTTATCTACCATACCTAAACCCAATCAGATAATCACTTTTAACCCACCATCATCATCTATGGTAGACATCCTGACTACCACCTGGCCTTAACAATTTATAGCGATAATGAACACCAGTAGAACCCTATATCATCCTGATCGATATAGTATCAGACTCAAAACTTACCTATTTTCTCGCTGTACAACTTATTACCTTAATCAGCCCTTGATCTAAAATAGCCTACTGAGCTATCAAGTTAGCGTCAATATTAGGAAGAAATGCTACTAGTGATAAAAAGGAGTCTGCTAAAATACTTCAACTATCGAACGCTCTATTGTTAACTATTTACATCGTTTTTATCAGGCACCGTCACGTTGTCATCACTGTAATTTACTACAATATCAATCAGAGCATGACGTACTGCCCGTAAGTGTTCGATTTAACGCGGGCGTGAAGGAGACAGCTTAGGTGACAGGTTGACTTTAACTGACAATACGTAATTTAAGATTGAGTGTTGAGAACACTAACTAGACAGTCCAAAGTGGAGGCGTATATTCAAAACAGTACTTACTCAACAAACTACTACCAAATTAGCCTTGACTGATGATACATAATGTCACACAAAATAATTTGGTTCGGTCTCACCGCTGTATCCAGTCCGGTGGCACCTTCAATAATCACGCTTACAACCTCAGCAACATTCTCAGCGCAATCCATGAGCAGCGCAGCGTGTGGAGAGGGGTCCTTAGCGCTAGACGCTAGCGCGTGAACCGCACCTTTCCAAGCGATGTCAGCTTCCAGTCATGGGGCAGTCCAAATACTAAAAACAAATAAAAATTAACGCACAGGGAGGTTGTTTTATTACTAATTTTATCTGTTATATAAAGCAAAGCGATAGATTGAAATAATAACAGTAGAAGTAAAAACCACACCGAAGAATCAGTCATCTGTGTTCGAAATTGTAATCTTGTCACTTCACCAATCACCTCTTTCGAACGCTAAATTTACTGGATAATATTCAGAATATAAAGAGATATACGAACTCCGACTAGAACTCGGACTTGAGTCAACAACTTCACCCCTAACAGCTGGTATGGTCATTATAAACATCGTGTCTAATTGCTTAGCAATAAAACTCGGCTAACCACAACAAAATCCTACCTCAAACTCTTGAATTAATGGACAGATTTGTAACAGAAGCTGCAACACCGACCTCAGCGTTGTCTCACTTGTCCATACGACGCAGCATTATTAGTCCCGTTCTCATCCCCACATTAACCTACGGCAATAATAGGAGTCACCGTAGTAATAAACAATGCCAACGTGTGTCCTTCGTTCGCCGATTGTGCGCGACGGTTTGTCGTGCACCTGAAACCAATCACTCCGACCATTTTATTACTAATGGAATCTCTTAACCAATGAAAACTTGAATCTTACAGAGTTCCGCGATTATAAGCGATAAGCTATCACGATGTAGTTGATTCCAATTGACAAAACCTAGGTTCTTCTCATAACAATCGCGGCAGTGTTGCGTTGATCGACTAAAATTAGGACGATCACCCTAAATAGACAAGTCAAGCTATATTTGTCACGACAATGTTGATCGTAAATGTGAATACCAAATTTTAAGGGTACCGCAAATCAACTCGGCTATTTCCGACGTCATAGTCGTCATAACCATTATTCATCGATAAAATTATTCAAACGTGATCAGACTCCAAAAAAATAAACACCTGAAGTACAGTTGCTAGGGTCTGCCTTCAGAGCGCCCCTCTTATGAAACACAGTTGTTGAAGAGCTAATTCGCAGGTTCAATGACCATGGACTGGTCACGATGTGATACGCTGACCGATTACCTAATGACCACGATTTTTTTATTTAATCTAACAAAAACGGAACTGATACTGTTCACAAACAAGCGACATCTGGGAAACCTAAAACTTCGCTGTTTAAGTCTAAAGCTGTTTAACACAGACATAAAGCTAAAACAGAAAAGAAAACTGCCACGGAATAAACATTTGACTAGAAACTTCAGCGTCCTACCGCCATTCTGTACCAATGTAGCAGAATGCTTAGTAAACCTTGGGGACTTTCATCGCAAATAAAGAACCCCGCATGGCTGCTCCTGGTGACCGAATTTTCAGTATACCAATACTAAACGAATGCTAGCAGATACAACTATACGTGGACCAAAGAGATGGACCAGGAACTCACAAAGTCAGAATCTATACAGATGGCTCCAACACCGATACTGGTACGGGTGCCGGAGTTCACTTACTAGACATATCGAAAACATAGCTCAATTTTCCAATGTGAATGCGTACCAATAACCCAGGCAGCTACAGCAAAAGAGAGGAATCAAAGGCCAACGTGTACGCGTACGCATCCTCGCCGACTTAGTGCTTCTATACTCAGGGCTCTGAAGGGAATGAGCTGCAGCTCCAAGCTTTTTGACGAATGTCACATATTATTAGAAAGGCTCCACAAAGAACAGGATCATCAACTTCAATGGATCTAGAGACAAAGCAGATCGCTAGGTAATGACGCTGCAGACAAACTGGCACGGAAGGAATCGGAGATGACCACCGAAGAGACGGCTTTAGACATGAGCTAGGCTCTGAACTAGAGAAACAAACGGACGTCAGACTTGCCAACTAATTTGCAGAAAAGCCAGGTTGGCACTTACATCAACATCACCGAACCAGCACTTAGTCACCATTGGAGCGACACACAGCCCTCTGCAGATGATACCTCAGCGGTGACGAATCAGCTACCCACGTAGTCCTGGAATGTGAACAAGGAACAGAAATCCTGAACTTGCCAAGATCGCTCGGTGAGGCCTGCCAAGACTCCAGGAAAATGCTGCGCTTCTGGGTGGAGCTACGAGAAAGAAAAAAAAAATTACTTAACAACACGTGATTCCTCGAAGCTAGGTTCTGCACTGTAGATCACCGAAGCACACTTGGAATAAGAAACACGGATGAGCCAAAACATATAGTGGGCGGGATTACATCCCACTTCTGATGTCGTAGAGGGAGTAGCTCAGACATCAATAAAACCAGGAATAACCCCGTCAATACTTTTATTCTATTTTATAAACTCTGATTAACAGTAATTGTGATATCTCTAATAATCTATACCACTATATCTAGACGCGTCAACTACCATAATCCGAACGAACCACGGCAGGATGTGCACTCAACGAAAGCTGAAGCAAGACTGCCTGTTGCTGCCGCGCGCTCGCCTTAAATACGCGCGGTTGGGGTAAACAAGTCTACGAGCGGTCGCTCAGGTACGGGCGGCGGCTCGGAGCAGGTAGCGTCCCTTTGTTCGCCTCTGTGCACGTGCTCTCAGAGTCTAACCAAAGCGTGGCGCCTACAGGTACATATTTTGACGACCTCTGTGGCGCAGTGTCCGCAGGACGCAAGAAGTTGTGGGTTCGATTCCCGCCTCGGGTCAAATATTGGAACGATCTGCATATATTTAAAAATATTTTTTCTGGTTGTTCTGCTTATTGTGGGGCTAGATAATCCTGTCTGAAGTGTCCAATATTATTTATTTTATATTTTTTAACTAGCTAGTTGTCCTGGCTTTACTTCTGATTATGTTGGTACGGTGGTTATAAAATAAATAAAACAACTTAGAGACGGATATTATAAATTATCTAATCATTTTTGTAAGGAAGTTCATACGTATGAAATTTTTATAAATGTGTCAAATTCTTGTTCTTCCAACAAATATTAAACGCCATATTTTTTATCTATTCCTCTTAAATTCCTATTTCCACTACCAGACGACGTGCGCATCCGGGTCGGGTTGCTAGTTAAGTACTTAATAAAATTATACATTCACTAACTACACAGGAGGATGAGAGATCATTTAGCTTGTTCCACCTCCAGGTGGTACAAGAAGTAGTAACTATCTAACTACTTTGTTTTAGTAGACTCATGCTCAACATGCATAATTACCATTTTGATGACATGGTTCTTCGTGCTCGCTGGCGAGGAGTGTACTAGGTGATCTTTATGGATTTTTTATACAATTAATCACACTGATATTATAAATCCGAAAGTTTGTATGTTTTATGTTTGGATGTGTGTTATCTCTTCATGCCAAAACAAAATCTCATCAAGAAGGCTTTCTACTCCATAAATGATTATGTTAATGAATGGTGTGAATGCTTGGCCAGATGTCGCTCAGTTTCGCACCGACAATAGTATGTAAGTAATTTGTTGTTGTGCATAGTTTTATTTAAATATTGACATGTATCGAATCATATTATATGTATATAGGCAAATAACCATGTATTAGACATATAAGACATATGAACATAAGTACTACTTAGTGGTTTCTTTTTCACTTCTTCCACTAGTGGACAAAAAATTGAAAATCTTTATCTTTGACGTTTTGTTGTTTGAATAAATGTAAGTAATGTAACATAAAATAATATTTATTACCATCAAAAAAAATGCTTGACTATTCACACAGCATTATCTAGCCCCATGGTAAGCAGAGCTTGTGTTATGGGTACTAGATAACTGATATATATAATACAATATATTACATAGATATATATTTTTTATTATACATAGAAAACGACCAGAACACCCGGAACAAATATCTGCAGATCGTACACACAATTGTTCCGAGGCGGGAATCGAACCCGCAACCGCGGTCATCATTTATACTATTCATTATTATCAAATAACATTATTTTGATGTTTGTTTGGGTCACTTCAATTTATTGTCCAACAGTGGAAGAAGTGAAAAAGAAACCACTAGTAGGTTCATAACCTATGTGTCTAGTACATTTGATTTGCAATCTAACATCTGTAAGTTGTTAGATTTTGAGTTGGAGCAAAACTCGTTCCAAGCTTTTTTATCTTCTAGATAATCTGATACTCTGATAATATGAATACTACCTAAAGCCTAATACTATACTACCTATAGTGTAATACTCATCATAATCAGCCTATTTTAGCGTCATAGCGCCATGTCTTCTGCTTGACGCCAGTATCTGCCGGCAGTCTTTCACAGTTCAACATCCCACCTGGCTGTAGGACATCTTACAATATTATTACCGAGTCTTAGTCTCCACTCAAGAACACGTTTACCCCAGCGGTTGTCGGTTCTTCGCGAGATATGGCCGGCCCACTGCCACTTAAGCTTGCTAATTCTTAGAGCTACATATCGATAACTTTAGTTCTCTTTCGGATTTATTCGTTACGAATTATATCCTTCAGAGAGACCCCGAGCATAGCTCTTCCATAGCTCGCTGAGCGATCTTGATCAGGTGTACCAACCCTACCGTGAGTGTCCAGTGTCCACGTCTCAGCTCCGTAGGTCATGACTTGGACTGGTCATGTTTTTAGGGTTACTTTTTGTGAAATATAATGAACAGGACCGGGGATCGCTGTCCTCACCGTCCCGCCCTTAAGTGTGTTGTGTACATATGTATTTGTTGCTGTGTATTTGTACATATTTTTCTACTTCACTTTTATTGTTGTTATTATAAGAAATTGTATTTTTGTTTTTTCTAAATTATTTCTAATATAAAATGCTGCCCTGTTGCCGAATCACAAACATAATTACTTTAGACTGTAGTCTGGAATAATAATTCTGTTTTTAATTCGGTCTCCCGCGTTACGGGTTCTGAACCTAGTGCAGGGACCACCAGTAAACTGTATTTTTTTTTTTGTATTGATTTTTAAATTATTTTTGTCTTTTTGTACGATGATACGGAATCATCTGAGTGCGTCTCGACTCGCACTTGGCCAGTTTTATTTAAATAAAAACACAATAACACAATTATTCGTAATACGAAACATAATATTATAAGTAGTCGAATAACGGATAACATTGTCTGATATTCCAAATCAATTGAATCTTGTGTCGGATTGTGGGCCCTCATTCCATTCCCATCGAAGCCAGAAGTTCAACCAGTTTTGCAAAACATCGTATTTGTTTTTTAATATAAAAAAACCAGCCAAGTACGAGTTGGACGCGCACGAAGGGTTCCGAAACTTTATCTATAATAACGGCAAAAAAAAATATATATTATACTTGTTTTATTTTAATTTAACTATTTATTTTTAAAGTGGATTTATAACTTAATATTTAGTGAATATTTCAAGCGTTACCTGTTGACACTCAATAAAAAACACTCAACAAATCAATTTCAAGCAAAACCGAGCAAAAAAAAACACGTTGGTTGTATGGGAGCCCCCCTTAAATATTTATTTTTATTCTGTTTTTTAGAATTTTTTATTATAGCGGCAACAGAAATACGTCATCCTGTGAAAATTTCAACTGTCTAACTCACGGTTTATGAGATACAGCCTGGTGACGGACGGACAGAGAGACGGACAGCGGAGTCTTAGTACTTAATAGGGTTTTTACCCTTTGGGTAGGGAACCCTAAAAACAACAAAAAAATACGGGTTTTCAAGACTTTTATGATTTTCCTTGTGTACGTTTTCCTCCTCTCACAACGTGCCTAGCCCGGCCATCCAACGGGTCATCCAAATATCAAAACGTATTCATGTAAAGTTACGAAAAAGGATGATTAATAAAGAAACGATTTTCTTTATCCATCTTTTGAAACGCCATAGGATTTTCGCCATTTCAATATATTTATTTACCATACTACCCAAAATGCAGAGACTTGCAAATAAGAATGCGTATCATCAAGCAATAACAATTTATAATAAGTTACCCGATAAATTTAAACATTAATTTTAAATAATAAAATTTATTTAAAATTAAACTTAGAAAATATTTAATCGATAAATGTTCCTAAGACAAGAAAGAATATTTAATTTACAGGACTTTTTGAAAACATTGTAATATTTTTTTGACATTATTTTATAAAACCTACCAATATTATACCTAAGTTGTAATAATTTTGCACGCCCTGACGAGGCAGAATGTATAGGACCTTACATTCTGCCTCGAAGATCTATTGATGAGGATTCCTTAGAAGATTTATTGTACCGACATTCCTCCTAAAATAAATCATCATCATCAGCCTATAGCAGTCCACTGCTGACATAGGCCTACCTACCCTAATGAGGGCCATAGCGCACTGTCTTCAGCTTGCCGCATCCAGCATCTGCCTGCAGTCCTTCGCAGGTCGTCATCCCACCTGGCCGAGGACGTCGTACACTACGTAAAAATAAATGATTATATGACTATTATGGTATGACGTATTAACTGACAGTTCTGTTGTAGTATTTCCCTAGCATGAAACCTTCCCAGTATAGCTGTTCTGGATAAAAGAAGTTGGCGGTATTACTCCGCTGCGCGTGCCTCGAAAAGCACGTAAAGCTGTTAGTCCTGCGCCTGACCTCTCCCCGGTCGTCTCAGTCTGCCGTCACATAGGATTCAAATATTAAATATCAAAGTGCTTTATTGCCTCTAGACCTTACAGGACTCTTGGACACGTCACAAAATTCAAATGACATATATTCACAAATAGGTAGTTCGTAAAACTTGTAAATAGAGTAGAACAAGTTTTCTAAAGGCCATTCTTGTAGCCTCGATTTAAATGCCGTCGTAGAAGGTGCATCCCTTTGGATTGTGTCCAAAAACCAACCTTATGCTAAGGTACTATAGTCTATATATCTACTGTAGTCAGGCTATCATTTAATTGGTAAAATTATATTTAAAAGTCAGTTAATGAAATTTACAAGCAAATCTATCTATCTAACCAGCCGGTAACACCCACTGCTGGGTATATGCCTCTTCCTTATCTCACCACCCCTGCCGGTCTTGTGCCAGTCGGATCCACTGCTTCCCTGCAGCCCCTACAATGTCGTCTGACCATCGGGCAGGTGGTCTGCCTCGACGCCGCCGTATATCCCAAGGCCACCATTCGGTGATCCTTTTGTCCATCATCGGTGATCCTCTCTCCTTGCCAGGTGTCCTGCCCATCTCCACTTTAGCCTCGCAATCCAAATGTAGGCATTCGGATTGCGAGGCTAAAGTGTAGATGTATGTTGAAATTCGACGAAGAACTAAGGTCGAGCATGTAAGCATTCTCGACCTTAGTTCTTCATTGAATTTCAACGTTACCTTTTTGACTTGAAAACGTCTTCCATTTGCCAAAAGCAGCCCACCCCAGTTGGATTGCAAATAATACAAACAAATTAGAACTAGTATTTACAATTGAAACGATTGAGTTAATTGCAGACTGTTGCAAAAAATAGTAACTCAACTGATCTATACCGATACCCTAAGACGCTGGCTGCATTGTCCCAATGATTTATGTATAATTTTAGTATGTAACTAACAAATAAAGTTCAAATTATTAAAATGTTTATAAATTGACAACATTACGAGAAAAATAATTCGATTGAATATAATGTTTTAGTTGATTATTATATTTTAGCAAGTTAGTAAATACAATATTTCAACCCGATCCGTTCAGTCGTTTTGGCGTGAAGGCGTTAAAATAATTGTTACACCCTCACTCGACTTGATAATTATTATCCAGCCATCCATCCATCCATCTAAAGCATCCTTTGCTTTCATAATTTTAGTTTAATAGTCTGATAATTGGACGTGACTAAGTGCTTATTTTGTAAGCCTAAAGAAAAAAAGTTTTCGAATTCTGATATTATTTTATACTTATAGCTATTAATATGTATTTGTTAGTATGTCCCAATTAAATATTATTCTATATAACACGCCACCGTCTATACTTGTTCTAACTCTTCATGTCCATCCAAAGGTTGCCTGGCAGAGATCGCTTTAAGCGATAAGGCCGCCCATTGTACAACACATTCTTTATTTGTCTTTTTCCTGTCCAGTGTATCTGTTTTTATGGTGTGCAATAAAGAATTATTGTATTGTATTGTATATTCACCAAAATCGCACCACCATGTAGGAGAAATGTCATAGAAAATAATAAAAAATGCACGTTTTATTTAGTCAGGTAATGTAGGTAACATTCAGAAGACACCACACACAGGACCCTCAACGGGTTCAACTCTCCTGGTTGGCCGCATTCGACTCTTGGGGCTAAAGGTGGCTTTGGAAAAAACAGAGGCCCTCCTATTCTATGAAAGAGGGGGTAAGCCACCAAATGGTGCCTATATAAAAGTGGATGGAGCGAGGATCATGCTAACGACCCGCATGAGATATCTGGGACTTACGCTGGATAGAGCTTGGAAATTTACTGAGCACTTCCAGCTACTAACCCCCCGGATACAAAGTGCGGCGGGTTCTCTTGCACGCCTCTTACCCAATCTAGGCGGACCCAAGACATCCTGCCGCCGTCTTTTTACAGGGGTTATCCGCGCCATGGCCCTGTATGGAGCACCAGTGTGGGCGGATGCTCTAACAGCCAAAAACAGGGCTCTGCTGCGAAAACCGCAGAGATTGATGGCGATTAGAAGAATACGCGGCTACCGCACTGTGTCATACGGGGCCGCCTGTGCTCTTGCGGGATCTCTACCATGGGATCGAGAAGGGAAAGTGCTTGCCAAGTTGCACGAGCATAAAAAGGACGAACAGGCACAAGGGAACCGACTGGCTCCTCAGGAAATCCAATATGCGCGGGAACAAGCGAGGGAGGCTGCTATCCAGGACTGGGCCGAAGAACTGGATCTCGCGCGCTATGGCCGGTGGACTATTGACGCCTTACGTCCTGTCTTGGGAGAGTGGCTGCACCGGGAACATGGTGCCCTAACGTTCCGAGTGGTGCAAATACTGACTGGACATGGTTGTTTTGGGCGGTACCTGCACCGCGTTGCTAAAAGAGAGGCAACTTCCGCCTGTCATCACTGCGGTGCCCCCGAGGATACAGCACAGCACACCCTCGAGGAGTGTAGTGCTTGGTTGTCGCAGCGTCAGACGCTCGAAAGTGTAGTTGGTCAGGACCTCTCGCTGCCGAGCTTGGTGAATGCCATGCTTGACAGCGAGAGGGCTTGGGAAGCCATAGTCTCCTTCTGTGAAGATATCATTTCTCAGAAGGAGGCAGCGGAGCGAGTCAGGGAGGAAAGCCCTCAAGCTGAACCGCTCCGTCGGCGGAGGATCGGAAGAAGGCGACGGCAATTCCATAGCCTTCTTCCGCTTGATGGAGACCAGCTGGGTGATGGTGAGAGGAGAACCACCCCAGCATTGCACAGGTCTCCAACGGGGAGGGACGCCTTAACTGCTCCGGGATATGCCTCGCCCTCTCAAGGGGGGACAACAAGAAGGATCCGTCCCAGACGGATGATCACCGACAGGGTAGCGAGCGGTCGAATCCGCCCGGGAACCCGCAACCCTGTCAAGTGCCAGCGCGCCGTCAAACGAATCGTCTGGTGACGAGTGGTTTGATGACGCTCTGGCACTAAGGTGAGAGAGGAAGTATCGATGGGTTTTTAGTTGGTATGTCACTATCTGCTAACACTCTGTTAGTAGCTCAGTGGAGAGCCCAACATACCCCTCTAGCCCTCCTCAGGCTAGGGGCAATGCGCAACAGCATTTTCCCATCGTAAAAAAAAAAAAAAAAAAAAAAGGTAACATTCAGAAACATGCACCACACTGGTCGATTACACCAAAAAACCAGTTCGGTGATGACGACAATAATCTACATAATAATTAAATAATATTATTTTATGTTTGAATAACAGATTATGTAAAATTCATTTTAGGTATAGGGTGTGTCAAAGTTATCGACATAGCTCTGAGAATTAGCAAGCTGAAGTGTCAGTGGGCCGGCCATATCTCGCGAAGAACCTACGGCCGCTGCTGAGGCGAACGTGTTCTTGAATGGAGACCACGACTCGGTAAACGTAGTGTAGGACGCCCTCCAGGCGGGATGGTGACCTGCGAAAGACTGCAGGTAGATGTTGAATGCGTTAAGCTGTAGACAGGGCGCTATGGCGCTCATTCGGGGAGGCCTATGTCCAGCAGTGGACTAACATAGGCTGATGATGATGATATAGGGTATGTCAGCACGAAGAACCCGGTTCTTTACTAACTTGGCTGACAGAAGAGAACTATAAAATAAAATTATATGTATATGTATGTCACATGGATGAAACAACTGCCGAATGTTGAGGTTGGAAATATTAACAATAAGAGAAACTTTTTAAATGATAGATTGTGTAATTCGATTAACCATTGCTGGAGAAATTAACCCCCATATCTTTAGTCATTACCTCGACTTCGATTCAAACTCTACTCAACCTCCAAATGCGTTTCGGTATGCTTGATCGTAAAAAAATCCTTCACTCGAAACAGCCTTCGAGAATTTTTTCATACGAGTGGAATAACGAACTGTCATCTCAAGGTACCTCGCTACCTACCTTGAATGCTCCTCGAAATAGTTTGTTGTTATTTACAATGGATTTTGG
This sequence comes from Eupithecia dodoneata, assembly GCA_947044415.1. Lineage (NCBI taxonomy): Eukaryota > Metazoa > Arthropoda > Insecta > Lepidoptera > Geometridae > Eupithecia > Eupithecia dodoneata. Next base: position 12,183,353 of record OX345662.1, on the reverse strand, counting down.
AGACTATCTCAATTCCATTTACGACGATGAAACCTACAATTACCCATCGCGAAGGTATATAAGAGAGGTTGATATATAACCAAATTAACGACTAAGCATACCAAACTCGAGCATGTTTTGGAGGAATGTTCGAAACGCCCTTGAACAAGTTTGAGTGGAGAATAATTTGAGGTAATGACTAAAGATATGGGGGTAAGTAACATCACTATCACTACATAGTATAAAACAAAGTCTCTTCCCGCTGTCTGTCTGTCCCTTTGTATGCTTAGATCTTTAAAACTACGTAAGGGATTTTGATGCTGTTTTTTTATTAAATAGCGTGATTCAAGAGGAATGTTTCGATCATCTCCTTCTTTTTAACCGATTTATGAATGGGGTTATATATTCAACTGTAGTTATTTATTTTTTATTAGTATTTTCATCGATTTCTCCGTCAATTATGGAGCGGTTTCTGAAATTATTTATTTATGGGACGTGCAATGCGCACGTCCCATAAATAAATAGTACCGAGCTTAAAAAAACAACTTATTTATTTATTTTGGAAAATAATGACTACAACAATTTTGGTGATATCTTCGCCAATTCTTGTTCGATTTTCATGAATATTTTGTTGTAAAATATAAAAGTTAATTATGAAGTGGTCCTATAAAAGTTTAATCGAAAAAGTGCGTCGTAAAACGTTTTTTAAATATCATAACCTGTATCATAAAATGATAATTTTAACATAACTCTGGTTCCATGGCAACTGGCTTAAGTAACAGGTTTTTCATTTGTCGTTTCATCCATGTGTCACCCATCAATAACTCTTGACACCAAAGTAAATTAGACTTGAATTTTAACCCGCCGGGTCCTTAAAGATACTATGCCAAAATGCACTGATGGTCCAAAGGAACAAACGACAAAATGTGCAGCCGTCAAAACTTTCAGTTGGGACTATTGTCAAAACTTGAAAACGCACAAATCTTCTAGCGTCAAAATGTGCAATGAGTATTAACTAGATTTCGTTTTTAAAGTGTTCGTTTCAAAGGTAGCTTAGTCATCATCGTCCAATATCTTTGTCCAATGTACAATTAATCTAATACATTGGATGATTTCATATAATTAACTAGCAACACTGATATTTGATCAAAGATTTGGAGACTAGCTACTACTCTACTAACCCTTCTGACCGCGGCTTCGCACGCGTTATTTCAATAATAACGTGTTAAGGTTATTTCCGACGGAAACTGAAATTTTAAAGATTAAATTTTGCCTAATTTTGCCCTTTAAACTTCCTCTCTTCTAAGTACTTATTTTCTGTTTTGTGTGGTATAATGTGTTTTCTATCATGTATGTATGTTTTATTACACAAGAACTACACTTATGTAAAATTTCAGCCCGATCTGTTGGAAAGTTTTGGCGTGATGAAGTAACAATAATTCATCAATTAAGAAAACGTAATATTATTGTGATGGATTTTTATGTTCTCAACTATTCAAGTATTATTTATTAAATGAATCTTTAACATAAACAGCTCCGGCAGATTAACAATAATAATACCTACATTTATTTTATTTATTTAAAATAATTAAATAAATTATCATGAATGTGTCATGAATAAATTTCTGTGTTTTTAAAGGAATTTAGAAATAATTGCTATATTTTCTAAGTATTTTTTATTTAATATATTTGCGGGGCTCCCTTGCCCCAGACACAGCCCCGACAACATTCTCTTCGAACACTGCTATTATTCTTACCTACGTGATATTGACCTACTGTTTGTTGTGATTCCCCGTAAATTGTTATTGTAATAGAAATATCATTTTTGTTTTGTTAAAAATCATCATTATTATCATCATCGTACTCATTTGCGGGAAACAAGTTTTCCGCTTTGTTCAGTACTAGCTGTGCCCCGCGGCTTCGCCCGCGTGGTAATCTCTATTTCAAATGATTTATAAACCTTCCTCTTGAATCACTATATCTATTAAAAAAACCGCATCAAAATCTAAGCATACATAGGGACAGACAGACAATGGGGAAGCGACTTTGTTTTATACTATGAACTGATGCCAAAATGCTCGCCGTTTCTGCGGAGGATAGGATTCGCAACGAATACATCCGACAGACAACCGTTAAAATTATAGACAAAAGTTATCGACATAGCTTTTTTTTTATTTTTTATTTTTTTTATTTTTTTTCCGAACATAGAACCGATAACCGCTGGGGTAATCGTGTTCTTGAGTGGAGACCACGACTCGGTAAACGTAGTGTAGGACTAGGTGGGATGACGATCTGCGAAAGACTGCAGGTAGATGCTGGATGCGTCAAGCTGAAGACAGGACGCTATGGCGCTCATTAGAGGAAGCCTATGTCCAGCAGTGGAAACTTAGGCTTGGGACACGAGAATCTTCATTTCGTAAGCCGATGCGATTAGCCTTGCGAAAAACAAATTTATATATACATCAATGAGTTGTCCTCCATAAAAACAAATAATATAAAACAAGATAGTAAATACAATAACATATCCAACAACATAGTAATGAAGTAAAATGAGTAAGTAAGCGACATTGTTACTTCTAGCCGCTATAACTAGCTAGGTACCTTGTACGTGTGTTATAAAATGTTTTACGTTCTTGTGTAATTTTAAATTTTATTTGCTTAACCATAATTTTGAATCATCATTATCATCATCAGCCTATATTAGTCCACTGCTGGACATAGGCCTTCCCCAATGAGCGCCATAGCGCCCTGTCTTCAGCTTGACACATCCAGCATCTACCTGCAGTCTTTCGCAGGTCGTCATCCCACCTGGTCGGAGGGCGTCCTACACTACGTTTACCAAGTCATGGTCTCCACTCGAGAACACATAATTTTGAATGCGCAAGGATAATGCAGAGTTTTTAGGGTTCCGTACCCAAAGGGTAAAACGGGACCCTATTACTAATACTCCGCTGTCCGTCCAGTCGTCTGTCTACCACCAGGCTGTATCTCATGAAACGTGATATGTAGTTAGATAGTTGAAAATTTCACAGATGATGTATTTCTATTGTCGCTATAACAAAAAATGTTAAAAAAACAATATAAAATTAGTATTAAAGGGGATCCCATACAACAAACATTATTTTTTTGCTCGTTTTTGCTCGATATTGATAACGGCAACAGGTAGACGCTTGAAATATTCACACAATATTAAGTTATATAGCTATATTCACTTTAATAAATAAATAAATAAATTACAATAAACAATTCTTAGTATTAACAAATTCATACAATTATTAAGAGACGCGCTTTTCTTTACATAGCGTTATTCAGTATAAAGCATTGTTCATTTTCAGTAGAATTTAACTGTATTTCCCAAATTTCGAGGTAACATTTTAGGTTTTCTATTATCTAATTGTGACTTAGTTCTACGTTCTACGGTAACTCTTTTAGTGTTCAGGCTGTACGGCTCTGGAACAAACTGCCTGTTGATATTACACTTGCACCTTCCATTAACTCCTTCAAATCTAAACTGAAGTCCCACTTTCTATCTTTAGCTATCTAACATTTTCTCTCTCTTTTTCTCATTCAGTTACTGTCACTTCAGTTGTGGTTATTGTTATTTGTAGTTTATCTGTTAGGTTAGATTATTAAAGTAGCTTGCAATGTACATATATAGTTTGTATCTTTTTATTTTTTGTTTTTGATATTTCTCTATCTGTTTGTTTGTGATCTACCAATCCTTAGTTAACTTATATCTTTTTCTCCATGCCTAGGTTGCCTGGGAGAAATCGCTGTCAGCGATAAGGGCACCTATTGTACTTTTTATGTGTGATATTTAGATATAAGGTGTTATTTTATAGTTTTAAGTGCAATAAAGTGTTAATTCATTCATTCATTCATTCTTAGGTATTATAGTCGCCTTGCCAGACCTTGCAAATCTGTTTTTACCAAAAAAGTCACGACAATATTGACTATTAGTAGATAAAGAACTAAAATGTGTCGGACATTCAGGACTTAAAAAAAATAACAATATTCACGTGTACCAAGATTTATTTTTTTTCTTTTCAAAAAACGAGTAAAAACTAAAGCAGTAGGTATACCTGTTATCTGTCAACAGGAAAACTACTAGAATCCCACCAAACTAGTGCTCTTACCTCTGAGATTATATATTTAAGGGAAATACGTTGGTACATGCTGGGTATATCCACGCGATTTCAAAAACCTGATCAAAAATGGAATGAAAAAATAAAACAGTATTAGTTAGGCACTTATCTTAACTGCCTGTTGATATTACACTTGCACCTTCCATTAACTCCTTCAAATCTAAACTGAAGTCCCACTTTCTATCTTTAGCTGTCTAACATTTTCCTTCATTCTTCTCTCTTCCTCATTCAGTTACTGTCTCTTCACATGTGACTTGTAGCTCCAGCTGTGATCAGTTTTTATCAAGATTTATCTCTGCGGTACCTTCCTATTGTATTCAGTTTTTATTTTATAGTTTATCTTTTAGGTTATTTCCTAATTTAAGTATCTTTGTATTGCATGCAATGTATATAGTTCGTATCCTTTTTTTTTTTTTATTTCTTGTTTTTGATACTTCCATTTGTTTGTGATGTACCAACTCTTAGTTTGCTTATATCTTTTTCTCCATCCCTAGGTTGCCTGGGAGAAATCGCTGTCAGCGATAAGACCGCCTATTGTACTTTTAATATGTAATGTTTAGATATAAGGTGTTATTTTATAGTTAAGAGCAATAAAGAGTTCATTCATTCATTCATTCATTTTATCTACATATTTTTTCATTCGCAATTTTTTTTGAATTTTGCGTTGATATGCATTATACGAGTACCTAGCTTAGCCTGTCTATTACATAAAGTTCTTAATTGATAAACTGGCCACTTCATGTCGGCCCTCTAGTAAGAATCTTAACACTTTTGGTGCCTACGCACATGCTAAAGTAGAGCGCCTCGAGAAATAGCAAGCTGAAATGATAGTGGGCCGACCATATCTCGCGAAGAACCGACAACCGCTGCTGATGCAAACGTGTTCTTGTGTGTAGACCACGACTCGGTTAACGTAATGTAGGAAACCTTCCGAGCAGGGGGATGACGACCTGCGCAAGACTGCAGGCAGATGATGGATGCGTCAAGCTGAAAACAGGGCGCTATAGCGCTCACTAGGGAGGCCTATGTCCAGCTGTGGACTAACATGGTTTGATGTTAATGATAAAACATGATTAATCTTGATAAAAAACTCTCTGAGTTCATAACCCAATCGAATAACATGCTGGCCTAAAGGTCTCGAAGCAATTCGTAAAAATACCTAACCCAATGTAAACTGACCTATTTTGTCGGTCGCTTCATATCGTCAATGTTTTTCATGGCAAGCAATGAGTATGTACCTATAGCTATCAATGACCGATCACATTAAGGTGCATCCACACACTGGAGTTACTTTGTTAAGCTACTTATTTATAGAGCAACATTTGTATTTTGTAGAGCAACATATGCAACATGAAGTAATGCAAATTTTCATAAATGCAAATTCTTTGTGGTCTAGTCTAGATCATGAAAATCTCATTCAAAATTTCAGCAAAATGGTCAATTAATTGGTAAAAATATTACTTATTAATTCGTTTTTTATGACAATATTTTGCACACAGTTTCAAAGTTAATTGGCTGGATAAGAATGCCGAAGCATTTTCATGTCCATTTTTCATTTAAGTAACTTTTCTGTGCCCGTTCTCACAAAATTCAAAACTTCAGAATAATATAATGCTTGACTATCCACACAGTACCTACCACACATAATCCAAAGTGTGACTTACCGCCGATTTTTCAGCAAGCGACAAAAAATCGTCGTGTGTAACCACACCTTACGCTGCGCGCTGCTCCAGTATTAGACAGTACAGTACCTACATATAAGACAATGACACATCACTTCAGCACGCCGCGGCGCGACCGTTCAGTGCACGGCAGACTTTACCCGCGACTGCTTGTTTCAAAACAACACTGACACATCCCACAAAACCCCGACGTAACTCAAAACAATACAGTAAAATACGGTAAAGTGAAGCCTAAACACAGCATTTCTCATCCAGTTATCAAATTTAGCTGATAAAATAAAACTTCAAGTATATTTTTCGTTAAGTGTACATTTAGTTTGTGATAAATTGACTTTGAAAACCTGAAATTCAGGGGACCTTATCATTGGGAGAATAAGGTAATAAAATTAGAATACTAAGCACATAGATAATTTTTAAGGCAACCTGAATTGTACTTTTATTAAGAATAGAGTTAGAAAGTAAAGAAAGAAGCCAAATAAATTTATTGAAACCCAAAACGCACAGTATTAGAAGCTACAGTAAAACCTATAGGTACCTATTTATTGATTAAGTTCTTGGGTACTTTCTCCACCATCATTAAAAACGAATTTAACTCAAAAAAAAATTGAATGAAACACCAATTTGTGGGTTAGCTTAAAAAAAATGTTATTTTGAATGTATGCACATTTAATGCGGTTTCAAATTGTTATGTTATATTATGTCACCATGAAAAACAAAGAGAATATCTCTTCACAGGGTGTTTTGTTTTGATATCTTTGATTGAAAATAGTCATTGCATTGAATTCCAGCGATTATCGATAGGTACTTGTATGTCACCCCACGGCAAGGTAGGTCAACCCTTACAAATTTATTAAACAGTAGGTCGTTGCGTTGCGTTAGGGTACCGTTTTTTTTCGCCTTTCTTCTACCCTTATTTTACCAGCCAGATGATTTGTGAACTTCGAATTGTATAACTGCAGTTTGGTTTTTCGATTGGAGCTTCATCATCATCAGCAGCCTATAGCAGTCCATTGCCGGACATAGGCCTCCCCTTATGAGCGCCACAGTGCCCTGTCTTCAGCTTGACGCATCCAGCATCTAAATGCAGTCCTTACCTGGCCGGAGGACGTCTACACTACGTTTGTCGAGTCGCGGTCTCCACTCTAGGACACGTTTACCCCACCGATTCGACAATTGGAGCTTATCGGAACCTTATTGAGAATTGCCTAACGCCTACAGGAGGAGAGAACTTACTAAAATGTTTGTTTTTGACCATAAAGTCACATTTAATTTTAAAAGTTTTAATTAAAGTTTTAATGTAATTAAGTCTTGAGAAACGTATTATATTCTAATTGAGCTTCATTTAAGGTCCGATTAGAAATTTCGGTTTTATAACTGTGTAGTTCTTATAACTTTGAGACCAGGTAGGTATGTCTTTTTGCATAATCTTTCTTTCTTCATGAGTCTGTATTCGAAGACCTGGTATATCTACATACAGCAGTATAACAACTATCCCGAGCACTGATATGTAAGCTATATTATTGTGTAAATTTCATTATAATCCATTCAGAAGTTTTTGCGTGAAAGAGCAACAAACATCCTCACAAACTTTCGCGTTTATAATATTAGGACTATAAATAAATAAATCACTTCACCATAAGAGTGGTATCATCTCAGAATGACACACATTTAGACATTTTACCTTTGATGAAAGAAACTACAGAGGGACTCGAGTCAAAAGAGTCAAGGTTGAAACCAATGTATCAATCTCTTCGTGCATAATAGCACCGTACGCACGCACTATCTACAGGTTCTTTCATCTATGGATGTAACTGGACTGGGGACTCCAATATCTCGTCTCCCAAGCCAACCTAACCTGCACGTCTACACCCTGCTAGATAACGAACTACGTGAAAATATCAAACCTTCATAATTTAATAACTCATTGATTTTACAATTATTTTCCATTACTTGACACTGGCAGAAAAGTGTCCAAAGTTTCAATTACCATAGAATCATCATCATTTATGGGTGATTCTTCGACGATAATACTGTCATAGTACAGTGATTGGTTGTAGAATTCGGCCCCAGGTTTTGACACAGGATGCTGGGCAGCACCAATAGCTTGCTAAGGGTGCTAGTGGACAGACATCGCAGTAGGTAAGGCACTGGATGTCAAGTCTAATGAACCCTTATGCTAAACAAGTATATTACATAAATTAAATTGTACCTAAGTATTAATGTGAAAAATGTAATGTAATTTCACCGTGATATAATTTTTAACTACATATACTAATCATAATATGGATGTACCTTATAATGTGTGAATCTATAAACGAATTTAATTTAATGTTGCGTGACCTGCACGCGGGCGGCAATCATCATGTCAGGAAAAAAGACCTAATCAAAAATCAGCTCAAAATGAGGAACGCACATGTCAATGATGCGGTAGGTACTTTCGTCTGGGTACTTATAACAAAGAAGAATTAGAACAAACACGCTCGTATTGATTTTCCACGTTGGCTGTAAGCCAGGATAGACAGTCTTCGGAACAGGCTGAAACATTGTCGCAAAAATTGCATCATTCTTGCAATAGTTTCTTTTACGTTTAATAGTGGATTCTTACATTAACTAGAAAGCGAATGAAATACCTGAATTAACGCTGTTTTAAATAATAATCCGTTGGAAATACGTATTTTATACTCAGGATAATTTTTAATCGACTTCGTAAAAAGAAAAAGGCCTTATGTTTCGCTGTACCTGTTTGTTTTAATGAGGCATTTTTGTTGATTGCTCTTTCATTTATGACTGATGTTGAAGATTATGTTTTTCGTTATTGTAGAAATCTCTATACAACATCGAAAACATTTTCAAATCCCGAGATTTTTCCATTTAAATATTATTATTCCGACTATTAGTGCATATGCCACAAATATTAAGTACCTACTGTAATTGTAGGATTCGATGTCAGTTTTTAGTTATTTCAAAAAAATCAAAAGATTATCTATATATTTATTTTTCTAAAACCAGATTTAATACTTAAACCGCGAAGGAATTATTAAAATCGATTGGCAAAGATATTGATTAACAAACATACGTCTAAGAAACTTCTCCTTTTTTAAAGTCGGCTGTCAAAGGAATCTTATGACTCAATTCAAAAACTTCGTTCGTTCACCTAAAACGTGTTTGTTAACGTCATTGTAATAATTCAATTCTGCAGTCAATACTCTTATCGAACCCGAGAGAGGTCAACAACCTCGGTTATGCATCGGTGCAGCCGTATGGGATCACTGGCAGACTTTTTAAATCGATTTATTTATTTATGCTTATATCCTACTAATATCTTTTCCCCATCAAAAGGTTGCTGGAGAAATATACCAACAACAGGCGGCCTTATTGCTATCAGCGATAAGGCCGACTATTGTACTGTTTGTTAATATTTAGATCAAAGGTTTTTTTATTCTGTTATTTTTTTATTGCAATAAAGTGTAAATTCATTCATTCATTCATTCATACTGCGATCACTAATATTGTAAAAGCGAAAGTAATTCTGTCTCCGTCTGATTGTTGCTTTTTCAGAAGACGATATCATGATGAATGACATAGATTACTTTTTATCCCAGAAAAGCGAAAGTTAAGTCGCGGGCGGACTCTAGTCTATCATAATTTTAAAAGTCACTTATAACGGGATATCATGGTAAATATCCCGTTATAAGTGACATTTCTGTATTTTTTTTCTTTGTCGCACGTGCGACTATGACGCCCTGTGCTTCGAAGTTTTTGTTAGTTTCGACGCTTTTGTGTTCATAGCATCATGGTTGAGTTATAAGTCATCATCATCAGCCTATAGCAGTCGCTGCTGGACATAGCCCTCCCCCAATGAGCGCCATAGCGCCCTGTCTTCAGCTTGCCGCATCCAGCATCTACCTGCAGTCCCTCGCAGGTCGTCATCCCACCTGGTCGGAGGGCGGGTAGTTATAAGTTATTAGTTTCAAAAGTTTTATCATAATTTGTTTCTTGTTTCAGAAAAATCTGAAAAATGTTTTGGTTAACGAGCCCAGACCTCAGCAAGCACCAGAAACTCATCAGAAGTAAGTCTCTATTTACTTTCAACCGACATAAACAAAAGAAGAGGAGGTTCGTTCTTCGGCTGTAAGATATTTTAAAGTGTCTATTCGTCGATTTCTCAGTCAGTCATGGATCATCATCATCATCATCATCAGCCTATAGCAGTCCACTGCTGGACATAGGCCTCCCCCAAAGAGCGCCATAGCGCCCTGTCTTCAGCTTGCCGCATCCAGCATCTACCTGCAGTCTTTCGCAGGTCGTCATCCCACCTGGTCGGAGGGCGTCCTACACTACGTTTACCGAGTCGTGGTCTCCACTCAAGAACACGTTTGCCCCATCGGCCGTCGGTTCTTCGCGAGATATGGCCGGCCCACTGCCACTTCAGCTTGCTAATTCTTTGAGCTATGTCGATAACCTTGGTTCTCTGTCGGATGTATTCGTTACGAATCCTATCCTTCAGAGAAACTCCGAGCATAGCTCTTTCCATAGCTCGCTGAGCGACTTTGAACTGGTGGACCAGCCCTATCGTGAGTGTCCACGTCTCAGCTCCGTAGGTCATAACGGGTAGGACGCACTGATTGAAAACTTTCGTTTTCAAGCATTGCGGTATGGATGACGTGAAGACTTGACGTAGTTTCCCAAACGCTGCCCAGCCCAGCTGGATCCTCCTTTTGGCCTCCTTCTCGAAACTGTTTTTACCCAACTGCAGAATCTGCCCAAGGTAAGTGTACTCGGAAACAGTTTCGAGAAGGTGACCATGTCACCTTCTCGAAACCGGTGACGGTGACAGTCATGGATGGATTTGGAAATTAATTTCACTATTGTATGGAGAATGGTGGTGGTCGCATAAAAATATTCCCTAGGGATTTTTATTTATTCCATCAAGCATACAAAATAGCATAACACTTTTTAAAATAACTTTTGGTGACATCTTCGTCAATTCTTGATGCTTCTTTCGTTGTTTATAGGTTAATTTCGATTTGGTTCCATAAAAGCATAATTCACGAGGAAAATGTGCGCTGTATCTACACGTAGCTAAAACATGATAATTTTCACAATCACTGGTAGTAAATGATTTCCACGGCAATAAGGGGTCTGCTTTGAAAACAAATTACAAATTTAATGGATTTTGGATCGCATAAAACGGAGCAACAAAGCAACGCACGTTCAGCAGTAGGTAAGGTTGTTCGTTTCGTGCGATCCGTCAACTGAAACTTTGCATTTCGTGTTTCATAGTAGGCCTCTTTACATTCGTCGTTTCTATCCATTACTCATCACATTGAACTATATTTAACTTGAGTTAATATTCAAGTTAAATAAAGATGTATGTCAAAACTTGAAAAATTAGCTCGCGCTATATTAGATCGTGTTCCGGGTTTAGAAATAATTCCAAACCCATTTTCGTCATCCATGTTGGTAGTTGTTTAAAACACGTGGAATTATTATTATATCTGGTTTTTGTAGGTCGAGGTCGTTCGGTTTATGTACATTCACGAGTATTTTTTAGAGTTTTAATTGTTTTCTTCGTTCTACGAGGAATAAAAATGGGCGCAAAAAAAATCTGTTGCGTAATCTAAACTATAAAAAATGCAACCTCGCGCCTCGCAGTAGAATTTTTTGATTAGTAGCAAACTTTTTGTGGGGTAGGTCCCTCTCGCCGCTCGCTTACCGCAGGCAGGGACCAGACCGCAGGTGATAAGTTCTCGCAGGAGCGAGCACCTGTGCGGGTAAACATAGGTGCACTATATTAGTGCACCTGTGTTTACCCACACAGTTGTGCACTATAAAATAAGTCCAACGCCTAGTCTCCGTTGAGACTAGCTGCCGGATAGGAGAACATCGTCATCTCAGATGCAAATGATATATCGTCGGCGTAGAGCGAAAAATCATCAACTCGCTTTTTGGCCCAAATTGAGTTAAACATGTCATGACAATCACCGATTTTTTCTGCATTTTTCATTCTTACAAACATGTCTGTAGCTATCATAGTTTTCATTTCAGAATATGCGAAAAAACACTAATTCTACATTTGGACTATAATATTGTAGTCGAAAATTAATTAACTTACTTAGGTATTTTATCTCTACTGGGAGAAATCGCAATCCGATACCTAAGTCGAGTTGATTACTTTTCCTTATTATAAAATAGGTAATTATAAAATAGTAACAAGAACCCAAAATTAACTTAATCCACTTGATTAGTTTTAGAGTGACTGGTTCGATACAAAACATGAAAGCGAAAACTAACCAACTCTAGTTAATGAGTTTTCGATCAACATTTATGAAAAATACGCTAACTATGCAGGAGCAAGAAATCATTAAACTGGTTTAAAGAGTTCTATCCTAATAATTGTGGACACAAAGCTTTGTTTTTCATTCAAAATCTCCGTTCGTCAGGCGAATTTGGCGCGCAACTTAGGTTACATAGTTGTACCGGTTGTACGTCTTTGATTTTATCGACTGAGATTCGGGTGTCTGGTGTCTCTTATTCTCGGAGTTTACGTTGACCGATGCCCACGCGTGTTGATAAATAATTACTTAACGTATTATTTTTTATAATGAACAATGATGAGTAAAAAAGTTGAAGTGAAACTAGACAATTCACACAGCGTTATCCAAGCTCAAGCAAGCATTATTTTATTGCTTCGTTCTATTGCCATTCATTTATTTCGGGAAACCCTTCATCATAATGAAGAATCGAAGAGTTCTGACGTGGATAAGTTTTTTCAAAACAGAGACTGCTATGAGTCTACTCCGCCATCTGCTGTATTTAGTCCAAATATTTATCTACCAAATATCCAGCAACCGCACTCCTCTATCAATCTCGAAGACTTGATCGAACAAGATGTTATAGTGAAGAACCCAAACCAGTTTTTATTGCAATTAATAGTTACCATGCCAGTAAAAACATTAAAGGCTAGAATTCCAGATCAAAAACATCGATGTACCTCAAACGAATACTATTTCATCAAAAATGACACCAAAATAAGGGTGTGCAATCCGTTTTTTATGAAAACATTGTGCATTTCAAATGGACCAATAAATAAAGCACTGAAACATAAGAACGAGTTCGGCAATTTTGCGGGGAAAGACGGACGTGGTTCCCATGACCCTGTGAATAAAACGAGTCCTGATTCCGAACAAAAAATTTTTGATCTCATAAACTCCTTTCCCCGTCAAGAATCTCATTATTGCAGAAAAACAACCCAAAGGCAGTATTTAGACAGCAAACTAAGCATTGCTAAAATGTACGAGCTTTACAAAGAACAACTGGCGCTGACTAACGAAAAACCGAGTTCTTTGTATGTTTACAAAAGAATATTTGGATCGGAGTTCAACTTTGTAATTTTTCGTGTCAAAGAAGGATCTGTGCATGATATGTACACGTTATGATGATACCGGTCGACCTGCAAACCTTAAAGAAGATTATGATGCCCATATTGCGAGAAAAATTGCGGCACAAGCTGCCAATTTACTAGACAAGCAACGATCTATTGAAGACGAAACCTATCTTGTACTCACAGCTGACATGCAATCAACATTGCATATTCCTGTTTGTGGTGTTGGCATCCTCTATTATACCCGAAAGCTGAATGTGCAGAACTACACGATTCATACTGCAAAACCTCCTAACAAAGCTTACTTCATTACATGGAATGAAATAAATGGCAAAAGAGGCAGTGTTGAGATCGCATCTGCCATAAACTGGTGGATCAGTAGGGTACCATCTTCTGTTAAAGAAGTCACTATTTACTTGACACTTGCGCAGGCCAGAACCGAAATCAATTTATAACTGCATTTTTGGTGCATTTGAGTCAAAGACCCGACATAAATTTTGATGAAGAAAAAGAACAGAGGCACACGCCAGTTTACTCGATGATTGACTAGAAATCGGAAATCGATTATGGTTTGCGCGCGCTCTAAAAGAAAGCGAGAAAGAAAATATTTTTATTTACTTACCTTAAAAACTAGCATACACAACAAACTTAAAACGAGAACGACGACTAAACGAGAGTCAGCAGAACCTTAAATAGTGAAAGAACTTACCTATGAAGAAATAATTGATGTCAAGACCCTGACAGAGAAATTTATTACCAACACAAGCAAGGGTAAAGACGGGAAAAAATAATGTGGCTAAAAATAAAATGTCTCAGGTTCGAAAAGGAATATCCAGGCATAGTAAAGTTTAGGTACAGTCACGATGGCCCGTATTCCGAATTCGATGCGTTCCAAAAACAAAAAAAGGTGGTCCTACGAACTAGGAATTAGGAAAAGAATGAGGCTTCAGGAAGGCTATAGCGCAAGAGAAAGTGATTTGATTGGTCAACTAAAGGCATTCAAAATCCCTATAGCTTACACAGCTCCTCTTCCGATTTCTGAGGTTTTTGCATGTGTTTTTATTATATTTTTTATAAAAGTAGAACAATTTCATTTTATTATCAAATATTTTTGTCTCTATTATCTGATAAGGTGACATAAAATCAAAAAATAGCTTAAAGTAGAGAGTCTAAAATAAGCACTAAAATACCTTTTGAATTTTCAAAAGCTAGTTCTATTTTAACTAACTCAAGATAATTCTCATTCAAAATAGCCAAAACATGGGCAAAAAGTAACCAACTCTATTTAACAAATCACTAATTAAAAATGTCGATGCAGGATTTGAGGGCGAAAAATAACCAAGTAAGTTTTATGTCGAAATCTCTAATAAAAAAACAAATTACATTAAATGTAGTACTTTAAACCTATGCGCTTTTCTATTTTCTATGATATGAGACCATAAAATTTAAAATATCTTATACCAAACGGAAGTAATCTTTTTTTTTCATTTGAAAAACTTTAAACCTTCATAACTCAAAACACCAAATGACCTACTTGATGACTTTTCGCTCTACGCCGACGATATATATGAATATCAATTATCATAGGTACTTCCTACTTTAATATTATTCACGCGAAAGTTTGTATGTATGGATGTTTGTTACTCTTTCACGCAAAAACTACTAAACGATCGGGCTGAAATTTTGCATACAGGTAGTTCCAGGCCTGGAATAAAACATGAGCTATTCTTTATCTCTTTTGTTCCAATAGGATAGAAATAACCTTAAAACGTTTCCATAGAAACAACGCGTGCGGAGCCGCGGGCAGAAACTAGCAATTATTTAAACAACTATTGAATTTAGTTTTCGTACTTTCGTTAACTGAAAAAACTGAGAATGTACCTATTTGCCATACTTCGATAAATATTGTATGAACCTATAACGAAAGCATTAAGTATAGACATGCACTATACTGGCATCACAGATGGTCCTATTATGTACATCTCATTCATTATTTCCATTGTAGATCATTTCCAATAGAATTTGCATGCTTCTATACCCCTCAGATGCCTCCTGTGGTATGCGAGCGGCTAGCAAACTGCAAAAATATGGTCAGTTCTAGTAGAGACTGAAAAATAATAAAACCGGCCATGTTCGAGTCGGACTCGCGCACGGAGGGTTCCGTAACGTTATCTATAAAAACGAGCAAAAAAACTTCATCACATTTTTTGTATGGAAGCCCCCTTAAATATTTATTTTATTCTGTTTTTTAGTATTTGTTGTTATAGCGACAGCAGAAATACATCATCTGTGAAAATTTAAACTGTCTAACTATCACGGTTCATGAGATACAGCCTGGTGACGGACGGACAGCGGAGTTTTAGTAAAAGGGTCCCGTTTTACCCTTTGGGTACGAAACCCAATCCATCACTTGACCGAACAGTGCTGGTAGAGACCAAAAACAAAACCAAAAATTAATTAACACAAAAAGAAAACCTCATGATGACTTGTATGATTTCGCAGTAACATATTCCTATCTGACCACCTGCCCGAGTCAGACGACATTGTGGCTGTGTTGAAGCAGTGGATCCGACTGGCACAAAACCGCCAGGGGTACAGAGATAAGGAAGAGGCGTGTACTCAGCAGTGGGTGTTACCGGCTGATTAGATAGATAAATATATATTCCCATCTCAAAATGTTGAAAACCTAGAATGAGTGGTAACACTTATTCTTGACCGACAATGTTGGAGAAAAAAGTTCTGCAATTAACAGTTAACTATGCAATAAAAGGGAATAAAATCCTCCTTATCGATTACGATAACGGAGACTAATGTAGGCCACAAGCAGTCGTTTGTAAGTCACAACATCCACATTCCTTATGGAGCTGGCCATGCAATGTCGTGAGGCAAACGTTATTGTTAGTGATTTTTTGTTGAGTTTGTGTAAAGAGAGATACAAAATAAAGAACATTTCTTTGCATAAACATATTGTGGTAATACAGAGAGCAAAAGTTATCGACATAGCTCTAAGAATTAGCAAGCTGAAGTGGCGGTGGGCCGGCCATATCTCGCGAAGAACCGACGTCCTCTAGGGCAAACGTGTTCTTGAGTGGAGACCACGACTCGGTAAACGTAGTGTAGGACGCCGTCCAGCCAGGTGGGATGACCTGCCAAAGACTGCAGGTAGATGCTGGATGCGGCAAGCTGAAGACAGGGCGCTATGGCGCTCATTGGGGGAGGCCTATGTGCAGCAGTGGACTAACATAGTACCTACAGTAGATATGTAGGTACTTAATAATAATTATATCAAATATTTTATAACAAATTATTAAGATTAAGTAATTAGATTAAATGTATTAAAAAAACATGCATTGGTATTATTATGAATATGAATAATTGTGTAGGTAGTATGTATTTTATTTCTGTCTATGATTCTCAGTCTCCGTAACTCAAATTCGTAATTACATTGTATTAATTACATTGTACATTGTATTACGCCATGTTTATTTAGGATAATTATAATGAATTTATATCTTGAGCGAGTGATATATTCATCTTTCTGACAAAACTCCATTACTTACAATAAAAATTTAAAAAAGGGTTGCCTATATAATTTATCACCCACATAAATTAATGCGAAAGGGAAAATTCTCAGTTCAGGGTAAATATATAGATATTCTGTGGTTAAGGTAAAAAAATATAATAATAATAACCGGGTAGCCCTCGCTTTTAGATTTACTCTCATAAAGGGTCTCTGTGCTGTTGGCTTGGGCCCCACGCAAAGAACCGAGTCATTGTATGGCCCGAGATCAAGGAAATGAGAAACACATAATAATAAAATATAAAGCTATTTTTCAAAATATCTTAGGACTAAAGGATAACAAAGAACTACACTCCTTAAATTCCGATAGAAATATCAATGCGTGTGCCTGAACTAAGTGAAAACCTGTTTTAGAACGAAAGGTCGTATTATGTTCTTTAATAACACCGTCATCAAATTATGCAGGCGTATAAACTCGTATGCACTATCCCAAGATTTACATATCCTAGTAATCGTATCTTGATACCTCTTCTGTCTTCGGTGTGAATTTGTCTTTGTTATAAAAACTTCCTAACCAGACTCCGGTGGGATGACGGCCTACGAAAGATTGCAGGCAGATGCTGGATGCGGCAAGCTGAAGACAGGGCGCTCTGGCGCTCATTAGGCTTAGGACTAATATATGTAAATAAATAATGCTGGACAATGAACACAGCCTCAAGCTAAGCAGAGCTTATGTTATGGGTTCTAGATAACTGATATACATAATACAATACATTACATAGATGTGTTTTATTATACATAGAAAAACGACCAGAACACCCAAAACTAACTATCTGCAGATCGTACAAACATAATTTGTCCCGAGGCGGAAATCGAACTCGCAATCTTCTGCGTCGCAGGCGGACCTTCGCCGAAATAGGGGTTCATTTTTATAGAGGTATATAATATATTATGTGTTTCCATGATCTACCTGCTACCTGGTCCTTTGGGAGGCAAGCGTGGGGTGGAATCTAACAGCGCAAGGGTCCGATTAACAGTTAATTATTATTACCGTTTCAGGGGGCGTCATCACTAAAACATCAGTTGCCGTGGTGCTGCTCATCATTCCTCTGCTGTCCATCATCCTGGATCCCCTCAGACTGGCCATCAGATATGTAAGTTCAAGCTCTATCATAATACTCCTCACTCTGTGATTCAGCGACCCTAACTAGATTTTAGTCTCCATCACAGAACTTTGTCATCAGCGAGCTATGGAAAGAGCTATGCTCAGAGTTTCTCTGAAGGATAGGATTCGTAACGAATACATCCGACAGAGAACCAAGGTTAACGACATAGGTCAAAGAATTAGCAAGCTGAAGTGGCAGTGGGCCGGCCATATCTCGCGAAGAACCGACGGCCGCTGGGGCAAACGTGTTCTTGAGTGGAGACCACGACTCGGTAAACGTAGTGTAGGACGCCCTCCGACCAGGTGGGATGACGACCTGCGAAAGACTGCAGGAAGATGCTGGATGCGGCAAGCTGCCCTGTCTTCAGCTTGCCGCATCCAGCATCTTCCTACTTCCTACTTCCTTCGCTATGGCGCTCATAACGGGAGGCCTATGTCCAGCAGTGGACTGATATAGGCTGATGATGAGACTTGACATCCAGTGCCTTTGCAGGCTACTGCAATGTCTGTCCACCAGAACCCTTAGCAAGCTATTGGTGCTGCCCAGCATCCTGTGTCTGACCGATGTTATTTTGTGATGACTGTAGAAACCAAGGGTAAATCTTTATTGTACCTCTTTATATTATCTATGTACTGTCTGTCTTCCAAATAAATTAAAATAAAATAAATAAATAAAAAAACTTAAATAAAAATGCTAACAACACAACAATAATTGGACACGCACAACGATAAATGAATGAAATTGGAAATGAAAACATGACAGTTTCCATCCTATGTTTTGAACTTCGGCGATTTGTTCAGATGACAAACATATTTTCCACCAGTCTTTAATATGTATAAAATATATCTACTATATAACTATATCTTTACATAGTATAAAATGAAGTCGCTTCCGTTGCCTGTTCTCATAAATATTTTAAAGTACTGAACGGGTTTTGATGCAGTTTTCAGAAAAAGATAAAGATGAATGATGCAGATTCAAGAGGAAGGTAAGTAAATTATTTGACACATAGATTTCCACGAGGTCGAAGCCGCGGGGCACAGCTAGTATACCATAATAAAGTTTGTAACAAAGTTGTTTATAAAAATATGTTGGATTTTAGAACCGAGTATATTTTTTATGGTTTTAGTTGGATTCAGTGTATGTGCAAAGACCAGTAGACAAGTGATCTCACTGAAGGCATTTTACTGACGCTCTGAAAAAATATTTAAATACTTAATAATAATGACAGATAGGATGAGATCACATTTAAGTAATTTAAGGAAATGCCTCACGAAACCCTTGTGGTGTTTTCGTGTTCCTTTTATCATAAAATGTACCTTTAAGTTTACCTTTTAATTAATAATACCCTTTACGGACTATGTCATGATTATATAATCAAAATAAAACGAAAAAATATACCTGGTTACTGACATATGTATGTATGTAGATATATTTTTTCATTTTGTACCTACTTATTCAAAATAAGTACATATAACTTGCGGAAATTTACACGAAAATGATTACTTACATCTAATTATCCGACTAATATTATAAACGCGAAAGTTTGCAAGTATGGATGGATGTTTGTTACTCTTTCACGTAAAAACTACTGAATGGATTTTAATGAAACTTTACAATAATATAGCTTATACATCAGAATAACACATAGGCTACAATTTATAAAGATATATTGTATATTATCCAAAATATCTATCACCACGCGGGTGAAACCGCGGGGCGCAGCTAGTATAAAAATATAATAAATTCTAATTCGGCGTATTTTAAGAAACTATAAATCGACTTCAAATTCATAAATAGTGGAAATGGATTTGGATGGACCACTTCGATAACGCGATCTAATTGAGATGAATATCAAGTGGCGACATCTAGTTAAAATTTAAGTCTAATTTAGTTTAATCTGATGAGTGATGGATGACTCGTTTACTATGTGTCAAACGACGACTGAAAAAAACCTCTTGTTTAGGGGGGCTCCAACATCTCGTCTCCCAAACCAACCTAACCTGCACGTGGTACACCCTGCTAGATAACGAACTAGGCTCTGGTGAAAATATCAATCCATCTTCATAAATTGATAACCTCATTAACTTTACAATTATTTTCCATTACTTGACACTGGCAGAACAGTGTCCAACCAGACACCATTGCCTTTAACAAAGAATCATCATTCATCACCTCTTGTTTACGCCGCGTTGCCATGGAAACCATTTGTTCTCCGTGATTCTACGACGATGAAGAAATAGTTTATTATAGCAGAATGGTGTCCTGTTAAGGTTGTAGGACATTTGCAAAGGTTGTACAGAATACAAACTGGAGGCGCGTACATAGCATTGCTACAAGTTCCAGGCGCACGCGTGGCGGTGGACTCTCGCCGCGCGGGTCATGCCGAGGGTCTGCCAGACCCGCGGCTTTTTATTTATATTATTTAAATAGAATATATTTTAAGATTTATTTAGCACTTTGTGATTCTACGCTTCAGAAAATTGTCATACCTAATACTTAGGAACCTGTAGTTGATAAAAAACTGAAGATTTCCACTATAAAATCATCACAACAAAGTAATATCATATTTTTTGCTGTATACCAGTACTGTTCTGACGTACATTTAAACTAATATCATCAATTTCTTACTTATCTGATATTCAATCTCTGATGGGTATAGATCACTAGGTGGGCCCCGCGGCTTCCCCCGCGTGGAAATCTATTAGAAAAATAGTTTATCAACCTTCCTCTTGAATCACTCTATCATCTGTTTCAAATAGTGGATAAAATCCGTTGCGTGTTTTAAAGATCTAAGCATACAAAGGGACAGTCAGACAGCGGGAAGCGACTTTGTTTTATACTATGTAGTGATGCTGGGCCATTCACACAGCATCATCTACCTCTAAAGTAAGCAGAGCTTGTGTTATGGATACTTGATGACTGATGTAAATGTATATATTGTAAATATTATATACAAATAGATAATATTTTCTATTATACATAGAGACGCTCAGATCACCCGCAACAAACATCAGCAGATCGTACAAACATTTCCTCCGAGGCGAGAATCGAACCCGCAACCTCCTGCGTTGCAGGCGGATCTTCGCCCGTTACGCCATAGATGTCGTCACAGTTTAGGGTTTATACATATAACGTTATTCCTTCCGTTATAAATAAATAAATAATGCTGGACAATTAACACAGCATTATAGCCCCATGGTAAGCAGAGCTTGTGTTATGGGTACTTACTAGATAACTAATATACATAATACAATACATATATAGATTTTTTTTAATTATATATAGAAAACGACCGGAACACCTGGAACAAATATCTGCAGATCGTACAAACAATTGTTCCGAGGCGGGAATCGAACCGGGCCACATCGGTCGTCCAATAATAAATTTCTTTCAATAAATTTCTTTCCGGCCCTGGTGGGGGCACAGAGAGAGGCCTGGAGGCTTGGCCTCATTACCCCTTCGTTAACTCGAGGGGTGACGACCCCTCGGTCCTTGGGTTTTGTGGGAATATCTTTTTCGGAATATCTTTATCGGTCGTCCAAAGTTATATCATATAGTACACACACAATATTAATGCATTTGTAAACTAATGCCTACAAAAATGTTTACTTAATTTACTGTTATTATCGAAGACCTTGAGATGGACCGACAACAATGATTCAGTAAAATACTCGCTTAAGTTTTTATGTTAACATACTGACATTTTACAAGGCGCACTAACACAAAAGTAAGTACATCTATATTATATTTCCTTGCCCGTTCTTGGACCAGTTTTGGTTCAATGGAATTTGGTTCAAATGTGCATCTTGCAACTATCGGTACATTTTTGTAGTATTTATTTTAAGTATTCATGTTATTTTCATATTAAGCTTATCTTTGGTACACCCCCTGCCTTTCTTAAATTCACATAATTATTTCCATCCAAAGGTTGCCTGGAAGAGATCGCTTCTAAACAATAAGGCTGCCCATTGTACTTGTCGTATATAATGTCTTTTTTTGTCATGTAACGTTAAATTCCGTAGCCATATTTAATTCAGCAGATTTCGTAGCAAGTATCTTATCGACGATGTTCGTTTGATCTGCAAATATTTGTTCCAGGTGTTGGTCATTTGCGATGTTTAATAAAAAAAACGATCTATGTAATTCATAGTATTATGTATAATCAGTTATCTGGTGCCCATAACACTAGGTCTGCTTAGCTTGGGCTAGATAATTCTGTGCGAATGTCCAGCATTATTTATTTATGTATGACGTAGCGATACAGAAGAAAATACGAAAGAACCACAGATACCGTTACAATTGTGTAGCTTTTAACGCAGCCTGTACCATAGCGCTTATTGCGGGAGATAATAAAGCAAAAACGTAGCTGATTCCAATAGACAACAGCGTAGCGTATTTCATAGCTTGTAGAGGTTACCGTAGCCAGTTTCGTAGCTAGAGTAGCGTAGCACTTAATGTTGCAGATTCTGTAGACGTAGCGTAGGTAGTGAATTTGTTGTTTTTCAAACGAAAATGTGATGCGTCGGACCTTCACTATTATCGTTCGTCTAAGTATCGTAAAAAATAAGTACGAACACGTATGGTAGAATCCCAGCTCGTAAACCGTATTGTTTCTGAATGATCTTGAAATAATTCGTCATTATGACACCATTGCTAACTGGAAAACCATTGCTAAATAGTAAACTAACAGATATCATTCTAAGGCTCTAATTTCCAAGTAGGACAATATGTCTGTACTTGACTAATGGGTAAACATTACTTATCGAGTAATAAAATGAAACTTAGTAAAAGGTTTTTCCTGGTATCTATGGCTTTGTGTTTTCCAGATACTTACCACAATTCTACAATTCTATTGGCTGGTCAATATGAAAACTCTGGAAAGGTTTTTTTGTGTCTTGGTAGGTGTCAACCAGATTTCACGTTTACAAAAACTGGTTAAAAAATAATCACATTTATGAAACTAGTAACTTTCTATAAAACTTTTGGTTATTAACACAAAATTCATTTATAACAGGCATATAATTCGAATTTTGAGTTTATCAATATTTCGGCACAGTTTCATGCGCCATGATCATGGAATAACTGAAGGCACTGCGATAGTAGCTTACTGTCCGTGACTTCGTATGCTTTGTACCATGATAAACCATGACAAACGAATTGTTGCCTAAATCAAGACAACGTCAGACTTCTATAAAGTCCCGATTTTTTATGATATTTAGTATTTGAATTGTCCGCGAAATCTTATTTTATCGTTTATTTTCAGGGCACAACGGTCAAGAACGGATCATTCCTCTTCAACATCTTCCAGACAGAGATAGAAGGAGCTCGTCTCTCTCTCTACGTGTTCAACATCACCAATTCAGAGAGGTTTCTGTCCGGGAAAGACCACAAGCTAAAGGTTCAAGAGGTCGGACCTTTTGCGTACCGGTGAGTTTAAATGATTAATGATGGACAATTTAGCTTTGTCATGCCCTAACGGCCACTCCAAACTCGCGCGCGAAACTGCCAAAAACTGGTCAAAACAAACTGGTCCCTTGTTAAGAACTATACTATGATAATTATATTTAAAGCTGAAACTTTAAATACTCTACTGTGCAAGAAGGGCTGTTTTTACCCCATTTCAAATCTTCGACGTACGCTAGAAAATGGACCCTTTGCACTAGCTAACAAATAGGTAGTAATTGTTTAAATATTGGAATTCATTGAAATTATATGTACAACATGGATTTGCAATAAAAAATGGAAACAATTTTACAATTGATCTAACTGCAGACTGTTGTAAATAATCTACAGGTAGCATAATAATACCGCTGTCTGTATGTACCCTTTGTATGCCTACGACACGGATTTTGATGCGGTTTTTTGTAATAGATAGAGCAATTCGAGACGAAGGTTTATAAACATTTGACACTATATTTCCATCTGGGGCGCACCTGGTTCCTTAATAAAATAGACGCAGTTATAAGACATTTCCATGTCCATTTATAGATTACTCTAATTTGTCAAATTAAACGATTTCCTTTATATTTTTTTATTTATTTCTGACTGCATCTTCAATCGTTTCCTTACCTAACTACATTATTGTTTGCTTTTTTATGGAATTAATAATATTTAGCATAGACTGATAGCTTATTAATGGTTTCTAATACATCAATTATAGCATAAAGTATCAACTGACCATTTACTGATCAATAATAAATCGATGTTCCTGTTATGTGAACATAAAAATACAATGCATCGATTGTTTTTTTTGCTCTGATTACTGCCATAGATTAATTGGCATTTATCCAGGTGAAAAAGCTTGGCTACCACACGGAGTGTTTTATCAAGTAAAAGGTATACACCCTTGTATACATGAAATTTTAATTTGATAAGTCACCCTATGTCCGAAGTTTGTAAAGCGATCCATCTGAAATGCCTACCCAATGTAAACTAGCTTTGTGCCACCACACCAGGACCTGTCTGAAAATCAGCGCCGCTACTAACTTCGGCTTGTAGCGGCATGCAATGCTGAGACATAAGCCTTCTTGTGGCCCTTCATCTAACACATTATTTGTATCAGTGTTTTATCTACTTTCTACAAGTTTGCACGATCTGTAAATATTTGTTCTGGGTGTTTTGGGTATTTATTATAATCAAAAAATCTATTTATGCAATGTATTCTATTTCGTAGATCAGAAATCGACCGATATAAAAAGCTCTGCTTGGGGCTAGATGATACGGTGTGGATTGTTCAGCATTATTATATTATTATTACACCATCCTTTTATCTAAATTCTCGTTAATAGAAAATACAATAAATATGATCAAATTATTCTGCACTAAAAAATATATCAAAACGGTAGATCACCGACCGCGAAGCTAGGTTCAAGCGGCCGGTGGCTAGGGCTGCAGAGAGAGCAACTTCCTGACGATGCATGCCGAGTCCAGGAGCCCCATATTAATTATTATTATAATCAAAACAGGGACAGAAACCATTAATAATTAGATAAGTCTATTTTCATCTACCCAGAGACGAGTAAAATGAGTCCCTGGTATCTTATCTCCCTACATAATAGATCATCTAGATGTCGACCACTAAAACATCGGGGTCACTTGACGAAATTATCCAATTCAACCAGATACTGAGCTATCTACTGAGCTATATATAAATGCATGCGTTGTGTGTGATTCAATCATATCTATAGTATATAATCATACTATATATATATATATATCGGTGATATCTGAAGTTTATCAGTGCCCGATCTGTTCTGAATTGGGCCACCGCCATCTTCTACAAGTTGATAAGGGCAGGATGCTGTGATAGCTCCTTTATTCATGATAGATAAGAGATTGATTATGGATCACTTAAAATTTATATAAATAAACTAGCTGCGCTCCGCGGCTTCGCCCGCGTGGAAATAAAATAGGAATGTCCAACATTATTATTATTATGTTATATATTCAGAGTATTTGTATGTGTACGAAAATATCTTTTCATGGGGCTAGATAATGCTGTTTGGATTGTCGCATTATTTATTTATTTATCTTTCTATGGAATGTATTATCATCATCATCCTATATCAGTCCACTGCTGGACATAGGCCTCCCCCAATGAGCGCCATAGCGCCCTGTCTTCAGCTTGCCGCATCCAGCATCTACCTGCAGTCTTTCGCAAGTCGTCATCCCACCTGGTCGGAGGGCGTCCTACACTATGTAGAAAATTCGGCTTTAATATTACAACTATATAAATGTATATAGGTACTTAATTACATAAGAATTAAAACAACAAAATAAAGTTGAAACCTAAGCATAAAAAACCTATTCATTGTTACACCATCTTTAGCAACTTTTCATCACTGGGGGGGTTAGGGTGGGGGGGGGTGGTCCTCGTAAACTCACTTAGACCTTGGACTTCTCAGATATACCTATTGCAATAATCTGCACCTAAGTAGGTATCTTACATAGGTATCTTCAACATAATGAAGTATGTTATTGAATCTCTGAATATATTTGTTTTCGTAAAAGTTCCATTGCATAATGTTGAGCCATAAGAACCTTTATTATATGTTCATCACATTAATTATCTTTATACTTGCTGCGCCCCGCGGTTTCACCCGCGTGGTGATAGATATTTTGGATAATCCTACTAATATTATAAACGCGAAAGTTTGTAAGTATGGATGGATGTTTGTTATTCTTTCACGCAAAAACTACCGAATGGATTTTAATGTAACTTCACAATAATATAGTTTACATATCAGAATAACACATAGGCGACAATTTATAAAGATTAGCTAGTCTATAATATAAAAATGAATCGCTGAATGTGTTGCTAAGCTCAAATCTCGAGAGCAGCTGAACCGATTTCGCTAATTATTTTTTTAGAATATTCCCCGAAGTACGAGGATGGTTCTTACGGAGAGAAAAAAGAGAAAAAAAAATGGCTTGAAACAAATGACCACCCGGGCGAAGCCGGGACGGGCCACTAGTATACAATATATCTTTATGAATTGTAGCCTATGTGTTATTCTGATATGTAAGCTATATTATTGTGAAGTTTTATCAAAATCCATTGAGTAGTTTTTGCGTGAAAGAGCAACAAACATCCCCACTAACTTTCGCATTTACTCGTATAATATTAGTTGGATAGCATAAAATGAAGTCGCTTCCGCTGTCTGTTCGCTTATGGTTCGCTTAGATCTTTTAAACTACTCAACGGATTTTAATGCAGTTTTCAGCAATAGATAGAGTTATTAAAGAGAAAGGTTTATATTATTTATTAATCACTACACACTGCCTCCATATTAGTATCTACATCGGGGGCGGGTCGCTAGTAATATTATAAATCCGAAAGTTTGGATGTTTGTTACCACGTCACGCCAAAACTACTGAAAGAATCGCGCTGAAATGCATATAATGCCTGGAATAAAACATATGCTACTACTATCCCATGAACCAGTTCCCATGGGATATAAATAACATTAAAACACTTACGCATGCGAAACCGCGTGCAGAAGCGAGTTAGTTTACAAGGTGTTTCCTGCCTTGAGCAAAAAAAAATTTTGCATAAATAAATCATAAATATGTAGAATGTTTAATTAAATCATTTAGAATCTAAGATATATTATGATAGTTTTTTTGGCGATGAATGAAAACTTGACAAAAACTAATAAAATAACATAAAAACAAGGCAACAACAAGGTTATTATTTATCATTGAACATTCAAACACAATCTTCATCGTATAATTTTACACGTGGAGCATGAATATTAAA
This sequence comes from Eupithecia dodoneata, assembly GCA_947044415.1. Taxonomy (NCBI): domain Eukaryota; kingdom Metazoa; phylum Arthropoda; class Insecta; order Lepidoptera; family Geometridae; genus Eupithecia; species Eupithecia dodoneata. Next base: position 12,156,215 of record OX345662.1, on the reverse strand, counting down.
TTGGAATACGAAATCGAACGAGAGAAATTATGAATAAACACTTAAAAATAAAAGCTTTCTAAACTTTTTCAAAATTATTTCTATATTCTGTTATTTGTTTTGATGACTACCGATATACCTTTGGTTCGTTCCACGGTTTTTGTAAACCCTTACAAAAACATCCAGCTTTTTAAATCGGAGTATAGGTAATAAATAAATAATACTGGACAATTCACACAGCATTATCTAGCCCCATGGTAAGCAGAGCTTGTGTTATGGGTACTAGATAACTGATATACATAATACAACCAGAACACCCGGAACAAATATCTGCAGATTGTACACACAATTGTTCCGAGGCGGGAATCGAACCCGTATCCTCCTGCGTCGCAGGCGGACCTTCGCCCACCGCGCCACATCGGTCGTCACATAGGTATAATTACAAATCCCGTTGTGAAGATTAAAGGCGATAGATAGGTAGGTACCACTATTAGTACCTAAGTAGGAATTATTAAGATTACTCCAAAGTAATTAAATACACTACAATGTTGAATTCAATTCTATAATTATAGTATTTATGCGATTAAACACAATACGTTGTTATTAGTTCATTCAATCGCAAGGGTTTAGCATGGCATGAATTACATAATCAAATAAGTAATTACCAATAATGGTGGTGATATTACAATGGTCTTATTATATTACATTGTAATATGATACCTACTTAGGCCTAAGTAGGCCCTCTATCTAGGATTCGCAGGATCCTTCCTTTATTTGTTTATTTATTATTTAATTACGACGCGCTTAAGTAAATCATTGAGACAAAAGTCATTTATAAAAAAATAAGGGATATTTACCATGATCAGATTTGTTTGAGATAGAGTTTTCCAAGATTTCATGCGCCATGATCACGGAATAACTGAAGGCAAGTTTTTTTTTTATTGTTTCAACAAAATCAACCGCCCCTTAAAAATCTAACTTACGAAGTAAGTTTAAATATTATAATGTAATATGTTGCCTATTATTCACTATCAGAACTGAGGAAAAGTCGAGGCGCAATTCTGCCGAGATCGTTTTGTTTTTGGGATATCATCTAATTTCTCAAATATGACTTGTCTGACCATATTAAGCTTACCTACGTGCACTGCTAGATCTCGTAAATGATAATATTGAAATATTTTTAATTTGAAGGTTATCTAATCAACTTAGCACAAGTCGACAAGCATATTCTCAAGTTGCATAAAAAGGTTTAGTAAGTAGGTTCTTATGTTATTAGAACTTTTTGACGACCGATGTGGCGCGGTGGGCGAAGGTCCGCCTGCGACCACGATTGCCACCTCGGAACAATTGTGTGTACGATCTGCAGTATTTATTTCGGGTGTTCTGGTTGTTTTCTATGTATAATAAAAAATATCTATCTGTATTGTATTATGTATATCAGTTATATAGTACCCATAACACAAGCTCTGCTTACCATGGGGCTAGCCCCATGGTATGAATTGTCCAGCATTATTTATTTTATTTTTATAATTACAACTCTATGAAGTCTTACGATAGTATATTCTTTCAAAATATTTATACCTAATCTAACTGAACAAATAGGTAATTTCGGCTGTCGTCACTAAACTCTGGCGTACGATTATTTACATTATCCTAGCATTGTAGTATAAAAACCCGGTTTAAATCGTCAATTAAAAGATTCTCCGAGTAAGAACACCCCAATTTCATGCAAAATATTCGTTGAAAAAGTACGTAGGTATTTGATTTTTTATATGTTATTTAACATCACGGTGCAAAGGTCTTTACTATGTTTATGTGCATAAGTGTAATTGAGATAGACTGTAGTATCGTAGAATTAGATGAGTAGGTAGGTAGTGGAGTAGTTAAGATCATTTAAATGGTCAATAATGATACCTACGTTTTTCTTACGGAGTAAGCGTAAAAATTAAGTTTTTGTTTCTTTAAAAGAAAACTACACAACTTATGAAGAAACTAGTTCAAGGAACCAAATAATAAGTCATATCATAATCTACGAATCAGAATTTGCTCAAGCTCTGCTTAGCTTGGGCTTGGGGCTACATGATGCTGTGTGGATTGTCCAGCATTATTTATTTATTTAATACAAAATGAATATAGATAGGTACTAGTGGTTTCTTTTTCACTTCTTCCACTAGTGGACAAAAATTTAGTGAACAGAAAATCAGAAACACCTTACTTCTAATTTGATAATAATTATAATTTATAGCATAAAATTAGACTTGCCTAAGTGCTTGTTTTGTAATTCATAATTCATTTATTGTTTGTGAATCAGGTAGAATTAACAGTCAGTAGACTAAGACTTATTTTAGATAGCTGGATTCTGCCGCTTAGCTTTGATTATTTACCCCGCTTAGGCGTACAAGCATTTCGATAAACATTGTAATAAACCTTAGGCCTAAGTAGGTATCATATTACAATGTAATATAATAAGACCATTGTAATATCACCACCATTATTGGTAATTACTTATTTGATTATGTAATTCATGCCGTGCTAAACCCTTGCGATTGAATGAACTAATAACAACGTATTGTGTTTAATCGCATAAATACTATAATTATTAATATAAAAATCATAATTATATTGGCAATCATAATTATATTGTAATATAATAACAATGTTTATCGAAATGCTAGTACGCCTAATCGGGGCCTACCAATAAAACATACCTATTATTTTTCCAACGATATCCGGAATCCATATTGAGTTGTGGATATCGCCACGGAACAAATAGTATAGGATAATATAGGATTTTGAATTTTTGTACCATTATTTCCAGGGAAATCCGTAAAAATGGAGACATAGAGCTGGACGAAGCAGCTGGAGAGATGTGGTTCACTCCTCACATGAAGGTGCGCTTCCTGCCCGAGGAGTCCATCGGCGACCCGCACCAGGTCCAGGTCACGGTGCCAAGCCTGGCTCTCATGGTAAGTACTATGTCCATCAATTTGATAGCCTGTACAAACATAAGCGAAGCCAAACGTACAAATTTATGTAGATACACTTTATTTTAAGAAAGAAACCCGAGGCAAGTAACATTCGGGTGAAACCCCTACAGATTTAAAGAGTGTTATTATAACGTTAACGCAAATTTACGTAGACAACTAATGTGTTGGAATGTTTTTGTTAAACTTGTAAAGTTTTGTTTTTTATTGTATACTAGTTGAGTGCGCCCCGCGGCTTCGCCCGCGTAGAAATCTATGTTTCAAATCAAATAGTTTATAAACCTTCTTCTTGAATCACTATATCTATTTAAAGAAACAGTATCAAAATCCGTTGCGTATTCTAAAGATCTAAGCACACAGGTGTACCGTACATACAAACAGCGGGAAGCGGCTTTGTTTTATAATATGTAGTAATAGTGATTATTACAATATTTCGACGCGTGACCCGAGACCTGGTGAGTATCTGGCGCAGCGCATCAGCATTGCCATACAGAGTCCAATGCAGCCAGCGTCCGACGTTTCGGCCTTCGTCTCGTTCGCTTCCGACTAGTGTTGACATGGATCAGTGAGCAGTCGTAAGTTGTTATAATTGAGCATATCTTGTAATTTTAAGTATAGGTACATGTTTTTTATAAGATGGCATAATAAAGTACTCATATTTCTTTCTTCTTCTCCCACAGAGCGCGACCTCCCTCCTCCGGACCTATCCCTTCTGGATCCAGCAAGGGTTCAACGTGCTAGCTCACCAGCTCGGCTCCAAGATCATCAGCTCACTGGATGCGTACAGCTTCCTGTGGGGATACAATGACCCTATGATCGCGCTCGCCAACAGACTCGCTCCGGGACTGATCTATTTCGATAGGCTCGGGATTATTGATAGGGTGAGTTGTTGATTTTATTTATTTCCTAATAGATATATACAAACACTTTAATATACCACACAAATCAGAAAACAATACAGAAATAAAAAACTTTTAAAGGCGTTCAGCCTGTTGAGTTATTATTTACCTAATTGGTTTTGTGTTTAGTTAGGTTCTAAACAGTGTTTAGTTAATCCACGATTGTAAAAAATTGTGTTAAAAAAAGAACTTTGAAAACAGTAAACAATACAGAAATAAATGCTAAGAATAAATAAATAATGATAGACAATCCACACAGCATCATCTAGCCCCAATTTAAGCAGAGCTTGTGTTATGGGTACTCGATGACTGATATACATAATACAATAGATTACATAGATAAATATTTTTTATTATACATAGAAAACGACCAGAACACCCGAAACAAACTGCAGATCTTACAAATATTTGTCCCGAGGCAGGAATCGAACTAGCAACCTCCTACGTCGCAAGCGGACCTTCGCCCACCACGCCACAGAGGTCGTCGACTAAATACCTAATATATAACGGAATGCGTCGAGAAACCCAAAAGAATCTAATCAATGAATTTGTCGAATGTACATTATGTAATCTTAAACTTACGTCTTTTCCGCTCCGAGTCGACGATTCATCAGAATTAATTAGTTTCAATTACTTAGGTACTTACCTACCCGCGTAGATTCATTTGAACGGTGCGGGCGCGTGCGAGTCGATTATCTCAACTATGAAACCTCTAGGTTGTTACTTGATGCACATTACGCAGATAAATTCTCTACTTTTAATTTGTTTATACTATTACTTATTGTATTAAGGACTATTACTATAACATATTATTATTGTTCTCTAATTTTTTTATAAATATTAATAAATATCTATCTATCCTATATCTAGGTCCTCTCTAGGAGGTTGATTCACATGATGCACAAAATAACATCAATACAATACTTTATTCATAACGCCAAGTTACAATCGCAATATGTATTACTTTTCCAGCTGTACGACAACAGCACCCTCTACCGCATGAAGGTTGGCATCACAGAGGAAGACAAGTGGAGCATCAAGGTCCTCAGGAAGTACCTGAAGGGAAGGAGTCAGGATGGACAGACACCTTTGGAAGAGTGAGTGTGTTGTAAAGTCATTTAAAACGGGATATTTAGGTACCACGATTTGATTTTAACTGTGCCGAAATATTGGAAAACTCAAAAATCAAATCATGGTAAATATCCCGTTTTAAATAACTTTAGTGTTAATAACCATGATAGTTTATTGTATTTTAATCTTGTTTTGGTCTATAGGTCTCTTGGTGGAAAAGAGAGAGAAAAAATCTTTGTTTCTAGTGTAGTGAGTGAGGGAGACCCTATGATCCCCATGACACCCATGATTATTATTTATGCAATAGATTACGTCATAATCTGTCAAAATATTTAATGGGGAGTAGAATCGTTAGAGGTAAGGTACCATTTCGAATTTAGAGGTACTTACCTAACTATTTTCTCCCCGCGGCTTAGCATGCGTAATTTCTATGGACATTTTTTGAAGTTATTTCTATTCCATACGTCAGTTACCTTAGGATAAAAAGTAGCCTATGTTTTATTCCAGGCTTAGAGGCCTAGATCGAATCGGGCTGATATTTTTCATACAGGTAGTATACAAAATTTAAGCCCGATCATAAAGCAAAAACATAAATTCAATCAAAGACCAAGAACTTCAAGCATACAATTTATTATCTACGTACAAATTGTCACAAGCGGTCACGAAAAACACGTTCAAAGTCGCGGGCAAAAGTCAATTTCAGAATTCAAGCTTTGTTATAATTTGTTTATTTTAATTTGATTGATGGTGTAAAATGTATTTATATTATTTAAATATGTAATTGTGGTTTTCTATGGATCAACGTCTGAAATAAATGATTATATTATTATAATTGCTAAATCCTATCTTCATTAATTCCAGTTTCAACTTCACGCACACATACGAAGGCATGTCCTACCCCCCCGGCCTCAACCCCTCCACCCCCCTCAACATCTACCGCATCGGGGTCTGCCGACCCTTGAACCTGGAGTACGTAGAGCAGCGGACCCTGGACTACGGACCTCGCGCCATGGTCTTCCGGATCAGCAATGAGACCTTCCATAGGGACTGTGGGAAGCCACAGGGCATGTGTGGGTTGTTGGACCTCTCGGACTGTACTTATGGTAAGTAAATAAGAGTAATATAATTAACGTGTTCTTCAGTGGAGACCACACGGAAAACTTAGTGTAGGAATGCCCTCCGACCAGGCGGGAAGCTTAAAGTTTTCGCGTATTTTCTGAATACTTTTAGATTAAAAACTGTCGATTGCTTTAATAACCATTATAATAATAAAGTGCGGCTTCCTTTAGCTCCTTATATTTATATTCATCATCATCATCAGCCTATGTTGTTAGTCCTAGAGTACTGCTAGAGGCCTCCCCCAATGTGCGCCATAGCACCGTCTTCAGCTTGACGCATCCAGCATCTACCTGCACAAAACTGCTAATAAACTGTCAATTTGCCCATCTCGGCGCGTACAAGAGCGGGAAGTTTCATACGATTCCTTGAATTTCCAGGTATTCCGATCGCCATCTCTCGCACGCACTTCCTCCACTCGGAGCCGAGGCTGTACGAGCGTGTGGAAGGCATGGCTCCGGACGAGGCCTTGCATGATAGCCACTTCCTGGTGGAACCGGTAAATACTAATACATCCGTTAGAACAGCATTGCTGACTCGGCTACAGGCTGTGTGAAAATGTACAGATAAAACAAAAAAAAATGCTGGACCATTCACACAGCATCATGCTAAGCAGAGCTTGTGTTATGGATGCTAGATGACTGATATACTTATCTAATACGATACATTACATAGATCAATATTTTATATTATACATAGAACAACTAGAACAACCGAAACAAATATCTGCAGACCGTACAAATATTTTTGAGTTAGAACAGCACTGCTGATTCGGCTAGATGCTGTGTGAAAATATCTAGATTCATTTATTCATTTGTATTATTTCTTAATCAGCACGCGACTGTAACTCGACCAGTACAGCCACTTGAAAAGGAGTCTAATAAATAAATAATGAATGATACGGACAATCCATACAGCATTATCTAGCCCCAAGCTAAGCAGAGCTTGTGTTATTGATACTAGATAACTGATATAAATAAATAAATATTGCTGGACAATTCACACAGCATTATCTAGCCCCATGGTAAGCAGAGCTTGTGTTATGGGTACTAGATAACTGATATACATAATACAATACATTACATAGAAAGATATTTTTTATTATACATAGAAAACGACCAGAAAACCCGAAACAAATATCTGCAGATCATACACACATTTGTTCTAAGGCGGGAATCGAACCGGCAACCTCCTGCGTCGCAGGCGGACCTTCGCCCACCGCGCCACATCGGTCGTCATATATACTTAATACACAATACATTACATAGACAGTTTTTTTACTTTATACGATTTTGTTTCGGGTGTTCTGGTGGTTTTATAAACCACCAGAACACCCGAAACAAAATCGTACACTCTAGTAACAAAATAGAACGTAAAACGTAGAACTCTAGTAAAAAGACACACAAATTCTAAGGAGCGCGTTGTAATCTTTTGTAGGCGAGATCTAATCAGCCTGCGACGCGCTTTGAGGTCTTAACATGTACACGCTTCTGCTTTTTTTTAAATTAATTAAAATTTATTATTATTATTATACACTTATCTATTTAAAATTATCGTAGAAAATACATTTTTACTATAGAAAATATATACAAAAAGATATTATAAAACTACATATTCTACTGTAAAAATATATCAAAACGGTAGATCACCGACCGCGAAGCTAGGCTCAAGCGGCCGGTGACTAGGGCTACAGAGAAAGAAACTTCCTGACGATGCGTGCCGAGCCCAAGAGTGCGGTACTCTTGGACTCGGCACGACGTATCGGCACTTTTGGATCTTATATATTTATTATTATTTTATTTATTTAGAAAATGGGTTTCGAGCTGCAGACGAACCTGTCCCTGCAGCTGAACATTGTGCTCGGAGACGTGAGCTTCAATGCGGAGGCCAGGCCCTTCTCGAATATGACCGTGCCCATCGCTTACATCAAAGTTGTAAGTTGTATAATCACTACATAGTATAAAACACAGTCGCTTCACGCTGTCTGTCTGTCCGCTTAGTTAGATCTTTATAACTACGCAACGGATTTTGATGCGGCTTTATTTAATAGATAGAGTGATTCAAGAGGAAGGTTTCATTCCGACTATTGCGATAGTTTTTTTGTAGTAAAACGTATCATTCATAGAAAGTTTAAGGTGACATCCAAATTTTAAATTAAGTCTAACAAGCATCCTACTATACGTGAATAGGTACCTTCTAGTCTAGACCTTCATGATACATCGTCGGCCATAACTTCATTTTCCATCAGGTGAGATTTTGGTGAAACGTAGGTCTATTGACGATAAAAAATAAACAGATAGGTATGTACTCGTATATCGAATTAGAAGTTTTACAACAATCTCATTTTATGTTTCATGACGACGTGGTTATATTCCAGTTCTTTTTAACATTATTATTCTGATGAAGGATCAAATAACTTCGCAACGACTCCTAAATTATATTTTCAGCAGAAAACAAAACCAATTGTATTGCTGGTTTTATAGCTATAAAATTGGTTTAAATACGTAGTGCATTTAGCACTATTAGTCTATGAGCCTTCATTTAGTTTTTCAACGCATTCTCTTTTTTTCTTTCCAGGAGCAACCAGAAGTCTTCGACATGTTAAAGGTGGTGCTGAACATCGCCTACGTCTGGGGCCCAGGGTTACTTCTCTTCTTGGAGATAGTAATGTTCTTCGCCGGGGCCTTGCTTCTCACGCGGGCCCTAAGGATCTACTGGAACAACAGACACTGCGAGAGCGAGACCAGCCTAGTCGAAAATGAAAAACAAGTGCCACTTATGACTTAAAACTATACATACGAGTACAGCATAAAGGTTGATTACTTCAACTTCTTGCTGGATGGCTCTGCATCTCAATTGACGCAATTCTGCCAATGCCCGTCTCATGCCCATGTCCATCTCTTGCGCATGAAAGAATGCGATAGCATCGCAAGCTTTCTTTATGGGTAACGCACTAGTATAGTAAACATTTATCAAGATAATTTACAATAAAGAAAAACATTAACTGTGAATCAACAAAATGTACCACAAAAGTACAAACAAGAAACTAAAAGAAAACAGTGTTAAAATAACTCAAAACTGCAGGACATTTACTAAATATAAATGCATAAAAGGTTGATTACATAAGCAGGAAATTAGTGACATGAACTATCAACATCAATGTACAGATGTTGACACGAACTGTAATTTATGACATGAATTGGCATTTATTTAAGATCTGTTACCTTAGTAAATTAAGAAGAGATACATGTTGCTATCATCTATGAGATCCATTCAATTTAGAAAACAGTGATTATGACTATGGGTCAAATTGATTAAGTTATATACAATTTAATAATTTTCTAAAGATAAGACTAGAACTAATTAACTATTCTACTGGTAGAACTATGGGCAAAAATAATTCAGTCATTTAAGTCAATTATTTCATCTTTAAACTTATTTCAAAAGCACAGACGTGTTGAAAAATTACATAAAATTTGTACAATGTAGATACCAAGATCTCTTATTGAATATAAGAATTATGATCACAAAATCAGTTTATCAGTTTATTTATTACCACCGTAGATACACAATGTTACACTTGATGTCGTTAAATACTATTTTAAAAGATAAATTACATTTTTATTATAACACACACTAACTTTTGACAAAGGAAACACCATAGCACATTGTGCAAAAAAAAAGCAGACAGACATCCCTTCTTAAAAAATTCAAATAAATTCATTTATAATAATTTGTCACAATAAAACAGAAATAAAGATGTGTCCGTCTTAGCTTCGCAAAATGCCCTTGGTTGGATCAGTAGGACATTGCGAAAGGACCATGGGCAACAAACGGATCAAAGTAAGAATGAAGAAAGATCTACCTACTAATATAAATGTAAGGAGGCTTAGAGGCCACCGTTTAACATCGGACATATAAGACGAAAGTTATGATTATGATTGAATGAATGTTTAAGATGATTAAGTTAATACTTATTAAGAGAATAAGATGTGAATGTGTACCAGTTCAGCATAATTCGAACAATTATTATATTAGAATTATTATTCGCATTTAAATACCAACCGATTAGTGAGGTACTTACTATTACTAATAAACTGGTACGTGCAACCCGATAGACTGAATTAATTTAGTTTTAGTTGTAGGATTATTAATACAAACTATTTTTAATGTCTGCGTTTTATTTGAATAGGTGTAAAAACAAACTCATAATTTATACACATTATATATATTCTCTCTCTCTACTCTATAACTCATAAGTGTAACATTTACAATAGAATAATAATTACATGTGAAGAAAACAATACATGTCTTTTTACGGTGCTCTTACAAATTAAATAAAACACCTTAGAGCACAAACAAAGTGCACACTTATCATTATATGTATAACCGCCGGATCACAGAATCAGCCCGTTTGTAGAATGGCAGATTGAAAAGCGCAATTCAGTGCATTGCCTACGCCACCGCTGTTGAGCCATTACTGTTCAACAATATGGCTAAACGATACTTCTTTTCTCTCTTGTCGAATGAAATTAATTAGGTATTCCCAAATAAATATGAATATAAATAATTCCATTTGCAATTGGCCTAACCACGTTCAAAGCGCATGATTCTACTATCCGGCGGTCATATACATACATGAGTGGCTTATACCACAAACATTTAAACAACATTTATAAAATTAAAAAAGGCACTGTGACTGTGGATAACCAATACAGCAAATATCTTCATTCACTATCTTCAAAAGACACTTCCTGAGAACTAGCTTCACTGTCCTTACAACTGTGCTTCTTCTTCTTATCCTGCTTTAATAGCTTCCTTATCTCATGGATCGGAGGGTGGTCGTGGATCACAGGTTCGTAGACCACCTGTCCTGGTATAATGATCGGTGCTTCTGGCATCGCCATCGGCATTGGATAGTATGAGTATGGATAGGGCATCGGACAAGGGAAGCAAGTGACTCCATTACAACACGGACCAACTTGCCCCGCACTTACTTGTGTATTTGTGTCCATTTTGACTGTGACCGTATTCTTTGTGAATATATTCTTATTATAACCAAGAGATTTCATCTTCAGGCTGTGACGTTTATTTTCTAATGTGTTTTCTATGTTCGGTCTGTAAATATGAAACACATTTTTATTTTGTTTGACCTCATAGGTTTGATCTTTTGTGATCTGGTGCGCTAAACTATTGAGTATGAAATGTAGAATTATGAGTAGAGTGTTCATGGCGATCACTGCGTCAAAACTGAGACTCCAAGAAGCAGGCAGAAGTTACGCAAACATTGGTTGTTGACTGGAGAGTCAACAACCAATGTTTGCGTAACACCTATGAATGGTACATTGTTACAAAACTCTGGTTGTGCAAGATTTAAGATGATCATTAGATGTTATCTAATAAACCTCGGTTACCCTTAGCTCTGAAGATTAATCTATTACCCTCTTTCTAATTAGAATCTCTCAACTAGTATCAACTAATAAAAGCTAATATTCGTTTGTTCTTAATTTTGTCAGAATTAGACAAAGACCTTATATAGCCATTGCATAAACTTGGTCAAGATTTTTTTAATCAGGGGGCTACTAAATTCCTTTTGGAAACAGTTTAAAATAAAGTAGAAATGATTTGTATACAAAGTTTACTGCAAAAGTATAAAAAACACACTATAAAACTTTATAAATTATAATGAGGTAAAAAAATTTAAAAAGATTACGCTTAGGTACAAAACTATTTTTCACTAATTTGAAACGAGACAGACAAGTTGCTTATTTTGGTGCCCGTCGGCGGGCGGAAGAATAGTTCCTTCTTGCCTTCGCCGAGCATGTGCTGGGTCTTCCCTTCAGGCAGCGAGACTTGGCGCCGCTTGGCGTTGTAGCTTTCCTCGCTGACCCATCCCCTATTCTTATTGGACGTGATCAGAACACGTGGCATGTCCCGCTCGTCAACTCCCGTCAGCACGTTCACTTTCTGATAAGGCTTTTGATAAGGTAAGTCGTTTGTCAGCTCGTCAGCCTCGTCGGGACTCAGCCGCCTCCTCAGCTTAATATCACCGTTCTTAGCGAGATAAGTCAGAATAGGCTTGACCAGCTCCTCGCTATTTTCTAAATACGATCTGAATTGTCTGCGAAAGTGCTTTTTTCTTTTTCGTTTGAGCTTTTTCATTCTTTCGGTACTGTCACTGGACTTGCTTTCTGATTCTTGCGACGTGTGACCGGCGCGGAAATTTCTTCGCTGCGATCGCGGCTGGCGCGATGTTCGCCTGGTTTTATCCAAATGTGGGTTATGGGGCATGTGTATCATGAGGGGCGGCGGCGCCGGCTGCATCATGATTGGCCCAGGCATCGGCATACCGAACGGTGCGGGTGGAGGCATTGGATGCGGCATCGGGATGCCCATAGGCATAGGCATAGGCATTTGCAGCGAAAAAGCGATACCCCGCGTCCCTCCCTCCAAACACTCATCATTGCCATTGCCATAACCATTACCATAGTGATTTTGTGGTTTTTCTGTCGTTGTTGTCGTCGTAGTTGTGGTAGTGACTCTTTTGTTGGGGTCTCGTATTATTATTTCGATTGGCCGCAATTGCATAGGAACCATTTGCATGGGCGGGGGTGGCGGCGGCGGGGGTGGCATCGGCATGGCCATCGGCATTGGCATGGGCATAGGCATGGGAAACATGGGCGGCGGCGCCGGGTACATGGGCATGGGCGCCGGGTGGTACATGGGCGGGGGCGGGTACATCGGGTAACCCGCCATCTGTAGATCCACCTCGGCTATCACCACAATATAAATAACCGCTATCCATTTACTGCCCATTTGCTGGAAAATATTAGAGAATATTTAAAATCCGATCAGTTTGGAACGGAACCTGTGGCTAACATTGTTATGCCATGAGACTTACTACTGGTCTGTACTGTTCTCGAGGCTTGCGGCTTTCATAGGTGCGCCGGAGTTTTATTGTGTGCTATGTAAGTCGTTACGCAATCCCCGCATTGTGGACGAGCAAAACAACTATACTAATAAGCGACCGAACTGTTTGCCCTTTAAGTAGTGGCGACTTGCTCACCTAATAGACGTTATTTTAATTATATTATTTCCGCCTTCCTTCTGTAAACTAAACATTATGATCACTGTAACATAGAATCATCATCAGCAACCTGACTGCCCCTGTTCAGTCTACAGGCATCTTCGCGGATCACTCCTATGTATTTATGTAGGTTTGTTTTTGTGACTAGGCACATGAAGGTACCTAATTAAAGTAATATCGTCTGTGTTATTGTGGGAATAAATATATAAAACAAGTTTTAAAAAGCAATAAATATTTTTAATCTACCTGAAGAACGTATAATATCTACCTCCATGACTTCTGAGTTAATGGAGTTAGGTATTCATCACCTGGAGATCTGAAATGACATCGATAAATTGCTAATAGTAGCTCCAGGCGGAGGTTTGAAAATTACAGACTTCATGTCCTTTTCTCCCAGGCGCTCCGCCAGACTTCGGGATAAAAAAACTTGCTGTCTCCTATGCTGCACGTTGCTCCTTCTACCGTTGTACGTTGTATCACGTTTACTTAAAGGATTATCCAACTTTCTAGGGTTACCTCTCAAAAGCTGCACCGCTTGAGCTTCGCTCAAACTCCTACTAATTTTGACGTCGCCGTTCCGGGACACGAACGATAGAACTGGCTTCACTCTGTGCTCATTATTCCTTCTTGAATACCATTTACCCGTTTTCTTCTTCTTTTTCTTCTTCTTTTTCTTCTTCCTTTTCTTCTTCAGTTTCTCCTTCAAATGCTTATTCATTGGCTTCTTCTTTTTCTTCTTCGTTTCCCAACTTGAGCTGCTTTCACTCGACCATTCTGAACTTGTAACATCGGATTCAGTTTCAGAACTAAGAGTTTCACTGGAACTACCTCTGCATGTTTCATCTGAATCAGATTTTAATAATGGTGGGGGGAATGGAACCATGAATATCATCGGCCGAGCAAATGGAGCAGCATACGCTACTCCGTAAGGTAGCGGCCCCACCGGAGGTGGTGCGGGGGGTGCCATCGGCACGGGTACCGGCGTCTCCTCCTTGCTGCGACACCGGCACTTCTGGTGGCACGGAGAGCAGAAAGAGAAGAATGCGGGAGTGCAAGAGGGGAAGCACATACAGGGTGGGCAGGGGGGGCAGCCTGGCGGACGGGCCTTCTGGCACGCTGCGCTGGGGAAGGCTGGGAACGAGTATGGTAAATGCATGGGCACCTGCATCGGCACGGGTACCGGTACGGGGATAGGTATCCCTAATATAGTCTTTTGAGTCGTCGTCGTCGTCGTCGAGGTCGTAGTCGTCGCTGATTTCGTATTGGTCACTAGTACCGGGAACGGGACCGGTACCGGGACCGGCATCGGCATTGGTACCGGTACTCCGACGTGCACGGGCGGTGGTGGCTGAGGCAACATCCCGTAGATAGCCATCTGTGGATCCACCGGCGTCATCAGTACGATTACTATAATCAATGTCCTCAAAGGCTGAAATTAAAACACTGATTTTAGATTGTTTCAATCAATTTTGAATACAGAAGCCAGTAACATCTAAACACTTACTGGAATCATCTTGCTCTACTGAGATAAGTACAATGCCTTTCAAATCTGCACTGGACTTTTATGGTTACTCGGCGATTTGTTACGCAACGCCATTGTGATGAAGCCCAAAAAAAGAATTGACTGAACTGTTTTCCGTACCAAGTTTACATGTTTTCTGTAAATCCACAAGAAGTGATAAGGTTTTTATGGTAATTGAATAACCTACACAGTTACAACAATTTATCCTTGCTGAATAAACGCACTTTTTCTTATTTATAAAATATGTATTTATGTTATTACTTACTGGATATCTAAGGAGTGTGTTAGTCATCCGATATTGTAATAACTTTCATTGCTTCAGAAGTCAAAATATACATATTTATTGATAAATACTTATGTAGTTATCAAAAGAAGCAATGGCCGTGGCCCATGGTAAAATTATGCTAAAATATCGCCAGTGTGTTAAAGATTATTTTAAAATAACCAATATTTGGATATGTATCGTCCTGGTTTTGAGAGATTTGTTCCAATGTACTAGGTATAGTACCTACTTAGCTAGGTATACATAATCTGTACAGCTCAAATAAATTTACTATACTAACTTTCCTGATAATTTTTTAAGTAAAATTTAATTTAAGATGCTTTATTATTTGAAAAAAATACGTAATACTGACAATTGTGCCTTCTGATGTGTATTGTAAAATTGAAACGGAAAACGGTTTTTCTTTTTTTACAATTTGGCGGGTTCGATTACCTGTTCAGACAGCCGATTATTCATTCTTTAAATGCAGTTTAAATTGTTTTTAGAATCAAAATATAGTCTTCTCTTGGGAATATGTTCTATCCACATTATTTAAGGTAGGTATTTTCCCGGCAAAGCCGTGGGACGCTCTATACGAGTATGATCTAAATACCAATCAATTTAATTTATAATAATCGAGGTGGTTAAACCAATTCACCAGAAATATCCACTGTTCTTATAATAGCCCACTTTAGGACATAGGCCTTCCCTAATGAGTGCCATAGCGCCCTGTCTTCAGCTTGCATCCTGCATCTGTCTGCAGGCTTTCGCAAGTCGTCATCCCATCTGGCCGGAAGGCGTAATAAACTACGTTTGCCAAGTCACGGTCTCCACTCAAGAACACGTTTACCTTAGTGGTGGTCGGTTCTTTGCGATATATGGCCGGCCCACTGCCACTCCAGCTTGCTAATTCTTTGAGCTAAGTCAGTAACTTTGGTTATGTCGGATGATTTCGTTACGAAACCTATCCTTGAGAGAGACCCCGAGCATAGCTTTTTCCATAGCTCGTTGAGCGACTTTGAACTCTTGGACCAACCCTACCGCAAGTGTCCTCGTCTCAGCTCCGTAGGTCATGTCATTCATGACATGACAGATAGAACGCACTAATTGAAAACTTTCGTTTTCAAGTACCTACTTTATTGCGTTGAAAACGCATGTTCCGACTTTCATGCCTAACGATTAATGAGAGTTAACTGACGCACTTGTGCTATTTTAGTATTTATGTTATCGTCTTAGACATCTAGACTTGTTCTTCTAACGGTACCGTCACACTTTAGCAAGGTTAGGCTCACAACATAGTAATGAGTGAATAAGTAGCTCCACACTGTTCTGTGAGTAGCTCATATAGCATAATAGCATTGCTTATTTATTAGCTATCGGCACGTTTTTTCCACTATAGTGTTAGTAGGACAATAAATGAAAAAGTGCGTTGTAAATATAATTAATTCAATTTTTAATTCAATTTAACCTCAGGTAATCTATCTATCGGTATATAAAATTGCAAAAATGTTATTAACTAAATACTAAGGTAGTAACTTGTTAATAACTGCTTCACTTTCTTCTCGATGAAACCTTCTTGGATGAGATGGTGTAGTCTTTCCTTTTTTACTTTCCCTTTCATCTTCCTTAACATTACGTTCTTCTGCATAGTCTTGCTCTCCGCTTTTAGTTTCTACTCTTTTCTTTTCTAGTTCTGCTGTGTTTTTGTATTCTATTCTTTCTTCTGGTTTCGGCTCTTCTTTGTTGACTCTAAGCCAATCCTTCGCCTCGCCTTTCGAAATAGCTTTCTCGTAAATAACGTATCCATCTTTAGAGACGTACTGCAGCACTGGCGTGAGCAGATCAGTTTGCTTGTTCTTGTTACGACGTCTTTTTGCGTGATGGTGATGGGAATGATGCTGCTGGTGTCTTTTCTTTGTCCGTCCAGCGTTTCTCCTAAAGCCTCGTTTTTTCCCGTTCCAATAGCCATGCCTTTCCGATGAACTGTCCGTATCCGTATCCGTATCGGTATCCGTGTCGGTATCGGTAGATGTGTCCGTGTCAGTAGACGTGTCAGTATCATCGCTGCTTTCTACTGATTTATGCGGTCTTCTGGGTTTTTTATAAATATGTCTCACTCCATTTGGTTTAGCTGAATGCAAATAGCTTTTGTCAGGGGAATAGAATGGCATTACAATGACAGGCACCTTGTGGTTCGGAGGTCCTGCTGGAATTGACATCATTGGAGGTGCTAAAGGCATTGCTCCCGGCATGGCAGGCATGGGCATACCTGGCATGCCTGGTATGGGCATGCCCGGTATGGGAGGCAGCTGGGGTACCTTCTGCGGACCAGCTGGAGGTTGTGAAGTCGGTATGCTGGCAAACCCTTGCTGGAAATCGGCGGCGGTTGGCATCCGACAGTGCATTGGCAGACTCTGAGGGAAGAATTGAAAGTTCGTTGGGCACAGCGGTAGATCTTCATCTTTAGCCGACGCTAAGCTAACTAGTAAAATAAAGTAAGTCAATCTTCTTTCCATGTTCATTTCTGAAACAAAAACGATAAGATGAAAATAATCTATCCACATATGGATACAAGGAAATCAAAATAGTATTAAAGTATTTTAAAGGTTGAATCTTCTAGGTATACACACTTACAATAATTATGAAAGAAAGTATAACGTAAGAACTGCTGCTGCCAGTTGTAACCATTACACTGGGAGGCAGGCCGCCATCCGATCCTTTTGTAAACTTTTCACTGCACGTACCTAGTTGAAAAAGGACTAAAAGAAATCGGTGCCAGGCGATGCAGTCTACAATGAACCTTATGTAATCCACACATAATGGATTTATTGCTGGAAGAAAGAAGATTACGTGATTCTAAGGTTTAGAATATTCTTCGTTTAGCCTCATAAATTAAGTCATCTGATTGTATATACTTTTTACAATATCATATCATAAGGCTATAGCAGAGTGTACCTATCTCCAGATAATTGTAATTTTTTCTTTTAAAATTTATTTTCGAATAAAGTTACGAATTTGTTCATCATCATCATCAGCTAATGAGTATCTATCATGCATAGCGCCCTATCTTTGGTTTGACGCATCCAGCATCTGACTGATGTCTTTCGCAGGTTGTCATCCCAGCTGGCCGGAAGGCGACCTTCACTACGTTTACAGAGTCGTGTCGTGCTCTCCACTCAGCAGTTGTTCTTCGAGAGATATGCTCACCCCACTGCCACTTGATAACTTTTATGAATGATTACAAATTGACTAATATTTTCTTACCGAGCGCGATGATTACCTACTGTGCTGGTTGGCGATAGTTTTCACAGCAAATTATAATCATCTCAGGGTTTATAAAACCAACCCTGTAATATATGTATATAAAAAAGTATTTTGGTTAGATACACATTATTAGAATGTATCTACTTAGGTACATAAATAGGTAACGTTACCTATTTAGGTACCTCTACCTAGCTATTGCCTCTCTTATGTAAACACAATGAAAATGACGTAACACTTGTGGTTACGGGGTAGGTATAAGCTGGTTACCTAATTTGGTAGGCTATGTAGGTTACAGTCAAATTGGAAAAGTATAAAGCTACCTGTAATGTATAATTTTCAATCAATTGCTGCGTTTCCTAGTTCAGGCGTCGACGTTAATAAGTAGGACCCTGGATTTATTTGAGGAATTATTGAATCATGGTAAGTTTACCCTTTAGTTACTAACTAAGTCCCTAGTCCCTAGGTTCTTAACTTTACTATTGAGTATGCAAGACTACGGACTTAGGTCTACCTAGGTAGGTATAGGTACTCCGATTTAGAATCCAAGACATTTTATGTTTACAAAGATATTTAAAAGTTCACTAAGACAAGTTAACAAAAACTGATTACCATAACGGAAACAACAAGGTAATCAATCTCTAAAAACTAACACAAAAACTTCAACATCGCATAATCTCGCAGTTTTTTTAACAATTGGAATGAAGAACGTACGAGAGATCAATAATATGAATGAAATAATTTTGTAGGTAACTCCTTCTTATACGAATAATACGTATTCTGATTTTTCGTAGTTATAGGTACACAAAATAGTTTACTATAGTACCTATATCTATAGGTACTATTGTTATTTTTTGTCCATCTTAGTATGTTCCATGCCTCACCCCCTTGCTGGAGCTCTGCTGACAAATAAAAAAATCCACAACTTTCACTTGTTTACTTTTCCATCAGGCGATCGTAATAGCGCTACAAAGTGTCGTACTCCTGCAAGTCATATCGAAAACCGTCTGCCAATTCCCCTACCCCTACCAAGGGGCTGCGCCGCAGATGATGCAGGGCATGGTACCAGGTTTGCCAGGGCCTTCCTTCATGCAACCCAGCCCCATGCATGCGCCAATGCCCTACCCGATGCAACAGAAAATGCCCATGGTCGTTATGCCCTACAAGAAAAGCGAGAAACCCCAGAAGAAGGTAAAACGGAGAAAGAGCAAGCAGAGGAAGATACAGTACGATTCATCCTGTTCCGACGATTCTGACTCTTCATCTGACGAGTTCGATTACCGAGTGAAGACAAAAGCGAAGCGGAGGCAGGTGCTTACTCCGGTCGTGTCCTACGTGACAAAGGACGGGTATGTCGTTTACCAGAAGAAGGTGAAGAAGGACAAAGCCAAGGATTGGCTGGAGATGGGTAGAGCCCGGGACAGTGACATAGATGAAAAGGAAGATGAGGAGCTGGCGAAGAAAATGAATAAACTCAATAAACGGTCTAGGAAACATCATCATCACTCGAAACATTAACGCAAATATTTATTTTGTAGGTGATAATGATAAGGATAAGCTAGCTAGTTTTTTACTTAGGCACATAAAATAAATAATTGTCTTACCAGCTTTTTGTGTCTGATGTTTAATTTGTAGTTTTAGGTAATAACGTCGACTTACTGCAAGCCCTCATATCTGCAGTATTTACTAAATAAAACTTTACTAGGTAGGTACCTAAATAATTTCTTACTTTTAATGACTTATAGGACCTATATCATGAAAACTAAGACAGTTATCAACATTATTAAACTCCAATAAATAGATTTACATAATTTTATTAAAAGAGCAACCGAAAATAAAAAAAGAAACAATCTCAGTTTTTTAAATATATTTGTACTAAGCTTCTTCATCGATTTTGAGATGACGGTAGAGCACTGTTTAGGGTCAAACATTACGGACTCTTACCTATAATGTATTATCTAAAAATACAGAAATAATGACTGCTTGTCATGACGTTTGGAACTATACTACTAATTTTGGTACATACCATAAATTATGATGCGACCAAAAAAGTATAAATATAAGCGCATTTTTTTTTCTAACGTTAATGTCTATTAATGTTAAATAATACCAAAAACTAAGTTATCGACTTTACTACTAAGCTACTAAGTCCAAGTTTACAGGGCTACATATAAGTGAGTTTTATCAAAATGTAGAGCTCATTGAGACGAACTCATCTGTTTATTTAACGTAGTTAGTGATTTCTTGCAGTAAGCCGAAGATAATATAACTAGGTCGTAGGACCTTATCTTTAAGTTACTGGTACTCGCAAGAGAAAATCTAATATACTCGTAGGTACTAACTCTAGCGCCTAAATCCACTGAGCCGCGCTGCCGCCGGGCCGTCCACTAGACTGTACGTACCTAACTAGGTAGGTAGGTAGGTACCTATTCACGTACCTACCTACGTACACATACCTACCACGTAGGTAGTATAGGTAGATCGACGAGCCTGCTATAAATGCTCGCTCTAGATAGATTGCGACTCATTTAACTTTAGAGGAAGCTTGGAGAAAGTTTGATAGGTATTGATAAGACCGTTCTACTGAGAAAACGAAGAGTCCTCTCAGGTGCCTACTTATTTTATCTGGAGGGTAAGTTAAAAATAAGAAGCACCTATCCTAGTAGACTTTTAAAAACCCACGGAATAGATAGTTATTAGTAGATATGACGACCTCTGTGGCGCGGTGGACGAAAGTCCGCCTGCGACGCAGGTTGCGGGTTCGATTCCCGCCTCGCGCAATAATGTGTGTATGACTGCAGATATTTGTTCCGGGTGTTCTGGTTACCTACATAATAAAACAACTATGTCTTTTACAAAATAAATTGTATTAAATATATCAGTCATCTAGGTACTATCATGGACGAATAAATCTATGGTACTACCCATAACACAAGCTCTGCTTAAATTGAGGCTAGATGATGCTATATTTATTTAATAAGCTATATACCTATATTTATGTATACTATATTTATTTAAATGACTCGTATATTGTTCTTCAGATGCTTCAGGCAGTTAAGGCACTGATCTACCTCCTCTGCATGACCAGCTGCATCACATCCGCAATGCGCTTAAAGAAGGTCTGTCAGAATTGCGACTTGGAGCCGAAAGTACGAGTAGAATCTCCACCACAGTTCAAGCAGTATTGGCCGTGGCTACCTGGATATCAGTCTGGCAAAAACTATATTATGCCATTGTACTTTAATGCATAGAAAAAAATGCTGTTACAATAATAATTAATACTGCTTAAACTTTGGATTTTTGTAACTGTTAGGGTTTTTGGTTAGAACAATAAACGACGAGTCAAAGGTAATTTTTAAAATTCGACGCCTTTCTCTACTACTTTTAACTTCCCACTCCATAAAAATCTTGTTAGGATTGTTAGTTTCGTGTTGGCGCAAGATTTAAAAATTTTAGGAATTTTATTTGTTTGCGTTTTAAATGGAATAAAACTCGCAGCGGTACTAACGAGCGCACTACCGACCAATATAAAAGTTACTCTATGCTACCGACCACAGACTACTCAGGGATGCTACCGACTGCTAATTTATAAGCTATGTCACTTTCTCTTTGTTTTCTGAACGCATATTTTCTTCAAATCTTTTTAAGCATATTTCAAAATCAATGTCACATGTATGTAACCGTCAAATTGACAGCAATATATTTTATTTACTCTTCGTTCTTCGTTCACTCTTCATTCAGTTATCAATTTGTTCATTTGGTTTGGACCGCTATCTGTTTCGGACGGATATATATACATACGGTTTATTTGCAAATAACTTCGAAAACCAATGTTATTAAACCATGTTTTAACCAAAACAAAAATGAGCAGTTCGCGATATGTGATTGTGGTTCATATTTATAAAAAAATAAACTCACAGCAGTTGTATTGTACGTGATGTGACAGAATTTGTACGAAACTACGTGTTAATTCTAACTTGTTTTTGTGTATTGTGGATAATGGATATGAATTTGGAGAGTGACTGGAAGAGCAAGATGGGCTTCCCGATCAACTATGACTCGGGGCAAAGCACCGACGACGATTTGTAAGTTAACTACCGGAGATCTCTCCCTCCAGTATTTATTGCTAGCGTGATTGAAACCGACTCTCGTAGGATATAAGGCTGAGATTCGTAGGACTTTGAATTACAGATAAGTCTATTGCTGTAGATAATTCTAAAAACTAGAGAAATTTTAGTACTAAGTAGGCTTTTCATTTCATCACACTTCATCACCTACATACACAAACAGAAATGACAGAGTACTTTAGCTCTGAAAATCGGTTTCCAACAAGTGTGAATAGCTTCATATTAAATGTTCTGCCACTCGATCATCCAATTAAAATCCTGACCCAACAGACGACAAGTGGGAATGAGCTCTTAGGGTCTCCGATTCTTCAGTCATCAATGTTGTCTCTAAACAACTGAAGGACTGCCCCATCGCAATGATGATTTGCAATCTTAGGTTTGTTGGTATAAAAAAGTTTTCAAGGTTGCTAAACCCTTTTTGTTTAGTTGGCTGGGTTATTTGCCTTCAGGTTGGTATTCACTTAAGCGTATGTGTGCTCACCATATAAGCTAAGTCTGTAGCTCAGCCTTAGATACCTTATTACATAAATACATGGCTCACATACATTCACGGCTGAACCTGTCACCCCAAACAAGATAATATTTTGCCATAATTAGTGCCATTACCATATCTTTATCATTAACCATTCATTATCATTAAAAGACCTTTGTTTCATCACATTATCACTTAAAGTTGACATGTAAATGGAATTTAACAAAATTATATTTCTGTATTTCTGAAGGTAAGTGACAATGAGGCTGACGATTCATATAACAGAAACTAGGTGCCAAGCCTTTGGATGCATTGTGTACAAGGAAATGTTTAATAGTAATTTTTATCCTATGGTAATTGTTTTGTAACATAAAAAGTAGCTTATGTTTGATTCCAGCCTTAGAGTTACATCTAAGGCTGGAATCAACAATTGTGATGGCCGGCAACAAACATCCAACCTTTCCCATTAATATTATTAGTGTGATGTTATACGGGGTGAATTTTTGAGACGGGACAGTAAGGGCAGGTACCTTAACCGGTATAGTTACAGAAAAACGCTTTTAGGAGACTATCCATAAATTTTTAAGATATTCTGAACTGCATATACAGATTTTGGAAAAAAATTAACTTTTTTTGATGCCAATAGATTCTGTTTCTTGTAAGGATCAAAACTCTCTACTGGACCGACTGAGTTTGAGTACTAGAAATGTCAGAAATAGTAAAAATCTTTTCCCATACATTCGCCTACACACTTTTATTAAAAAGTACATTATGTAGATATTCTATACATTAGTATAGAGTTTATAAGTTCTCGCATTATAATGGTAATCCCCCATTAAGTGCTCATAGGGCTCATTTCACGGCTATCTCTAACAGGTACCATTAACAGCGGAGTTCAAACAAAAGTACCTGATCCTGATTGCTTATCAGTACAGTATACATCGCAGAGTGCTCTAGGTATCTATGTTATCAGCGCAATGGCAGTGTGATATTCAGTGTTAAAATTAGATTTTTGTGCTGCGTTGCGGTTGCTCCGACCCGACATCTAGAAAGTATTTGTGATCGGTTAAAGGCAAGTTATAGGTATTTCTGGAATGTTTTTCAATAAGTTGTAGGTATAGAATTAGAACTAAACTAAGTAAGTACCTTTGATTCAAGTTTAGTGTTGGCTATATTGTAAAGTTTGTCCATTAATAAATAATTACCACTTTGCACTCATTCGATGGCATATGTCCAGCAGTGGACTGCTATAGGCGATGATGATGATGAAATAATTACCTACTAAGTAATTATGTGTAATTAAGTAGTTTAATTATATTTCTAAATAAAACAATAATAGTTAAAAGTTGTTTAGAATCAAACAACAGCTTTGGTATTTCAGGTAAGTTATTTAACCAGTATTTTCCCATGGCAGGGCAAATCCCTCCCATTCTCCCACTTTTCTCTCATTTCATTATCATTGAAGATGGCTCTTGAGTCAATAACCATAATAATTTCAAAAGTTTTATTATTGAAGATATTTGTATTAATTTTTTTTATATTAACTAACTACAATGGAACAGACTGCAGAAATCAAAACATTCTGCGTGAGATGGTACTTCACATACATCCCCAGTTTCAGTCTCTTCTCTCTCGTTACTGTTCAAATCCTCAATGATTTCTTCATCAGTTATTATTTGGAATCCAGTCTTCACTATCGCAGTTCAGCCACTCCTTAATATTCTCTTCATCGCACCCTTCACCAATGCTAACATTTTTCATTGCTTCTTTTATTTCTTTAAAATCGTCGTGCGGTTTAATTGAAGAATTAAATAGAGTTAATTTTAATAATTTATTCCATGCCCTTTTTAAGGTTTTTTGCAATTCCACTAAGTTCCACGCTTCTAGCAGCATATACATAATTGTATATAACAATAATCTTTTAAATTAATTTCTCTAAAAAACTTTAACAACATTTCTATATCACTGTCGTCTGATAAAAGACGATGCAGTAGCCGAGACGAATGAGTCCGAATAATCGGATAATCGGGATTCTACTGTATTTCATTTCATAGTAAAGCGATTGGTTAGCGGAATTCGGCCTGGCCGTATTGCGTCCTACTACATATCGTCACTGGAAAGGAAAAAATGCTTAAGCGCCAATATGGCCTAAATGAGTTATATATATCATTGGATTGGATTTTTTTTCTGCGTCGATCTGTCTAGTTTTTAAGGCAATCCGACGACATTTTTGGCGCTTAAGCGTTTTGAAAAGTTCAAGTAAATCTTGGTTTTCCTATTCTTAAGCGACTACAAAACGATGTTTTTCAAACAGAGGTCGCATAAGTAATACATTATTTAGGTATTCTCACTCATAAGAACTTTTCCTTTTAACGTTTTTTTATTTTCGATTTTATAAGCATATTACCTTTTTATAACTTTAGGTGGCATTGCCACATTAGCAATTTTACTTTATTTTATTTTATTGCACTTAGTCTTTTTAGCAATTATTCATAACAGTCGTTAAAAACTGATTGGCGCTTAAGCAAAAATATAAAAACAAGGTTTGAGTACAAACTGGCGCTTAAGCAATTTTCGTTCTGAGTTTGCTGCACTATTTCATTACGTTAGTGAAAGTAAATCCTTTAAATGAAATAATCAAACTATTGTTAGAATTAATAAGGCGGTTCTGTTAAGAAATAAACTGTTTTAGCGATTATTTATTTTATACAATGTAATGACTATTGTAGTGTTAGTAGTATAGTACACCCACAGATTATGCAAGCATTCAGGGACACGTACACAACAACACCGCGCGATTACCGTTCAGCTCACTCCAACTCCTGAGCTTGGCCAACCTACCATCGAGGCCGGTGCCTCCTATCAGATAGCCATGCAGCACACTCCAACTCCTGAGCTTAGCCAACCTATCTTCGAAGCCGGTGCCTCGCACGAATTAACCATTCAGCACGCTCCAACTGCTGAGCTTGGCCATGGCCAACCTACCATCGAGGCCGGTGCCTCCTGTGAGATAGCCATGCAGCACGCTTTAACTCCTGAGCTTCGCCAACCTATCTTCGAGGCCAGTGCCTCGAGCTGCATAAAAAACGTTTTTCATTGCCTCTCCATGTCTCGAG
This sequence comes from Eupithecia dodoneata, assembly GCA_947044415.1. Lineage (NCBI taxonomy): Eukaryota > Metazoa > Arthropoda > Insecta > Lepidoptera > Geometridae > Eupithecia > Eupithecia dodoneata. Next base: position 12,130,319 of record OX345662.1, on the reverse strand, counting down.
AAAAGGAAATTGAAATTTGCTTACAGCAAATAAAGTCTGACGATGCGGATGTTCATTACGACACAGTCACAATATAGTTGGAGGAGGAGACAGTTGAACAATCTGATAAAGAACATTACCTTGACGTTGAGTATTTTTCCAAAAAAGAAAACCAAGAAAGTAAGAAAGTAAAACCTGGAAGCAGTAAAGAGAAACCCGGAAGTAGTAAAGAAAAACTTATGAATATAACGAAAGAAATAATTTTTAACCATGTTGATTTCATTTCCGATGATGAAGAGTTTACAGTATGCTCTTCTTCTTGGGAAGGATCAGACGAGACGGACACAGATAAAAACGATAAAAGAAAGAAAAAGCAAAATAAAAAAAACAAAAACACTAGCAAACATAACAAGCAGTCTAAGAAACGTAGTAGAAAAACAGGAAATAAGAAAAGTGTCCAATTAGATAAAGATCAACAAAAAGAAAGTGAAGAGAACATTGAAACTGAATCGACCACAGAAGAACCTAATATGACAGATAAAGATTCAAACACAGAAGACCCTGACTTAAGAAAAAAAAAAAGAACTAATAAAGCGAAAGAAAGATCGTTCTTAAAAAGAAACTGGCAAGGAATACATTACAAAAACAGGAAAACTAGTTGAAGCCAAATCTATGAAAGAAAACCCCTGTAAACCAGAAACTTGCCCTTATATGTGTCATGATATAGCGGAAGAAAAAAGAAAAGTATTTTTGATCATTATTGGTCGTTATCTGTTGAGAGACAGCGTGATTGGATTGTGAGTCTTACTAAAAAAGAAAACGTAAAAGAACCAAAGATATAGAGAGCCGAAGAAATTTCACACATTCATATATCATTAATAAAGGAGAAGGTCAAAGGCCGGTTTGTTTAGGCTTCTTTTTAAAAACTTTGGATATTCGACAAAGATTTTTACATTTAGTGATCAGCAGTGCAGAAGAAGGGAGCTCTAATCTAGATAAGAGACGTAGAGCAGTTCCAGCGAACAAAACGTCTCCAATCTTGATGCAATCTGTGAGGGCCTATATTCAAGAGCTACCAGCAGTTCCCTCACATTATGTCGGAAACAATCGAAAAATGTTACTTAACACAAGAGTTTAAAAACCTATCGAATTTATATAAAATCTATAAACAAAAGAACATGTGAAGCAAACACAATGAAAGCAAAAGTTATGTAGGCGAAAAAGTATTCAGGAACACATTTTTGACAGAATTTAACATTGCATTCCATATGCCCCGAAAAGATAAATGTATAAAATGCATAAAATATGAAAATAGTCCAGGAGAATAAAGTAGAAACATACACGATGTTTCAAACACATCAAGACCTTCGCAAACACGATAATGGCGTACTTTGCACTACGTTCGATCTACAGAAAGTGCTGAATACCTTATGGAGAAAGCATGTTGCTCTATTATGGTAGAAAGATCGCAACATACAATCTGACATTCTACGAATCCGTAACAAGAGAAGGCTTCTGTTTCTTGTGGAACGAAGTTGAAGGGAAGCGTGGTGCAAATGAAGTTTGCACTATTCTGGCTAAGTACATTGAAATAGTGGACGAACGTGAATCCATTAAACATTTACTTTTATATTGCGATTCCTGTCCAGGGCAGAACCGAAAAAAAACTGTTCTGGCTTGCATCCATAAGTTTTTGCAAAAGTGAAAAAATATCACAACCATTCAGATAAACTATCTGCTCCCGGGACATACTTTCATGCCAGTTGATTCCATGCACTCAGTCATTGAGAAAAGTGTTACAAACAGCATTGTATGGGCGCCGTCTCAATGGCCTACTGTGTGTGCTTTAGCCAGGAAAGCTCCTAAACCATACAAAGTTGATGTTTTATCTCACGAAGATTTTATGGGATGGGATGGAATACAAAGGCAATCTTACTGGAAAAATAAGCAAGATTCGAACAGCTACTTTTAAAAACCATAAGACACATTAATGTTAAATATTCAATGAATGCTGAAGCTGAAACTGAAAGTATCGATATAATAGGTAAAATTGATTATTTAAGAATTAATGCCAGAAAGTTTACAAATCTAGACTGCTTATCTCAAAGAACAAAATTTCCGATTTGGAAAAATTATGCAACAATAAAACTATTCCTGCAATGTATATTCCAGAATATAAATCGTTACCTCATGCAGAAAATGTTCAAGATGTTCTGGCAGATACGGACATTGAGGATATTGAAGACTGATCTCAAACTTAGGCTCTAGACAGACGGACCGCATATCAACTGCAACCCAACCGCAAATTGCAGTTCTATTGCAGTCGTGTAAACTGCACACCGACTGCATTGACTGCAATCGGACGGCGTGGTTAGTTTGCAGTTCTATTGCAGTCGTATCAACTGGATTCAAACTGCAATTTGCGGTTGGATTGATTTGAAATGCGGTCTGTTTGTCTAGAGTCTAATACTGATTAAAAAATGCGAGATTATTATATTTTCCTAATCATAGTTACCAATTAAGCTTTATTGTCAGGTTTATAACGTTGTCAAGTAAAATGATGGTTAAAATAGTATTGTAATACTTGTGATTTTAGATAATGAATAGTGATTACAATAAGGCATAGTTATTAATAGTGATTTCTTTTACCATGAGTGATTTTTGTTGTTTTAATGACTGATTTATTAGTACTATTATGGATATTATAGAAATGTAACCGGATTACTCCTCCGTGATTATTTGATAATTAATAAAACTGATTGATTAGAACATGTTGTGTTATTTTTTCTAATGCCACGTAGTAGATAAGTGTATAACAACCAAAAAAGTATGGGTAACCAATACCATAAGTGAAATTAATTAACATTTATTTAATGGAGGTGCGTATATTAGCTATTTGTATGTATTCTGTCTATGAAAAGAATTATGACTAAGCGTTTTTTCTTTAAGGCACATGACCTCATTTAGAATATGTTAGCAATTTTTCTTCACAAAACTTTACTTATTAAGAGTAGCCTAGCATTTTATGCATCCTGTTTAAAATGTGGATGCCATTTACTAGCATTTTTAAATTATTGTTTGACTTTTATTTTTGGTAGATAAGCAGTTTTCCCTGACTCACTTTTAAAACACTTTTGCTTAAGCGACAGTTGTTTTATGAAATAGAAGAGCTGTACAATTGAAAATATTACATAAAATAGCTACAATTTTATAATTATAATGACATTTTAATTCATCAAAAAAAATAAAAAAACAAAAAAGTTATGATTTTTTTTCAAAAAAATAAAACTTTAATCTTGATTTCCCACAAGTAGCATATTGGCGCTTTAGCATTTCTTCCTTTCCAGTGACGATATGTTTGTAGAGGTTTCCACTCAAGAACACGTTTATCCCAGCGTTTGTAGGTTCTTCGCAAGATATCGCCAGTTCAACCGCCATTTCACCTTGCTAATTCTGTGAGCTATGTCGATAATATGTCGATAAGATAGCCATGTCGGCTGTAGGAATGATGATTGTGGTTTAGCAACTTCTGTTGATTTATCTGTACACCGGTTTTGGAGCGGTTTCATCTGTTCAATGATTTCTGCGCTGACTGTATAAAGTTTTACAAAAGGCGGTTTATGAAGGTTTTCCCGTCATTGTTTATTTATAATCAACAATGATTGATTATTTACCTCTGAGCATTTCATTCCATGTTTTATAAGTAATAAGCGAGGCGGTGTGGTAGCGGTGTAGGAATCGATCCCTTCAACTGAAGCCCGTGGATTTCGTAAGAATCGACTAAGGGCGCGTTCCCAAGTGTCGTGCCCAAAATTATTATCGTTAGACGACTCGTCTCTAGCTGTTCTCATTATTATATTATAACGGCTGTTTGTCGTCATTTTGTCCTCGCGATTTTTTTTTCGTTTTTTTTTCATTCTAGCTGAGAAGATGATAATGTTATACATACCAAAAATATTAATAGAGCTGGAAAATTTACACACCATTATCTAGGTACCCAGAGCTTGTGTTAAGGGGACTGGATAGGTACTTAATAGATATAATGCGTGCTGATAATGACTTTATTGCGGTGATGACCCTGGTGAGGGTACGGTGTGTTATTTCACGCCACGGCTCATGCAGCTAGGTACGCGTATTAGCATTTAACATACGGCTAATTTGATATATCCGTGCCGATATCAGGAAAAGAAACATTTTCTATTTGCCTGGCATGATTTCTATTTACAATACAATACAAAAATACTTTATTGTAGGTACACTAGATACAGATAATTATGAAAGACATTACATGCGACAAGGACAATGGGCGGCCTTATCGCTTAAAATTTACGGCAAAATGTGCCGTTTTCATAATGTTTAGCCAAAGATAACGCTGAAAATACTGAATTTACCGAGCAGAAATTTTGCAATCAAGAAAATAGATACAAAACACTAATAGGTATACCATACCACACCAAACAGAAAAAACTATTCAGACAGAAATAAACACTTAGAATAGAGAAAGTCTAAAGGGCGGCCTTATCGCTGTGAGTGATAAGGCCGTCCGCGCGGGATAATTTGTAGGAATAACATAAAGACATAAAGGTTACTTTTTATTCGGAACAACGCGTGTAAAGCCACGGGCAGAAACGCTATTAAAATAAACAGTTATTTGTGAAGTTGTAAGAATTTCGAACGAAGATAGCGACATAATTACAAACCGGATCGACCTGAAATATTGCAGACGCAACGCAAAGGTCTGCTTACTTTAGGGCCGTGGTGGCACCGGTGTAAGAATCGACCCCTACAATTTAACACGTGGATAGCGTAAGAATCGACTGAGAACCTAGCAGAGGACGGGCAACAGCTCTTTCTCTCTCTCTCTTATGTTTATTTTTAACACCTCAACTGCGAAGAATTCGCCTGCCAAGAGCTTAATTGTGATTATGGCAAAAACCCTCTTGACTGCTTCAACAATAGACGTAATGAATCTAAACTATAAATATTCATAATTTCAACGCAGGCCTAAATAAAATGTCATCAAAGATTTATAATATAAACTTTGATGACATTGACCGACTTGACTGACTTATTATTAATTATAGATGCAATAAATAAACTAAGTGTGAACGTTGATACTGAGGACTAATAATAGTGTTTAAATGTCGTAAACTAAGTATGAACGTTGATGCTGAGGACTAATAATAGTGTTTAAATGTCGTAAACTAAGTATGAACGTTGATGCTGAGGACTAATAATAGTGTTTAAATGTCGTAAACTAAGTATGAACGTTGATGCTGAGGACTAATAATAGTGTTTAAATGTCGTAAACTAAGTATGAACGTTGATGCTGAGGACTAACAATAGTGTTAAAATGTCGTATGTGATTGTTCGCAGTGACACCAAAGACGTGGTGATGAGGAATCCTCGCGCCTCCTCCATCCTGCTGGCGGACAGAGGCGACGGCGCCGAGGCGGACCTGCTGGGCACCACGCCGCCGCGCTCCAGGATACGGGACAAGGAGAAGCGGAGGTCAGTTGTAGGGACCTATAGAATCCTCGAGCCTCCTCCATCCTGCTGGCGGACCTAGGCGACGGCGCCGAGGCGGTCCTGGATACGGGACAAGGAGAAGCGGAGGCCAGTTGTAAGGACCTTTAGATGTGTAGCTTGGTGGCAGAAATATGGATGCAGGTAGATCTCAGGCGGTAAAGCCACAGTTACCGTGAATCAATGAGTTAGTAATTAAAATCACTGTCTATAATACTCAAAACACTAAAATCTTATGCAAGCGAGATAAGAGTTGCTTTGCACGAAAACGAATCAGAAACTTCAATTTTCTTTTTCCGAGTAGGTCTCCAGATTTGAGTACGTTTCCAAGTCGCAATTTTATGTCAGTGTTCGATGATACTAATACCTACAAATGTACACAATGATGCAATAAAATAAATATGAAATATGATGAAAATCTTCAAAAATTCGTGACATGAGACGTGCTTAAAACTGAATTGCATTTAAGTAGTCGGAGACGTTCGGGGATAACCAAAGATTTAAATTGTGACATAACGACCGAATATTCGTGCGTGATTTATTGACAATTCTTTGCCTTTTTCAACCTTTTCAACCAGTCGAATCTGCAGATGTAAGCTTGCTAATATTATTAATGACAAGCTGTTTTGTCAACATCTCAACTGCACGTTTTGTAGGTATCGACCGAAGTAGGTACCTATACATTTGGAGCAAATGTTTTGTAGACGCGAGGATAAAATAAACAACATTAAAATAATTTAAATAATATTAAATAATAAAATAAATAATAATAATAAATTTAAAATATTTTTTTCATAGATTTAAACAACGTTCAATTTTTTCGGTTGTGTGTGCGCATTGTTGTTTGTTAGGTAATTATTTATTCAAACGGTATCTTACGTTACGTACCAGCACTATAAATTAGAGCTGCAATGAATAGTGATTTGGCCGAAAATCGAATAACGACTAGGTATAAAAATATATATCTATGTAATGTATTGCGTTATTTATATTAGTCATCTAGTACCCATAAAAACCTTAGTAGGTTTTTATGGGTGCTAGTGCTAGAGGATAGTTTACGGTCTATGGCTAATTAATTTTCTTTGGATTCTGTTATATTTGGATACGATTGTTTTAGAGGTGGGTACCTCCAAAAAAATCGTAATGGTTTTGAAGCATGTCGGCTTCACAACCATTACCATTACTTATAATTATAACTGTCTGAAACTTAAAACCTTTTGAAACCGAGCTGGTGTAGAGCAGCCCGGCAATGAAGTCTTTGATGGGATGTGGCCCGCCCCAAAAGGGGGAGATTGGTCGGGACTAAGTGCGCAGATTTGTAAAGTCTGGAGTCACCCGAGTCACTCGGGTCTGGCTCCCACAGTTTCGGTCCGTATGACCGCAAGGTTGGCAGGACCGTGGGAAGGTGGAGGGATTGTCCGAAACTTTTTGCCGATCGAAGATATCGAAATTATAACCATTATCAGATGTTCATTGATCGCAATACCAAGAATTACGTTATTTACCTACTTGAAATCCCAGGTCTGCGAACTTTATAAGAAACTTGTTCCAAGAATTTAAATAAATTAGTATTCTTTTATTTGTCGTGTCGTCGTCTCGTCTGTAACATCGGGTATGGCCGTCTCAAGTTTGTGTGGTGCCTAGATCTGCAGATCGTAGGTACAAACACTTGTCCCTAGGCGGTTATCGACCCAGCAACCTTCTGTGTCGCAGGCGGACCATCGCCCGCTGCACCACATACGTTGTCAGATAATGTTGTCCTATATTAAAAATATACTCTATGTTGTAATGTGAATGGAATGAAAGCTATGTGGATATGTAATTTGGCATTTTAAAAAAGAATTAGAAAGCAGACAAAAACAAATTGTAAGCAAAACAAAAATTGTATGTCTATGTGTCTAATATTTCATATTTCATATTTCATATTTCATATTTATTTTTATTGCATCATTGTGTACATTTGTAGGTCTTAGTATCTAGGTAATGTATAAGAAACACAATGGTACCCAAGCAGGGTGTGGCAATATATACTGTGAATGGAAGTGAGACGGGTTTCTAAAAAGCTCTGTTTAATAGATAAGAGAGAAAGAGAGAGCGGAAAATTTAAATTCAATCACATGCATAGTTTTATTTAAGTCAATAATATAAGTATTAAGTTTTTTTTTATATAATGTATTTTAATAATTGTCATTTGTCATTGAAAAATTCATTTAAGTCATAATAGCATTTATTAATAAGATATTGTTTCAATTTTATTTGAAATGTGTTATCCTTTTCCTCGTCTTTTAGTTCATCGGGTATTTTATTATATATTTTTGATGCCATTGCATTTGGCCCACAACTTCGCATTTTTAGTTTTGAGTCAGGAAGTTTGATTTTGTGTTTGTATCTAATCGGGTAACGTCGCGGTAGGTCAGCACTTTTTTGGAAATATTGGGGGTATTTACGGGTGAATTTGCAACATTCAAATATGTAGATACTTGAAAGTGTTAGGATTTTAAGTTGGCGGAAGTGTTCTATGCAGCTCTCGGGGCACTTTATATTGACTATGATTCGTATACACGACTTTTGGAGAATGAAAAGGTTTTGGACATCAGTACTATTTCCCCAAAGTAGGATTCCGTACGATAGCCAGGCAAATGCATAGGCGTAATATGCTGAGATAGCAGTTTTCTGATCAGTTGCCTTTCTTAGTTCCCTCAGAGCGTAAGTGAAACTGGAGAGCTTTGTCTTTATTTTTTGTATATGTTCTTTCCAATTTACATGTGTGTCAATATTTATTCCTAATAGCGAAAATGAATTTACACATTCCAATTTGATGTCGTGGTATAAGAAGTTTATGTCAAGAGGGTTTTTTTGAAATGGTCTAAATTGCATAATTTTTGTCTTTGTATAATTAATGTCAAGGTTGTGGTCGTTCATCCATTGTTCTACGGAGGTAAGTATGTCAGTTAGTTTATTTTTAAAATTTATGTCATTATTAATGGTAGATGTCAAAATTGAAATATCGTCTGCGAAAAGAATAGATGGTTCATTAATTATTTTAGGAAGATCATTGATGTATAATAAAAATAATATACATCCTAATACGCTTCCTTGGGGAATGGAAGCCTTTACTATTATGGGAGCTGATTTTATTTTGCTTAGGGTGCCGGTTTTACAGTCAAAATGTTCAATTTCTACATACTGAATGCGATTGGTTAAGTATGATTTAAACCAGTCATGCGTTATTCCTCGTATACCAATACCATTTAATTTGTCTAGTAATATATTGTACTGAACTTTATCATATGCTTTAGTCATGTCAAGGAGTATACCTATAGCGTACTTTTTGAGATTAATAGTTTTTAATATTTCTTCAATATATTTATAAACAGCGAGTGTAGTTGAGCGATTTTTCCTAAATCCGTTTTGTGCATCATCGTATATGCCATATTTTTCACAAAAGGAATTTAGTTTTCGTTGCATAATTTGTTCAAAAATTTTTGATGCGGTAGGTAGCAGCGCTATTGGTCTGTAGTTGTTAGGGTCATTTTTTGACGCTTTTTTGTGTATAGGTTTTATTAGCGATTTTATAGCAATATACACATAGGTGCAAACATTCGACATATTTTATAATTTGTAGCGTGTTTGTTGTATAGTTAAGTGTGCAATAAAGAATTTTCTATCTAACTATAACAAAAATCTTGAAATGAAACAACTATAGCAGGATTATTAACTTTTGAAGGCTCTAAAGCTCTTAATGTAGAAATGTTGATCACTCAACATTATGTTATTATTAGGTAAGTATTAGTACACATTACATGATTAAGCACCCTTCGTGTCGCTTAGTTTAAGAAGTGGCTCTTTGCGAGACAAGGATGAGCGAACGCCGCGCGCTGGGAAGGCGAGAAAGGAGGGCAAGATAACTGGATTTTTTTAATATCGAGTCAAATTTAGTCAATCGTTTTCCATAATTTACTAACTAGAATCCAAAACTTTTGATAGGTTCCAGGAATCCAAAACTTATCAAAAGAAAATAATAAATGTTTTTTTACCTTAAAATTTATGTTTCGTAAAGTCAAAATGTGGGTTTTGGGACTCACTTCACCAGAAACAAGAACAACAATTAAACGAAGCTTATGTTGATTGTTATCAAATGTCGAACTATACAAGGCCATCGGTCAAGCACACTAACTAACTACAACAACATTTTCATAAGAAAAATACGGGCAGAGAAGGATAGAAAGCAATAACTCTATAATTTGACAATAAAAAAAAATGTATAATACCATTTAAAAAATTTCATAAAGAAGGCATGTTTTTTAAACTATGGGCCACCCAGGTCTCCATACGTTTTTTTATACCACAGGTGCTCAAACTTTATCATAAAATATCGAAAACATTAATTTTTATTTTTTAATATTTAAGCAAAAAATTATAATAAAGTATCATTGACTTTGTAGCCGTAGTGCTCAATGACATGAACATAGTTATCTAATTTTGACTCGTACTTAAGAAAAGAACTATATAAATCCTTGACTGCTGCAGATAGATTTTTTATATTTTTTTTCCTGATTGGCCGTGGTGCCCCCCACAAGTACCTGTGGGGTTATCCATTAATTACCGGACGCCTTGTATAGGCTAGAAATATCTACTTCGTGGTTATGATTAGTAGGTAGCTAAAGTACAGCTTTTCACCTTATGTGGTCGTTCCTTTCGAACTTCCTGAAAAAATAGGGTGATAGGGTTGACCTGAAGGGTACCATAGGATGTTGATCTAGCTATTTCGATGGAAACCAATAATGATGAGTCTTTATTTATTTTTATCGAAAAGCGACGAGCCAGTGCGGATGTGGGCACTTGAGATAATAGGGATTTACATTGACACGTATTATTTATCTGCTGGTGATTTGGCTATGGCTGAATCATGCAATTATTTATAAACAGACTCGTTTCTGCACGCGTGGTTTCTATGGAAACGTTTTAAGGTTATTTATATCTCATGGGAACTGATGGGAGACAAACTACCTGCATGCAAAATTTTAGCCCGATCCGTTCGGTCGTTTTTGCGTGAAAGACTAACAAACATCCACGAATACAAACTTTCGCGTTTATAATATTAGTATAGGTGAAAAATAGAAGCACTAGGTTTGTTAATTGAGGCCCTGTCGCTGGTTACCATTTAAAGTAGGTTTATCAGAAGGCAGCGACAAAACAAACGATGGAAAGATTTTTTGGGCTCAGAACTTTTAGTTATATATTCATTTTAAAAATAAATAATTAAATAAAAATAAAACAAATATTTAAGGGGAATTTCCTTAAAACAGGCATGATATTTTTGCCGTTTTATAGAAAATGGTACGGAACCGTTCGTGCGCGAGTCAAACTCGCAATTGGCCGGTTTTTATGGCATGTTTGAAAAGGCAGTAGCACTTTTCGAGCAAGCGTAGTATATAAAGACGGTTTGTTTGTATAGCGGTAGTGAGTAGTAAGTCCATAATGCCAACAAGTTGCTGTGTTCGGATACGCGGCACTTGCAGCCTGCAAGTGCCGCGTATCCGAACACAGCAACGTGAGCAATGATTTGCACAGATCCTGCAAGTTGCAGGATCTGTGCAAATCATTGCTCACATAGATGTGCTCTACGTGTTTTATTTTTCTTGTTATCAGCGCCGTGGCGCCTGACTGTGCCTGATAACGTTGTTTTCTAATCTGTTGTAGCCAGGGCTGTATTATTTGAAAAAAATCTATGTATCCTATGGTAATATAGGATACTTCTCCCAAGAACCTTTCGACAGAAAGTGGTGTATTGAATTCCTGAAAGGTCCCACAGGATGTTAATTTAGTAATGGCGGCGGTAGAAACCAATAATGATGAATATTTGTTTATTTTTTGTTTCAGTTCAGTTCTTTATTAATAATAATATTCTTATATGTCAAACATAATAATACATAGGAAACAAAGAAAATAAGTACATAACGAAATAACAAGAAAAATACAAAATAGTTCAAAATCTAAGTACAGGAGTTTATAATAAATAATTCTATAATTTCTTGGGTAATTTTACCAATAGTGAATTATTCAAATCAAATTATTAGACTTTTACTATAAACTCTTATACTTGTCTCAGCGAACAAAAGTGGATATTTGCCCTCGACACATGACTTCTTAGGTTATGCGTTGCGGTTCCGAGTTGTCTCCAGTTAGTAAGGCTGAGTTTGCTGAGATTGGCGTCCTCTTTGCCAATCCAGGCGATAACTGGTAGACAAAATCCTACTAATATTATATATGCGAAAGTTTGTATGTATGGATGAACGGATCGGCTGATATTTAAGTTTGTTCCAAGCCCGGAATCTGTGACATCGTAGCTCCCGAACGGATGTACCGATTTTGTAATGAAAATCGGTCAAAGATGGCCGCTGCCACAAATTGGTCGGGGGTTTATTAATTTATTTTAATGTTATTCTACCTTCAAACGACTACAACTCCGCCCGAAATCATATTATGATGGATAGAAATGTGACTCAAGGTTACCCAAAGAATACGAGACCTATTCACCGGAAAATAATACGATAACCGGTATCTTATCGGACTCCTTGAATATGTGTAAGTAGGTACAGTCAACGCCATAATCGATGATCAGGTATTCGAGTGCATATTCGGAGAGCTGTCGGGGCTGCGGACCACGCAAGTTCTTCCGGTGGTGTCGCGTCTTAGAGGCGACTAAAGGACATTGAGACACACACACATTGGACATTTAGGCCGTCCATTGTACAAGACATTCTGTATTTGTCTTTTTCCTGTCTAGTGTATCTGTTTTATTTGGTGTGCAATAAAGAATAATTGTATTGTATTGAATATCGTATCGTATCGGATATCGTATGACTAGCATGGGGATTATGGGCATTACCCCAATGATACAAAAGCCAATAAAGCGTTTATTTGGGGGAGTTCCTGCGTCCAGCAGTAGACAAATAGTGTTTGTCTAGAATATAATAAATTACGTACATTGAGTAAATCATTAAAATTTAAAGGATTAAATTCAAATATTTTACGCATTGGATGACGATACGCTGTCAGTTTTGTCTATTCTACCCGAAACAAAAATCGCTAGCTTGGCCAACTAGGATTTTTGTATGTTCGATTTGGGCGTTGACTGTGCAAGTTCATTTATTGTACAATTTTATTTACAACTGCACTTAATGATTCATTTTAGATAAATAAGACCGCCGCGTCTTATATCCGACTCTTATCAATCACAAAACAATAACAGGTGCATAATTCAGTAACTAATCGATTATTAAGTACCTTATGCATTCCTTACGACATTCTTATGTCTATATTCTTAATGATTGATGTGAAGAATACCGATATGCACCCACGGCCATATTTTATTCTTCGGTGAAAAGAAACAATAGCTTATTCTATAAGACTGTAGATACACAGCGATTGTTGTCTAGGGTTTTTTTTCCAATCTTTACAAAAACCAAATTAAGTTGAAGAAATTAATTTCAAATGGGTCGTAAATGATTCTCGGTTTACAAAATAGCTAGCTAAAAAATACCCTCTTTCATGTCTTAATATGACTTGTAGGCTAATACTCACAGAGTGGAGACACTCAACACTACGAGGCGACATAGATAGCCCAGTAAAAGATAGACACGTAACACATCTTTCATTGTGGCCCGTTACTGCGTTAAATCTCGAGTGGAAACAACGGCATCCTTTTCCTAGCTGTGAGACCATGGCATGAGTAAAAATAAAACACTATGTGGTGGTTGTTTCAGGAATTTTCTGGATTCCGGCGCCAGCCTCCAGCGCATGATCCGCGACAGCAAGGATGTTGTCGACCACGCAGCCAGTCCTGACTCCTCCCCAGGTAACATACTATCACCATCCACCATCGGTCCCTTAAATTTATGTATAAGTTTACTCCTACACATAGGCCTATTCTAATGAACGCCTAAGCGTCCTGTCTTCAACATATTACATTATATCCTTCTAAGAAAGTGAACGCAAGAACAGAACATACTCGTACCTACTAGTTTCTGCTCGCTATTATCATTAGGTAGGCAATATCGTGTATACTGCTTGGTCAAGTAAAGACGTTAAGAGCTCGTCCATTAATCATGTGATGCTCGAAAGGGAGGGGGATCCGGAAAAAAATAGAATTAAAGAAATATCACAAGGATGAGAGACTTCTAAATAAATGCGACTTAAGTAATTGAAAACAAAAATGTTCGAAGCCAAATGCAGACGCTAGTGGTAAAAAGTACTTATCAACAACAGGTATTTATCAAGTTTCACCGTCGCGCCTGGTCTCCGTTAGATAATTGCGATGATAACAACTTAGTGTTTATATAATAATAATTTGCATTTGTTAAAATTAAAATATGCAATCATTTGCAATGTCCTATTCATACATTAATATTTGTTTATTTGGCACACAAAACAAAATACAATCTAATATGGCGCGGTGGGCAAACGTCCGCCGGCGCAAGTCTTTATTTTTTACCCCAACGGTTGTCGGATCTTCGCGAGATTTGGCCAGCCCACTTCAGCTTGCTAATTCTTTGAGCTATGTCGATAACTATGGTTCTCTGTCGGATGTATTCATATCGAATCCTATCCATCAGAGAAACTCCGTACTCTCTTTCTATAGCTCGCTGAACGACCTTGAACTGGTGGACCAGCCCTAAAGTGAGTGTCCACTTCTCAGCCGTGCGTCCTACCCGTTATGACCTACGTCATAACGGGTAGGACGCACGGATTTTCATCCGATCCAAATTATTGGGAAACCAAATCTACAGAGAAAAAATTACTCACTAAATCCATTATAAATAAAATAATAAATAAAATGTTATTGCCAAAAAAGATTTTTTACAAACACAACATAATTCATTTGTAGTTTACATTAGAAACAAGTCCAGTATATTCAGATTCTAGTCCAAACTATTACGTAGCCTCAGTTGCCTAAACTAGACTGAAAAGTCTGTATTATGGATCTGGACAATGGACCTAGTGAGACTGAGGGGCCGCCATGCATGGCAACAACTTGACATTATTCGCTGCCCAAGAAACGCACGTCATTGTGACATTTGATTTTCGTTGGAGTCAGTACTCATACTCAACATCTTCAGTCGAAATCTGAGTCGTGCTATTGAAAATGATCTAACTGCTTCAGAAAACGCTTAGTACTTAGTTTCGAGTGGCGATGTTTGCATAGATACCGATTATCTAACTCTACTGTAAATAGGAAATCTGATAATGATAAACCACGGTAGGTAGCACAAGCACGGAATAACTATAGGGTGCCATGAAAAATGTGTACTAGACCGAATGGAGGTGATTCTGGACCCTGAGGAGAGCAAATAGTGTTTCTTTTTCATTTCGAAGGATTTTTTGTTATATTATGTTATTTTTTCCTTCTCCGGTTCGTTTTCTGAAAAATGAATAGTAACTTTTTTTGTTCATGTCTGTGATTTTTACACGCCTTATTTAACTTGTAAAAATTTGCTTGTTTTTCAGAAAAAAAAACAGTGTTTTGTCATGAAAATATTACAAAAATATTATGTAGATACTTGAATCTTTTAATTTTTTTAAAATGAGTAATGAAATTCTCGAAATTAAAAATATTGCTGAGCAAAAGTTGTTCCCTTCGCGTTTCAGAATCACCCCGTTTGGCTTAGTACATAATGTTTCATGGCACCCTGTATAGTACGTACATGTGTATATGATAAGGATCTATGAATAGAACATTTTCTAACAACGTATTACTAAGAAGTCTTATATACACGTTCAGTAGACGTCAGCTGTGGCATGATGGGCGAAGGTCCGCCTCTGACTATATCAATCGACTCTTTGATAGGTCCATGAAAACACCCAATTACGCGCATAGGTTTACGATACTAGGCCTACGGCTTAGATTCGTCCGTAGTAGTCTCCACTCGAATCGTATTGCATATTTTATACATAATTATGATTTAAAAAATACTATAATATATGCCACGTAGACTTAGTTAGTATTAAGATCCTTTATTATTATATTCGTTTTGTATTGATGGTGCAATAAAGATATATTGTATTGTATAATACTGACTTTGAATCCACTTATTTTAAACTGTTTTAAGTTTTAAGAGAATAATAAAAAAAATTGTGGGACCACCTCAGAATCATCCTACAAAAATAAAAAAACATACAAAGGTATTTTTCTTTTTTCATCATCATTTTTCACATTGAATCTCCTCCTTGTTTCGAAGTCTGTTAAAAATGACATAATCTTGTGAAACATATTCGCTTTTATGCACTATCATCAGAAAATGTATTGTAAGAATTATCTTGATTTGGAGGTACCATATTAAAGTGTGAAATCATATTGATTTTAACACGCGACAACACGGTAGGTATAGGTACAACTACTTCATGTTCATTTAACATTTTTAATGTTATTTTTTGCGAACCGAATCGATTAGCTAGTGAATGTCAAATAGCTGTTTGTTGTGGGGATGATGAACTTTAAGATTAAAAATGTATGTATTTATTGGGTGTTTTTTTTTCTAAACACTTATGTATATCTCTGAGCTCGATCTAAACCAACAGTTTTAAAATTGGTTAGTGCACAGAACTACTACGAAATTTTTGGCAAATAGTGATTAACTCGAAGTACACTCCGTTTTCAAACGACCTCGAAAAGGAGGAGGTTCATTGTTCGGCTTGTCGATCGTCTGTTTGTAGATTTGTCTGTCACTCTAGGACCGATTTGGGTGATTCTTTCGCAGTTTTATTTTATTTAGTGGTTGTTACTATAATGATGATTCAGATTTCCTAGGGATTTGTATTAATCATGGAAAACCTAAAAAAAACCAGTTTAAAAATAAGGGATTCCAAGCTTGTTTTAAACAAACTCAAAAAAACCTTTTAAAAATAAGCTATTCAAAATCTGTTTTTATTGTTTCTAAACAATCCAATTTTGTGCCGGATACTTGAATGATCTACTTGCCATTTTTTTTTCGAGTGCGAAGATCTAACATGATTAGAGAAAAAACTATTTTGCAAGTCAGTCAGTCAGTCAGTCAGTACGCTAGGGTTTTTCGTAGAATAGTAGCCGATTGCGAAAAGTTACGCACAGTGTATCTTCGCAATTATCGCGTTTGGAAGCCGTTGAGCTGAGTAGGTTCCTTGTGTCGAGGTGCGGGTGACGTCTGCGTTAGTTCTGTTAATGTCGTGGTTGTGCTTAGGAAATGGATAAGAGATGTAAATGTAAGTTTTTAAACTATCGCTCGTGTAGTGTATAATACTCGGGCCTAACGATGTTAAGTTTCTTGTTCACTTTTTCAAGTGATTTCGCAGAGAAATAGTGTAAAATGTAATCAAATGCGTTATAATATAAACCGACAAAATAACCTTTTTTTGTCGGTTTATGATATAACTCAAAGTAATTAATATCTTGTAATTTTGAAGCACAGGCAATAACGAACTTATTTCTATCCTATCCATAACGTAAACAACAGCGGTTTTTCAAAAATTCTAAAATACGCTAAAACTTTTGTGCGTTATGGCGCGAAGAGCCTGGCTGACATCATCATCAAATAAAAAAAAAATGTATAAACAAACGTTTTTTCAACTTGAATAATTTTCGCTATTCGTGTTTACACACCTTGTCATACTACAAGGACAGATGAATCTGTATACAGATAATTGCGGAGATAACAGTAACTGTAGCTTCATTTGCTCTAAGTCTATGTTCTATTTTTACCTAAACATAAGCTTTTAGTTTCGCAAATAAATAAAATAAAACATTTCCTACATTGTTTATGATTTTGGCAAAGCGTTTTCTAAATGTCTATGCAAGTATGTATGTCACACCTCTACTAATCAGTTTCAGAACGCCTGCGGAAGCGGTCCAGCCTCAAGCTGCTTCGAGCTAAGGAGCGGGACTTTAAGCTTGACATGGGGCAGCAGAACAAAGCAGAATCGCTGCCGGCGCCTTACCAGGCGGCGCCTCATGTTCCACCAGTGGTGAGCAAACTAGACGTATCTCTTTCTATCTAATAGCCTCACGCGGGCTAAGGAGCGAGACTTCAAGCTTGACATGGGGCAGCAGAAAAAGGCAGACTCGCTGCCGGCGCCTTACCTGGAACGTAAGTTTTAATGTCTCGTTTTGAATATTAACCACAGTAAAGTAAATGGTAAGTTGTAGAACTGGAACAAGCAAAAGGAAACATACTCAAAAGCGTACACTGATCCCAGGCTATTAATGAGATTCTACTACAAATGTGCTTGTTAAATAAATCTGTCGACATCAGCAACTCAACAACAACTACTCGCAATTTAAATAACTTTATAACTAACAGTCGATATACTAGTTCTAATATTGTCTTTTAGTTGTTTGAATAAGTAATACAGAGTAATACAGTAGGTAGGTACTTACCTAAGAAATGAAATAAACAGTTGATTGAGACCTTGAACCCTCCTTATCAGAGTCGCGACCTTCCGCGCAAAATTATTTTCTAATCTGCAAACAACAGGTCGTTCATTGCTTTTATTTATAGTTATAGTTTTACAAACGGTATAAAAATACCTGTTTATAGAATAGAATAGAAAAATATTTATTGCCTTAATTTATGCAAATCCAAGCAAAAAAACATGCGGGGCAGTTTTTGGGGACTGCCGATAGAAGTGAAAACTTAGTTACTTAGCGTGCGGTGACGATGACGCGTGTTTCACGCTTTTCGTTCACCCACAAATTACACATAATACACAAATAGGAAAGCATTCGGTCACGATGACGCGAGTTCCATGATGTTTGTTAACCCTAAAAGTGTTTAACGCACTTAAAGAAGTGTTCACTTTAAAACCACAATATACCTTTAGAATAGAATTAGACTTATACATATTTCAATAAAACTAAGACAAAGGGAGTATCTGAAAGATGTATATTTATTCTGTGTACGTGTGTGTGTTATTTATTCTTAAGTTGTCAGCTCATGCAGGATACATAAAAGGTTATAGTTAAAGTAAATAATGTTTTTCTTTCCAGCTTCACTGTCAAGTGGAATCAGCCAGTCGCTTCATGTGTCTCACCTCGAAGCCCAAGAGCCGTGCGCCCGGCCCGGAGACAGAGGCGGAAGTACACGAGCCCTGGCGGCAAGAGAGAGACGAACAGCTACCCGCCAATAGAGTCAACTTCCACAAGACTTTCAGCATGCTCATCAATATGGGAAACATTGATAAGACTTGTCGGCGGACTGTGAGTATGATTTGCTGTGTATAGTTAGTATTTTATTTATTTCTCTAAGTGTGCTTCAAAATAATAAAAGAAATGTATATTCGATAAGCAGGTATGAGGGGTACTAGGGGCGTATGAATCTAATACCTGCTTATCCATAAGATCTAACAATGTATGTATACCTGACATCTTTATGAATAAATGAATTTGTTTTTGTTAAAACAATGTATATAATCTCTTCAATGACGAGTGAAGAGGAGTCCTATATACCGCAGTGGGTCCATGGCGGAAAGACAAAGATGATGTCTTGAATACCTTACACCACTTTCGTCAATGCACTACGCATTGACTTCGGATAAAGATAAATAGTTATCGCTTAAATTGTGTAGCTTTTACAAGATAGTCCTTAAAGTGAGAACTACGTCTGAGAAACTGTTATTTGAGCCAAAGGTCCTAACCAATCTTAATCCCCGAGTGCCAGATAAGCCGAGAGGAGCAGGTGTGGCAGAACGAACTCAAGGACCTCATCTGGTTGGAACTGCAGGCGCGCGTCGCGGGGCGCTCGCTGCCGGCGCAGGACGCCTGGCTGTGCGCGCAGAGGCAGCTTGTCCCGCTCACACTCACACGGATCTGCGAGTACAGGTGAGACAGCACTACAGTTAGTTAGAACTGCAGGCGCGCGTTAAATAGTTACTTATAGACAATACCCCTCGATACCAACTAAGATGCCAAGACGCAGCTGTCAAGTTCCAAAAGTCAGACAGGTAGATAACGCAGCATTGCTATGCGACATGTCAGTGTAGATATCACACGTTGATATAATTTGCGTTATTTTCCACAGATTCGTGAACAAGAACCCTTGCAGAAGGCAATGTAAACGCGCAAGCGACACTAAGAAATCACAAGATCTCACTAGCAACCAAATTAATGACGATGGTAAGTTTGTGAACAGAATTATCTCAGGCGGTCTCTATATTCCTTCAATATATTTATTCGTATCCCAAATTCAGAGGGAACACTTAGTCTTAGTGTAAAACAGAAGGGAATTATAATTTATCCCGTAAAACTTACAAAAGCAGATAGAATAGATATATAGAATCTTTATATTTACATACAGAAATATGATATGCATACAGGAATTTTCAGATTGAGTATAAAAACATAAAAGTATTGTACAAAATTGTACGTATCTAGCGTGCACTAAACATATTTTTATGTTGTTTGATTCTTTTATTGCAAGAACGTTCTGGATTAATAAAATATTTGTATTTTTCCAAAATCATAAAACAGTTGTTTTCATACCAGTTAATTTATTTCCATATTTTTCCAGACGTAGACTACGGCTGCCTACAACTAGACTGCCAGACGTGCGCCGACGCAGTGGGGCAGGCGATGCGCGAGGTCGGTGCTCTAGTCGACTCTTTCTACAACGCCGTTTCGCTCTATCCCTCCTCTAAGGCGATGACGGCCGATCTCCCTCTAGTCGCTACTAGCATGTTCAAGAACAGACTGAAGGTACGTAGTCTATATGATAAGACGTAGACTACTAATTATGTAGCTACAGATAAACTTGATTTCGACAAACCGACAACCATTGTGTAGTCTATTCTGTGGCCATGCGAGATGACTTTCTGTCAGAGACTCCTAGCTGATGGGCTGAAGACGATTAAGATAGCATCCCCAAAATCAGGAAGAAAAACTATGTAAACAAATATAGACAATTTTAAAGGAAAATATGAACCTCATGAAACAAGGAACACTTTTGTTTATATGAGAAATAAACATCTTTAAACCGAAGTATTGTGATTGTTACAGGCAATGTGCTTATGGTTCAACACGGCCCTCAACATACGTCTGAAGATGTTATCTATACAACACTTCCTGCGCTCCAAGAAACAACGCGCGCATCGACAGAGATCCAGTCTTGAGAGTGAAGATACTATTTGTCCACTCGACAGGTAAAATGAACTCTATTAGCATAGATATAAGGACAAAACGGTCTGATGTTATCCATACAACACTTCCTCGCTCCAATATAACGTCATAATTTCTAAAGTTAGTAGTCTTGAGTGAATGATTATCAAAACCTTGATTTATAGAAAAGTAAACTAATAACAAATGTATAACTTAACTCTGGCCTAAATATTATTTTAAGATGGCAGTTTGCAGATATATTAAGGTTATAAAAGCGTGCTTTGTTTAAAGTAAGGGTTCTTCAAACTAGACCTCTGAAGGTTCGCTTTGGCGACATATACAAGTATAATTTTATTTGTATGTATCCCAAATGGCTAAACCGTAGCCTTTTTCTAAGATGTTAGCTTCTTTTTATAAAATTAGCTAGTCTTAGCTATGTTTTAATAAAATTGTTGCAGATAGATTAAAGAAAATTTATTATATATATCTGCACCGAGTTTAATCAATTTTCTATATAATTACTATATTCGAGAGTTGTAGAATTTAAGAAAATTCACTTGCATGTATTTGTTTCCTATTTCCCAGACAAACATCAGAAACCAAGCCACGACCCTGCACAGTTAGATTCAACGTCGGCACAGAGCCTTCGCCAACTGGATCTAACAGCAGCGACTCTGGTTACTCCAAAGAAGAGCTCTTCGAAGCGAAGAGGACCGGGGAAGTCAAAGAGGGCGAAGTCCAAGAGAAAGAAGATGACAAAATAGTAAAAGAGGCTGTAGAAGAAAGTAGAAGTCAAGAAGAGAACGCCGAATGTGAAGATAAGACTGTAAATTCTGGAAGACCAGAAGATGAAGTTAAGAGTGGTGCTGATGGTGGAGTCAGTAGTGAACTTAGTGAGTATAATATACAGGATGGAGTTTTGTAATGCCACCTGAAGTATAAGTACTCTCTCTCACAAAGTACTCAAGAAAAAACGGTTTCAAACATTTTCGAAATCACTTATCACACTCGGGAATCGAACCGACTAAAATCTGTAAAAATTACATCCTGTATTTTTATTGCATTGATCGTTAGGGTCAATTATAATGTATGAATATTTGTCATATATTCACACAGCATTATCTAGTCTATTTATTAGTGATTCTAATAAACTGAATAATAGTTAGAATCCATAAAGTTTATCTGCTATTCTAATCTAGCAAGTATAATCCTTCTCTAATATTATAAACGAGAAAGTGTGTGAGGATGTATGCAAGTATGTTTGTTGCTCTTTCACGCAAAAACTACTGAATGGATTTTGATGACTTCACAATAATATAGTTTACATATCAGAATAACACATAGGCTACAATAAATAAAGATATATTGTATATTATCAAAAATATCTATCACCACGCGGGTGAAACCGCGGTGCGCGGCTAGTACAGAAATAAATATGTTAAATGTAAATTCCCAGAGCCCACGCCCGACATAGTCGTTGACAGTCGATACAGCACCGCTGACTCCAATGACACTGGTTACATGTCTGACGCGTCATCAGCGGCCTATGACGCATACGACATCGGACCTATCAACGAGTTGACGCACCTAGTCGTACTGAATAAGACTAAGGTTTCTATGTTCAGGTATGTTTAAGATGCTAGAAACTCTGTTATAGAATCTTTTTTTTTATCAACAGGGTTCAATTACAAAATAGTTTCAATAATGAGCTACTGGACCACTCAACCTGGCGATGGATGGCCCGGTCTTATGGCCGTGCTTATTTATTTATCTCAACTAATATTATAAAGAGGAAAGGTTTCATTTTTTGTTTGTACTGAATAGGCTCCGAAACTACTGGACCGATTTGAAAAATTCTTTCACCATTGGGAAGCTACACTATCCCCGGTATACATAGGCTATATTATATTTTCTTAAAAAATTAGGGATCCGTACTAAAACTCCAATAATGTAACTCAAGGTGTACAAAAATGATCTAAAAACGGGAAAAAATACCTCTTTATCCCCCTAGAAATGTGAAATTCGAATTTAACGCAGGTGAAACCGCGGGGAACAGCTAGTCACCAAATAAAATAACACCATTAAAATTATGCTTTTTGCTTTTATTATTAATCCTTTAGTTCGAATTATTATAATAACTACTTACTTTACTAAGTATAGCTGTACGCACATATTTTTAAGGTACAATGTAGATTATAACTACTTTTTGTATGATTATTTTTGATAGTATTGTAATGAGTTTTGTGTGTTTCATTAATTAGCTTCGATTACCTTGCATAGAATAAGGGTTACGTGAGATTGGGTTCTTACAAAATAGTTTTAAGAAAACGCCCGATTACCTTTCAATGTTCCTTCCAAATGCAGTTTTTTCTGTTATTGTACTATGATCTCTATGAAATAAATTATTTAACCCACATGAACCTATTTAATTACAGAGAACATCACCAAGAAATCCTGAAGACGCAGGGTGTCCGTCGATGTATGGCCTTCATGAACAAGATGCGTACGAACATTCTGTATAAAGTGTTCTTAACACTTGAGAAACCTGATGTAAGTGTTATTGTCCCTCGAAAAGAATAGGTTTAGTAAAATAGTAACTATATTACTATTATACAAAGTGTATTATCGAACCTTGATCAAATGAGATGTGCGACATCTATAAAAAAAATTGCTGTCTCAAAAATAAAGCCGATTTAATAATTTTTTTAATGAAAACTACTTAGCTGGTTTTTTCTTCGTTTCTTTTTGTGTAAACGTTGTATTTTATTCAAAGTAGTCTCCACAGTAAAATTGCTGATTTTTCTTAAACTTATGATTCAGTAAAATTTACTTGTCTGTGGACAGGACAAGCATGGCTATTAATATCTATAAAAAAATAGGTATTATTTAATTACTGATTACTCCGAGTGTGTGCTAATATTGTAACCTAAAGAAATGTATATATCTGATTATAAATTGTTATGATGTGTTCCCAGACGCAGGCCGCCGCGTCCCCTGTCGAGGAGGGTCCCGCGGAGGTGTTCCACGACGCGCGAGACGAGGACAAACCTGACCCCGATAAGGAAACCGCCAGCAACGAGCTCAGGAGGTATGTACCATTGTATGTATAATATATATGTATAATAATAAATAATGCTGGACAATCCACACCGCATTATCTAGCCCCATGGTAAGCAAAGCTTGTGTTATGGGTACTAGATAACTGATATACATAATACAATACATTACATAAATAGATATTTTTTATTATACATAGAAAATGACCAGAACACCCGGAACAAATATCTGCAGATCGTACACACAATTGTTCCGAGGCGGGAATCGAACCCGCAACCTCCTGCGTTGCAGGTGGACCTTCGCCCACCGCGCCACATTGGTCGTCATTATTAGTACACTCATGCTTATGAGCTTGGAAGAGAACCTTATTATACGTCCATTAAATAAACCATAAATAATGCTGGACAATCCATACAGCATCATCTAGCTCCAAGGTAAGCAAAGCTTGTGTTATGGGTACTAGATAACTGATATACTTCACGTCAGAAACCAAGCCATGCGCGGTGGGCGAAGGTCCACCTGCGACGCTGGAGGTTCTTTCCCCGCCTCGGGATAATTGTGTGTATGATCTGCAGATTTTTATTCCGGGTGTTCTGGTCGTTATCTATGTATAATAAAAAAATATCTATCTATAATCTATTGTATTAAGTTTATCAGTCATCTGTCCTAGTAGTTGGTTCTTTTTCTGTCCGTGTCATGAGAAATTGAGGGACGGATCAGCCTATGTTAGTCCACCGTTGAACATAAAGGCCTCCCTTAATAGCGCGCAAATGTCAAAATTGAATGAGCGAGTCATTCTCTGAACTTTATAAATACGAGTATACATGCAGATCAGAAAGCTTCTTTCGCTTCTAATTAAGTAACCTCTTTCCTTGTAGATATGGATGTTGGTCCGAGGAGTGCATGTCGATGCGTCTGCCCTCGTACCGCTCGCACTTCCTTCTGCTGTGCAGCATCAGTATGGAAGCTGTTCACGACTACTTGTCGCTGAGGCTCGAGATCAAACCCGAGCGGCCATCTTGTCTTACTGTCAAACAGGTGAGTATTTACTCTAGTGTAATGGTTAATTGTCTGTTAAACGAGAGAGCAAATAAATTAAACTTTCAAATGTCTAATCCGCTCAGCAGTCTACTTTAGCTTTTAATATGGTAGTTTTAGTTCAAACAATTCAAAGTTTTCAGTTTTTATTTTAATGAAACACCATGAATGAAGGAAAGAAGATGTCGCGATGTTATTACGTGATATGGCTGTGTAGGTTAATTAGAAAGTATGATATGTGATCAGCAACATCAGAGCTTTTTTTTTTATAATCAATAGACCTTCGTTTGACAACAATCTCACATGGTGGTATTTGTTAGTACAGACACAGCCATCTGACGTCATGACTACAAAGCAAAATGGCGTCCACGGTGTCCAGCGTTTTCGTAAAATTTCGCGTGAAGACTGAAAATATAAATTTAAAATTTACAATTTTTATGGCACTTATCGATTTAATAACAAGTTTTATTTTTAAGTGGTTGATTAGCGAATCTAGTTGAGACAATTTTCATAAATGGGTGTAATATCCCCTGCTGATCATTTCAAATTCAAATATATTTTTTGCGTCAAACTTGGTATAAAATTGGTTTAAGTCTAAATAATGCACTCGTGTCTCACTATATTCTAGCATGCAATGATTATGACTAATAAGGTATCCAAGAACTAGCTTTTTAAAGCAAGTTTATAATTTTATTTGATTTGACCGAGTTTGTTATGTTTCCAGCTCATGCACGAACTGCGCGACGGGCTTGACATAGCGACCGAGATGCGCGCGGACTTCGTGCGGAACGTACAGGTGGCGCTGGTGGGGCGCAGCGCAGGCTCCGCCGCCGAGGACCTGCTGCTGATGGTGCACACCTACGACAACACGGTGGAGACCATGCTCGAGGTGTGTACTCGTACCTGTACTATGTATTATCAAGTTATATGGGTTAACTACGAACCTTGGGATATTATGATCCCCTTACAAAATGAGAATCGCCCCCAAACAAAAGTGCATCAGAGTTGAATAAATCACTATATAGTATAAAACCAAGTAGCTTCCCGCTGTCTGTCTGTCACTATGTATGCTTAGGATCTGTAAAATTTGCATTCAAATACAAGCGCGGCTAAATGCATATCTGCTTCATGGTCGGTTTACCCGAACCCTATGTGTCTTCAAAAGTTTAAGATTAACCGCCTCTCATTAGCGGTGAGGTGATATTTTAAAGTTATTTAAAAAGGGATATTTACCATGATTTAAATTTTGATTTTTCCAATATTTCGGCACAGTTTCATAAAAACTGTCTCGCAGTGCCTTCAGTTATTCCGTGATCATGGCGCATGAAACTGTACCGAAATATTGGAAAACTCAAAAATCAAATCATGGTAAATATCCCGTTTTAAATGACTTTAGTGTTAATAGCCATGATAGTTTCAAAGGTAATATTTTTCTTCTAGCTTTTGATTTTGATTTAAATTTGATAGATACATAATAATATAATTTCCAGGTGTACATGTCGTACCTAACTATGACGTCACTGAAAGAGCCGATGCGCCGCGGCCAGCTGCAGTCGGAGTGGTCGTTCGTGGCTCGCTTGGCTCGCCGCTTCAAGGCGGCACACCACCTCGCTCCGCTCACTTTCGCGTAAGCCTCGACGACGTATCTAGATAGAAATACTTAAAACGCAAACGGTTTAATAATAACTAAAATATACTGTTTTCAGCCATATAAATGACTACGACAAATATACGGTTTCAGAAATTTATTCAAATAATAATCAAATAATTTATTTGCTGTAATGTAGGTACAAAAGTTCTTAATTAAAAATGGTATTTCCAATACATTACTACCTCTCATTTATTTAAATATACTTCTCAGTACCACATTTAAGTAACGAGTCTCTTCCCAGTTAATCCCCATCTTAGGGTAATATATCTCCATAAAACGGTGATGCATCACTATTTTCTGGCCTTATGATGTCGTCAGTGAAATTAACTAACATTTATAAGAAAACTCGTTCACAACAACACGTTTCTGAGATGTTAATAATTATCTTCTTAGTTAACAACTTTTTAGCAACTTTTTGATCCCCTCCCCTCCTGGTCATATGTGGCGAGGTTTTAGAACCATGAGTTAACTGCAGACTGTTGGAAACAATCTCCAGGTAGCTTAACTGATCCATATCAATACCAGTCTAAAGCTTCCATAAGACGCTGGCTGCATCATCTTCTTAGTTGATAAAGAGATTAAAATATAGGTTCCGTTGTTCGCAGTAAGATCGCTTGCAACCAGCTCGACCGCTTGCACAAACAGTTCGAGGATAAATTTAACAGCATGGTCGCCGATCCCAACAATCTGGATAATGACCGGTAAGCATACCCACACTTTCGACGATTTCTATCATTTTAGAATAAGAAAGTGGGGTGTTATAAGTTGTATCTGCCCCGTCGCAGGCGGACCTTCGCCCGCCGCGCCACAGTGGTCGTTATTGCGACAATCATGTATAATATTCTGTAATTTAAGCCTGATTACATGAATGAATAGCGACTGTTGCAATAAACTAAAAAATGCGTCGTGCGTATCATCGGTCGCGTCTATTCGGTCAAATTAGACCTGCCACATTAGAAAAGAAGAATAGAGTAGAATGTCGAATGTTTTATTATATATTTGCCTATTCTGGCGTAACGCGACCGATAATACGCGTCGCATTTTCCGTCAGATATGTACCGACCCCTAATCTATCAAAAAAGAGTACTTAGTCATTTGTTTTGTTGTAGTCGCACCGTGTACGCGCTCTGCCGCGACGGGCAGTACATATTCGCGAGCGAGCGCGAACACACCCTGCAGGCGGCGCAGTGGGCGCGCGCGCTCGCCGCTCGCCTGGCGCGCGCGCCGCCGCCCGCGTACGTCACGCAACGACAAGACATACTTGTAAGTACTAATCGTCCATATCAACTCTAACCGCTAGTGAAGTTATAGGACGTGCTAGAACCGACCCAAGCACGTTGCTTATTAATCTACTATAACGAAACTGTTTGGTCTCTATTAAAGCCGTTTGGTCCCTATTAAATGCAAGTTATAGGGTTGTTACCTTTTCGGGAGACAGTTTAAAGGGTTGGAGGACGAGCTAAGAATAAAGCCACTACAGAGCCACTGCTTGGGACGAGCTCTGCTCTGCGTTGAGGTTTCTTGTTCGCTTCTTTACTTTACCTTAAAAAGATGCATGTGAACAAAAAATCGAAGAAGAAAAAGATCACATAATCCTAGTTTTACTTATGTTATTTGAATTTTGTAACGTATCCAAGAGTCCTGTGCGGTCTAAAGGGAATAAAGAACTTTGAAACTATATTTGATAAATACCTATTTATTTTGAGTTTACTGTCCGTCCTTTCCAGAACTCACTAATGTCGATCCGCGACTTCATAGTTGAACAAGTGGAGTACATCCTGGAACGGTCGCGCGCGCTCGCCTGGGAGGCCGGCGACCCGCTCGTCATCCGCGTGCGCGAGCTCATCCTGCAGATATGCAAGCTGGGCTTCGAGGTGAGAGAGACCTCTCTACTGTACTAACCCACTAGTGGCCATAAATCCACGCCGCGCAGTCACGTCCGCCGGAGTATTCAAACCTCCACAAAGCTATGCATGGTTTATTAACACTGGAAATTCCTACATAGCACATTAACTGGGTGACTCGCTTAGACCATATATATTTTTAAACTGACGCGACCTGAATTACAAGTACTATTTTGAAAAATAGGTAAATAAACGCGATAAATATCCGTTAAAATAGTACTCGCTTAGACTATGTTCTACGCTCATTGACTTTCTGAATAAATGAACGACGAAATAAATTTAAGCGAGTCACTTAATAAATACCGAACTTGATATACTTACTGGTTGGAAAAAACGAATGAAATCGGCAGCGAATCAAAGCTTCCAACCAAAACCTATTCGATCTGCCACAAAGCTATGCATGATGTAACACATGCGATCCCCGCACAGTCAACTCACCCGCATGACGTAATAACCCGTTCGCAGCTGCACCGAGAACTGTATAAGTTCGCGATAGCCCCGCTAGAGGGGGCAGCGACCCCGCGCGCGCGCCCCGCCAGCCTGCAGCCCGAGCGGCGCGCGCCACCCCCGCGCCGTCCGCGCCCCGGGACCATGATGGTGGACGAGGCCTTTAACCCGCATGTAGGGGTATGTAGGGCTGTGTTGTACTGACTGTGTCACTGCCGTGCTGTGTGTGTAATGACGTCACCGCCGCGCCGCCCGCGCCCCGGGACCATGATGGTGGACGAGGCCTTTAACCCGCATGTAGGAGTATGTAGGGCTGTGTTGTACTGACTGTGTCACTACCGTACTGTGTGTGTAATGACGTCACCGCCGCGCCGCCCTCGCCCCGGGACCAAAATGGTGGACGAGGCCTTTAACCCGCATGTAGGGGTATGTGAGGCTGTGTTGTATGTACTGTGTCACTACAATGTTGTGTGTGTAATGACGTCACCGCCGCGCCGCCCGCGCCCCGGGACCATGATGGTGGACGAAGCCTTTAACCCGCATGTAGGGGTATGTGGGGCTATGTTGTACATATGTACTGTGTTGTGTGTACGGGTGTGTGTAATGTAATGTAATGATGCAGTTCTCGTGCGAGAAACCGTTTTCCTATACGTTTGTTTGTGTTAACTGTGCAAGTGGTCTCAAAATGTCTGTCTATTGTCTGTCTACTTCTCCCATTACTCAACAGCACGTATTAATTCCAGATCCACAAAGAGCTGCACCGGTTCGTGAACGAGTCCCGCTCGACGGGCGTCGCTCCCGCGGCGGTACCGCCCGTGCGGCCGGCGCGCGGACACTTCGTGCGGCTGGACAGCGTGATAGACGACGCGGATGGGGATAATGATGCTATGCAGCAGTTTAATGATGGACGGGTTAGTGGACTCAATCTTAACCTGAGATCAACTCTCTCGACTCTTTTGACGACCTCTGTTGCGCGGTGAAGGTCCGTCTGCGACGCAGGAGGTTGCGGGTTTCCTCGGGACAAATGTTTGTACGTTCTGTAGATTTTGACGATGACGATGACGTATTATGTATATCAGTTATCTGGTACCCATAACACAAGCTCTGCTTAGCTCGAGGCCAGATAATGCTGTGTGAATTGTCTAGCATTATTTATTTATTATTAATCAGAAAGATTTGCAATCATTTATATACATAACTGATACATATTCCCGAACCGATTTGCTGTAGAGTTAACGTGGTCATCCAAAAATATATCCAAATAACTAGTTATAATCTTGATATGAGAACACTGTAACACAGCGACGATTCGCCTCAGATGCAGGAGATCCGTTGATACTGATTACCAATTCTGTTCTACAGCCTCAAACCAGTATCGAGCTCCTTCTAACCGGCACGCCGCCCCCCGAGGAGCAAGTAGAGCTGCGTCACGGCCGCGGAACTGCCCTCATCAGCGATGAGGAGAAGCAGTGGGCGTGTCGCGTGGCGCGTGCAGTTATAGTGTTCGCCAAGTGCTGGATGAAGTTCGTGGTGGAACGGTGTGATAGAGGGCGGGGGCTGCGGCCCAGGTGAGTATCTTATGACTTTGAGGACGTCTGTGGCACGGTGGGGGAAGGTGCGACGTAGGAGGCTGCGGGTACGATTCCCGCCTCGGGACAATTACACAATAAAAATGCTTTACTGTACACCATATTATGCAGATCATTACAAAAAGTCGTTACTTTCCTATTGTACTTGCGAGAAGTACAAGGTAGCTTAGAAGCGATCTCTTCCAGGCAATCCAATTGACAATTGTATGTACGATCTGCAGATAGTTGTCTGTTCTGGTCGTTATGTATGTATAATAAAAAATATATATATCTATGTAATGTAATTGTATTAAGTGTATCAGTCATCTAGTACCCATAACACAGGGGTTGTTGCCTTAATGACAGCGCTTGGCAGGCGGATCGGTGATCGCAGCGAAGGTGTTAAAAGTACATAGAAGGAATCTACTGTCCTCTGGTAGATTCCCTTAGCCGGCTCTTCCGACATCCACGCGCTAAGTTAGAAGGGTCGATTATGCTGCGATCGCCACGGCCTACTTGCGTGGATTTACAGCTTAAGCAGCATCTCAGGAGCTGCCTTTTTTATGTCCAGTCCTCGATATCTTGTCATGAATGATCATCACTACGAGTATGTATAAAACAAAGTCGCTTCCCGCTGTCTGCCTGCATGTATGTAGATCTTTAAAACTACGCAACGGATTTTGAAGCGGTTTTTTTAATAGATAGAGTGATTCAAGAGGAAGGTTTATAAACTATTTGACCCATAGATTCCGACGCGGGCGAAGCCGCTGGGCGCAGCTAGTAACTCAATATATTATATTTGTTTTAGATGGGCGAGTCAAGGTCTAGAGTTCCTAATGTTGGCGTGTGACCCGTGCAACACCAAACATCTCACTGAAACTGAATTTGAGGTTAGTTTGTGAACAGAGCCTTATTCTGCATATGTTAAAGTACTCTATAGATAATCTTTTCTTACCTAACTAGTTGTTAGCGGGCGACAGCGTATACAGTTTTCGAAGTAATCGCTCTTTTGATGGACATAACGAATCGCGGCGACCCTTTACAGTATATTAAGCGATTCTATGTATTTTATTAATGGAGATAAAGTTCAAATGTTTTGACACGGACACTGTTAACCGCTGCTTTGCCGGCCATTGCCATTTCGGTGTACTTCAAACATTATTCAGCCGGCCTGGCTTACAACATTTTTTTAAAATCATATTTATTGTAAAAACCTTTAAATTAAATACCAAAGAAAGAAAAATAAAACTAAAATAACAAATAATAGCTATGTATCACTTAAAATGATCCACCGCTGTTCTGTCAACGTGTTGCTAAGCTGGTCGTTTTAATGTGAACCTTATTCCACAGGAGTTAAAGCAGCTAATGGACGGCTGCATATCTCATGTGATTGGGTCTCGGCCAACGCCTGACCCCTGCGGTGCCTCGCCGCGTCCCCGGCATAGGTTACATGTAAGTACACCCGGAATAAACAAATAACAATAAATAAATAATAATAACAAATAAATAATAATAATAAATGTACCTGTAGATATAATATAATAAATGTACCATAGACTGAGTACCTATTACCACACCCTGCTTGGATACCATGGTGTCTCTTATACATTACCTAGATATTAAGACCTACAAATGTACACAATGATGCAATAATATGAATATGAATACAAATATTCTTCCCGCGGGCGTCGAACCTCCGACTTTACGACGCAGGGAGACCGCCTACTGACCCACTACATTAAAGGTGTTGAATAGCAAAATGTGTCTTAATCGCAAATAATATCTATATTCAACAAAACCTATGAGCTATGACAAAGAACTTTCAATGAAATAACACGATCCAGCAATTAAAGCTTACAAAACCTATTATTGGACAAATATCTTAAACAATATATACTTATAGAACTGAGTAAAAATAAGTATGACTATAGGTTTATTTTATTAAGATTGGTCCAACGACGAAATACTTACCTATATTCTTATAAAACAAGTTATTTTATGATTTTTGCTCATTCACTTACATCTGGCTAGATCAACAAGTCGCCATATTTGCTTGTCATGTATACTACATAAAGTAATAACAAGTCTTATGATCTATGTTACAGTCTGTAAAAAGAAGTTGTCATATATGTCTTATTATCATGGATAAGATAATATAGTAATAACAAGTCTTATGCTGTATGTTACAGAGTCCACTATCGACCGGCAGCAGCGGCAGGGAGGTCCCGACGCCGCCTACGCCGCCGCCTTCAGAGCCTGATCCAGTGCTCGTCTACAACGGTACTGAACTCATCGGTAAAGACACTTATGTATTATGTAGTTTGAATAAACGAAGATAAAACGATATTTAATAAATAAATGTCAAGCGGAGTCAAGTAATGACGACACACACATAACACAAACCAGTTTAGCTTGGAGCTTGATGATGCTGTGTGGATTCTCCAACATTATTTATTTATTTAATGGTAAGGCAAAGAGAAAAAAAGATACATTTTTGAGATAATATGATGATCCCAATGTCACCGCAAGCGTCACATGGAGAAAGAACGCTTAAAACTCGACCTATGCAAGAGTTCGGGAAGATCTTTGCTGGGAAGTAACTTAACATATAAAGTATTTAAAGACCGAAGATAAAATCGACAAGGTAGCTAGGCGGCACAAAAAACAGATTGATCTGACATTTTCTATCCGTAGGTCACAAACAACGCGTGAACAAAGCCATTCAAGAAGTTGAAGAGAACCGCGAACGACAGCTGAGAGAGAACAAGCGAGTGGGACGCGTGGTGACCTCTACCGTGTCGAATGAGCATCTACCCAAACTAAGGCAGCTGACTTTCAAGTGGCAGAGGGGACTTAAGATTGGAGCGGGCAGCTTTGGCAAGGTACAATCAACTTAAGATAACCCTACTAGTTGATATCCATAATGTAACGACTTAGCTGTAAATTGCTGTAATGTTACATTTATAAATATTTACTATAAATAATGGAATGTTTTTCAAAGTAAACACATACAGAGTATACGAGCCTTCATACGGTTGTATCGAGTCGCGGTCAGTGTCGCACTGGTTGGTAAGGGCATAAATATGCCGATTCAGTAAATTAGATACAATGATGCTACATAATGCATAGATCTGTACGTTTTCGTACTCATAGTATTACTAGAAAAGAAAGGTTATAATGTGGCCGATTCCTAACGTTGAGTTTTCTGTAGTGAGTAAAGTTAGACTTGTTATTTTCTGTTATTGTTTACAGTTTCTTAAGTTTTCATTCACAAATTACAAATATTTGTTTACCAAAAATATATTAGATTCTAGAACGGCTTATAGAAAACTTATTTAACTATGGAATTCCTTAACATGAATGTATAATATTGTTACAGGTGTACACAGTAGTGAATACGGAAAGCGGGCAACTATTAGCAATGAAAGAACTGAGCGTCGGCGCGGACCGTAAGGCTCGCCAACGCGCCGCCAACGAGCTGCGAGTGTTGGAGGGGGTCAGGCACCCGCATCTCGTGATGTACCACGGCTGTGAGCTGCACCGGGTGAGTACTGACTCCATACTACTGTTGGCCGTGGAGGAACTGAGCGTTGGCGCGGACCACAAGGCTCGCCTTGTCAATGTGACGAGCGAAGCGAGCTGTGATATGACATGCTGTGCCAGTGTGGCCATCTTCTGATCAGATACTGTATTTGGAACTGCAGAGTTGGTCTTTGCATGTGTTCCCGTGTAAGGGCATCAAACCTCACTTTTATCTTAATTCTTCGTTGTTCCTTAGGAGGAGATGCTGATCTTCATGGAACTGTGCGTGGAAGGTTCGCTGGAGGCGCTGGTGGCGACGTCCGGCGCGCTGGGCGAGGGCACCGTGCGCAGGTACTCGCGCCAGCTGCTTAGCGCGGTGCACGCGCTGCACAACAAGGGCATCGCGCACAGGGACATCAAAAGTGAGTCATACTACAAGTAACTGTGGAAGGTTCGCTGATATCTAGAGAAAAACCTAATCGTTAGACCTAACTCTACTCGACGTTCTTGACGGAAGATTTGTTCATCAAACGTACCGTACGTTACCCTTCAACCTCCAACAGTAATTTGAACAGCATTTTCAGCAGAATTTCATTGTAAACTCAAAAATTGTAAATCAGCTGATATAGTGATGATGTCAATAATACTCGTTTGGAGTATTCGGGGGTTAGAAACCAATATATAGATCCTACCTTTCGATCTTACCCCTCTGAAAAACCATGGTAACCTGTAACAATAGCCCTCCGCAGGTGGCAACATATTCCTAACGAACGAGGGTCACTGCCTGAAGCTGGGCGACTTCGGCTGCGCCGTGAAGATTCGCGCCAACAGCACCGCGCCCAACGAACTGCAAGGCTTCGTCGGCACACAAGGTACATACATTACATCTACAGTTGGACTGAACAAGCAAGCTCTATATCTGGAGTTTTGTGCCATATTCACAACACTGTCATTTGTCCGTGACGCAAATGTTCTGATTCGATTTTAATCTTGAGGAATAATCCTGAAAAACTGTAAATACTAAGCAATTTGAAGTCGGATTTTAGTTTTTTCATAACAATTAAATTATTACGACTGGGATAATCAAGAAAACCTCAAAAGCATCTTCTAAGGAGGGTGCAGCCGAGTTTGGATACTTTATAGAAAGACATGTTAAATAACAACTACTGATCGTCAGGCTAATTGAGTCTTCCATGCATAGATCAACCTTGCTATTGATATGTTCAGCAATGCTTTTATATTCAGTTTGTTCTGTGTATATAACATAAATTTTATTTTTCCAGCGTACATGGCGCCGGAAGTGTTCATGAAATCATCTGGCCACGGGCGGGCGGCTGACATCTGGTCTGTCGGCTGCGTCATCACCGAAATGGCGTCAGGGAAGGTACGTTTGTTGTAACACACGAAATTCGTTTGTTTATGTTTCACAGTAAGTATTTATAAAAGCTAACTTAAGAGGCCTCCGGAGGGACGAATTCTTCATACAAACGTAATACCAAAATGATTTCCAATTCAAGCATATTTCTACTATATGTTTCAAAATACTTACCTAAAATTAAATGAAAGCCAATCGCATTTTGCACATTTTTATGGGAAAATGGACAAGTTTTCTTGCTATTTGTTTCGTATTAAAAACATCAATATCTTGCGTTTTATTTATTAAGGAACATACCTTATATTATCTAGTTACAGAATAACAATACTTTGTGAAGAATACAAAAAGTTTTCAGTCATAATTTTTGGTATTACGGAACAAACCAAATTTTGCTATCGCGCACGCATGGGGCGCATTAAACAGGGACGGAGCGATTTTTGCCAGCGAGGGTCGCCGGACCCTTAAACGGAATAAACTAATGAGTTTCTATTATATTACATTTCAATAAATTACAAATATGTATCTACCTGGTGTTCGAATCTACTGTAGGTATCTACCTACTTAGGTAGATACCTACAGTAGACTCGTACATTTACTAATTAAAATAAAAACAATGTTATTCCTTCGCGTAAGTAAGGAATGAGTGGCGTGCCTGCACCAGCCCACGCCACCTCAGTGCAATAATCAGTGTTTAATCAACCAGCGGTCGTTTCACTCACGTCTATGAGGTCCGCTATCCAAATATCGTACAGTTTGTTAAGGTCCTATAACTAGAGAATAGAAAACTGACAGCTGACAAAAGCTGCCTAGGACTTGTATCATACGGTAGTTAAAGTTTCAAGAGTTCGCATGATTGATGCTCAAGGCTAAAATATCATTGTCAATGTTTCCGATTAACAGTGACATTTTAGCTGGTTGCGTTGTTGTGAAATTTCATGGCTGTGTGGTGTCGGCCTAGATAGAATAGCACCACCCCAACTCTGCCCGTGGGTGTCGTAGGAGGCGACTAAGGGACATACACCGGGGGGCGGGCAGCAGCGTCCCTTGCAGCACACTAAATTGCACTGCGATCCCCAACCCGCATGCCCAGCGTGGGGATTATGGGCATTCCCCCCCCATATGAGTAGACACGCCAAGAAAAAGTGGCCCCCAGTTCCCGGCCGCCTCGCTATTCCTGGCCATGGCAGCGGCCACGGTAACGGCGGGGCAGGGGGTGCTAAGAATCCCCGGGCTACACTAGGCTGCCACTCAGTAAAAAATTTGACCCTGGCTACGTTTAACGGACGCACTCTGAGGCTTGACCACCATCTAGCGCAGTTGGAAGTGGAGTTAGAGAACATTAAATGGCATGTTCTGGGGTTATGTGAAGTCCGTAGAGAGGGGGAGGACACCGTGACCTTAGACTCGGGCCATCTTCTCTACTTTCGCGAGGGTGATAAAACATCCCAGGGTGGCGTAGGTTTCCTCGTCAATAAGGCCCTCTCTAACAACGTCCAAGAAATCTCCAGTGTGTCGACCAGGGTAGCGTACCTGATCCTTCGGCTGTCTGAACGGTACAGCATGAAGGTAATTCAGGTTTACGCACCGACCTCGGCACACTTGGATGATGAAGTGGAGGATATGTATGAAGACATATCCAAAGCCTTACATAACACCACTAAGGCCCACTTCAACGTTGTTATGGGGGACTTTAACGGCAAGGTGGGAACCCAGACTGGCAACGAATCCCGAATAGGCCCGCATGGTTATGGAGTCAGGAATCACAGGGGGCAAATGCTTGTCAACTTCCTTGAGAAGGAGGGGCTGTTCTTAATGAACTCATTCTTTAAGAAACAGCCTCAAAGGAGGTGGACATGGCAAAGCCCCAACACTGTGACTAAAAATGAGATCGACTTCATCATGACGGATAGCAAGCACATATTCAGAGATGTCTCTGTGATCAACAGGTTCAATACCGGATCTGATCACCGACTCCTCCGAGGCTCTCTGAATATCAACTTGAAGCTTGAAAGAAACCGTCTGATGAAGTCCACGCTCCGACCTGACCCAATCCAAATCATGGCGGGCACCGAGAAGTTTCAGCAGCTTCTCGGGAATAGATTTGTTGCCTTGGAACCCACTGATGACGCTGACGAGACCCTACACAATCTGGTTGAAACGTTGAGGGACGAGGGCATCAAATTCTGTCGAAAGCAGCGTACTGGCAAGAAGTCCAAACTCTCGGATGAGACTCTTGTGCTGATGACAAAAAGACGGGAGACCACCCAAGCGACTTTGTCAGAGAGGTCAGACCTGAACAAGCGGATTGCGAAGATGGTACGACACGACCTTCGGAGCTCCAACACGCGCCTCATTCAAGAGGCGATAGAGCGAAACCGAGGGTCCAAAGTATTCACTCAGCAGCTTGGCAGGAGCCACCTGACAAAGCTTAAAACGCACGACGGGAGGACCGTATTGTCAAAGCCGGAGATATCCGCCGAGATAGAGGATTTCTATGGCCGATTATACGCTGCACATGCCCCTCGTTACCGACGAGATGACCGAGATTCCAGAGCCACCCTGACACGCCACTATACCGACGAACTGCCTGACATCAGTCAAGACGAGATCGTGTTAGCTCTAAGGCAGCTTAAAAATGGAAAAGCCCCCGGTGAGGACGGAATTACTTCAGAGCTTCTTAAAGCCGGAGGAGCTCCTGTAATACAGGAGCTGCAGAACCTCTTTAACACCGTCCTTCACAGTGGGAGAACTCCAAAGGCGTGGAGCGGGAGTTTGGTGGTGCTCTTTTTTAAGAAGGGAGATAAAACCCTTCTTAAAAATTACAGACCCATTTCACTCTTGAGCCACGTCTATAAGCTGTTCTCACGGGTAGTCACGAACCGTCTCGCCAGGAGACTCGACGAGTTCCAGTCACCGGAACAGGCTGGGTTCCGCGGAGGATATGGCACCATAGACCACATACACACAGTGAGGCAGATTATACAGAAGTCCGAAGAGTATAATCAGCCCCTGTGTCTGGCTTTTGTGGACTATGAGAAGGCATTTGACTCCATCGAAACCTGGGCTGTTCTGGATTCCTTACAGCGATGCCAAGTAGACTATCGTTATATCGAGGTGCTGAGATGTCTCTACGAGGCCGCCACCATGAGTGTCCAAGTACAGGGCCAGCAGTCTAATCCCATCCAATTGCGTAGAGGAGTGAGGCAGGGGGATGTCATATCCCCGAAACTGTTCACTTGCGCATTGGAGGATATGTGTGGGTTGCTGGACTGGAAAGGAAAGGGCATCAACATAAACGGCGAGTACATCTCACACCTGCGATTCGCTGATGACATAGTCTTAATGGCGGAGTCGCTTGAGGAACTGAACCGGATGCTGGACGGCCTAGCTTCAGCCTCCCGATGTATCGGTCTTGGCATAAATTTGGATAAAACCAAAGTCATGATCAATGGTCACATTGATCCAAGGCCGGTGGTCGTACATGGTCACCTTCTCGAAACTGTTTCCGAGTACACTTACCTTGGGCAGATTCTGCAATTGGGTAAAAACAGTTTCGAGAAGGAGGCCAAAAGGAGGATCCAGCTGGGCTGGGCAGCATTTGGGAAACTACGTCGAGTCTTCTCGTCATCCATACCGCAATGCTTGAAAACGAAAGTTTTCAACCAGTGCGTCCTACCCGTTATGACCTACGGAGCTGAGACGTGGACACTCACGATAGGGCTGGTCCACCAGTTCAAAGTCGCTCAACGAGCTATGGAAAGAGCTATGCTCGGAGTTTCTCTGAAGGATAGGATTCGTAACGAATACATCCGACAGAGAACCAAGGTTATCGACATAGCTCAAAGAATTAGCAAGCTGAAGTGGCAGTGGGCCGGCCATATTTCGCGAAGAACCGACGGCCGCTGGGGCAAACGTGTTCTTGAGTGGAGACCGCGACTCGGCAAACGTAGTGTAGGACGCCCTCCGA
Organism: Eupithecia dodoneata; assembly: GCA_947044415.1. Classification (NCBI taxonomy): domain Eukaryota; kingdom Metazoa; phylum Arthropoda; class Insecta; order Lepidoptera; family Geometridae; genus Eupithecia; species Eupithecia dodoneata. The sequence continues at coordinate 12,091,161 of OX345662.1, read as the reverse complement.
CCAGGTGGGATGACGACTTGCGAAAGACTGCAGGTAGATGCTGGATGCGGCAAGCTGAAGACAGGGCGCTATGGCGCTCATTGGGGGAGGCCTATGTCCAGCAGTGGACTGATATAGGCTGATGATGAAATTTCATAAGTAAATGGGAAACAGATTATGCTAATTTTGATTAACAGTGCTTGAAATCATTGACATAATAACAGCCTCTCTACCTTTTGTTCCAGCGTCCATTCTCAGAATACGACAGCAACTACCAGATAATGTTCATGGTGGGTATGGGCTCCCGGCCCGCCATACCTAACTCGCTGTCGGAAGAGGGACGCACGTTCTGCTCTCTCTGTCTCACGCACGAGACGGACCTGCGCCCGCGGGCGGACCAGCTACTGATGCATACCTTCCTTATGGTGAGTGTACAAAGAACAGATATGTTCTTGATAACTTATTTAATGAAATTATCCGGTTTTCTTCGCTCGCCGCGCTGTGTGAGGCTGTACGACTTGCTTCGCTTTTTGATGACCTCAGTGGCGCGGTGGGCGAAGGTCAGCCTGCGATGTAGGAGGTTGCGGGATCGATTCCCGCCTCGGGACAATTGTGTGTACGATCTGCAGGCATTTGTTGCGGATGTTCTGGTCGTTATTTATGTATAATTAAAAATATCTATCTATGTAATCTATTGTATTAAGTATAGATAGATAAAAAATGTATTTGGTACTATAGACACACATACAATTAACATAGAGATACAATTTTCAACTAAAGTACAATAGGTTTAACAATTTTATCAGTCGTCTAGTACCCATAACACAAGCTCTGCTTAGCTTGGGGCTAGATGATATTGTGTGGATAGTCTAGCATTATTTATTTATTTGTTCGGTCGCCGCGCTGTGTGCGGCTTTAAGTCTTGCTTCGCTTGCTAAACTGGGTGTGAGCTCCGACGAACGCGACCATCCCTCGCGAATCGATCAATATATTTCGAGTTAAATACACAACGCAATGGTAAATTTAAGTTCCGAATGCGTCGTGTCGCGTAGTTACAGCGCCATTTACCGCAGCGAGCACTAGGCAAGACACTACCAAGTAATGGGTTCTCTATCCCACGACGAGGTTGCGGGTTCGATTCCTGCGAATCAAATGTTTCTAAGATCAGCAGGTATTTGTTACAGGTCTGAGTGTATAAGTATTATGTACAGCAGAATTCAGTACTCATAAGAAACTCGGCTTACTTTAGGGCAGATGAAGCTGTGTCTCCAATATTTTATTTTATTTGCGAAGGAGCCCGCTGGGTCCGCTGCACAGTTTTTTTAACTTGTGCGGTAGTCAGCCCACAATTGTACCCAATAAGTTATTGTTCCAAAAAATGATTTTTGTATTATTAAATTACATTATTGTTTCAGGTGAAGGACTCCGACGACGACTGCGAATGCGAGAGTGGATTCCTCCTTGCAAACAACGCGTAACGTGACGACTCCATGCATTTAGAACAATAGAACATCGCTGGACAAACGTTGTGACCACATAGTGGCAGTGTACGCCAGCATTTGTTCATGAGTTAAATTAACAGTTTATAATATGATCCCAGGATCTTGTGTGTGTTTTTACTCGATAAAGACTAAGTTACTACAGCTTGGCAATAGGCAAAAATGTTAAGTATTGAATTATAAGGCTATATTTTTTCGATTTTTCTATAAAACTTTTAAAACTACCATGTTATGAACACTAAAGTCATTTAAAACGGGATGTTTACCATGATTAGATTTTTGAGTTTTCCAATATTTAATTTTTTTCTAAGCACTTTTAGCAAGCTTTTTAACATTTTTAAGGATGCAAAAAAGAACTGTCAAATTCGATTACGACGGCAATAACGTTTGAATGCGAAGGAAAACATAGAAAACTCGCTCGTAAAAAAATATGTCGGATAGCTCGAAGCTAACGCGGCTTACATCTGATCAAAATATCTATCACCACGCGGGTGAAACCGCGGGGCGCAGCTAGTAAAATAATAAAAATTGGGAACTATAATAAAAATAACAAACTAATAAAAAGAAATTAACGGCAATCATTAATTGATGAGTAAAATATAGAGATGATACAGCGTACGAACAACTGGCTGTAGGACAATGTACATTTGTATTGACCACGCAAAGCGAGGCCTTTAAAATATAGAGATGATACAGCGTACGAACAACTGGCTGTAGGACAATGTACATTTGTATTGACCACGCAAAGCGAGGCCTTTAAAATATAGAGATGATACAGCGTACGAACAACTGGCTGTAGGACAATGTACATTTGTATTGACCACGCAAAGCGAGGCCTTTAAATATAAAGATGATACAGCGTACGAACAACTGGCTGTAGGACAATGTACATTTGTATTGACCACGCAAAGCGAGGCCTTTAAAATATAGAGATGATACAGCGTACGAACAACTGGCTGTAGGACAATGTACATTTGTATTGACCACGCAAAGCGAGGCCTTTAAAATATAGAGATGATACAGCGTACGAACAACTGGCTGTAGGACAATGTACATTTGTATTGACCACGCAAAGCGAGGCCTTTAAAATATAGAGATGATACAGCGTACGAACAACTGGCTGTAGGACAATGTACATTTGTATTGACCACGCAAAGCGAGGCCTTTAAATATAGAGATGATACAGCGTACGAACAACTGGCTGTAGGACAATGTACATTTGTATTGACCACGCAAAGCGAGGCCTTTAAATATAGAGATGATACAGCGTACGAACAACTGGCTGTAGGACAATGTACATTTGTATTGACCACGCAAAGCGAGGCCTTTAAATATAGAGATGATACAGCGTACGAACAACTGGCTGTAGGACAATGTACATTTGTATTGACCACGCAAAGCGAGGCCTTTAAATATAGAGATGATACAGCGTACGAACAACTGGCTGTAGGACAATGTACATTTGTATTGACCACCCAAAGCGAGGCCTTTAAATATAGAGATGATACAGCGTACGAACAACTGGCTGTAGGACAATGTACATTTGTATTGACCACGCAAAGCGAGGCCTTTAAATATAGAGATGATACAGCGTACGAACAACTGGCTGTAGGACAATGTACATTTGTATTGACCACCCAAAGCGAGGCCTTTAAATATAGAGATGATACAGCGTACGAACAACTGGCTGTAGGACATATGTACATTTGTATTGACCACGCAAAGCGAGGCCTTTAAAATTACTTCCGTTTTAACTTATAAATTGAATTTCTTGTATGGGAAAAGCACGGTTTTCACATTTTGAATGTTGTCATTATGAAGCAAATAGACTATTTTTAACTACCTACATATATTGATAAAGACCGGACCTTAATGATGATGCTGTAGTCAGTCGTTTAAAAATGTTTTTAACTATTTCATGCAATATTTATGCTGGAATTTTACTTTAATGTGGCCATTTTACCTTATCATAACCTAAGACTATGCCTATACTATGACTAGCCTATGTCCAGCAGTGGACTAATATAGGCTGACGATGATGATGATGAGCCTAAGACAGCTTCATCGGCTGTTATTATTTATGTACATACAAACAACTATAGGTACATAGTTTAAAAAATGTACTACTCCTGTATGTAAAAGTCAGAATTATCATTACGAGTAACTTTTACAACTAAAATGAGGTTATTTTTACTTTTACAACTAAAGTAAGTTATTTTATCTTATTTGTTCTTTTTGCCTTTTACCTCAATAACTTAACTATTTTACTATGAACTGAATATGAAATCTAAGGGCATCTATGTGGGCATTTTAATATTTTTAAGCAAGTATTATTAAGTCAGACATAACCAATTTTATAAATATAATGAACTAGCGGACCTTCCCGGCTTCGCACGGTTTAAGTACGGATCCGTAACTTTTTTGAAAATATAATATAGCCTATGTTCACCGGGGATAGTGTAGCTTCCCAACGGTGAAAGAATTTTTCCAAACGGTCCAGTAGTTTCGGAGCCTATTCATTACAAACAAACAAAAGATCAAACCATTCCTCTTTATAATATTAGTATATATTATAGATAAAATGTAAAATTTTCGCAAACAAGTATAATTTGGCACATTTTATAATTGTTTTCATGAATAATATGGAATGTTATAAAATTATTATGAATAAATTGAAGGAATTACGTACTAAATGAAATTATTCGATCTTTTATTTAACCAGTGATAGATAATAAAATGTAATCAAATATGACTGTAAGCTTTATTTATAATTAAGTTATATATTTCTGTTAATCATTCATAAGAAAAGATGTATTTTATCACTTTCTTATGTAAAGTACCTAAGTTAAAATGAATAAAAATAAATTCACTACCTATTTAAACTTTCGTTTGTCCTTACCGCCCAAAAAGTGACAAGTTATATATATATATATATATTAATATCATCTTTAACACATAATTATAATCTCTAACAGAGCGTCATCTCTAATAATGGTACGTACATATACAACAATATTACATAAGATGTATTTAACATTGTATTTGTTTCACTACCGATGTGACGCGGTGGGCGAAGGTCCGCCTGGAACGTAGGAGAGTTCGATTCCCGCCTCGGAACAATTGTGTGTACTATCTGCAGATATTTGTTCCGGGTGTTCTGGTCGTTTTCTATGTATAATAAAAAAAAAACTATCTATATTGTAATGTATTGTATTATGTATATCAGTTATCTAGTACCCATAACACAAGCTCTGCTTACCATGGGGCTAGATAATACTGTGTGAATTGTCCAGCATTATTTATTTATTTTTATATATTATTTGTATGAGTTGCTTGTCGACGCAAAGCGTTCAGAGACAAGAGCTCTATGGTATGGTAGGTATACGAGTATGCACCTCTTTACACTCCTAACTCTATAAAACAAAAATGAAATGAAACAACACTAGGTATAAGGTATACGTTGAACTTTATTGAGAGTTACATAGATTGATATTATTTAATGATTAATACATTTAATGATATGCGAACATTTCTTATCACGAACGAGCAGGTTCATATCTTATTTATTTAAAGGGGAACCAGAGGCTTACAATTTGAATTGCTTTTTTTTAACGGAACCAAAATTTATGAATACTAGACACATCAATTTATTATTTACTAAATTTTCAAATAATTCTGGGATTGTGAATGTTTGCATAGATATGCATATTAAACTTGGGTAAGTACAGGTTTTTATCTATCTTTGATATTTAATTTATACATCACACTTATATCGTCACTACTGGGCAGATGCGGGATGCATTAAGCTGAAGACAAGGCTCATTGGGAGTGGCCTATAACCAGCAGTGGACTAACATAGGTTGATGATGATGCCTATTGATGACTTATATCGTATCCCGTTAACATTAAAAGCCAATACGACACCATGATACGACAAGACAACATTAAGATATATGTATGTATGTCTGGATTTAATTTTGAGAATTCAACCAAATCTTGAATTCTCAAAGGGTACGTACATGTAAAAGGTAAGTACATGTATTTTAGACACTAAATAAATAGATGAACACCCTAGACGAGGTTTTGTCTTGACAAGAATGAAAATAAAACATTAACTTCTTTATGAGATGAAAGAGATTTCAAACGATTCATGCATTCGATCTTATGGTTTTCTTTATTGACAAAATGCCTAGCCTAGTAGCTTCACTGCACTACTAGTTCAAGTTTCTTTATGTAAGTTCCTACTGGGACGGATCTAAATGATGTACCTACTATTGTACACGCTCTCTGGGGATATTGTACTTCAAACTATAGCAGATACAGCAGCAATATTACCTACTAATCTACACATTCGTACCTACATAGCACATAACATTGAATGAACGTTCACATACACTTGTAATACTCTGTGCCAAATACATTCAACGATCATTCTACCTTTTAACACTATTAAGTACAACATTTATTTTATAACTAATTTATAAATTGAAATAATAAAATATTCAATAGGAATAGAAAGAGTAAACTTTTTGGAAACTCAACGAACAATTATTTATAAAATGCAATAATAACAAATATATATATGTTATGCGATTGAAAGCGTTTTTTTTTTTGAGTCTCAACAATAGGTGAGTCTTAGCTAGAAAAATGTATATAATTTAACAATTACAAATTTCTAAACAAATTAATTAATTTTATTTTAGAGAACAATTCAACGACGATAGACAATTACAATCTAAGTATGATTTAACTACTCTGAACTAGGAAATTACAATTATTTCTAAATTTTTAACAAATGTCTATATTAGATAAACTTTGATTTTGTGTCTAGATCCGACGATATGTATTCGTTTCCAAAGTTTTAATTGATATGTAAACTCCGCCCTAATACAAATACACAAACTAACAAACTACAATCTATTTTCTTATTATTACCTTAACTAGTGATATGTTTCATTTTCAACTCTTAAAGTTAAAACATTGATATGTTTTGATATTCTTGGTCATGTCTTGCATGAGACTAGTCCTTATTACGATATGTATTTAGTTACCTTATTCTAGACTTAACCTAAAAATGCCTTGACTAGATTTAACTTTCCATAGCAAAGTAGACTGGTATTACCTTCTCAGTAAATCTCAGTAATTAATATAATAATTATAATTTTTACTAGAGCGTACAGTAACGATGCATTGATAATAATACATATAATTATTAATATAATTCCTATTTAATGACTCTAAAATCGAACAACAAAGCATCTAGGATGCAAAATAATTATAACATAAAATAATATCACAATAAAATTCGAATGCTAGAAGCCATAGGGTATAGGTACACTAAGGTACACACTAAGGTCTAAAGTCTTAACAAAAGTCACACATAGTGCATACAACAATAATAAATATCAACAAATGTAAATATGTAGGTACTCCTAAGAAGTTTGAATTGGCATTTAGGGCTAGGGAACTGCTTTACCGCACATGATAGGTAGGTAGGTACTTGGAGCTTTGTATTGTGAGTAATGACGTAATGACTAATGACCGAGTGCCATACTACCTTTAGCACAGCCTTTAGGTCATATTATGATCTAAAGGTGGGTCAGTATTTATGCTATTTCACTCGTACCTACGTACAAAGTTATGTACACTTTATTAACCCGAGGACTGTAACATTCGGGTCAAACCCTACGGGTTTAAAGAGTGTTAATTAATATAAGTAATTATGTATATTTTTTAAAAATAAATAAATACAATCAGACGTACCTACGGTCAACACAATAAATTACTACACGTTCCAAAATATTCTTAAAACTTTAGTACGTTTTACGTGTTCTACACGAACTTAGCTCAAATGTTGTTTATAAATTATAAATTATAAATAAATTATTTATAAATTATAAATTATTATTTATTTATTTATAAATCGAACTTTATAAATATCTAAAGCAAATTCAGGAATATTATTAAACTTTCTAATAACGACCAAGTCGGCAACAAAATTAACTAATGCAGCATAAGACATAGAAATCACGGCAATATTTAACAATAATAAACATTTATTAATTGACTATGTATAACCACGACTAACATTTACTTACAGCTATCGATATCTGATATGTATCGGTTTCTTATCAGTGCTAAACATGTAATCTAACATTTTTAACATCCATACTTTTTAAAGTATCTAAATATATTTAAGAAAGTTATGCTTAAAAGCGTTTATAATATAATTTAACAGTTAGGTAAGTATAATTTGGATATGTTTGGATTACTTATCAGTGCCACGAGTACATGCATTATTAAATAGGTAACTTAGAACGTAAGAGAATACGGCATACGTCAAGCTTAATTTAATAATTATTTTGATATGTTTGATTACAATCAGTGCTATACTTTAACATTTAAACTCTAAAAATAGCTTAGCAAACTTGCAAGCCCTAGTTTTTTACTTCATTTTCTCCTATCTCCTTTTTTCTTGATATTTCGAAGATATTTTATATAGTAAACATTAAAATGTCTTACACCAATTCATTCATGTGCGTATTATATATATTTTTATGCAATTTTTAAAATATTCCAATATCCAATGATATATCATTGTAAATTTAATTTTTATATCATTTATGTTTAAATTTTATAAACATTAAAACGTTCAAAGTGCAAACAATACCTCTACATCAATATTTACTTATCAAATATCCATCTTACTAGGCAATATCGATATATCCGAATACTGGTACCAAATTCCGTGTATAACATTACCCCTATATTAACCTCCTTTCAAGCTTCAACCTTCTTGTTCTGAAACATGAGTTTCATAGAGTCCAGGGCCTCTTCGAGCGACTGCCGGAAAGCCTCAGTGTTGGTAACGCTGGAGGAGGTAAACGAAGATATACAGAAGATAACGCAGTCTTTCTTAGGGTTGTAGCTGCAGCCATAACCGTCTGGCACCACCGCTCCATAGCCCATGAATGTCCCTTCGGTTGTTGTTGCCACCTGAAGTCAAATTTTAGGGAAATAAAATCTAAAGTCTGGACTACTTACACATGTAAATAAGTATTTGATAATAATTAGTCTCATAATTTGGGCTAGATGATGCTGTGTGGATTGTCCTGTCTTTTTTTATTTATCATTCCCATTCTAACACGATCGCTACTGCTGGATATCAAATCTGCTTTCGCCAGCCTGTATCTTACGCTTATATGTGCCTTTGTTAACCGATATATATGCGAGACTATAGTGCAATGTTAAGTTTTACGGGACAAATAGTAATCCCACGGGAATAATACTTTTATGGAACCACTTCGGTATCATTATGAAAAGGAAAGCGAAATAATTATCAAGATTGATCAATTTTCGGCAAAGATACAGAGAGCGTATACGTCAACCATTACAGCATAAAATTAACAGACGAAGGAGATCCGCCTTTTGTTCGAAATTGGTTGATAAAAACGCACCGACTAATTTATATTAATGTGAATACGAACCTGACTAGTACTGAGTTTGAACTCAATCATCGCCTTATAAGTCTTATCGTTGAAGAAGGGCGGCAGTTCTCCCAGCGTCTCCCGTGCCATTTCCCTCAACCCTAGCAGGTGGTTGTCGATCCCTCGGCCCAGGATGTTGGCTTCCATCAGCTCTGTCTGCTTGCGGGCCGCTTCCTCGAACAACTCCAGCTTCTTTTGCTCCTGCAAAGAGATTGGATGTGAGAAACAAGGAAGATTGTCCAGCAACTACTCGAAGGTACAGCAATGTGTAATACTTGACTCTCTTAAAGTGTGTGCTATTGGGTGGTGTTTTATTCCCATTGGTAAATCTTGAATTTGATGTTTGTTCACATCGTTTTCCATGATAAAATGTAGCCTGCGCAAAATTTCAGCTCCATTTTATGTTATTCCAGACTTGCAGCCTGGTATGTAGTATAATTTATACAAATAGGCGTATTTAATAGCTTCAATTGTTCAAATCGAAAACAAAGTAGTATTCCCCACTTACTGTGTCAGTCGTGTAAGCATCTACAAGATACTCGTTGAGTCCCTTACCCCGTACAAATTAAACGAGACCTTTTTCTGTCCTGCGTCTGGGTCGTTGAGCGGCGGTGTCTCAGCCGTGCACATGGCGGCTGCCCACTCGTGGGCCGCGCCGTGGGCCGAGCGGATGTTGTCCACGCGGCCGTTGCGGAAGCGTCGGAGGGAAGCTGACTCGTATGTGCTTACTAGGTGGCCGTACATCCTGGAAAAACGAGTGGAAGGACATGTAGCGGTTTCGGTGATGTCTGTCTAGTCCACGGCTGGGCATATGCCTCTCTTAATGAGTGCCATATTGTCATGTCTTTAGCTTACCGCATCCAATACTTAATTTAACGAATCGTGGTCTCCTTTCATTAACACGCAGGCCCAACGGTTGTCGGTTCGTCGTCGGGAGATATGGCCAGCTGCCACTTAATACAATACAATACAATACAAAAATACTTTATTGTACACCAGTTACAGATCATTATAAAACACATCACATGATACAAGTACAATGGACGGCCTTATCGCTTAGAAGCGATCTCTTCCAGGCACTGGACTTAAATACCTATGCAAAACTTTTTTCTCTTTCGAATACTCGTAGGTTCCTTACGAAAATAACCAGCGAAACCCCGAGCCTTGCTACTTCCAAGTCTATACTTGTACTTCTACCAACCGTACCATAAGTGTCAACATCTCAACTCCGTAAGTTATAGTCAGAGGTACAGTCAGCGTCAAATTGATATGAGCGTCTAGAGTAGTCAAAATGATCTGAAAAACATAAAAGCCATAAGTTCGCTTTGTTTTAATTAAGTGTTATTTTTGTTTTGTTAATTCCAGAAGTGGTTGTTTTGTTAATTTAAGTTTCTTCACTGTTACTAAGTCAACCGACATAAACAAAGAATAAAAAAAAAAAAAAAAAAATTGATATACGCAGTTTGAATCATCATATTGTTGTTAGCATCCAAGGTGTTAAGGTGTTCAAAATATCTTACTACTCATTGTTTGATATTTATGAGAGCAGTCAGTGTTCAAAGTTATCTTAGCAAACAAAGCTCTTCAGATCATTTTGACTACTCTTGACGCTCATATCAATTTGACTGTACCTATGGGTTGAAAACTTTAGTTTGCAGGAATTGGGGCACTGAACTAACAGCCTACATGGCGTCCCCGAAGGTCAAGGCGTACTAAGCCTAGCTCTTACTTGTAATAGGCGTATTGCATCGCGAGCTGGATGTAGACGTCAGGACTAGTGCGGCAGGCCTTCATGAACTCGCGTCCGTAACCGCGGTACGTGTACACCTTGAAGTCCAGGTCTGATATGGCCCTGCAACGACATCAGAAACAAGCGTTTATTTCAACATCTTAGACTTGAAAACTACTAATAGGTACATATATAATGAATTTGAACTTGCTCATCGGCCACACCCTAGCCAAGTCTCCCACGCAGGATCGGTTTTGTTGTCTTGTATATTTTGCTTTTCGCTCCATTTGTTCCATATCAATGGTTCAATGGTTCATTTATTGTTAAAGTATAGCATTACACGTCAAATAGTATATAGTACACATTAACATATTATACTAAAGTATATATATACATAGATGGTATCATTCAATTAAATAATAAATCAGAATAAGTATTTCAATAAAATTATACATTTCATTGAAATTAATCAATAAATAATCATTAATGTCATGATTAATAGATTAATTAGGTCATGTTATAAATATAAAATAGCTATATTAGGTATCCTATTTTACAAATTCGTCAACCCTATAGATAGAAGGATTGTTCGATCAGCCAGTTCTTTAACTTGTGTTAACTTCTTTTCACCTGTCCAAATCCCTAGCAGCGACTTCGATGGTCTTCATCAGATCGTTGGAGACGTTCCACCGCATGGCCTGAGGAGCTGGTAGCAGCGCCGGCGGCGGCGCCGGGCGGTCCGCGACCTCAGCCCTGGCCAGCGCGCGTTCTGCCAGGCGCACGACTGCGACGCCCTCCGCTGCACTGTGCTCGTAACACATGCCGATGGTGCCGTCTTGGGATATGATGAGCTGGGAGATAAAGCAGGGGTTAGGTAAAGCGTGCTTCTTGAATAAGTCTCTGTAGTTTCCTAAGATGGGAAAGATCATTCTGATGAAAAAGTTGTTGATGATTAAAGCTAGAAAATGAAACCACGAGCTTGTGTTATTTTTTTCGACTTGGAGCATCGCATCAACTCTGAATAGAAAATTTGATATGCAAAGCATTGTTTCATGTATGAATTCTTTTGTAAATTGGTTGACTCGAAGTTCCACCGCGCTGCTCGCTCTACGCATCTAAAGACACACTTAATAATTGTAAAAACTAAAATCTAAATATCACCTGCATAGTCTTGTCGAACCAGCAACGTTGGCGGAATGGTATCATCCAAGGATCCAGGATACATAGCATGTTCGGGAAACAAGCTCTAATTCTGTATTAAACAGCTGTTCTCACCTGGACAGTCTTGTCGAACCAGCGGTTGGCTGAGTGGTACCGCGTGCCGGCGCCGTGCATGGCTCTCAACAGCCCGTTGGTATCCTGGTCTGCATCCGCGCGATCGCCGCCTGCCTCGTCCAAGCACAAGATGCACAATGCCCGGGAGATCAGCTCTAAGTTGGCACGGTTGTTCTCGTCTGTAAAAAAAAGTATATTATGCCGAACATATTTTTCTCCTGAAATCTAATAAGATCGAATTAACAGAATCTTCTAGAAGCCCGGCTCACTTCCACTCTCCTGGCCACGCCATGCTAGGGTACCATTGTGTTTTTTATACATAACCTAGATAAAGACCTACACAATGATACAATAAAATAAATATGAATATGAACATTTTATATGCTTACCATAACGAACTCAAATTTAGCCGTTTATGGGCACAATTGGATTCAGTCGCGCGGCGGGAATCTAACCAGCAAGATCTTATGTCTCAAGTGGATTGCACCACCAAGGTCTTCAAAATTATATTTATTTACGCATTTTGATAAGCTGTTTCATTAGCTAACCTCTTGCATTGTAAGCGACTTGGTTGAACGTACCCTTGATGAGTATCTCTCTAGCACGAGCCCAGGAGTCTCTTTGCATTGATGTAAGCAGTCCCACACGAGGCGCCTCGGCCGCGCTGGCCGCGTCTATCATGCAGTGTAGGATCTGAGCTTGGATCTCTCCTGCAGTGAGGCGCCCGCGGTCCACAGCCTTCACTGGAATAGGGTAGAACTGGGGACAATAACATTCTTATCAGTATTCGCTTTGATTATACCTATTTCCTCCTAGATCCCCTCGATATCATCTTTTAATAGTAACGAGGTGGTCAAACGGGGTTTACGACACGCTACGGGTTGTGGCTTTTCCTGCCAATAACCTGAGCCTCACTTAGACAAGAGTAAATAGAAGTAGGTCTCTCCAAGATATCCATAATATATCAATGGCCATATCGTCACTTACCATCAGGTGAAATTGTAATCTTCTTAGAACAATTTCAAGGCTTTATTTAGTCAGCTCAAAATCGCCCTCGGTTCAAGTCCTTTAATCAACAAAATGGCTTCTAAAAACAAGAACTTCCCTCGTCACGGAATTGCGGAGGACCGCAACATAAATATAGCAATAGTTTGCAAACTCCAAACCCGAGTTAAGTGATCGAGCGAACCGAACTAAGTTAGTTATCGGAGCGCGAACAAAGTAACTTAGTTACGTTGCAGAGACATTAAATTAGGGGGATCTCTCGTTGCCTTAACGTGTGGAGAAGTTGGGGCTACGGGGCGAGTTAAATTTAGATTTGCACATTTTATGCATGAGCTTTTAGAGTGCGCTTTAGTCGCTTTACTAGCATCCGCGATAGTATTTTGTTCACTAGCTCTGTACTTACATGCATTATGCATTGCATGTATGTTACACGCTACTTCTTATTTCAAATCAACAATATCTTTACAAAATTTCAATCCTATCCGTCATACTTTTGACTGTCTACGTTATCCGCGCCCAGGGTCAAATGGCTAATAGCAATGAACCCTTATTAATGCTGTATGTCTGCAGTTAAAAAATAATTTATATATTCCTACTTGTTCACGAACTATCGCCTGATTCTATAAGAAGAATATCGGTCAAACTTCAGACATTCTACTGAATTATTAGCTCGTGAAAATCATCCGCAACCTAACTTCCCTCAATGCCGTTAAATTCAAACCCTGCCAAGCTGCCAAGGATAGTTATAGATTATAGCCTCGGTACTTTAGGTTTAAGGTTTTATATTTTATGCGTAGAATAATTAGAATAAGTTTATGCCAGCTAGAATACCTTAACATTGCCGTGCCCTAGCAGGGTGCATGTTTAAAACTACTTTGTTGCTTGTAAGATCCCAATGTACAACATGCTCGCAATAAACATTTTGACTTTGACTTTGCTCTTGCGCAGCTCTCTACGGTACGCTTAACTCACCCTTAAAAGTAACGTTCAATATTGAAAGGTCCTTTTAAATACATAGAGAATATATGCACTCACATGGTTCCTACATGCGACGACCACCAGCTCTTCGTAGTCTTCAGGGTCGTCCTTGACGGGAGGCAGCTCGAGACGGTCGCGGCCCACCTCGGGCATGCGGCAGACCCCGAGCAGACGATAGAATTGCTCCATGCAAAGAGGCTGGCCCTTCTCACGGCTCGTCGCTCGCTCCAGAGGTAACTCTCCTCTTCAAACACAAAATACAGAATATAGATCATTTATTTGCACACATGAGTCACAGAGTTCTTAGAGTTATAAATTATGTACCGTACATGTATTGCCTTTATCTAGGGAAAGGCTATGCGGTCGGCTATGGTCACTAAACATTTAAAAGAAGGGTACAAAAGAAAAAAAAATAATAAACATCTTATTTGGGGGAGGCCTATGTCCAGCAGAGGACTAATATAGGCTAGTGATGATGATAGTTACCACTAATATACATCTTATTATTACATATTGCTGATGAGTCAAATTTTAATGCCCTTATATTATTTTTGGTCAATTTTAATGTCCATGTTAAAAAAAAATCGTACACATGATAGAAGCACTTTGATGTTAAAAATGTATATACTTTGTTTTTGAACGTGGTCAATGGAAACAACTTTACAAATTTAGGCTTTTACTGCTCAGCGGTCCCACGCCCACAAATGCTCTACGAGCTCCTGCATACTTTGCGTCATAAGGACTTTTGGTGCAATAACGGTGTGAAGGCATTGAACAGTTATATGGATCGAAAGTGTGAAGACAGGGCGCCCTGGCGTCAGTCGGGAGGTCTTTGACCAGCATAGACTTTGATGATGACGAAACGAAAAAACAGGAGCCAAGAACATTTCTTTGAGAAGACTTAATAGAGAGCTTCGGAAATATTAGAAAAATTTTAATGGCTTCTGCTAGGAGTAGTTATTTTCCTTTTTTTATGTCCATTAGTATTTTATAAGGTTTTTGGCTGAAAAAAGCACTGAATGTTTTTGTCTATTCTATATTATTCTTTGGGTTATTTGCACAAACGGACTTCGCCCTCTTTACTACATTTTTTTCTCAAAACGTTTCTGAGTTGCTCATTTTAATCTTAGTTGGGGTTGCATGACACAAAAAGCTCTTCAGCACTAATGTCTTTCGAATGGCTGCTGGTGACGTAACTCTCAAGTATTCATTATACAGTAGCTAGCGATCGCTGCGGTCTACTCGTTTGGACTCTTAACTACTTCCGCGAATAATAAAACTAAACGCGTCTTTGGAGCTTTTAAAGAAGCTTTGCTTGCAAAAACGGCCTAACCATCTATGTAAGGAGGTATTCAATTTCAATTACCGAATGAAAGATCGCCAATAAAGTTTATGGTTAGGTTTAACATGAACAAAACATCCGAATGACATGAATTGTTTGGGTATTGGCTAAAATTACAAAAAAAAACATGCGGGGCAGTCTTTGGGGACCTCCGATAAAAGTTAAAATAAAGTAATTTTATATTTTATTTTATATTAAAAAAAAATTATTTTAATTTTATATTAAAGTTAAAATAAAGTAATTTTATATTTTATTTATACTTTTTTTTATATATGCGTTCTGACTGGTGAAGATGACGTGAGTTCCATGATTTTTATTCACCCAAAAATTTCTCAACGCGCCTAAAGAAGTTTTAAATGTTTATTATATTTTTTAAAATTATTTGTTAGAAACAAAATATTCATCTATGTAATGTATTGTATTATGTAATGTATATCAGTTATCTAGTACCCATAACACAAGCTCTGCATACCATTATGGGGCTAGATAATGCGGTTTGAACTATTATTTATTAATAAATTACCTGTCCAGCATCTCCTTGTAGTCCAGAAGGTCATCGATGAAGAGAGCCCCAAGATCGGCCACCTCTTCCATCTTCGCGAAGTGTCGCCGCGGGAACACCATGCCAGGGTTGGAGTTGATGGGCAGCGGCAGCCGGACCTTCAGGTACATGTCGTCCAGCCACCAGTCTGTCACCTGCCAAAATAACATCACTACATAGTATAAAACAAAGTCGCTTTCCGTTGTCTCTGTTTCCATATGTATGTATGCTTAGATCTTTAAAACTACGCAACGGATTTGATGCGGAACCATTTGACATATAGATTTCCACGGGGACTCTATCTACTCGATCTAGTTACTTATAAAACGGTACATATCTGACGGAAAATGCGTCGCTTATTATCGGTCACGTAACGCCAGAACGGACAAATATATGTATAATAAAACATTCAACCTTTCACACTGATGCGTTAGTGCGCCGACCGTACAGAGTCTGTTCCGTTTCCGTCAACGGATTTTTAGTCGATATAACATATCGCGCCACGTGTATTTTGATCGATGCATTCAGATTAGTCGTAACATCGGTGGAGATCGTTTGTGTCCAGGCCGTTCGAACTGACTAGACACGTAGTATGGCAGGTCTGATTTGACCAAATAGACGCGAAAGATGATAAGCTCGACGCATTTTCCGTTCAATTACTGCTTTGCTAAAGATAATGAGTAAGGTACCTTAGTAGTCTGTGTTGGATGTCTTAGCGTTAAATAAGTTATTGGCATAGCGAATTTCCAAAAAAACAATGGTTTGATATAATTTCAGAATGCAGTTTTATTTACAAATGCTTAGAAATAACGGTTATACGGTACGGTAGGACTAATGAAGAACAGCGTTCGTCCTTTTCGCTTAGCCCTCCTTGTAGGTCTTAGTATAGGTATACTCTGAGTTATACTTGGTAGAGGTGTACTTCTTGTAGCACTTAGTAAAAGTATACTTCTTGCTGTACTTGGTATGATACTCGGTATTTTATCTGGTATATTTAAAGGTCGATATCTCCTGTAGTGTAATGATGGGTCTTCCAATTGGACCGAGCTTTCCTTTGTGATGAAAGGATTAAGGCTGTCTTTTCTCCTGAAGTTGAAAAAGCGCTCTTCCGATTCTAACGGCTCGGCAAGTTGTTCTTCAATAGATTCATCAAGGAAATGCTTGTTCCAAATTTGCGTTTTTCTCGTTGGCTTAGCAACATCCGCCATATAGTTTCTAAACGAATTTATCCGGTCTCGCAGTATCTTAGGTTTCTCTCGGTCCATAGACGGTGATACATCTACTACGTCATCCTTCCACAGATGTTGTGGAACCCTGAATTGACTCTGAAAGACTTCTTGTACAAGGTTGAGTTTCTCTTTCCAAGTCAAAAGACGTCGATGATGATTTTCGAGGTCTCTTCTGTAAAATTCACCAAACATTTTACTACTATCTATATAGTCACTCATTGGTTTAAATGCCACTTTTTTGGAGAATATAGGTGCCGGCTTAATGGATCTGTGTGGTGCATTTGAATATGTGTTAAATATCTGGTTTAGTGGCTCTGCATGATTTTTGTTAATTTGAATTTTCTTTAACACATTATTTTGTGTGACCGGGTGATTTGGTGGGGTTTTTTCTGGTGTCTTTATTCTTCGTAACGGGTTGATCTTAGTATAAGGATTTGTTTGAGCAAACTCTGTATTTTTGGGCCATATTAAGTGATTGGCCGCCAAGGGATGTGGTCTGATAAGAGCTGGCTTGCTGATTTCTTGGTGATTGGAAGTTTTTGGCAAGGTGGACTCGTAAGTCGTTTTAACTGTCGAGTCTTCGGACTCGTCGCGGAAGATAACATCATTATCCGTTGTAGCAGGGAGCTGATCTTTTTGAGTAATTATATGTGCTGCCGTGGTCCGCGTCGTGATTGGTTTGCTCAATAACCTATGTGTTTTGTAATACCTGTGAATTCGTTTCGTAGGCTCTAACATAATAAATTGTTTCTTTTTATTATGGAATACCGTTGGTTTGTTTGTTGCCAATCTATTCGCCTGGTTATACAGGTCTGCAAAATCTTCATCAGAAGATGGCTGATAAGTGTTATATCTTATTCGTTTTCGTCTGATTCCTTCCGTTGTATGGTCAAAGCTTTTTACAGGGCCCATCATAATGGAATGTGAGCTGTTTATATCATTTTGAAAGTTAACATTAACCGAATTATTAGACGGCAATGAATTTCTATTGTTTTCAATAAATTTTGCTTCTGTTACAGTTGAGCGATTCTTTGCTCCTACTGCAGTGATATTGCGGCTTAGCTTATTATTTTTTTTCATATCATAAAGAACTGATGACGCTCCTCTCAAATTACTTTTTGAATTTTGTTGAACGTTTGCCAAAACCAAGGTGTTGGGATGGCGTAGTGTGGTTGGTTGTTTCATCTTTTTTGTATTGTTCTTTACAGCATGCAAGATGATTTTCGTAATCTTATTGGTCGTATTGTGTGTTTCTAAACTTGTATTTTTCACATGAGATGCTATTTTTGTCACGCGTCTTGCAAAGTCTCTCATATTATTGTAGCTTCTATTTTCTTTCCCTCTGCGGATACCTGAATTCAAACTTTTACTGCTTGTACGATTGCTATAGGGTAACATAATAGTTTTACTTGTACTATCAATAACTGTTTTACTCTTTCTTTCAATAATTGATTTATTCACACTGATTTTAGTAGAAGGCTTGCTTACAGAAAATGCATTGATTACTGTTCTTGGTATAGACCTTTCACTTGTTTTTAAGGTATCTGATAGTATATTATCAGTTCTTGATATAATTATATGTTGATTTTTATTATTTAAGGTTGAATTTATTGGATTTCTATGGATCAAGTTGCTATTATGACTTGCATGTAACGTAATAATGTTATCCTCAGTATCAAACGAATATACATCACTGACTTGGTTTGGTTTGAATTCAGAAGTAGTGGTATTGATTGTTTTATTGGCAACGCTTAAGTTATTTATTTTTCTATCAATTTTCCTGCGATTTAAATTGCTTCTTGCAGTCACACTTGTTGTAGTACTCAACAGCTTATTATCAAATAAGTTCCCAAAATTGATTGGTGCTATATTCCCTATAGAGTTTTTGTAAGAAACATTTATTCTTGGCCTTGTTTGACTTAAAGTCGTGTAGTCAGTAATTTGACTGTTGTTTGAACTAACTGAAAACAGGGTATCACCTATTCTCTTTGTATGCATTTTACTAGTAACTACACTACGGTCATCCCATTGCCGGCTATTTAATTTGACTGTTGTTTCCACACGACGAGATTGTTGATTCAACCCAGACTCAGGTTCTTCTACAGTCTTAAGTCTTGGATTCAACAATTTGTTATGTTCGTTTTTAAGGTTTTTATTTGGGTCCGTTATTTTAGACACATCTGTGATAAACCAATGTTTTCTGCCATTCGAATTCACTGGATTTAGGTTATCAGCTCCTGATATTGTGGTGTAAGTTCTTTCTATTTCTGCAGTTACGCTCAAACTCCGTGATTCTCTATCATGTGGAAACATTGTTTCTAATGTTCTTATTGTAGCTTCGGGAATATCAATATGGGAATATTCAGTAATATCTCCTAGATGTGTTAAACTTCTGGGTAATTTCATAATATTTAATGGTTGTGTTGTAATATTTTGTATAAAAAAATGTTTTGTTTTTATTTCTGATCTATTTTTTTGCCTTATAGTGTTCACGAAATCACTGACAGTTTGGGTTTCTACGAATGAAACGGTATTATTTGAATCAATGTCCATAAGATCATCTCTCATTTTTCTTTTCGATTCACCATTTTTACGTGTATTTGCTCCTTGATGTGCTTCTGCTGTACAATTGTGAATTACGTTTGTAGGACTTGTTGTACCGATATATGGCTCCGTAAAATTTAAAGTAGTGGAGACAGATTCGACATTAGAGGTAACTGTAACAGTGCTTACTTTTTCATTGCCTTCTGTGATTGTATGTGAATTATCTGAACCATTTTTATCTGCATTACTAGCAAAGGCATCTGCTGTACATTTATGTTTGGTTGGTGGTGTGGTTGCTATTGGTGCATAACTTGACACTGTACTACTGTATGTCAAGTCTGTCGTAGGATCCGCAATGGTTATGATTTCTGAAGCAATTTCTGCCGTGGTAGAAGAAAAAATGGTATTCGTCTTTGTAGAACTAACATGAATTTCTTCTTTATTTGCCTTTGTAGTTGATTCTTTACTTTCTGAAACATTTTTATAAGCAAGAGAAAAAGCTTCAGCTGTACATTTACGTTTAATATTCATTGCCGGTGCCGTGGTTGATGAAAATGTAGCTGATATTTCGATACGAGGTGTACTGAGGGTTTTTGACTCAGTAGTAGTTGTAGTACTGACGGTTGTTGGTTCAACAGTAGTTATGGAACTGACGGCGGTTGGTTCAACAGTAGTTGATGAACTGTCAGTTGTTGGCTGAACAGTGGTTATAGAACTGGCGGTTGCTGGTTTAATAGGAGGTGTAGAACTAACGGTTGTTGGTTCAACAGTAGTTATGGAACTGATGGTGTTTGGTTCAACAGTAGATGATGAACTGTCAGTTGTTGGCTGAACAGTAGTTCTGGAACTGATGGTTGTTGGCTCGACAGTTGTTGTGGAACTGATTGTTGTTGGCTGGACAATTGTTGTAGAACTTGCGGTTGTTGGCTGGACAGTAGTTGTGGAAATGGTGGTTGTTGTCTGGACAGTTGTTGTGGAACTTGCGGTTGTTGGCTGAACAGTTGTTGTGGAACTGGTGGTTGTTGGCTGGACCGTTGTTGTAGAACTGGTGGTTGTTGGCTGGACAGTAGTTGTAAAACTGGTGGTTGTTGGCTGGACTGTTGTTGAAGAACTGGTGGTTGTTGGCTGTACAGTAGTTGTGGAACTTGCGGTTGTTGGCTGAACAGTTGTTGTGGAACTGATGGTTGTTGGCTGGACAGTTGTTGTGGAACTGGTGGTTGTTGGCTGGACAGTAGTTGTGAAACTGGTGGTTGTTGGCTGGACTGTTGTTGTAGAACTTGCGGTTGTTGGCTGAACAGTTGTTGTGGAACTGATGGTTGTTGGCTGGACAGTAGTTGTGAAACTGGTGGTTGTTGGCTGGACAGTTGTTGTGGAACTGATGGTTGTTGGCTGGACAGTAGTTGTAGAACTGGTGGTTGTTGGCTGGACAGTAGTTGTGGAACTTGCGGTTGTTGGCTGGACAGTAGTTGTAGAACTGGTGGTTGTTGGCTGAACAGTTGTAGTAGAACTGGTGGTTGTTGGCTGTACAGTAGTTGTGGAACTTGCGGTTGTTGGCTGAACAGTTGTTGTAGAAATGATGGTTGTTAGCTGGACAGTAGTTGTGGAACTGGTGGTTGTTGGCTGAACAATTGTTGTGGAACTGATGATTGTTGGCTGAACAGTAGCTGTGGAACTTGCGGTTGTTGGCTTAATAGAAGTTGTGGAACTTGCGGTTGTTGGCTGAACAGTTGTTGTAGAACTGATGGTTGTTGGCTGGACAGTTGTTGTAGAACTGGTGGTTATTGGCTGAACAGTAGTTGTGGAACTGGTAGTTGTGGAACTGGTGGTTGTTGGCTGGACCGTTGTTGTAGAACTGGTGGTTGTTGGCTGTACAGTAGTTGTGGAACTTGCGGTTGTTGGCTGAACAGTAGTTGTGGAACTTGCGGTTGTTGGCTGAACAGTTGTTGTGGAACTTGCGGTTGTTGGCTGAACAGTTGTTGTAGAACTGATGGTTGTTGGCTGAACAGTAGTTGTGGAACTTGCGGTTGTTGGCTGAACAGTAGTTGTAGAACTGGTGGTTGTTGGCTGTACAGTAGTTGTGGAACTTGCGGTTGTTGGCTGAACAGTAGTTGTGGAACTTGCGGTTGTTGGCTGAACAGTAGTTGTGGAACTTGCGGTTGTTGGCTGGACAGTAGTTGTAGAACTGATGGTTGTTGGCTGGACAGTAGTTGTGGAACTGATGGTTGTTGGCTGGACAGTAGTTGTGGAACTGGTGGTTGTTGGCTGGACCGTTGTTGTAGAACTGGTGGTTGTTGGCTGTACAGTAGTTGTGGAACTTGCGGTTGTTGGCTGAACAGTTGTTGTAGAACTGATGGTTGTTGGCTGGACAGTAGTTGTGGAACTGGTGGTTGTTGGCTGGACCGTTGTTATAGAACTGGTGGTTGTTGGCTGTACAGTAGTTGTGGAACTTGCGGTTGTTGGCTGAACAGTTGTTGTAGAACTGATGGTTGTTGGCTGGACAGTAGTTGTGGAACTGGTGGTTGTTGGCTGGACCGTTGTTGTAGAACTGGTGGTTGTTGGCTGTACAGTAGTTGTGGAACTTGCGGTTGTTGGCTGAACAGTTGTTGTGGAACTTGCGGTTGTTGGCTGAACAGTTGTTGTAGAACTGATGGTTGTTGGCTGAACAGTAGTTGTGGAACTTGCGGTTGTTGGCTGAACAGTAGTTGTAGAACTGGTGGTTGTTGGCTGTACAGTAGTTGTGGAACTTGCGGTTGTTGGCTGAACAGTAGTTGTGGAACTTGCGGTTGTTGGCTGAACAGTAGTTGTGGAACTTGCGGTTGTTGGCTGAACAGTTGTTGTAAAACTAATGGTTGTTGGCTGAACAGTAGTTGTAGAACTGATGGTTGTTGGCTGGACAGTAGTTGTGGAACTGATGGTTGTTGGCTGGACAGTAGTTGTGGAACTGGTGGTTGTTGGCTGGACCGTTGTTGTAGAACTGGTGGTTGTTGGCTGTACAGTAGTTGTGGAACTTGCGGTTGTTGGCTGAACAGTTGTTGTAGAACTGATGGTTGTTGGCTGGACAGTAGTTGTGGAACTGGTGGTTGTTGGCTGGACCGTTGTTATAGAACTGGTGGTTGTTGGCTGTACAGTAGTTGTGGAACTTGCGGTTGTTGGCTGAACAGTTGTTGTAGAACTGATGGTTGTTGGCTGGACAGTAGTTGTGGAACTGGTGGTTGTTGGCTGGACCGTTGTTGTAGAACTGGTGGTTGTTGGCTGTACAGTAGTTGTGGAACTTGCGGTTGTTGGCTGAACAGTTGTTGTAGAACTGATGGTTGTTGGCTGGACAGTAGTTGTGGAACTGGTGGTTGTTGGCTGGACCGTTGTTGTAGAACTGGTGGTTGTTGGCTGTACAGTAGTTGTGGAACTTGCGGTTGTTGGCTGAACAGTAGTTGTGGAACTTGCGGTTGTTGGCTGAACAGTTGTTGTAGAACTGATGGTTGTTGGCTGGACAGTAGTTGTGGAACTGGTGGTTGTTGGCTGAACAGTTGTTGTGGAACTGATGATTGTTGGCTGAACAGTAGTTGTGGAACTTGCGATTGTTGGCTGAATAGTAGTTGTGGAACTTGCGGTTGTTGGCTGAACAGTTGTTGTAGAACTGATGGTTGTTGGCTGGACAGTTGTTGTAGAACTGGTGGTTGTTGGCTGAACAGTAGTTGTGGAACTGGTAGTTGTGGTACTGGTGGTTGTTGGCTGGACCGTTGTTGTAGAACTGGTGGTTGTTGGCTGTACAGTAGTTGTGGAACTTGCGGTTGTTGGCTGAACAGTAGTTGTGGAACTTGCGGTTGTTGGCTGAACAGTTTTTGTGGAACTTGCGGTTGTTGGCTGAACAGGAGTTGTGGAACTGATGGTTGTTGGCTGGACAGTTGTTTTGGAACTGATGGTTGTTGGCTGGACAGTAGTTGTAGAACTGGTGGTTGTTGGCTGGACAGTAGTTATGGAACTGGTGGTTGTTGGCTGGACCGTTGTTGTAGAACTGGTTGTTGTTGGCTGTACAGTAGTTGTGGAACTTGCGGTTGTTGGCTGAACAGTAGTTGTGGAACTTGCGGTTGTTGGCTGAACAGTTGTTGTGGAACTTGCGGTTGTTGGCTGAACAGGAGTTGTGGAACTTGCGGTTGTTGGCTGGACGGTTGTTGTAGAACTGATGGTTCTTGGCTGGATAGTTGTTGTAGAATTGGTGGTTGTTGGCTGAACAGTTGTTGTGGAACTGGTGGTTGTTGGCTGAACAGTAGTTATGGAACTGATGGTTGTCTGCTGGACAGTTGTTGCAGAACTGGTGGTTGTTGGCTGGACAGTAGTTGTGGAACTGGTGGTTGTTGGCTGGACAGTTGTTGTATAACTGGTGGTTGTTGGCTGGACAGTTGTTGTAGAACTGGTGGTTATTGGCTGAACAGTAGTTGCGGAACTTGCGGTTGTTGGCTGAATAGTTGTTGTAGAACTGATTGTTGTTGGCTGGACAGTTGTTGAAGAACTGACGGTTGTCGGTAGAAAAGTAGTCGTAGTGGCGTACGTGGTCTGCTCATTAGTGGAAATAGAAGCGGTGGTTGATGTTTTAGTAGTCGATGTAGAACTGACGGTAGTTGGCTCAGTGGTCTCGTTAGGTTTGGTAGTCGTTGTAGTAATAGCACTGATTATTTGTGGTTCAGTAGTTGCTATGGTACGGACGGTGGTTGACTCAGTAGTAGATAGAGAATCACCGATAATTGTAAATGGTGAGCCGATGGTGCTTGTTTCAGTTGTAGAAATAAAACTGATGGTGGTTGGCTCAGTCGTTGAAGTAGAAGAAGGTCTGATCGTTATTGGATGAGTAGTATTTGTAGTGCTGATGGTCACTGGCTCAGAAGTAGTAGTAGCGAAACTGATTGTTGATGGCTTAATGGTAGTAGAAGAACTTACGTTGGTTGGCTCACTAGTAGAAGTAGAGCCAGCAGTGGTTAGTTTAGTAGTTGAAGTGAAAGCAACGGTTGATGACTCAGTAGTAGTAGGAGTACTAATTAATCTTGGCTCTGTATTAGAAGTTAACGTAGAACTGACGATGCTTTTCTCAGTAGTAGTATTATATTGTGACGTTGTCTCCTTTGCTGTAGACGATTCTGTGGTATTTTTCAAAGAGGTTGTCTTTTGTTCTGTAGAAACTTGAGTCGTGTTGTCCAGTAAAGTTTCTTTTCTGGTCGAAACTTGCGTCGTATCATCTAAAGAGGCTGTCACTTCTTTTGTATATCCTTGAGTTGTGTTGTCCAGTAATGTAGTCTGTTTTGTCGTGGACTTTTGAGTCATATTATCGGGAAAGGTTGGTTCCTGCTCCGAGGATCCTTGAATGGCGTGGTCTATTAACCTTGTCTGTTCGGCTGACAATTGGCTGGAATTGGCTGGAGAATTCGTAACCTGCTCTGTAGACACTTGAGTTGTGTTTTCTAATAACGTATTCAGTTGTGCAGTAGACCCATGTGTTGTATTATCCGGAAATGTGATCTTCTGCTCTGTAGCTTGAGTGGTGTTGTCTAATAATGTTGTCTGTTCTGATGACACGCGATGTTCACTAAGCGCTGTTTCTTCGAAGGTAGCTTGAGTCCCGTTTTCCTTTAACCTGATTTCATTAACAATTTTCTCAGTCGTATATTCACTCAACGTAGTAACAATAGTTGCTTGATTCTTCTCTTCTTCCAATGCGACCTCTTCTATAGTAGCAGTATTTTGAGTATTGTTGTGTTCAAACGTTGTAAGGTGGGTCGATGATAAAGTCAAATTCTCGTCAGTCTCTTTGAAATCAACCATTTGTGTCATATTTTCATCTAGCTTTGTGGAATTCTGATCAAACGTATAGTCTTGCATTGTAATTTGAGTTGCCACCTCATCAAACATGGTTTTTTCTATCATTGTTTGAGTCGTATTCTCATCAAAGGTTTTATATGGGATCGTTGCATTCCCTTCTAACTTGTCATCTTCAATTGTTACTAGTGTTATATTCTGATCAGACGTAGTATAATCAACCGTTGCTGGAGTCGCATTGTCATTGGACGTGCTCTCTTTTATCGTATCTAATGTTGCATTCTCAAGAAATATGCTATCAATGAACGTCGTAAAAGTGGTATTTTCGTAAAACGTTGTGTCTTGCAGTGTGTCTTGAGCTGCATTATCATCAAATATGGGATATTGAATCTCATCGAAAATGTTATCTTGGATCGTTGCTAGTGTTGTATTCTCATCTATCGTTGTATCTTGGACCATTGCTAGTGTTGTATTCTCATCTATCGTTGTATCTTGGATCGTTGCTAGTGTTGTATTCTCATCTATCGTTGTATCTTGGATCGTTGCTAGTGTTGTATTCTCATCTATCGTTGTATCTTGGATCATTGCTAGTGGTGTATTCTCATCTATCGATGTATCTTGGATCGTTGCTAGTGTTGCATTCTCATCAAACGTCGTATCAAGGATCGTTGCTAGTGTTTTATTCTCATCTATCGTTGTATCTTCGATCGTTGCTAGTGTTGTATTCTCATCTATCGATGTATCTTCGATAGTTGCTAGTGTTGTATTCTCATCTATCGATGTATCTTGGATCGTTGCTAGTGTTGTATTCTCATCTATCGTTGTATCTTGGATCATTGCTAGTGTTGTATTCTCATCTATCGTTGTATCTTGGATCGTTGCTAGTGTTGTATTCTCATCTATCGTTGTATCTTGGATCGTTGCTAGTGTTGTATTCTCATCTATCGTTGTATCTTGGATCGTTGCTAGTGTTGTATTCTCATCTATCGTTGTATCTTGGATCGTTGCTAGTGTTGTATTCTCATCTATCGTTGTATCTTGGATCGTTGCTAGTGTTGTATTCTCATCTATCGATGTATCTTGGATCGTTGCTAGTGTTGTATTCTCATCTATCGTTGTATCTTGGATCGTTGCTAGTGTTGTATTCTCATCTATCGTTGTATCTTGGATCGTTGCTCGTGTTGTATTCTCATCTATCGTTGTATCTTGGATCGTTGCTAGTGTTGTATTCTCATCTATCGTTGTATCTTGGATCGTTGCTCGTGTTGTATTCTCATCTATCGTTGTATCTTGGATCGTTGCTAGTGTTGTATTCTCATCTATCGTTGTATCTTGGATCGTTGCTAGTGTTGCATTCTCATCTATCGTTGTATCTTGGATCGTTGCTAGTGTTGTATTCTCATCTATCGTTGTATCTTGGATCGTTGCTAGTGTTGTATTCTCATCTATCGTTGTATCTTGGATCGTTGCTAGTGTTGCATTCTCATCTATCGTTGTATCTTGAATCGTTGCTAGTGTTGTATTCTCATCTATCGTTGTATCTTGGATCGTTGCTAGTGTTGCATTCTCATCTATCGTTGTATCTTGGATCGTTGCTAGTGTTGTATTCTCATCTATCGTTGTATCTTGGATCGTTGCTCGTGTTGTATTCTCATCTATCGTTGTATCTTGGATCGTTGCTAGTGTTGTATTCTCATCTATCGTTGTATCTTGGATCGTTGCTAGTGTTGCATTCTCATCTATCGTTGTATCTTGGAACGTTGCATGTGTTGTATTCTCATCTATCGTTGTATCTTGGATCGTTGCTAGTATTATATTCTCATCTATCATTGTATCTTTGTTGGTAGTTGGTAGCAGAGTCGTTGTTATAGC
Organism: Eupithecia dodoneata; assembly: GCA_947044415.1. Lineage (NCBI taxonomy): Eukaryota > Metazoa > Arthropoda > Insecta > Lepidoptera > Geometridae > Eupithecia > Eupithecia dodoneata. The sequence goes on along the minus strand of OX345662.1, from coordinate 12,063,876 downwards.
TTTTGGGTCTTGAGTTGCTATTACTTTCATAGTTATCTTGGTAGCGGGCAATAAAACCGTTGCTGCAGCTGGATACTGTACTGTAGTTGATTTACGAGTAGTTGCAGGTAATTCAGTCATTGCTTTTTTTGTAGTCACTTTTTTTGATTTTAATTTAGAAAAGGGCTTTGGAATCGTGGTCGCTTTAGTAGTTAATACCATTGTTGATGTTGTTTGACTTTTTGACATTATGGTCGTGGTCGTTTCAAATGTTGGCTCCATAGTTGATGTTGGTTTAGGTATTGATATTGGAGTGCTTGTCACTTTAGCTTTCCTAGTTGTGAATTCCATATTTGGCAGTTTGGTGATTGTCGTTTTACTTATGGGTACATTCGTGGTAATTATTTTAATTTTAGTCACCGAGGTCGTTTCCTCTTTAGATACGGGCAAGGAAGTTATGACGACATCATTAGATGCTGTCACTAATGAAGTAGCAGTTCCTTGTGTTGAAGACGATTGCGTCGTGTTTCTTATAGCCCTTTGTGTAGTGGATGCTTGAGGTATGACCTTTAACATTGTAAATCGTTTTGGCGGTGCCTCTTGAAACGTTGAAACTTGACTTGTTTTCATTGTTGATGCAGATGTGATATTTGTTGCGGCTTTTATCGTAGGCAAATTTGTTGATGTTTTTCTAATTATAGGCAAAGGCGTTGTAGTTGAATCCATTGACATTTCTATTGGGACCGTTGTAGTTTCAGTTGTAAACAATTTCGTTGTTTTTGTTTTACTTGTAGTCAATTTGGCCGTAATTTGTTTAGCTGACGGCACTTTTTCTGATGTTGTTTTAGTTTTAGGTAATACGGTTACTGTCCCGTGAGCTTTATTTGTAGGTAATGAAGTTAATGCTTCAGCTGTAGACATTTTGGTAAATTCTGTTTTCTTTGTTGTCAATTTAGATTTCGGCAGTGCGTTAGACGCTTTGTTTGATGAGGTTGTTACTGCATTAGTGGAGTTCAACGAAGTAGTTATCGCTTTAGTTGTTTGCAATTGGGTGTTTTTATTCGTCAATACAGATGTTGTCGATTTGGTTTTAGTTGTAAATGTAGGCAACGCTTTCGTTGATGACGATATAACTGTTGTAATTGTAGTTGGAAACGGAGTAGTCGATTTAGCCGTAAGAACTTTATTCATTGTTGTTTTTTTAGTTATTTGTTTATTGTTTGGGAGTGCCATTGTATTTTCATAAACTGTGGATACATAAGGTTCCACGTAAGTTGTAAACAGTGGCGTAGTTGTTGCCTCAGTCACAGGCAATAGAGTTTTGGTAATTTCTTGCATTTTAGATAACTTATCACCAAACTGTTGAATTGTCGACACTTGTGTAAGATAATCTGATAATTTCTCAGTTGTGACTAATAGCGTAATCGGTGAAGTAACCTTAGTCGTATAACCTGAAGAAGTATCTTGCGTCTTTATATGCATAGTAGGTAGAGTTTTTTTCTCGTCCAACGCAAAATATAAAATCGTTGCTTGGGCTAGCTCATTCAACGAGGCATCTTGGATTGTTGCTTGAGTAACATTCTGGTTAGGCGAGATATTTTGGGCTGTCTTATGAAACGTCGCATCTTGGGTCATTGTATTCTCAACAAACTTGGTATCTTGGATCGTTGCATTCTCAAAATACGTGATATCCTGCATGGTAGTATTATTATCAATCGTCGTTTCTTGGATCGTTGCATTCTCAACATGCGCGATATCTTGCATAGTTGCATTCTCATCAAACGTCGTATCAAGGATCGTTGCTAGTGTTTTATTCTCATCTATCGTTGTATCTTCGATCGTTGCTAGTGTTGTATTCTCATCTATCGATGTATCTTTGATAGTTGCTAGTGTTGTATTCTCATATATCGTTGTATCTTGGATCATTGCTAGTGTTGTATTCTCATCTATCGATGTATCTTGGATCGTTGCTAGTGTTGTATTCTCATCTATCGATGTATCTTGGATCGTTACTAGTGTAGTATTCTCATCTATCGTTGTATCTTGGATCGTTGCTAGTGTTGTATTCTCATCTATCGTTGTATCTTGGATCGTTACTAGTGTTGTATTCTCATCTATCGTTGTATCTTGGATCGTTGCTAGTGTTGCATTCTCATCAAACGTCGTATCAAGGATCGTTGCTAGTGTTTTATTCTCATCTATCGTTGTATCTTCGATCGTTGCTAGTGTTGTATTCTTATCTATCGATGTATCTTCGATAGTTGCTAGTGTTGTATTCTCATATATCGTTGTATCTTGGATCGTTGCTAGTGTTGTATTCTCATATATCGTTGTATCTTGGATCGCTGCTAGTGTTGTATTCTCATCTATCGTTGTATCTTGGATCGCTGCTAGTGTTGTATTCTCATCTATCGTTATATCTTGGATCGCTGCTAGTGTTGTATTCTCATCTATCGTTGTATCTTGGATCATTGCTAGTGTTGTATTCTCATCTATCGTTATATCTTGGATCGCTGCTAGTGTTGTATTCTCATCTATCGTTGTATCTTGGATCGTTGCTAGTGTTGTATTCTCATCTATCGTTGTATCTTGGATCGTTGCTAGTGTTGTATTCTCATCTATCGTTATATCTTGAATCGTTGCTAGTGTTGTATTCTCATCTATCGTTGTATCTTGGATAGTTGCTAGTGTTGTATTCTCATCTATCGATGTATCTTCGATCGTTGCTAGTGTTGTATTCTCATCTATCGATGTATCTTCGATAGTTGCTAGTGTTGTATTCTCATATATCGTTGTATCTTGGATCGTTGCTAGTGTTGTATTCTCATCTATCGTTGTATCTTGGATCGTTGCTAGTGTTGTATTCTCATCTATCGTTGTATCTTGGATCGTTGCTAGTGTTGTATTCTCATCTATCGTTATATCTTGAATCGTTGCTAGTGTTGTATTCTCATCTATCGTTGTATCTTGGATAGTTGCTAGTGTTGTATTCTCATCTATCGATGTATCTTCGATCGTTGCTAGTGTTGTATTCTCATCTATCGATGTATCTTCGATAGTTGCTAGTGTTGTATTCTCATATATCGTTGTATCTTGGATCGTTGCTAGTGTTGTATTCTCATCTATCGTTGTATCTTGGATCGTTGCTAGTGTTGTATTCTCATCTATCGTTGTATCTTGGATCGTTGCTAGTGTTGTATTCTCATCTATCGTTGTATCTTGGATCGTTGCTAGTGTTGTATTCTCATCTATCGTTGTATCTTGGATCGTTGCTAGTGTTGTATTCTCATCTATCGTTGTATCTTGGATCGTTGCTAGTGTTGTATTCTCATCTATCGTTGTATCTTGGATCGTTGCTAGTGTTGTATTCTCATCTATCGTTATATCTTGGATCGTTGCTAGTGTTGTATTCTCATCTATCGTTATATCTTGGATCGTTGCTAGTGTTGAATTCTCATCTATCGTTGTATCTTTGATCGTTGCTCGATTTGTATTCTCATCTATCGTTGTATCTTTGATCGTTGCTCGTGTTGTATTCTCATATATCGTTGTATCTTGGATCGTTGCTAGTGTTGTATTCTCATCTATCGATGTATCTTGGTTCGTTGCTAGTGTTGTATTCTCATCTATCGATGTATCTTGGATCGTTGCTAGTGTTATATACTCATCTATCGTGGTATCTTGAATCGTTGCTAGTATTGTATTCTCATCTATCGTTGTATCTTGGACCGTTGCTTCAGTATTCATCTTGTTAGGCGTTATATCTTGCAGTGTACCAAACGTTTCATTTTCATCAATTTTAGTATCTTGTATAGTTGTTAGAGTAGCATCTTTATTGAACTTAGTATCTTCAGTCGTTGCTAAAGTTACATTCTCATCTTGGGCCGTTGCATAAGTGGCGTTTTTGTCAAACACGGTATTTAGTTTAGTAGCTAAAGTTTTATTCTCATCAAATGGGGTACTTTGAATCGTTGCTAGTTTTATATTCTCATTTATAGTTGTATCTTGGATCATTGTTAGAGTACTCATCTCGTAAAACTTAGTATTTTGCGGTATGCCTAGATTTGCATTCTCATGCAAGATGATATTTTGAATCGTTGCTTTAGTTGTATTATAATGAAATGCAGTATCTTGTATCGTTGCTTGGGTTTTATGGGATGTTTCTTTGGTTGAAGTGGTTTTATTGATAGGCAATGGGTTGGAGGTCGTTTTAGTGGAATGCATCTGTGTTAATGTTATTTTAATTGATGTAGTTTTTGGCCGTGCAGTCGTCCTTGCTTTAGTTATGTACATATTAGTGGTAGTTGCTTCAGTTTCAGGTATTGAGATCTTTACGGCTTTAGTTGTTGGCAATTCAGTTGTCAGCATCGTAGTTTCTTTAATTGAAGGCAATGAATTTGTTTTTGGTACGTTTATAGATGTTGTTTTATTTGTTGGCAATGGAGTCGTCGTTTTTGCTGTAGTAACATTAGTAGATGTGAGTCTAAATGTGGGCAACTGGGTTGTCACTTTAGCTGCGGACAATTTAGCTAACGAATTTTTTGTAGTGACTTCAATTTTTGGCAGTGCGGTAGTTATCGTTTTAGTTATATACACATGAGTGCTTATTGCATCATTTTTGGATATCGTTACTGCTTTGGTTGTTGGCAATGCAGTAGTTCTTTTTTCTATAGACACTGTTGCGTTAGTGGCGTTCTCATTTGTATAAGTTGCATTATTATTAGCAGTCGTAGTATCTTTTACCGTTGCATACTCATTGAATGGTGTACCTTGGATTAATCCTAGAGTCGCACCCTTATCAATTGGAATATCTAATATCTTTGCTCTTGTTTCATTTTCATCAAAAATATTTTCTTTGTTCATTGGGTGAATTAAAATGTCATGAGATAGAACCTTAAACATTTTTAATCTTTTCGGATCCGCGTCTTGATTAATTGAAAATGGGGTTGTTTGATTTAATGATGCAAACTTTTGCATTGTAGATACGTGTGACGTGCTCATTTGCGTTGTGGCTTTAGTCGCAGGTAATATTATCGACGTTACTTTAGCTATAGATAATGTAGTTGTAGTTTCAACTACTTTATTTGATGTGGTTTTATTAATAGGCATTGGTATCGTTTTCATCTTCACAATAGGCAATTTAGGTATTGTTGTTTTAGTTTTTGACTCAATTGTAAGCCCTAGAGTTGATTTAGTTTTGGGCGACGTAGTCGTGGTTTTAGCTGTAGACACTGTCGTCAATGTTCCTGTGATTGATGTATGTTTGGTAGTTGGTAGCAGAGTCGTTGTTATAGCTTTTGGGTCTTGAGTTGCTATTACTTTCATAGTTATCTTGGTAGCAGGCAATAAAACCATTGCTGCAGCTGGATACTGTACTGTAGTTGATTTACGAGTAGTTGCAGGTGGTTCAGTCATTGCTTTATTTGTAGTCACTTTTTTTGATTTTAATTTAGAAAAAGGCTTTGGAATCTTGGTCGCTTTAGCAGTAAATACCATTGTTGATGTTGTTTGACTTTTTGACATTATGGTCGTGGTCGTTTCAAATGTTGGCTCCATAGTTGATGTTGGTAAAGGTATTGATATTGGAGTGCTTGTCAATTTAGCCTTCCTAGTTGTGAATTCCATATTTGGCAGTGTGGCGGTTGTGCTTTTACTTGTGGGCACATTCGTGGTAGTTTTTTTAGTTTTAGTCACCGAGGTCGTTTCCTCTTCAGATACGGGCAAGGAAATTGTGACGACATCATTAGATGCTGTCACTAATGAAGTAGCAGTTCCTTGTGTTGAAGACGATTGCGTCGTGTTTCTTATAGCCCTTTGTGTAGTGGATGCTTGAGGTATGACCTTTAACATTGTAAATCGTTTTGGCGGTGCCTCTTGAAACGTTGAAACTTGACTTGTTTTCATTGTTGATGCAGATGTGATATTTGTTGCGGCTTTTATCGTAGGCAAATTAGTTGATGTTTTTCTAATTATAGGCAAAGGCGTTGTAGTTGAATCCATTGACATTTCTATTGGGACCGTTGTAGTTTCAGTTGTAAACAATTTCGTTGTTTTTGTTTTACTTGTAGTCAATTTGGCCGTAATTTGTTTAGCTGACGGCACTTTTTTTGATGTTGTTTTAGTTTTAGGTAATACGGTTACTGTCCCGTGAGCTTTATTTGTAGGTAATGAAGTTAATTCTTTAGCTGTAGGCATTTTGGTAAATTCTGTTTTCATTGTTGTCAATTTAGATTTTGGCAGTGCGTTAGACGCTTTGTTTGATGAGGTTGTTACTGCATTAGTTGAGTTCAACGAAGTAGTTATCGCTTTAGTTGTTTGCAATTGGGTGTTTTTATTCGTCAATACAGACATTGTCGATTTGGTTTTTGTTGTAAATGTAGGCAACGCTTTTGTTGATGTTGATATAACTGTTGTAATTGTAGCTGGAAACGGAGTGGTCGATTTAGCCGTAGGTACTTTATTTATTGTTGTTTTTTTAGTTATTTGTTTAGTGTTGGGGAGTGCCATTGTATTTTCATAAACTGTGGATACATAAGGTTCCACGTAAGTTGTAAACAGTGGCGTAGTTGTCGCCTCAGTCACAGGCAATAGAGTTTTGGTAATTTCTTGCATTTTAGATAACTTATCACCAAACTGTTGAATTGTCGACACTTGTGTAAGATAATCTGATAATTTCTCAGTTGTGACTAATAGCGTAATCGGTGAAGTAACCTTAGTCGTGTAACCTGCAGTATCTTGCGTCTTTATATGCATAGTAGGTAGAGTTTTTTTCTCGTCCAACGCAAAATCTAAAGTCATTGCTTGGGCTAGCTCATTCAACGAGGCATCTTGGATTGTTACTTTAGTAACAGTCTGGTTAGGCGAGATATTTTGGGCTGTCTTATGAAACGTCGCATCTTGGGTCATTGTATTCTCAACAAACTTGGTATCTTGGATCGTTGCATTCTCAAAATACGTTATATCCTGCTTGGTAGTATTATTATCAATCGTCGTTTCTTGGATCGTTGTATTCTCAAAATGCGCGATATCTTGCATAGTTGCATTCTCATCAAACGTCGTATCAAGGATCGTAGTAATCTCATCAAATATTGTATCGTGGATCGTGGCCCTCTCAAAATTTGTGGTATCTTGCATCGTTGCTTTATCATCAAACTTCGTATCTGGGATCGTTGCATTCTCAACATACGTGGTATCTTGCATCGTTGCAATCTGATCAAATGTCGTATATTGGGTCATTGCATCCTCAACAAACGTGGTATCTTGAACCGTGGCATCCTCATTAAACGTCGTATCTGGGATCGTTATATTCTCAAAATACATGGTTTCCTGCATAGTAGTATTCTCATCAATCGTCGTTTCTTGGATCGTTGCATTCTCATCAAATATCGTATCATGGATCGTTGCATTTTTATCGAACGTTGTAGCTTGCATCGTTGCATTCTCATCAAATATCATATCGTGGATGGTGGAACCCTCAGAATATGTTGTATCTTGCATCGTTGCTTTATCATCAAACGTCGTATCTGGGATCGTTGCATTCTCAATATACGTGGTATCTTGCATCGTTGCTTTATCATCAAACGTCGTATCTGGGATCGTTGCATTCTCAACATACGTGGTATGTTGCATCGTTGCAATTTGATCAAATGTCGTATATTGGGTCATTGCATTCTCAACCAACGTGGTATCTTGAACCGTTGCATCCTCATTAACCGTCGTATCTGGGATCGTTATATTCTCAAAATAATTGATATCCTGCATAGTAGTATTTTCATCAAACGTCGTATCATGGATCGTTGCATTTTTATCGAACGTTGTAGCTTGCATCGTTGAATTCTCATCAAACATCGTATCGTGGATCGTGGAACTCTCAAAATATGTGGTATCTTGCATTGCTGCTTTATCATCAAAAGTCGTATTTGGGATCGTTGAATTCTCAATATACGTGGTATCCTGCATCGTTGCTTTATCATCAAACGTCGTATCTTGGGTCATTGAATCCTCAACAAACGTGGTATCTTGGATCGTTGCATCCTCAAAATACTTGGTATCTTGCATCGTTGCAATCTGATGAAATGTCGTATCTTGTGTCATTGCATCCTCAACAAACGTGGTATCTTGAACTGTTGCATCCTCATTAAACGTCGTATCTGGGATCGTTATATTCTCAAAATACATGGTATCCTGCATAGTAGTATTCTCATCAAACGTCGTATCTTGGATCGTTCCATCCTCAAAATACTTGGTATCTTGCATCGTTGCAATCTGATCAAACGTTGTATCTTGTTTCATTGCATCCTCAACAAACGTGGTGTCTTGAACCGTTGCATCCTCATTAAACGTCGTATCTGGTATCGTTATATTCTCAAAATACATGGTATCCTGCATAGTAGTATTCTCATCAAACGTTGTAACTTGCATTGTTGCATTCTCATCAAACATCGTATCGTGGATTGTTGCACTCTCAAAATACGTAGTATTCTCCATCATTGTTTTATCATCAAACGTCGTATCTTGGATCCTTGTATTCTCAGTATAAGTGGTATCTTGGATCGTTGCATTCTGAAAATACGCGGTATCCTGCATCGTTGTACTCTCATCAAACGCGGTCTCTTCGATCATTGCATTCTGAAAAAGCTTGGTATCTTGGACCATTATAGTCTTATTAAACGTTGTATCTTGGATCGTTGCGTTCTCATGAAACGTGACTTGGGCTGTGGTATTATCGTTAAACGTGGTATCATGGATAAATGGAGTATCATAAAACGTGTCTTGTCGAATCGTTTCATTTTTCGTAGCTACCAGTGCAAACGTACTATCGTGTATCCCTGTTTCGGCAAACGTAGTATTAAACGTCGTTGCTTGAGTAGCAATTCCATCAAACGGTTGAGCGGAATATGATATCCCTTGTGTTTTGGATGCCAAAGTCACATTTTGTGTTGAAATGCTAGTTTCGTTTATAAACACCTGAGTTTGGGTCACTTGTGCTGTAGTTGCTTGAGCAGTGTTATGTTGCGTTGTAGACCGTGCGATTGGAGACGGTTGCGTCGTAGACTCTTGTGTTGTAGATTCTTGAGACGTACATTCATGTGCTGGAGACGCTTGAGTTGTATTATCTTTTATAGTAGATGCTTGAGACGTTGTTTCTTGTGATATAGACGCGTGTGTCGTGACTTCTTGTGATGTAGGCGCTAGAGGTATGGTTTCTTTGGGTGTAAACGCCTTAACCGTGGTCTCTTTTGTTGTAGACTCTTTAGTAGTATTAATATGTGTTAAAAATCGGTCAGTTAGAGCTTGCAACGTGATCCCTTGTGTTTGAGGTTCTTGAGTCATAGTCATGTGTGTTGTAGATGCTTGAGACTGGGACTCTGGTGTTGTTGATGCTTGAGTCATGGTCTCTTGAATTGCAGAAGCTTGAGACGTGATTTTTTCTATTGTGGATGCTTGAGTAGAGGGATCTTGTGAGTTGTCTTGATTTATTAACCAAGATGTAGATGCTGAAGCTGTGTTTCCTGATGAATTAGTATTTGTGAAATTATACTCACTAGTTGTAGATGCTTGAGACATGATCTCTTGTGGCCAAGGTAGTTGAATTGTGAATTCTTGTGATTGAGATGCTTGAGTAGTGGTTTCTTGTGCTTTAGCCGCTTGAGAACTAACCTCTTTCATTATTTGAGATGTAGCTCCTTGTGTGGTAGATTTTAGAGACGTGTAGTTTTGTGTTGCAGATGCTTGAGTAGTGGCATCTTTGATTGGAAACGCTTGAATTGTAGTATCTTTTATCGTAGATGTTTGAGACTTGTTTTTTTGTGATGTAGAAACTTGTGTCGTGACCACTTGTATTGTAGACGCTATACTCATGTTTTCTTTGGTTAAAAACGCCTGTGCCGTAGTATCTTGTAATGTAGGCACTTGAGTCGTAGTCATTTGTATTGTTGATGCTTCAGAATTCATCTCTTGTATTGTAAACGCTTGAATCATAAAGTCTTGCTTTGTAGATGCTTGAGTCGTGATTCCTTGTGTGATCTTTTGCGTTCTAGACGCATGAGACGTGATCTCTTGTTGTAAAGATACTCGAGTCCCTTGTGTTAGAAATCCTTGAGTTGTAAACTCGTGTGTTGGAGCCGCATGAGTCGTTATATATTGTGTTGTAGACACTTGAGGCTTGGTTCTTCGTTTTGTAGCTGCTTGAGACGTCCTCTCTTGTGTTGTTGATACTTGAGTCATGAACTTTTCGATTGTAGAGGCAGGAGACATGATATTTTTCTTTATATATGTTTGAGTCGTGACTTCTTGTGTCGTAGATGCTTGAGATGTGAAGTCTTTTTTCGTAGATGCTTTAGTCGTGGTCCCTCTTGTTGTAGATGATTGAGTCATAGTATTTTGTATAGTAGATGATTGAATATTTTGATTTGTAGATGCTTGAGTCTTTTGTGCTGAAAATACTTGAGTAGAGGTCTCTTGTGCTTGTACTTGTGCTGTAGATAGTTCATATACAAAAGTTTTCTGTGATTGTGTAACTAATGTGGTTAAGTAACGAAGCGGAGAGCTTGGTTTTATAATATTTTTTTCTGTTTCATTATTTCGCGTATCATTGTCATCCCCATGCATATTATTTTGTCGTGTGTCGTGGCTAGTCTCTATAGTATGTTCTGTGTCATTTATTACAGTTATATTTTTATCTGATCTGTCTCCACTTGGGTTATTTGTAAATGAATATTCAGGATCTTTCGATTCATTGTTTTTACACCTTTTCAAATATTTCATAACTCCTGTTAGACCACTATTTTTGAATATGGACCGAACCATGTCAATATTAACTGAAGTAATTGATATTAACTTTTTTGTCGTACCGCTTTCTTCTTTGCTTCTTGTTGTGTATTCTAAATCTCTATCATTAAAAGACCGTTGATCAACATTTTCATTATTTTTATTTGGTTTTGTAAGACTTTTCATCCTTTTTATTACACTTTTTTTAATATTCTCAGACAAAAAACTTAAATTATCTTCAGTTTTTGAAGCCTCTGTGTAGGTCTCTTTGTTTTTAGTATTGCCCGTTAGAAAATCCCAAAATGATGTTACTTTGCTAAAACCATTCAACTGAATTTTGCTTGGGTAATTATCATGATCTTCCTTTATTGGTCTCTCTTGTGACAGCACTTCTTCGATAACACTTCCAGAATTATTTTCTTCTATGATTGGATTGTGTTTTATTTTAGCATTATACAGTTTTACTAGGTTTTTTATCTTTGAAATTGTGTTTTCATACTTTTTATATGTGCCATAAGTATTGGATGGCTCATTAATCACATTTCTTATCTCACGGTTACTCAATTTATAATTATGGCACAATTCTGTGATTGTGATAATATTGCAACAAAAATATATAAAATTGTTATCATTTTTGTGTTCTTCAACATCTATGTACAATTTAATTGTATTACGTTTTCGAATCAACTTGAATGAATTTGTTTTATTTTCCTCTTGCTTCAGAAATAAATACCTGTATAAGGAATTAAGATGACATCTTTCCATAATACCGTCTTCCTCTTTTTTGTTATGATTTGTTGTTAGAATATTAATATCTACCTGGTGATTGGACTTTAGTGCTTCATCTAGTAGTGTATTATCATCTACACTTGAATTATTTGTTCCAACATTAGAATGAAGCGTTATAATTATAATAAGCTTCGATAGATGCTTGCCAAAGTTGCGTGATATGAAAAGATTATTCCATTTGATGGTGTAATTATGCGTATCTTGGTTAAGGATTAAAACTTTATGCAACAAATCCTCTTTTTTTGGTTTTGATTGTAAATCATCGATGATACTGTTATCTATGTCATCTATATTGGGGTCTCCACTGCACTCTTCGTCGTCAAATAACATGGCTTCGTCCACATCCGAGTCATTCTTTACTAGTTTATCCACCAGCTCCTGGTGCAGGTTCAGACAGGTGCTGCTGTAGATGGTCCTGTACATCGAAAGATCGTGGTATTTATGCTTTTTCAGTACACCAGATTTTTTACTGTCGAGAAGGAGATTTTCCTCTTTTCTTTTAAGTGTTTTCTTCATGCATGAGCATACGCTTCTGATGAGCTGCAGGCTGGCTCGGAGCAAGTGTTCGTCCGCCGTGGCCTGCTCCACAGCATGGAGCACCCTCGAGAGCGCGGGGCTCCCACTTGACACCACAACGACCCGGTCACTTATCACCATTATAAAAACAACCAGTCCGAAATGCACAGGTCTCATTTTAAATAGAGGTACGCGCGCGACATAATTACGCGACTAGGAATAAGGCTGAATGGAAAACAATGGTGTTGACGTATTACGTTTGTTATGAATTCACGGTTATTGATAAGGATTGCGGAGCCCGTTAATTGTAGCTATTGGGGCGGTTGTGCATTTCGAGAACAAAGATCACCGTTTTACGTTTTAAATAGATCTTTGCATCCCGTGATGATAATCCGGAAAAACAACGGATTGTGCCCGACAGGTCGTTACAGATGGCCAGTTACCGTTTCGTACCAAATATCTCAAAACAGATACAAAAAGTTCTTCAAGATCGTCTAGACTCTCAATCACTAATATGCAAAGTTTAAAAGGTACCTAACTTACTTTGATCTACCATTACAACAATAATTAATAAATAAACTGTGTAGACAAAGTTAGGAATCCAGTTGTTTATAAGTAAATGTCATCATTCTCATTAGCATCTTTACTCGTATACACATTAGGTACACATATTTTTACATAACATTATATTTCGGTATTTATTCTTTGTGTGTAGTAAGGTATTCTAGCATTTTCATCATTCTAGCTAGACCGAGATCCTTTCGCTACTGCGAGACACCTCTATTCTATGCTTCCAAGGCAGGATAGCCATTGTCGCCGTCATCGAAATCGATGAGGGGGCCTGTATATTATATATATGTGATGCTATGATGACGCACATGACGATGTAAAGGAGCTCGTTCAACGACGCACCATTGCAGCTCACACCGCTAAAGTTGGACTTTGATTGCATCAGTAAATCTATTTACCCAGTTGTCCATATCATTGTGCCGCTCATTGAGCGCTTCCTGCAGCTTGGGGCCGAGCTCCGCCAGGAAGCCTCGCGCCAGCCCGCGGGTCCGCACCATCTGCGCCGGAGACACCACCACGGCGGCCAGCTCCAGGTACCAGTCCATCGTCAGCTGCAGCGCCGGGACCGGCAGCTTTGGAAGCTGCACGTTCTGGAAACAAATTTCATTGGTTATCATAATTATAAGTTATTTTCTTTGGGCTTACAAATAAGCACTTAGACAAGTAATATTTTATACTATTCATTATTTTCAAATAATATTATTTTAATGTTCACTTAAATTTTTTGTCAGGTTATTCTTACTTTGGATTTTTTATCACCGATTTCCTTTAGACATGACTAAAATTCTCAATAAAGTCAACTTTCAAACAAAAATACCATCGATTTTTTTTTCTTTGACATTATTACACAGTTGAGCTATCAGCATACTGTTGCAAACAATCTAGACATACATATAGCTACACTGACCCATATCAATACCTATTGGCAGCGTCCCGCGGGAAACGTTGATGTTTTCCCAACACAAAAAGGTTCCAACACAAATAAAGCTTACCCGCTTACATTCACAATGAATTCATTAAACTACGAGTTTCATAGTAAACCCCTACAATGTTGGGGTTTACTATGAAATGTCTCATTTACCTGGTATTCTTCCTCGCTGGCGGAGCCCTGCGTGCTGAGCCAGCGCTTCGGCAGCGACAGCAGAGACTCGCCCCATGCTGCAATAATCATCACAATTACTTCTTCTTCCTGCCCTAATCGGGTACAACATGACAGCAATCATGTGCCGTTTTTATAGATAATGGTACGGAACACTGCGTGCGTGAGTCCGACTCGCATTTGGCCGGTTTTCTCTTTCACTCATTTCTTTCTAAAGCTGACTTTGCAATCAATTCAAATCACGCAATCTTTTCGTTAGATTTCTTCTCTAATTATAGGCACCGATCATTTTATATACCTACTCATCTAGCACAACATTAGCAAGTCTCGTCTTATATATGTATATTGATTGTAACTACGTGGAAGTTACGGTTAGGTATATTAGGATAGGCAGACTAGGTAGTCTGCCTATCCTCAAAAGGTGAACCTTTCCCATCCATCAGGAAATTGTGCGTTTTAATTATCTTCACTTCAAAGTACTGTATTATTTTATATTATATATATTATACTAGCTGCGCCCCGCGGCTTCACCCGCGTAGTGATAGATATTTTGGATAATATACTATATACATATCTTTATGAATTGTAGCCTATGTGTTATTCTGATATGTAAGCTATATTATTGTGAAGTTTCATAAAAATCCATTCAGTAGTTTTTACGTGAAAGAGTAACAAACATCCATCAATACTTACAAACTTTCGCGTTTATAATATTAGTAGGATTATATGCATTATTTTAATTATTAAATGCAGACCTCTTTTATAATGACTAAAAATACAATATTACCACGACAACAAATCATTGAGGAGGCCAAACGGCAATATTAAGCTTTTGTTATAAATGCCCCAAATATTGTGATAAAACGACTCCCTAATGTAATGACCCAAAGAGCGCTGTACAACGATGAGCCTAGCCTATTCTTCTTCATTAAACTCCACGTAAATAGCTCCCTAAACGAACGCACCAACAAACTAATTGAATTTATGCTTCCATTTAATCCGATCTCAATTTTATTGGAATTGCCTTTAAGCTCGAGTTTGTATTAAGTCTTACAGCCAATATCCTGCTGCCGACTGCAACCCGTTCTGCAAACTTATCGTGCTGGGGCAAATTGCTTCGTGTTCCGAATTAATAAGGTCTGGATTTGATTAAGATGGGGCTGGTGGGCTGAAGTGAGCACGTAAGGGATCGAGCTTGGTCTCTCAATAGAGTTGCTTTGACCTTATATTTGCTGATAGAATACGATCGCAATCTTATAAGAGAGCCTAGCGAGAAATAGCCTTTTACAGCTATGAGGAATTCGTAGTAAACGTGACTAAATGTTATTATCTAGCTTAGTAGATAAACGCTTATAGTATGTTTCATTTTTTCTATTCTTGTATGTATAATTTAATTTAATATTATTTGTTTAATCCTAATTTAATCTAAAATTGCTACGTATTTGTATAGATATTTTTTATACACAAAAAACAACCAGATTACCCTGAACAAATATCTGATCGTACAAACATTTGTACCGTGACGGAAGCTGGGAATCGAACCCGCAACCTCCTACGTCGCAGGCGGACCTTCGGTTGCCGCCGCGCCACAAAGGTCGAAACAGTATTAGGCTCTAGCTAGACAGACGGACCGCATTTCAACTGCAATCCAACCGCAAATTTGCAGGTAATTTGCAGTCGACGTGCAGTTGCCACGACTGCAATAGAACTGCAAACCAACTGCGCAGTCCGATTGCAGTTCTATTGCAGTTCATTTGCAGTCGGCGTGCAGTTGACACGACTGCAATAGAACTGCAAACCAACTGTGCAGTCCGATTGCAGTTGGTTTGCAGTCGTGTCAACTGCACGCCGACTGCAAATTAACTGCAATCGGACTGCGCAGTTGGTTTGCAGTTCTATTGCAGTCGTGTCAACTGCACGACGACTGCAAATGAACTGCAAATTTGCGGTTGGATTGCACTTGAAATGCGGTCCGTCTGTCTAGAGCCTTAATGGTAGACTAACGACTACATCTGAACCGACCAATAGGATTTCAGCGGCAGTTTGCGTGATTACTGATAAAACTTCGGTTCATTTGTTAAAAATTGTGTATTTTTTAATAAACCAATTCACAGAACCAAGAGCACCCTCATCAAAATCTTTGAAAGCTCTTGACAGTTCAAATACTTTCTGTCGCTGTCCCTCGAAGCACCAACGGTGGAATAAGTTGGGAACAAGATAATTTATTTGCCGACTGCCGTTTGAAAGCGGCTGTAATAATATTTGCAGAGCAGAATTTACAGAGGGACAATTTTATGCGAAATGTAGTTATGTAGGTACACCGTAACGAAGAGATTCATTATCCTTGTTCTATCTCTGCACTCCGTTTTTATATTGAATTATTTTGCTTATTGTATTTTTATTATTACTATATTTCTATTTTGCTTGTCTATACTAATATTATAAAGAGGAAAGGTTTGATTTTTTATTTGTTTGCTTGTAATGAATAGGCTCCGAAACTACTGGACCGATTTGAAAAATTCTTTCACCATTGGGAAGCTACACTATCCCCGGTGAACATAGGCTATATTATATTTTCAAAAAAGTTAGGGATCCGTACTAAAACCGTGCGAAGCCGGGAAGGTCCGCTAGTAATGTATAATGTTGACAACTCAGTTGCATTAGGTCATACCTGTATGAATAGATGTAATTGTTTTGAATAAATACAGATATTTTCCTTAACCTTATTATAAAAATGTTGAACAAATAACAACTATTAAGTAAAGTAACACACATACACACATACATACAATTGGCTTAATCATAACAAGTACAAAATTAAAACAAAACATAATTATTTAAAGTAAGTAACTGTTCAAAGTGTCAAGGGAGAAGGCCATCTATATTCTATACATCTTTGTAGTTATTCCAGAACAAACGACTAAACGGGACGAACATAACACAGGCATTATTATCCAATGAATGAGTTCCCTAGGATAAAAGTAACCTTAAAAGTTTTCCACAACAACACGTACGAAGCCGCGAACAGAAACTAGTATTATAAATGCGAAAGTCTGATCGCTGAGCGAGTGTTATTTTCCTGGCTCTTGTCGCCCAGCCACAAACTAGTGAAGCGAGTCCTCGCCAACAGTGTGAACAGTCAGCGATCAACTATATGCATCTCTTTTTTTTACACGCAATGTATATCTAACTGTACGTTTTTTGAGCGAGAAAATAGCCGATAGTTAGTCGTTTTCTCGCCGGCGCGGCGGTGGGACAACTTATTTTGTAAGCCTAAAGAAATAAAGGATGTAGGTAGAACTTTGAAAGTCTGGATGGATGGATAATAAATATTTCAAAAAAATCTCTGAATTGATACAAATTTATTTCCTCCAACATCAATAACGTCAATTCCCTATATTCACCCCTCTAATGAAGAACACCCGTTGATGAACCGCCGCACACAGGTTAACTAGTAGTTACTACTAACACCGCCACAGAATACAGTCACAGTCAGTACGTGGTGATTAATAGTGCTCTATAGCCTTGGTCAAAGACTAGTACAGTCAGCGTCAGATAGATCCGTACAAAGAAAAAAAAAATTACGTCAAATTATTCCGAGTCTCGTCTCGTAATATTGAGAAGTGTTGAGATCAAGAGAAGAGCCAAGTCATTTGACTACCTTTACTATGAAATTTGGCAAATTACCTAGGTATAAGTCGTTTAGAATTACTTTCGAGTAGATAATTTGCCAACTTTATATTGTAATGTATGCGAGGTTGAATTTTATAAAACATAACACATAAACATAATCATAAAAAATATATGAGATTTTTTATATGTCTATTATTATGTTATATAAACAACTATATAAAAAAATATAAGTATGCTTATTATTATGGTCTGATAATGCATATCAAATTAAACTTTGGAACTATTATATACGTATTTTTATCTGAGCTAGAAGCTTACTTCTTTTTGTCACTGACTGTACCTATTGGCGCGGTAGATTGGACCGAGGGTGGACAGTGACCGATCTACGAGGGGATGGAATCGTTGATGATGCCAGTTTTTCAATCGTAGTCACTATTCTTTGGGGAAACTATAGGACGCTTGGTACTTTTCATGGCTGATGCCATCAACGCCCGAAGATATTGGCTTGTATTGCTTGCTTGTACCTATACCTTACTAATAGATGCTACATCGTCTCTCCACTAATAAAGATTTTAATATTTTAAGTTTCATAACTTAAAGTTAAGAGGCGACGTGGAAGGCCCAGGATGAGATGGCGCGACGAGCTCGAGGCACATCGCACATCATGGCCTGTTGCAGCGTTGGATCGCGAGGAGTGGAAGGAGAAAAGGGAAGCGTTTGCCCAGCAGTGGGACAATAATGGCTCAAAATAATAATAACTTAAACTTACGAAACATACAGAAACCAAAATAATATCCTCCATTATGTAATTCTTATTATGCTCGCCACGCCATGCATGACGTAAAGAAACATAATTGCCATTTTCCACCAGCAACATAATAATCTATATAATATAAAAGAAAGTCGTGTTTGTTACAACACTTATAACTCGAGAACGGCTGAACCGATTTGACTGAAAATTGGTGAGGAGGTAGGTTAGACCCAGGAGTCTAACATAGGATATAAAAAAAAACCATTTGACAAATCGATTTCCACGGGGGCGAAGCCGCGGGGCGCAGCTAGTTATTAATATTAATTTATTCTTAAAAAGACAAATTATATAATGTCACTTACATGAAAACAGGGTTCTTAGGTTAGATATAGATAGATACATAGGCTGTGGTCGTTCAATACCTGACTCATTTAATGTGTTCACTAAATAAGAAGTAAATTCTCAAATCTTTTCAGAATTTACTTCTTATTTAGTGAACGTATTCAAATTTTTTCTTTTCTCAAATCTTTTCACATAAACAAATATCACCTTACATCCCTGCATAGGTAGGAATAAGTTAGGACAAGGGTGTCATGTCACCCTCCTACACAGACACTCACAAAACCGACACCGTACAGCAAAATAAGCATACAGGGTGTCTTGTAATTAATATGCGGTCCAGGCGTGAGTTCCCACGGGACTATGAATGCCAATCGATGGACCCGCGGAACCCTCGGGACAAGGAAAACATCGAGCGCTCCACGGATTCACAAATCCCGGAAAGTTTGAAAGATGTAAGTTATTCTATGGAAATACGAAGGTTTCTCACGGTCGAAGAAACTTTCGCTAAAATACCTTTAAGGAAAAGGTATATATAATGTAAACTACTTTGAGGAGTGGTACTCGGTTCTAGAATCTAATATATTTTATGTCAACAAAGAGGTTTATGAAAGAAAACTTATGAAAATCAGATTACTGTAACAGAAAACAACAAAATAATCACTAAATCAGTAGATATGTGTTCGATATCATCATAATCATCATCAGCCTATGTTAGTCCACAGCTGGACATAGGCCTCCAGTAATGTGTGTCTCCCCTGGGTCCGACATATTTTTTTTAAAATATTATGATAGTTAACTCTGTATTAGTTTAACTTAACGATTATTTTCATTTTCTACTCCTACTGCAATGTACATCAACATTTCAACAACTAAATTACTTCTAAACATTTGCTCGAAAAAAAGTCAAATATATTATGTATATATGATACTCTATTGTAAAAGCAAACAAATCATTTCAGTTAAAAACAAAAACATAATTTCCACCGGGCATTATTTTGCTCGGCGAAAAGGGTTTTATACTCGAGTCCGAAAAAAGTCGAATAAATAAATAAATAATGCTGGACAATCCACACAGCATTATCTAGCCCCACGGTAAGCAAAGCTTGTGTTATGGGTACTAGATGACTGATATATACATATTACAATACATTACATTCATATATAGATATTTTTTATTATACATAAAAAACGACCAGAACACCCGGAACAAATATCTGCAGATCGTACACACAATTGTTCCGAGGCGGGAATCGAACCCGCAACCTCTTGCGTCGCAGGCGGACCTTCGCCCACCGCGCCACATCGGTCGTCAAACAAAATGAGCAAAATGAATAAGCTTTCAAGCCATAAAAACTTTTAGAACTTCTGTGATTTATTCCTATGATACAAAATAAATTGCTTGCTAAATCAACCAATATTTCTTTTATTTTATACAATGGGTATACAAAAATATCGATTTGTATTGAAAATAAAAATTCGTGCAAAACCTAAAAAACAGTGTACCTAGTAAAGGATTTGGGAACGTTGTCAGTGTTTTTAAAAACGAATTATAAAGGAAATCTATTGGATTTTGACAATAAAAGTCACTTTTGAAAGGGACGTCTATGAGCGTGTTTAATCTCAATACGAATGAATTAAAAATAATTGTCGGTGGTACTTAGATCCTAAGTACCACCGACGGACGCGTCGCAGACGCGCGTGGGCGATGCAAGGCGAGACGATAAGCATTCGCCGTAGAGCCCAAGTAGAGCCCACCCAATAGAGCAACATTGCAATTTAGGCATTTAATGTTATGATGTCTCTACTGGCTGGATGCATAACTACCTTTATACTTAGGAATTTGCAGTCCGGTTTTAGTTCTTTTAACACTTTGACTGCTGAAATCACACGGTATGTGTTTTCTACAAGTGACTAATATGCGTAAATCCATACTAGCGCAGCGGCTGAGAAAATACAGATCTTTGTGACTCAGCACAGCCGTAATATTTTTCGAACGAAACGCATGTGCGGCGCAACACAACCGCTGTGTAGAGCGGCAGCACGAATTTTTTAGGTTAAAAAAAAGATCGCTGTCGTCGAAAAAAATCGCAGTCAAAGTGTTAAAAGAATCATATTATATTCTCTTAGTATGGTCTGTTATTAATGTTATCAAAGAGAGAAAAGTCCTTCGTTACCTATATAATAATTTTATTTGATAATAATTTAATGTATAAAATATGACTTGTCTAAGTGCTTTTTTTGTAAGCCTAAAGAAATAAATGATTTTTGACTTTGACTTTGACTAACTTTATAATCATTTCGTATTCAAAGTTTTCAACTTTGTTACTGGCTGTGCGAATATTTATGTAGCTACGTAAGGTCGACAGGAAAATGTTGTTTGACCTTTTCAAAAAGTTAAATCCACTTGGAGACATGAACGGTTTTTCTGATTTCGTGCCAATCAGATCGAGAAGCCGGTTGGACCGCTGCCAATACCAGTCAAGCACTTGAGATAAGTTAAATGCCTGTAAGCACTATACTGCTTCATTTTCATCATCTATAATCACTACATAGTATAAAACAAAGTCGCTTCCCGCTGTCTGTCTGTCCCTATGTATGCTTAGATCTTTAAAACTACGCAATGGATAATGATGCGATTTTTTAATAAATATAGTGATTCAAGAGGAAGGTTAATAAACCATTTGGCACATAGTTTTCTACGCGGGCGAAGCCACGGGGCGCAGCTAGTAATAAAGTAAAATAAATAAATAATGTAGGATAATTCACACAGCATTATCTAGCCCCGAGCTAAGCAGAGTTTGTGTAATGGGTACTAAATTACTGATATACTTAAATAATACAATACATACATTACATGATATATTTTTTTATTATACATAGAAAATATCCAGAAAACCCGGAAGAAATATCTGTAGATCGTACAAATATACATAAGGCGGGAATCGAACCCGCAACCTTCTGCGTCGCAAGCAGACCTTCGCCCACCGCGCCACATCGGTCGTCAAATATCGTAGATCGTACCAACCGCTAACCGCTATATGTCCGGCGCGCAAGAGCGGGGAAGTCCGGGCGGGGCGTTGCCATGGCAACCAGGTGCGATCGATCGCAGGTGAGAGCTGGCCCAGAACACGTATCTACGTGACGTGAACGTGAACGAGCTCTCTACTACGTGTACGTTTAGTTATTGATTGGTTGAAAATAGATTTTGCGGTGGCAGCTTAAAGTATGGATTTTGTGGATGATTTTGTTTGTTTTTAGGGTTCCATACCCAAAGGGTGAAAAAGGGACATCATGACATGTTTGTTGACCCTAAGGTTGTCTGGAAGAGATCGCTCTCGCTGCGATAAGGCGCCTTTATACTACCTCCATTCTCACCATTTATTTCTGTATTGTTTAATGTGTTGTGTGGTATAATAAAGTGTTTTCTATCTATCTAAGCTCTATTTACTATGACAAGTAAATATATATAGCTTCTCTTAGATTTTATCGCAGTCTGCTAATTCCTGTATATTCTGGACATCTCATGATGTCCCATTTTCAACCTTTGGGTACGGAATCCAAGAGTGATACACATAGTATACAAAAACCTCACATATTATCCAACAAAACTGCCTGACCAAATATCGAATATGAACCAAAGTGCTTTCCTTTAGACCTTTGTACTCTTGGACACAGGGCGCTATGGCGCTCATTGAGGGAGACCTATGTCCAGCAGTGGACTGATATAAGCTGATGATGATGACTCTTGGACACGTCACAAAATTAAAATTACATAAGTACAACATTTTTATTCACTACAATCTTTTTAAATTACCAGCAAAAGTTCAAAGCTTTCATGAAAGTGTAGCTCATCTCGCGGAGACCAAACGAGCTCACAATGTCACCACTAACGAGTTAGGTCACGTATACCTCCGTTACTTTCTATCTACGTCCGTAGCTACAAACTTACTTTGTATCTACGCGGTCTGAGTACGAACATAAAGTTTAATTAGTTGCCAAAAACAAAATTCTACACGTAATTTTCACATTCCCAAAAAATTAACAATGTAATCGTGAACTAAAATGAAATAACTGGAATAACGAGTGAAATAACAAGTGAAATAACTGGAATAACGAGTGAAATAACTGGAATAACGAGTGAAATTTCATTTGAATTTATTAATAAAGTTCAGTTCGTGAACAAAAAGGTTTTGTTCGAATACAGAGTTTGTTCACGGCTCGTAGCACTGCTACGTAATGTGATTAGTGCTACGAGAGCGCTACGCTGATTGCTACGAAGTGCTACGATTTTTTTTAATTATTGTTGCGATTTGACTACAGCAGTGGCAGACGACCTCTGTGGCGTGGTAGGCGAAAGCCCGCCTGTTCGATTCGACCGGTTCCCGAGTGTTGTTCCCGAGTGAAGTCTTTTTTGTAATGATCTGCATATATTGTACAATAAAGCATTTTTGTTTTGTATTGTTGTTCCGGGTTTTCTGGTCCATTTTCTATGTAAAATAAAAAATATTTATCTGTGCAATGTATTGCATTATGTATTATATATGAGTCATCTAGTACCCATAACACAAGCTCTTAGCTTGGGGCTAGATGATGATGTGTGGATTATCCAGCATTATTTATTTTTACTTATTTACGGTGTGTTAAACTTGCCGCAGACTTAGAAAGCACCGCTGCCGTACATAGATATATATTTTTACCATAGACAGAAAATACAGGGCGCTATGGCGCTCATTGGGAGAGGCCTATGTCCAGCAGTTGACTATCATAGGCTGATAATGATGATGATGAGAAAATACAGAATACCAAACAAACATACGAAATAAACATAACACTTTCCCTGCCGCCGTACACCTATTTTCAATAAACCGTCGTAGAGTTAATAATTAAGGTGCGACGGGGCCGACGCCTTGTTAAATTTTCATGCATGTTTGCCCCTCTCACCCCTTGCTTCTCACCCCTCACCCCTCGGCACGTACCGGCGGCTATTCGACTCGCCACGAGTAGAATTGGTCACCATTATAATTATCGTCAGAATATTAACATAAAAAATATATAATATATAAAAAATCAAAGTGATCACTCATATCTTACTTTTACTCATGCTAAAGGTCTAAAGGAAATAATGATGAGTAATGTTTGATGTTTATTGCTAGAAATTAATAAAAAATGCAGATTTTTCATATATGGCCATAAATTACACAAAAATTTCTTATTTCAGTAATTTTCTTTGTAAAACGAAAGTCAAGAAATATGCCAGTATTGGAATAGCTCAGGGTCATGTTTTAAATGTTTTGCCTTGTATTACCACGGATCTCATGCTACATATTAGCGGCATATAATAATATGAAAGATTTTGAATTTGGTAAATTCTCCTAAAATTTTAGGTTACTCTATGAATCAGGCGGAATTTTTGATTAGTTTAGGTTCTAGAACTGTTTAAACCTACAAGCTTCTTTTATCAGAAATCTCAAAAAATCATGCGGTCTTGGGGACTGCCGATAGAAGTGAAAACTAAATAATTTTATATATTATTTATACTAGGAAGCGTGCGGTGACAATAACGCGAGTTTTACGTTTTTTTTTTAACCCAAAAAGTACACGTACACAGTTAGGAAATCTTTTGGTTACGTTGACGCGAGTTTCATGATTTGTCTTCACCCAAAAAGTGCGAAACGCGTCTAAAGAAGTTTTCACGTCAAAAACCTTCCGACGTTACGTGAAAAAGCTTGTTACGAATAAGTCCTAAAACTAAAGAGTCTTCAAGTCCTCATCACCCCTTATCCCAGGATCAAGAGATACCCCTGTGTCCTCATTGCAATCGATGCCTCTTGACTGCAGCGCACCCTGGCGGTGTTAAGGAGATAGGGTTACAGCATTGTTGGTTTAGTACTTGGACCTATTGGTTGTACAAATCAGTATTTGTTTAGGAGTTTTACCCTTCGGCTTCGTACGAGTAGGTGTGTCCCATTTTAAGTAATAAGAAAGAGATTATACTTTTTTAAGTTATTGTAAGTAATTATACTACTTACTACTACTACATTGGTACTTCATTGGTAAATATATTCAGAGATATACCTAACGATATCAGACGAAGGTCCGCCTACGACGCAGAAGGTCGCTTGTTCGATTCCCGCCTCGGGACAAATGTGTGTACGATCTACAGATATTTGTTTCGGATGTTTTATATGTTTTATAAATTAGTATTATGTACATATTATGTGTTATTTATAATTGTTAGGAGATATTTTGCTTGGGGGGTTTATTTACTGTCTTGGCGTATAATTTTTTAGACCATACCCTTGTATGGTCTAAGAAACCGGGAATAACTATCAAAGGAAGTATTTTCACAACTACACAATAAACTCGTTTTTATCGGTTATCTATAAAATCGATAACAAATAATTAAACAATATCGCCCTGGCAGTATCATGAAAATATAATTGCTGTAGATTTGATCGACTTGGAACACTTCGTTTCGTTCGATCAATGAAATTATCTACATCTGCATATTTTATAACCTCTTCACTAATTTGACTAATTATGGGAACAACCGCACCCTGTATAAATACAGAATGCCGTTCTAAATGACCACCGATTTCGTACCTTAAAGTTATCGAAATAACATTCAAAATATCTTTGCAAACGTTTCTGCTTTGAATGTAGTCAATTTACTCAAAGAACAAACTGAACATCTGAAATGACTCCTATTCTCAGTAACTTACGATTACAATTCAACTGTCATATTAATCGAAGGCAACCTCCTTTAAAAAAACAACTGTAAAGCTTCCCCAAATAGAGTCGAGTTTAGATCGAGGGTAGAGTTCAAATCGATGATTTCACTAATTGGTTGATTTGCATTTGGAACGCAATCGTGTGCTTTGTAGAGGGCGCTCGAGTTTTGGAAGCAATTACTTAAAATGCGTAGTCGAGGGGAGGGGGGGGGGGGGGGGGGGGGGGCGATACTATCAAATGTAAAAAGTCCCGAACGAAAGGTCAGGAGAGTAATTATTATTATGAGTTGGTGCCATTCATTTTAATGATTAGTTAGGTTTAGATACTTTTATTATTCTTGCGCAAAACAATACGGTTTTATGCGGTGCTATGAAAGCTTAGTAGGCACCAGTGTACACAGTTTGATTATAAGAAGTACGAAAGTTTACGAAAGCTATATATACTTTAACTTCCTTTTATCTCGCTTACGTGTACCATACCATAAAAAGAATTAATGCATACAATTTTGCACAATTTATTTTTTAATTGGCTCAACTGTTCTTGAGACAGAGGGCGGAGAGCGCGCTGCGCATAGTTACCTATACAATGTTTTTATATTACTGAGCAGAATGGGGGTAGTCATAACCAGAAGAGGTACAGGTCCAGTTTCTTTTAAAACGACTGGAGAAAACCATTTTGGCGTAAAAGAATTTTGTCGAGAGTTGAGTAGTACCTAAAAACGACACGTGTTGTCAAATTACCTAGGTAGGGGTACTAGATAACTGAATAAGAAGAGGTTTTAAATTTGGCCTCTCTTTGTATCCATTAATATTCGTAGGTTTTTTTAATTCAAAGAAATCAGTTGCCAAGATAACCTACCTACTGGATTCTTGAAATAAAAAAGAATATATTTGTAGTAACAATTTATTCGATCACTGATTGATATTAATGTACAACTAGAGAATGTACGGTTATATGTACTAACTATATATTTAACATTCACAATAACTTTTTGAAATTACATCTTGCAATCCGTCTATTATGTTCCCACAGCTTTTTACAGGATCTAGATTCTGGTAGGTGATAAAGGATTTAGAATCAGAAAGAAAAAAAAATTACCAAACCAACAAGATTGTAAAACCTCGAATTAATCAAGAAGAATGAGTTCTATGAAATTATTTCATGCGCACAGTAATTTTAGTATTGAAAGTACCAGGGGCGCATAAGTTGATTGGAGATTCACGAATCACTTTCAAATTAAAAGAACGTACGTACTTCCTTCATGTTTGTGCTACCCTAGTAGTTAAGTTAATCAGGAGGAAAATGATACTAGGACAGCATTATGGTGGTATAGTTTCGTCTCGTTCTACCCCCTGGAGTACGTCCGGTGGAAGGGAGAGGAAGTTCAAAGAAGGTTAGCTGTTAGAGCTATTAGAACTCTTTTTGGGCATGACTATTATTTTCTAGATATAATTTCAAAGCGATGATATTCTAGGTATTTTACATACACTAATAATAAAGCTATTTAAAAAGCTATAACATAGTACATGAAAAAAATCACAGATGAAAAAATAACAAGACTTAATTCTTAATATAATTAATATTTAATAATGAGGTGACTACTTCAACACCTAAGAGTTTCATCGCAATACCTAGTAATTAAAACTATGTGATATTTTTATATCATGGGTACTAAGGTATTAGTTTCTAAATTCTAATATTGAATTTAATGATTTTCTACACGTAAGTACATCAATAGTTAAAATGCTCTTTCAATTAAGTATTATATCTTTAAATCTATTCCACGATAGTGATATATATTTAGCAGTGTTAGATACATTTTCTATGGTTGATTCAAATATTGTTTTATTATTTGGTAGTGAATATTAACATAGAAACACTACATAACATTTAACTACTATCATGATTATTAACACTAAAGTCATTTATAATGGGATATTTCATAATTTGAATTTTCTAAACATATTTCGTTATAAATGACTTAAGCATTCCAAAACATGCGTTGCTCTATAACTACATGTAAGAAAAGACAAATATAATCATTTATTTTTTATATAATGATGACAACCTAATGACCAGCACGATAATCTAACTTTGTACTCATTATTCAAAACAAAAGTTAAAATTTTTATCGTACTTAAAAAAACTTTTAATTAGAAGTAAATACATCAACGAATTATATATGAAGGAAGATGAAGAAGCTAATTTTCCACAAAGCTAAATTTCAAATTCGATTAGTGTTGTGAATGTTTGATTCAATATATTTATAATGATTATTATTTTATTAAATAAACTACCTATCACTCATATTTTGTGGGTCTGACGTTATATATACAAGATTACCTTAATTTAACTATATAAGTCATATTTATGTTATAATCAAGTGGTAGATGCTACGCTAGTCTAAATAAAATTAATGGATTATGAAAATATAATTCTCTATGAATAAAATAGATAATATAGGGGAGGAGGCCTAAGTCCAGCTGTGGACTAATATAGGCTGATGATGATGATATATGTATATATATATATTACTATTGTTCGTTTGACCATAAACAAGAAGTAAAAGATCAAAATGGAATGGCAGGAAACCATCATATATGAAACAATGAGATGAAATCCTAATAGTAGAGTTAGATCTAGCGGACGGGTTTTGATCTAAGAAGGATATCTAACTGCGGAATAAAATATTTAAAAATAATATACAAATATACGATCGGGCATTTTATCATTGTAGCCCTTTCTAAATAAAGTATATCTCGAATGTTAGGAACCACGATTAATGATATACTACTTATACATAAACTTTTTTTTTTACTGCAAATATAAGTACTTGTAATACATATTTTTACATAGAAAACAGATCTGAATTATCCCACCGATTAAGCACTCAAGAATTTTATCGACGCAGGTTCAAATCCCCTTTTGGTTGAAATTTCTAAATATATAATAATTGAATATAATATTATTATTTCGCAGTTAGATTATGTATAGACACATTACCTAAGAGACGAAGACTAATGCATAAGATAGATTAAGGAATAAGAGAAAAGGAGAAGAGATGAAAATATATTCTAAGATAGAAAGAGAAGAAAGATTACCTAATAGGAAGCATGACTCTATGTGACTCAACAATCTTAATGAGATTTTAAACGTTTTTCACCGACATATTACAGTGAATTCGCAATATTTTAAGTATTTCTGAATAATCTATACTTACTATAAAATGGCATGTTATTTGCCTAGGATGGCTTTATACCATATCAAGGTACTTTAGGTCTATTTTAGTAATAAAATTGCAAATTCAATGTATCTAGCCATTTCTATTTTGCCACACTCAGATGTTATATTGCTTGTCCACCCCAATTTACTTTCTATAATGGTGCTCTAATGCAAAGTTATTTTAATAAATTATTCACGTGTAGATAAGTCTTTAAAAAGGCAAATACACTAACACATATAATTTTATATCTAGTAAATACAATGATCCAAGTATTTGAGAAAATTCATACCGATTCGTTCCGGGAAATATAACGCTCTGATAAAATTGTATTTAATTTCCCATCGCAAGGTAAATAATCTAATAGAATTACCAAGTTATTATAATACTGTATGTACTAGATATAATTTTCTTAAATATTTGTTGCACTTTCTGATATGTTTAAGTTACTTGAGTTCGTTTCTCAAATACTTAGGACATTTAATATTCATTACAACACATTCAAAAGTACATAGAAAACTAGCACTATATTAATATTAATGTATATTCCTTATACCTAATGATATGTTTCTTGATCTGGCTGTAGCTTATTGCTGGTAAATATGTAAAGTTACTTATATAATACACATTCCTAAATTATATGTTAGGTACAAACAATTCAATTTAGGGTACTATGTAATAATGCATTATGAACGAATTTAGAAAAAAATATTATTATGGCTTTCTTGTAATATTTTCGATGCATTTACTGATATCTGCAATACCTAAAAATAAATATAAATATATATTCAATTATATTAGATTCAATTTGAGATCGAGTGCTTAAAAATGAGACATAAGTTAAATTTTAATAAAAACCCTATTTAGGGCGTTAAGCATATTATGTTTTCCCTACATTTGAACTGTTTGCTCCTAATTTAAGTAAATATACTAATAATTCTTAATTAATGATTAATATTCATACAAGTGTCACTCTGCACACGCACTACTAAGTAATTGAATTTCGGGAGAATTTGACAAGAAAATTGACACTTACAAATATAATTAACGAGAGCTCAAACAACCTTTTAATTAATTAATGTGCCTTGACAACTCGCTAACAATTGACATTTATGCGATTTAATTACTAAAGTTTTTTTACAAAAAATAATAAGTAAAACGAAACCTTTTTCAATATCATTTCACTAAGTATTATTATGTTCGGTAATTACAGAACCTTCCGTTCTAATAATACCTACAACAGATTTGTATCAAAATCGTACGATTTTAGTGCTATATAAATGTGCGTATATTGTGCTTTAAATTTAATCTCAAGTAATTAATTAAAATACTTCAAATGCTTCAGAAATCAATAGCTACGACTAGCTCTCTTTTCACAATAATAAACGCATTTTTACACAATAATCATACTTTAAACTTTATACATTCTTTCAATTGACATATTGGGCACGTCATATTCTTGTACTTATATCTTTAAATAGTAATTAACTCATCAAAAAGTGTCCAGCCATCTGTAAAGTAACTATCATTCGTAAGGATGAAACTATTCATTAATTGCTCATTAGAATATAATGTTCTTGTTTTTTTTTAATTTAATTCTTGTCTTAGACGAGGTAGTTCTGGCGACTTTATTACCGTTTTATACCGTTGTTTATTAATTTTGGGTAGTAAAGTCGCCGTTTTAAGCATGTATATTCGTCCACTGCTCGTCGCCCACTTAGTATTTCAGTAAGACATTTTCAATATTATTGACATCCTTAATTTAAATATATTTTCGCTCCATTCCCTATTTTTTATATTCAAAAATTAGTTTTTATTTTATAATTATATGTTGAAATAATAATACGAGTATAAAAGGAAAAATATATCTATTCAAACAGATTTCATCCAAACGAACGATTCCACAGTTTTCAGTAATTTTCATGACACTTCATTGAATGATCGTTTCTTATAATATGTATGCTAACGATAACTACGACAATAATTTCATGAATAATATTCAAAATTGATCTACAATCTATGTACACCTAGACAAAAATACATTTCATATGCTTAGCCTACGTGAATCAAAAGATTCTGATATGTTTCGTTACTTGGTTGCAACTTTATCACAAGTTGATCCTATCTAACTTACTCTAATTTGATATTTTAATTGATATAGTGTCTATAATCATTTGATATATTAATTGATATAGTTGTCTATAATAATTTGATATATTAATTGATATAGTTTTCTATAATCATTGATATATTACGAAGCTATAAAACTATGCTAATATTGCTGATAATAGCATAGGAAGATAATCGATCAAAATTTCTTTGACTTATTATTTGATTTCCTTTTACCATAGTAGTTTTTTTTTTACTTATAGCTTAACGATTAGATAATAGAACTTGAACATTCTTCTGATATTCATATTCATACACCAGAGCGTAAGCGCCACAAGATTTGAAATTTATAATACATCTTAGGCCCTTACATATTTATTTATATACAAAATATACTTAGGTACTTTGATGGAAAACTTAGTTTAAAAAAATCAACTTAGTTTCTGAAACTTTAAATTAATGAACAACATAATATTTATTTCTACGTACTTTACCTCTATTGCTACAATAATATAGTTAAGTCTTACTTACGACATTGGTTCTTAAAAATTTCAAATCTGATAAACTGTTCGATTAGAAATATCTATCCTAGTGAAGGCATAGTCAACAGTTATTCAATAGTATAATAGAACAATAATATCAACAAGGATAGCCGTTCGACTGACCGCGCATCTATATTTCCAATACATTTTTTATAATAAGTATATTATATTTTTTACAAAAAACAACGCCGCTATCAGCGGAGACGTCGTGTGCTTTGAGCTACTCACGCAAAGCATTGCGCGACCAGTCGAGCCAGCGCTACGAGCTACAAGCACAGGCTAACGTACGTACACTAACTAACAGGGCGCCGCCGGTGGCCGCGGCCAGTGATCGAACACAAACCAAACACATTTATAATTACACAACAAGTAATTCAAAGGAGACAACAACACTGAATTTGTATTTAGAAACCTTGACGGAAGGGGTTCTTGATGGCGGGCCCGGGGGCGGCAGCGGGGGCGGGCGCGGGTGCAGGGGCGGCCCCCGCGCGGAAGGGATTACTGGCGACGGGCTGCGGCTGCGCGGGCAGCTGTCGCGGCTGAGAGTACTGCTCCTGGGGCTGGTACTGCTGGGGCTGCTCGTAGCCTTGCTGCTGCGGCTGCTGGCTGTAGTTCTGGTAGGCACCGCCCTGCTGCTGGTAGGGCCGCTCGTACGAGTAGTCACCGGCGTCCACGCTGGTCTCCTGCGTGGCCACCTCGCCTGACACAGCCGAGTACTCCAAGTGATTCTTGTAGTCACCATCCATAGGCCGCTGCTCCTGTAGGCTGTATGTTTGGTACTCCTTATCGGGCGGGTCGGCCATCAGCACGTTGGCCTCGTTCTCGAAGGGCTTGAAGTCGTAGATGTGGCGGAGGTAGAAGAGCGCCGGCGCGTACAGCAGGTTGCTGAAGGCGATCAGCAGGTTGAGCGCCGTGAAGCCGATGGTCTCCACCACCTCGCCCGCGATGATGGGCCCCACGGCGTATGCGAACGAGTATGAGATGTCCGCGATGGCGTAGATGCTGCCGTACACCGACACGTAGCGCACGTCCACGAGGAAACCCAGCATGGGCAGCAGCGCCGTGTCGATGAGCGCGATGCCGAAGCAAATACCGCAGATCGGTATCATCAGCATCTTGTAGGAAGTCGCGAACGGGATGATGAAGCAGCACAGCCCCTCGAGTGCCAGCCCGCTTGCCGCCATCAGCCACTGGTGCTGCGGGTACTGCTTAGCCGCTTTCACAGTTATTATAACTCCAAGCACGTGCGGGAAGAACGCTGGCAGCCAGATCATGCCGATCTTCCAGTTGTCCTTGGTCATATTGTCCTCCATCCAAAAGGATATCGTCGGTTCGAGGAACGCGAGTGCCACGTTGGACATCATCAGCGCGCCGGCGCACACCGCGATGTAGGGGTCCATTAGCAGCTTCCATATCGGCGTGCCGGCCAGTTTCGGCTGCTGCGCCTCGCGGATCTGCGTCTTCAGTGGCTTCATCACCAGCAAGAGCATGAACCCGTCCATCAGGGAGATCATAGCAAGAATTAGGAACGGGACTTCCTTTCCCGCAAACTGGTACAGAGCCCCGCCGAACGGTGGCGCCACTAGGCAACCGAAGCTGATGAAGGCGAGAGCGATGCCGAGTGCCTTAGAGCGCTCGTTCTCCTCCGTGAAGCGATCAGCAATCATCGCGAGCCCCGCAGTGTCGGCGAAGGCGGAGCCCACGCCCTGCAGGCTGCGTGCAAAGAATAGCATGCCGTAGCTGCGGCCGCAAGCGAAAATAGATGTCGACAGAAACATGATAATGAGGCCGATCATCATGGGCACATCGTAGCCGATGCGGTCGATGAGCGCGCCCGAGAACGGGTTGATCATGAGCTGCACAATGGCTTTAGATGCGAACAGCACGCCAGTGGCGGAGTCCTGCCCCTCGTGCGTGCCCGGCACGATCATGGAGGGCGTGATGGTGCGGTTGCCCTCGCGGTAGGGTGTCATGGTGACCACGTGGTCGTAGCCCTCTTCGCCCCACGCGCCGATGTACCGCAGGTAGTCGGGGATGATGGGCACGATCACCATGTACAGCATGTTGTCCAGCAGTAGCGCTATTGACACTATCACTAGGATGATTTTGCGCTGCGAGGTGGGCTCTTGGATCTTCTCCCACAGGATCTCGCGCACCTCCTTCACCTCCAGGTTCACCACCGGGATGGTGGCGCTGTCTATCTTCCGCCATACCGACTGCGGCTCCTCCGCCATCTTCGCTTTTTTCCGCTTTCTTAGTAGTGAGTGAGTCCTATCTCTCGAGAGATTGTTTTATCATTTTTAATGGCACGGTTCGGTTCGCTCCCTCCCTCATTCACGCCTGTCCGACGACCCTCGGAACTTCGGAACCTGACAACAAACAGAAATGATCATTGAATTATCATTTCCTTGAGGAGTGCGAGGGGACTCAAGGGGTAGGTACATGTTTCAAAAGGATTTTGAGTCGATCTTTGTTTCTGTCAGTTTTCAAGGTTCCTCTGTCCCGAATATGGTCGGATATCAGTTCAGATCTCCCAGTCCCAAAGACGATTCAGAGTCCTTTTGAACACAGCACAAAGACAAATATAAACACAAAACACATTTTACAAAAAAACTAACTGCTAATAATACGAAACGCTTTATAGTCACATTCGCGGTAAATCTCCGAGATAATAAATCAATGAGTAAGATATCCGTAACGGGGCGCTGTCAATGCTAACGACTTGTTTAACCCAAATCCAATTTGTCCCGTCAGCGTCGTCGAGAGCCAATGTCGTTAGTTGGCTGCCTGCACAGCCTCGCAGCCCCAAACGTGCGTAATTCGATCTTTTCAATGTTTCTTCGATTTTAGCAAGATTTTCCTCCTCAGATGATAGAAATGAGAGACCGAGGCAGTATTTTAACATTTATTTTTTGCTGATGTCAATCCAATCTGTGTCCTCAATAAGGAAAATAGCGTGTTTACGGTATCGTCATAATAGCCAAAATAAAACAGGAAGATGACTTGCAAGGCATATCTAAGGGAAGCACATTATTTTAGCAACAGAGACATTGCATGCCATTTGTCTCAATTTGTACACCGTAATCGGTAAAACATGTTCTACCTGTTTGTAACATCTTATAAACACAATATGTTTTTGCAAATAATGATCTTTACCTTAAAAACTTTACTCATTATCTTAGAAACCATATCCTTTGAACCGTAGCACCTAATCAATCAGAATTCCAGAATCATCGGTCGCAGTAGCCCTTCGAAACCTGACGTTCTTTCAGTTCTTTCCCGGGAACGCAACGAGCGGAAAATGCCCGACGCGATCGGAGAATTTGAATGAACGACGAGCGCCGCCGAGCGGACAATCCTCTGTAGTTGTTCGTGCATAATGGCCTTATCTTATCTTATTTCGTTCCCTACATTCTTTGCAGGAATCCTTGTGGATGCCTAGTTTTATTTTATTTATAGGTTAGACAGATACCTACGTGAAAGATAATTCAACGATTTATCTATGGGTATTTCTCGCGTATATTATTTGGATTATTTGGCGTCGATTGTATAATTTATTTATTTATTTATTTACGTACGTAACGTACCTCTATTTTTACGGGAACACCCAATGCAATAGAGTGCATATTTAAATTTAATATTAAAATTAGAAATAATTGTATCTAATATAATAATATAGGCCTGGATGAGGAATTTGCTACACAGAGCGGCTACATCCTCTATCTTTAATATGATAACTATCACGGTTCATGAGATACAGCCTGATGACAGACGGACAGACGTATAGCGGACTCTTAGTAATAGGGTTCCGTTTTACCCTTTGGGTAGGCCTAGGGAGGCATGCACAGGCATCAGCGAGCTGCTGGCCTTCCTGGAGGACATCGGGTGGTTAGCCCCCCACCCGACACGCAAAAAGGACCCACCTGTGGCCAAGTTGCGGAAACCAGTCCAGAAACAAGTAACAAGTTAGTAAGTACGGAACCCTAAAAAGACTTGAGGTTGTACTGTCGTGCCTAGTAATGAACTGCAAGAGCCTACAGCCTACAATCAATAGATTAACTAAATTGCAATTCCGACTACACCTATGCATTATCTACGACCTAATTGCTTCGCAAAACCGATGCCACCTTCAAAGAAACAATTTTACCGGCAGCTTTGTATTTCTCAGAAAAATAAAGCTCTTACGAACACTGATTCCGATAAAACTGCTAAGCGAAGTATTGTTGGAAATGCGATAACGTACTTAAATAGGAAAGGGCGTTGCTTTCACCTTCAAGTTGGAAAAAACGTGATTATTGTGTTTAGTCGGGCCAAGGTCGGGTCGGTCGGGTCACTACAGTCACCTTTAGTTCTAGAACTTGATTGCCTTCTGTAACATGCATGCAATAAATCTAAAGACAGTACCTACTCCGTGTAGGAATTAGTTTTCCCAAGAATTAAAAGGAGTTTGGAATTAATATACTCCAAACTACTACATAGGTCTTACCTAATACGGTATCAAGTTTATTTTTTATTTATTAGCACACTAGCGACCTGCCCCGGCTTCGCACGGGTGTATGCATGTATTATTTGTATACAATAAACAAAGTCGCTTCCCGCTGTCTGTCTGTCCCTATTTATGCTTAGGTCTTTAAAACTACGCAACGGATCTTGAAGCGGTTTTTTTAATAGATAGAGTGATTCAAAAGGAAGATTTGTAAACCATTTGATAAATATATTTCCACGCGGGCGAAGCTGCGGGGCGCAGCTAATCTATACTAATATCATAAAGAGGAAATTAGATTTGATTTTTTATTTGTTTGCATTGAAAAGGCTACGAAATTACTGGACCGATTTTAAAAATTATTTGACCGTTGGGAAGCTACACTATCCCCGGGTGACATAGGCTATATTATATTTTAGAAATGTGGAATTCGAATCAAACGCGGGTGAAACCGCGGGGAACCGCTAGTTATTAATAAATGATCTTTTGAAACAGGATGCGAAGTGTTATGAGCGCCCCCTCAGTACTAGGGAGCACTACTTGAGTGCTCGGTTATTGCGTAGCAAGGTATCGGGTTACAAGGCACGACCTACAGTCTACGTTCAAGTGGGTTGCTGTTTGTATTGTTTTATTTCCTACTTACAATATATAAGTGTCCTCTATCCTCTCTATCGTGTAATAATAATAATAATAATAATATAAGCCTTTATTCAGATAACTAACAATTTCCCTTAAATCTAACTTATTTTAGCACATGTTATCTGTTTGCCCTAGTTTGGCATAGGCCTCTTCCATTTTCTTCCACTCATTCCTATCCCTGGCGGTTCTTGACCATAGTTTTCCAGCGATTGCTTTTAGATCATCTTCCCACCTCTTAAATGGTCTCCCACATTTTCTCTTGCGGTTTCTGGGTTGCCAGTTTGTTATTATTTTGCTCCACCTCTCAGTTCCTCTTAAGGTGTGACCTGTCCATCTCCATTTGTGTTTCCTAATTACCAGTGTGATATTTTCTATTTTTGTTGCTTCCCTGATATCTGTGTTCCTTACTCTGTCTGATTTCTTTATGCTTAACATACTTCTCTCCATAGACCTCTGACAAACTTCCAACTTTTTGATATGCGCTTTCGTTAGAGCCCATGTTTGGCATCCGTATGTTAACACGGGAAGGATACAACTGTTATAGAGTTTCTTTTTAATTTTCAGACTAACCTGTTTGTTTTTCATGATTTCTTTGAAGGTCCAATATCTCTTCCAAGCGTTCCCAATTCTTGTTTCTATTTCCTTCGTTGTTAGATCGATTGGTGAAATAACTTGTCCAAGATAAGTATATTCCTTTACGTACTCTATTGGGCTGCCATTTAGTGTTATTGGTACTGTTTTGCTATTTGTCATAACTTTAGTTTTCAGAGTATTCATCGATAGGCCCACTTTTCCACTTTCTTTGTCAAGGTCTTGCATCATACTAGCGAGTTCATCAGGCGTGTTGGACAGGATTATCAGATCATCAGCAAACCTTAGATGTGTAAGTTTTTCTTTCGTGTATCTATAAATAACTTTCGTTGAGCACTGTAGTATTGAGAAAAAAAAGCAGCGTAGTTCCCAAAAACTTCAATTAAATATGAAGTAAGTTTTTACCGAAACACCCACAAAGGATTTACATGGTTGAAATTAGATTTAGATTAGTTGAAGCATAGAAGATATAAGTTTGATTATTCTGTTTAAGATCTTAGAACAAATATAATATGTACAGATACTACCTATCTTGGAACACAAACTTAAGCTACCAAACCCATCTCTAAAGTAATTATACCCCTATATACTAAAGTTAGCCCTCGCGTCTAAACACAAGTTTTACTTTGTTAGAGCGAGGAGTCGATGCATTTTCAGCACTAAGGTTTAAGGGTAGAGTACTTTACCTAAAGGTAAACTTAAATGTTATAGAGATAATCGTAATTCGTTTTAGATAAGCACTCTGTAAAGCTTTAGAAACCATTTTATGAAAATAATTTCTCTTTTTATTTAAAAAAAAAAAAAAAAAAAAAAAAAGTAACGCAGGTATGTACATACATATATAATAAAAGCAAAGGTAGGTACTATCAGTGCCTAAAGTTACTATTATTATATATTCTCTGATAAAGCGTAATACAAGGTTAATGTAAAAACTTTGTACAAAGCTCAAACTGTTATAAAGCTTATAGAAGTTGAGATAAGCTCGCGATATTGAAGGTTTCGCCGAAACACGTAGAGAAGACGTAAAACACGTCCCTGAGGCGCCAGACACGTCTCAGAGACGTTAAAACTATCTCGATTCTGCGCCATTTCTGTAACATCTAATGTAGCTTCAATAAAAACAACATTACAGATAGATACGTTTTCTCGTGAAGGTTTATGTTTCTCTCAGGGCTTATTATAGTTTATTTATGCTAGTGCTATGCTATATTTCGACCGTAGAACATAAATAAATGAATAAATAATGCTGGACAATCCACTTAGCATCATCTAGCCCCATGGTAAGCAGAGCTTGTTTTATGGGTACTAGATGACTGATATACTTAATATAATACATATTTTTTTCATCATCCCGTGACCACGACAGAGTGTAAACCTGTTGAAACGTCGGGAAAAAAGGTAAATAAACGCGATAAATACCCGTTGTATCAATACTTATAATTAATATAATACATTACATAGATAGTTTTTTTTATTATACATACATAGAAAACGACCAGAACACCCGGAACAAATATCTGCCGATCGTACAAACAATGGTTCTGAGGCAGGAATCGAACCCGCAACCTCCTGCGTCGCAGGCGGACCTATAGATCTGTTACTTTTCTTTCATAGTCTGAAAGAAATGTATATTTATTAAGATTGATGTTATCATCATCATCATGTTATATCATAACGCGTAAATTCTCCCCTACGTTTCCATCGCGTTTTATGGGTTCATAGGGCGACTGGATGATGTACTCTGCTGACCATTTAAAAAACTGGTACAAATACAAAATCTTCGAAAACTTATTATTTATAATTCAATTGGTAGGACGAATGTGGCTGAACTGGGTAGTTCAGTGATTTTTGTCGATGATACATGTCTACAATCATTCTACAATAGTGTACTGCTGGACATAGGCCTCCCCCAATGAGCGCCATAGCGCCCTGTCATCAGCTTGCCGCATCCAGCATCTGCCTGCAGTCTTTCGCAGGTCGTGATCGCACTTGGCCGGAGGGCGTCCTACACTACGTTTACCGAGTCACGGTCTCCAATCAAGAACACGTTTACCCCAGCGGTTGTGGGTTCTTCGCGAGATGTGGCCGGCCCACTGCCACTTCAGCTTGCTAATTATTTGAGCTATGTCGATAGCTTTGGTACTCTCTACATAAAACCATCCATTTATAACCAAATCCTTATAAACCGTACCTTAGAACAGTTATAATAATAATATAATAATAAATAATTTATTTCAGACCATAGAAAAGTAACAGATCTTATTTAACTTATTCTGCGGTCCATAGTAATATATACCTTAAAACTAGCATACATAAAATATAAAAAAGACTAAATTAATAATACACTTTTTGTGATAACGCCGACAGCGTGTAGAAGTCGTAATCTAGTCGTAACTTAGAACTAGATTATAGAACTAGTCTCTGCCCGCGGTATCTCTTGCGTAGTTATCATTCATGGGCGATAACCTTAATAAGTACTAGGAGAGCAGGACTTCATTGGAGGTATAGGATACACACCAATACACGACTTCAACAAAGAAGGCTTTAGTAGGTGGGGGTTATACCAAAGCAGCTAATCCTGGTAGACGCAAGGGTTAGTTCCGTCCGAGCTACATTATTACTTCTAGAAAGTACGACGGAACACGCGACACCAAGGTCTCGGCACCGGTAAGTAAATCACTTGGCACGGACGTCGCGTTTGTCGTACATCGCGTGTTGTGTGCGAGCGGCGTCGCATGGCGCGCGTCACGACACGCAATGCACGCCACTCGATGCGGTGGAACCACGTGAACTATGGCTTTAGCTTTCCTACAAATAGCTTTCAATGCAAGGAGAATTGAAAGCTTTTGTGGAAAGAAATATTGATTGATTAATTTAAGACTAAGTGGAGTTCGCACGCAGTTACGCTATACGACTATTCAACGAAAAAATATTTGGTGCATAACGAGATATTTTTTTTTGTTATTATCGATGATTTGATAATATTAATAAAGGTATCTTCAAAACTAGTAAAATCAATCCAGTTTTTGACTCTTCAAAGCAAAACATTTATCTTCCATGCTTTATTTTATCGCGCTTAAAATATTCCCTGGACGATTTCCAAACTCATTAAAGATTAACTGCTCGATTCAAAAACTGTATATTTTCTAAAGCGGCATCCGTGAGGAAAATATGTAATTATTCCCCTTCTTCGGGGCCCGCGGTCCCTGGGGCCCCGGGCCTCTAACTGGATTATACTGAGCAAACAGTCGGCGGCAAGGAGAATTGCTATTGCCGCGGGCCAGGGGGGCTTGTAGATTGTAGAAACGGTAGATAACAGGTGAGCTGATTTATTGGAAATTGATTTAAAAACAACCTTTGTGAATATTATATCATAAATTAAAATTATATATCATTTTTGTACTTGATTCTTGGTTTGTATCTTGTTGATAACAGGAAAATGTCTCGCACGGAGATAAATAAATACGTGTAGCCTCGACTCGTTTTATATTTTTGTATTTATTCACCGTTATAACATCGGAAGTTATACAAGGCAAATCATGTTGTACAATTTGAGCAAGATCCTTAATCATATTCTAGAAAGTTATTTTGACCTTTTTTAATAAAATATCCCAACGATTGACTTGGCACATTAGTATTACGCATATTCGTCTGCTGATTTCCTACATTACGAAGTTATCCACGTGTAGTACAAGTGTACAGTGTAGCTGTGTAGTTGTCTGGTCGAGTCCTTTCAGCGTGCCTGTCCAATTTGTCGGCGGGCAGGGTGGGCGGCGGCGCTCTTCAAAGGACAGGTGAGGGTAGGGTGCCACGGGGCATTGAGGGTGCGTAGGGCTGATACTTTCAATCATCTACAAAAAATCATTAACTTGCCGTGGTATACGCCGTTTTGGCGATAACAAACATCCAAATGTTGATAATAATTCGTGACATAGTGCGATGTCAACAACACACAAATTGGCCATGTTTTATGCGTTATTAAGTAAATATACGTACTCTTTATTAGAAAGTCGTGATTGTCATTACATTATAAATCTCATACATTCTAATTGTAAAAGATGAAAGGGGCTTTACTGAACCTTGTAAGATCAATAATAATTGCTAATGCACTAGTAAATGCCAATGTACTTTACTTTTTATCCCAAGAAACTTTTTATCACGAGCAAAGTTACGAGAAGAAGCTAGTAAAAATAAAATCCTTAACCATTGCGTAAGTACAAAAAGTTTCATATTTATTAATGCATAAAGTAAGATAATGAGGCAGCCCTACCCTCTCCCACGGCTCCGCGGGCCCCGGGCGGCGAGCGCCGACCTCTGCATTTTTTATCACCTTTTAGAAAGCATTTCGCGAACTTTCGACCGACCGCCTGCCTGTCATAAGTACCTGCCATTACTAATATTATTGCGTTTGGTTGGTTCCTCCTATTATTTTATTAGAACTGCCAGAAACCTCTTTGAAAGTATTTGTGGCATTTGGAATTATTTATCGGGAAACTGTTCGGAAAATTCGCAGTAAGCAACCAAACAGCCAAGTTTTTCAAAATCAAAACCAAAAGTTGTTGTTTCTTTAGGCTTACAAATAAGCACTTAGATTTTGTAGAGAGACGTCCGAATAGGTTCTGACATTCAATTTGAAAGTGGAAACTTCTTCAATACGAATTCAATTTTTCAACGGAATTCAATATCTAGCAAATACAAGTCTTTCCAATTTTACTGAGCAATTGAACAGGTGAGGAGGTTCACTGAATTGAAAGCTGAACGCTGTAGTTATACGAACATACACCTATATATTTGAAAGGGGTGAGGGTAATGAGATTGCAGAGCAGAAATTGTTTATTTAAGGGATTAGATGGCGGTACGAATCAGACAAATTCTAATGGCTAGTTGGACTAAACTCTTCGGACTTCACGATAGATAGACAAAACATTTATTCGACACTACAGCACATGTTACTATTACATAGGTCACAATAAGAAAGGCACATCATAACTACAGATAAAAATATAGAACATTATGTTCCTTTGCTAGATGACCAGGGTTAATAATATATAAAAACAATTAAAGAATTAGATCGTGTTTTACAATTAAAGCATTTCACAATGATAGTTATTTTGTAGTAAAACCTTTTTTACCCAAATGATATCTCGAAAATTCATACTGTAAATATGACAAGGTAAGCAATTTTTCTTTACCTCACGCACAAAACATTTTCCAATTAAAGCGCCCTCCGCAAACTATTACGATTGTTCTGTGTTGTTTCAAAGGAGCTCCGCGGGTTCCTGTGGGGCCCCGCTGCGTTACCTTTGTGCCCTGATCGGCTGCCAACGGCACGCGGCAGGAACGATAGGCCCCAGGCCCCCTGCGAGGTTCGGTATTAGATTTAGGATTAAAAGTTTATAATAGGCAAAGAGTTACCAAGTGAACGCGATATATTCCCTTCGCCGCGTACGCAACTGAAGGTTCGTAACCAGTTATGGGAGAAGAAAAAGCCTTCTTTTTACGATACTCCTACTAACTAAACAATTGGTTTATTTCTTTACGCATATTATTGTATATTGAGTTAGTTATAGTATATCTTACTAGCGACCCGTCCCAGCTTCACACAATCATCTATAATATACATATAAACCTTTCTCTTGAATCACTCTATTGCTGAAAACTGAATTAAAATCCGTTGAGAAGTTTAAAAGATCTAAGCGAACAGACAGCGGAAGCGACTTCATTTTACACTATGTAAAGATAAAGATAATCACATTTAGATTACCCAGAGATCCCAATAATAATAGGAGTCAACAATCTTTACCCATGGGACCAATATCATAACATCAGCTTACGAGACGCGAGAGTCATTAGATCTAACGAAGATAAAATAATTCGGAGGCCTTATTCAAAACAAAATAATGTAGAGCGCCCCTCGTGGTACAATGGAGACAATGGGCCGACAAAGGTGACCCGCGAGGGCTCGTGAGCGTGCCCTATCGCCGCCCCGCGCGCCGCCCGCCCTCGTTGTGAACC
This sequence comes from Eupithecia dodoneata, assembly GCA_947044415.1. NCBI lineage: Eukaryota > Metazoa > Arthropoda > Insecta > Lepidoptera > Geometridae > Eupithecia > Eupithecia dodoneata. The sequence goes on along the minus strand of OX345662.1, from coordinate 12,021,096 downwards.
ACTCCAAGAGTTGACGGCTCAAGGACGCGCGCGTGTGCGGATCACTCATGACATGACTCAGATCTCGTTTTAGTTTTGTGTATAACAATACACAAAACTAAAACGAGATCTGAGTCATTAAAAATAGTTTCAACTTCGAAATGCACTCAAAAGTTTTAGTTATCTGAAATGAACTTTTATGACATAAATGATTAAAATAATTTTTATCTTTACTTAATTTAATTAGTCATAATCAATGCATGCTAGAATATAGGAAGTGCTTTATTTAGAATTAAACCACCTTTATACCTTACTGGTTTTGATGTTTTTGAAGCAATAAATATATTTTAATTTGAATTTATCGGTCGTTTCTAAAACAATGTTCCTATGCATGTTGTATTGTTGTGCTCCAAACTTTAAAATTGGTTTAAAATCATAGTTTCTGATCTAAACAGTGAAGGATCGACCGTCGAGGATCTCACTAGATGCAAATCTTATTTTACCTAAGTATCACATATTGTTAGAAAATTTATACTAAGAAGATTTGCACCATATTAGCCTCGTATGGAACCAGTTCTGAAACTCCGGTTCTGTAGACGGCCGAAGCGATTTTCATAATGTGTATTATAAACCTACCACTCCTGGCACCCGTCTCACAAACATCTGTATTTACTACACCTTGCTATACCCATTTCTGTAACCTTTTTGTGAAGAGAAAATAAATTATTTATTTATTTTAAAAGTTAATTTTTTAGTTGAATCAAAAAACCTTCAGTATCCCCAGCCCCAATTATCAAAAGGCCTGCTAAGTTAACGACTGCCATTCATCCCGCCAAGAAACAATTTATTCTCATCATCTCATTCAAAATATTTGAAGAGATGGATTTAAAAGCCTCGCAAAAAGCGCGACTTTTCCAGCTTTCCATTTTGAACGAAACTGGATTATCTGGTCCCCCGGGACAAGGGGAGAGCGCAGCTACACGGCGTGTTTTTATAACGTTACTGTGTGTACTATACTTGTATACATTTTACCTAAACCTAAACAGACTGACTTATTTTACATTGGTTTTTATTTGGTGTTTTACTGATAAACAAGTTATCAATTAAAACCAACATAAACCTTACTAGATCCCACAAAATAAGAGAGCAAAGGCCTACAAAATGTAGATAATATATAGGAGTTGAGACGAATATTTTGATACTTACCTTATCAAAATAGATGAAGCCTTTTGGATGCTGCGAGGTAATAAAGAGTATCAAATAGATACAAACTCGTAAACATTATGCAATTCTTCGAGTAAAACATGAACTAAAATAAAAACTCTTTGGTTGCATCCTAAGCTGCATAAACCGGTCATGTATTAAGGCCCGTCCCCACCCTAACCTAGTTAGTTGGGTCACTGTGGCGGGTAGTTTAATAAAAATTTCACAGAAATATTGTCAGATATTTTTGCATATTGAGGTTGCTCGTAAATTCAATTTTGCTGGCTCATTTTTAAGTGGATCGTTGGTTACAACATATACCATCCAAAGTTGTGTGCTTTAGTCAGTCTCTCTATTTGAAGCTTATGTCAATGGCAAATAACGAATTTCATGAATAAAATTAATGAAAGTAAGTGTGTGAGACATCTCTCATCATCTAAAATAAAAGACGCTTTTTAGTATTTTCACAGTAGGCAATACCATAGACTACATTTTCTGTCAGAAGATAGGATTCCTATGTTTGCTCTCTATCTCAAGCGATTAAAGAGACTGTGACGAATAGAATGCGAAAACTTGTCCACTTGTCATAATCGTAATTTTGGATACGACTTACTCTGAGAAAGATTGTGCTAATATAATACCAAAAGGTGTCAAACGTGGTGATTTAGACGCTATACTATTATCATAGTGAGGCGATTGTGTTAGTGGAATTAGGTACCGGCTTGTTCCACATTTTTATCTGTAGTTATTAAACCGAGGTTCGTTTTCCCAAGAATTTGTAAAAAACCATAGATATTATAAAATACAATCGTGCTTTTTAATTAATTTTGAACACTTATTATTTTAACAATTTCTCGTAACATAGGCTTTGTGCAGAGCAAACATTTGTCTGGGTCCGACGGCTCTCCCAAACGGAATATATAATCACGTAGCTAGAGGTTATCTGATGTTGTGTACCTCTTTGCTATAAACAGAGTAGGTGAGCCAAGCTCTTCTGTTATTTGCTGCTGTGAGCTTAACTTCAATGAGAGTAATCTCTCCGAGACGGCTTGATGCTGCTCGAGAATGAGGTTAATAAGGAATTAATGTTTTCCCTCGCGTGCTCAGCTCTTGCCATTTTAATAATTGCGAAATTGTTCAGATATGAAGCACATATAAAACCGGAATTTTCTAAAACACACCATTTTAGAAAACACCTACTTTAGAATAGCTTATTACTCATGTACATTTAGATGCTGGATGCGTCAAGCTGAAGACAGGGCACTATGGCGCTCAATGGGGGAGGCCTATGTCCAGCAGTGGACTATCATAGGCTGATGATGATAATGATGATGAAGTTACATTTCTTTAAAAGGAAGACACAATTTCCTCTAAGACACGCTTCGTCTCGACCCAGACGGAGGCACCTAAACAAAACGGAACTAAATAAAGACGTGGACTAAAGGTAAATGTACCCAGTTTCATTAAATTTGCACGAGCCGCAGAACAAGACACCGGCGTAATTGCTAGGGGAGGCGGATGAAGCCATTCCTCTCAACACACCGGGAAAAATCCTCAACAAACCGAGCAAATCTCAACCATATACCGCCGCAATACAGCTGAACTGCCCAGCAAGAAACCTGGCTTCATTTATCCCAATAGATACAAACCAGCATCGCTCAATTCTCAACTCTCCAGCTTTATAATAGAGTTGTAGATGTGATGGCAGCTAATAATGGCGAACGAGGGTAGTGTAGCAGAGATGTGTAGTTTGTTGTAAATAATGAGCATTTGTTGTGGTGGTGTAAAACAATACGAGGGCAAGTGCTTTCGGCGATAAAGATAAAAAGATGGCTCACTCATTCTGTTTTGGCTTGGAAAAACACCAGGAAAATACGGTGCAAAACTACTATCTGACACATCCGAAGAATATCCAATCATAGTAAATGGAAACGCGTAGTGAATTGGTACCGTTACAGAGACAATAACCAATATATTCAACTGGGTAGGGTCTCATTTCCTATCAGCTTCTTTGGGCTGGTTAACTCAGCTCGCGGGCAAGGTCTTGCGTACGTCGTATTGACAATGTAAGCCGTAGGGTTCCTCATATCCCTCGAAAAGCCCTTAACGAGATACAAACCCGCAGGCCAGCCATAAAGCATTTACCGAAAACCCCCGAAAGTACCAGAAACTTCCCGAAGTGCCTCGTATATCTTCGGTAATGCCACGCAAAAATGTCAGACATTTTCTTTGAATTGAAATGTCACTTGAAGGGATCGGATTGTCACCTTTATTGGGTTAAAGTTTTTGTTGTCTTTTCTTTTTATGTGAAGGCGTAGGCTTATTTCAGTATTCTGGGCTTATGCCATACTAATTTCTGCCCGCCGCTTCGCACGTTGCTTCTATTGCAACGTTTTGAGGTTATTTCTATCCCATGGGACCTGATTTATGGGGTAAAAAGTTAAACCCTATATTTTATTCCGGGCCTGGAACTAAAACCTGTATGCAAAATTCATAAGCCCGATCCGTTTTTGCCTGTAGTTCTTGCGTGAAAGAGTACGATATACATTCATCCATACAAACTTTAAATCATTTTACTGTAATCATTAAGTACTAGCGGACCTTCGCGGCTTCGCATGGTTTTAATACGGATCCCAAACTTTTTTGAAAATATAATATAGCCTATGTTCTCCACGGATAGTGTAGCTTCCCAACGGTGAAAGAATTTTTCAAATCGGTCCAGTAGTTTCGGAGCCTATTCATTGCAAACAAACAAAAAATCAAACCTTTCCTCTTTATGATATTAGTAAACGCTATTAATGCCTAACTATCATTATAGGTAGCTATGCCTAATTTTCATTTCAAAAACCATGTACATATACTTGTCTTGGGGATTACGATACTCTCTAGTGAAGTTAATAAAGCGAAAAATTAAAAATTTAAGCGAAAAGCAGTAGTCACTGGATACCCAATTTTTTTCTTCTACGAATAGGTGTAGGCTCAAATAAAAGAAGGCAACATTATCCGGCCCATCCCGGCGATGTTATCAGTTCTCGGGTGATGGTTTACAAGGCGGCATTAGCCGTGTCGTATCGCGGGCCGCACAAATCATCGCCCTCGCCAGCGACCCGCAATTTACCACCACTGTATAATGGGGTGGAAATATCCCCTGTAAAGAAAATTGCTAGTTGCGAAGAAATAATAAAATGTGCTTACCTACCTTTACTGTACCAGTACCGGCGGTTGTGAAGGACGCTTTCCTTAGGTACTTAGATGAGGGCCATTGTTTCTTTAGAAATTTATAGATTGCCGCAAAATCCCAATTAGCTTATTAGATCTTTTTATTACAACATACATTTACAAGTGAAAAAAGTAAAAGTTTCTACTAAACATTTCCCAACTTCAAAAACAGCAATTTTTCCATAACTTTCCCACGACACGCAAACTCAAACAGGAATTTATCTGTTTTCCTTCAAGAAAAGCGTTTATTATGACAAAGCATCATCGAGGGGCCGTGAAAATGTTAAGGGGCATTATGGCGCATAGAAGAGACCCGCTATTATGAGACTTCACGGCTCATTTCGCACAACACGGTGTGGAGAATGGCGACATGAACTTATGGCGTTATGGGCTTCTGATAGACTGCCGACTAGTTATTGCACCCTAATATAATCGAACATGGACCGAAAATAATCTTTCCCAATTTTATTGGTAAGAGGAACTTAGGTGATCAAAGATAGAGAAGCATTTTATTGACAGAAACAGCCCGATTGGCATGTTCTATTCTATACAACGAATACGTTGTAACTCTATGGTCGATTTCCGTCTGAGTTTCTTTACAATTACAATCAAACTTAGATGATCAAAGCTAGAGAAACATTTATTGACAAACAAATCCAAAATCCAGGTGATTAACACGTTCTATTCTATGGAATGAACAAATTGTGACTCTATGTTCGATTTCTGTGTAAGTTACAATCGGATGATTTGGATATTTTCACCCCAAATCTACAGTAGAATATCAGTTAATTACATTCGTTTTACATCCCCATTAAAACATCTATTAACCCAACAACAATGAAAGCGATAAATCTGAATTTCCTCGCTCGGAAAACTTAAAAGCGATTGTAAAATGTGCAACCCCAAAACAAAAGCTGCGCCCGTTGCTTACAATGGTACAATACCGCAGGAGCGTGCGGCGGCGCCCACCATGCCAATAAATGTAAGCCGGGGGTGAGGGTCTCGTTAGAGCCGGGATTACTGTTGTTAGCTGTCGGCATTTAGATTGGCGATGGTGGCGTGAAGTTTTAATTGACTGCAAATATTTGGAGGTACCTTTGCACCATTATCCTATTCGATAATGGTACAAAGGCGATAATATAAATAAATAATACTGGACAATCCACTCAGTATCATCTAGTCCCAAGCTAAGCAGAGCTTGTGTTATGGGTACTAGATGACTGATATACTTAATACAATACATTCCATAGTATCATCATATAATTTCTTTATTATACATAAATACCGACCTAAACACCCGGAACAAATATCTGCAGATTGTATACACAATTGTTCCAAGGCGAAAATCAAACTCGCAACCTCCTGCCGCAGGCGGACCTTCGCCCACCGTGCCACAGAGGTCGTCATATGTATGTTAAATTATAAAATCTGTGATAATAGGCTGGTGATTAGATGATCAATCATTGCAAATATTTCGTAATGGTTAATTAGAGATGTTACCTTCATCGCTCGTACAATGCTATCCATCAATCATTGATACTCGTACACTGTTATTAAAAATGGCTCGTTAAGAAATATGAACCTAATTATTTAGTTCTTCATTTGAATCACAAACTGGTTCATTAGGTATATTTAAAGCAGGATATTTATTCATGATTATAGAGGTATTTTTGAGTTATCCTATATTTCGGCACAGTTTCCTAAATATCTCGTATTCAATGACTTTAGTGTTCATTAATCATGATAATTTCAAAAGTTTCATTAGGTTCATATATCAATGTGATAGCGAAAACGACTTTAAAACATTACTCTCTATCTTGACTGATACACTAATAGAAAATTGTCAAAGCTTAACTTCCATGAATATTTACTGTAGAAGGTGTACAAAGCTTTTTGCTTTCGAAAAAGTCCATATTATTTTACGAGTCATCTATTGGCCCGTGTCCAAGTCTTACAAAAAGTACGTCGGAAGGGGCCGCAAGTTGGCGGGCCGTGCGGACACGGTTAGTTACGGAGGTGAACGCGGCCCGCTCATTGGGGACCTGTGACCTGAATACTGATCGGGTTGAGCTGATTTTATCAAAGCTTTAAATAGCTATACATTTGTAGTTCTATCATTAGAGAAATATTATATTTAATATACAAAATAAGTACCTATGAAAAAGATAATATTGTGATTTAGTCAAAAGCCAAACAGCAATTCAAATACTAATAAAACTAACAAATACTCTTTTATGGTTTAAGCAACTTTCTTCTCATAAGAAATACAATAATTCACTTAAGATGAGAACTTCTTTTAACAAAGAGTCAGAGCAAATTAAAATAGAACTAGTATTTAGATTTGAAACAACTGAACTAACTGCAGACTATTGACTATATTATCTTTTGGTGTGCTATTTACCTGACTTTCACCATGCAATAAATGGTACCTACTTAATACCACAGTATTGTAAAATAATTTAGCTATATAATATCTAACTACTACAATTCCTGAAAACTTCCGCGTTTTTTCACAAAAGATGTATAATGCAATACTATAATATTGTTAATCTAAACGTTTCCCATTCAAGCCAGCATCCCACGCGTGATTTACCGCGGGATATTACTCGATCGTATCGCATCTCTAGCCCACCCCAATCACGACGCGTTGTTATCTCTCCGCCATTTGTCATGCCTTGTCAAAGCAAGTGGGCAAAGGAGGGGCACATTCTGCCACGCGCGATGCATCGATATCACACATGACTATTAGGGTAACTCAATATATAAATAACCGTCACGTCTGTCTGACGCAGCATTTCCATAGAAAACGGCTGGACAATCCACACAGCATCATCTAGCCTCAAAATAAGCAGAGCTTGTGTTATGGGTACTAGATAACTGATATACTTGACACAATACATAGATAACGATCCCAACACCCGGAACAAATATCTGCAGATCGTACACATAATTGTTCCGAGGCGGGAATCGAACCGCAACGTCATGTGTCGCAGGCTGACCTTCGCCCACCGCGCCACGGTGGTCGTCTCTAGTGCCTTTATTCTGCACAAAGTACACCCGGCTTCTTCTTCTAACAGTCAATGTTTGACAGTTACGCAACCCATAAAAATATTGTATGGGAAAATGTTTTTTCTTTTATATTTTTGTCTCAGGCACATCTTCCATCATGGCCTATTGCTGCGTTGGATCGCGCTTAAAATTTGTCTGAATACAATACAATACAAAAATGCTGAATTTTACACTAGATGCAAATCATTAAAAAAAAAAGACATTTCAGGCAAATATCAAATATCCAAAGTGCGACCTTACGGACTCTTGGACACGTCACAAAATTCAAAATAAATAAAGTAAAACTAGGAAATAAAGTGATGCGAACAATACAATGGACGGCTTTATCGCTGAGAAGCGATCTTTTCCAGGCAACCTTTAGATGGAAAGAATTATGTGAATTTAAGAAAGGCCGCGTCTACCAAAGATAAACTAAAATAAATAAAACTGCGTGCGAAGCCGCGAACCGAAGCTTGCGTAGTTCATAATTACTTTAACACTTTTTGTGTATTCATTATGAATCCTCATTCGAATCATTAATGAATCGTTTTCCTAGTCACGTGATGTAGTTATTAGTAAACACTCGTGTCGTGTAATATGTAGTTACATTGACCTACATTGAACTTAACGCGCGGAAACGCGAAACAATGGGGAAATCCCGCACAATCGATATTTTCATTACCGCGGTCGCCTGCAGCGGAACTGTCGTCCAATTTGTAAATATAAATAATGAATGAGCTTTCGTTAGTCAGTGGAAAAGCTTTGGCAGTTTCATGAAACAATCATAATTGATGGATTTAATACAATTATAATTCAAACGTATCTCATAAATGTAAACCAATAATTATTCATAATAATTTATTTGATTTATTCAGTAATAATTTACAAATGTTTATAAGGTGCCACCAACACTATAATTAGTTTATTTGCATTTATAAAAAAAAAATCTTTATTCAGACATATTATTGTCCATATCTACATATAAAAAAAATATTTTGTAATTGTAATTCGATCTTGACGAAAACCAAACAGCGATCCGATGAGTATAGTCCTAACAGCAAAATCGAAAAGAATTTTGAATAATTTTACGTTATTTTTCTTGCCGATTTAACGTTAATAACAGATTTTATCATTGATTTGTTATTTATTATTGATGTGTTACTAAGCACAAATCTCGAGAGCAGCTGAACTGATTTCGCTAATTCTTTTTTTAGAATATTCCTTGAAGTACGAGAATGATTTTTACGGAGAGAAAAAATGACAAAAAATTTAAAAATTGCCTGTAACTAATGACCACCCCGGCGAAGCCGGGAAGGGCCGCTAGCTCTACATAAAAAAAGGAAACATTAAAAATATCCATAAAATCCTGGTACAAGTCAACCCAGATCATCTATTTGCAGCAGGTACGTCACGTCTGTCTGACGCAGCATTTCCATAGAACACGAGTTTCGACGCCCCGGGGACGTCAGACCATCTAATATTCATAGAGGGGGCGCCACCCACCCTCACCTGACGCGAACCCCGAACTTTGTATCGACTGAGCCTAACATTGTTACGTGAATCGAAATAACTTCGATCGAATCTTGTTTATATTTTACTCGAATCAGCATAAAAGAAATAGCTTCGAGCTCGTTCTTTCAGAATTTAATTCGTCTTCTAAACTAGAACGTAGGTTACATCTCATAGTATTCAAATAAGATCGAATTTCGTTTATTTCACGGCAAAATCGTAAAATAAACATCTTTGGAATGCTTTTACTTTCAGAATGTAATCTAGTTTTATCACCTTACAAGCTAAAACGCCCCAGTTTTCAAGCTAGTTTATACTAGAACGTAGTGAGTTCTCAAAGTATTGCGGACTGTATAAGGTTAAGGTAAGCTTTGTTTATATTTTACTTTAATATTCGTAAAGGAGATTTAAAAAGATCGTTCTTCCAGAATGTAATCTAGTTTTATAACCTGCTAAGCCAGAACGTAGTTTTCAAAGTGCTGAGTACCTCAAGGAATATTGTTGAAAGCTCGTTGGAAGTTCAAAGCCATGTCGGATTACGACCTGACTCACGGCAGGGAATATACAATAATAACGTACTCACGGGCTCCAGCGTTAGTTTACACAATACATTTTTATTAAAAAGTTATTCGCTACTTGCTCAGATGACAGATAACTCCATGCAAGCTCTCGTTAAAGTGTTACATAGTATTATTTATACTAGTTCTTTTAGGACTCTACACACCGAACCTGGTTAGTGCCACTTATTTCCAGTACTTCCGTGCTGTAGTTCTGTGTCATTTCTGTGCACATAGAGACGCGGTGCATTTATGAATATTGCGTGTAGGTCACGGAAAGTGTTCTGTCATATTGGAAGTCGTTCCGCCCCGGGCTGTTTCTGTGGGTTGAGTCGGCAAGATAGGGGGGCCAAAGGTACGATGCACAGCGAGCATTCGTGCAGTCAGTACGGGGAAAGAAGGCGCTTGAATCAAGCTACGAGACGGATTTTAGCACACGGCGACTCGTATCATGCTCGCTGCGAATAGTATATTAAGTCTCATAACACTGGTCTGGTACTGACCAGACGTGAGATTTATTTCTTTATTTACTGGAGAGTTTTTATTTATAAGACCTAGTGGGAAATATGACTTGTAGACCGCAGATTCATATTATAAGTTAAGTCCATCATCAGTTCTACAACAAGTTCCTTTATGAGCGTTTGAGTCCACAGATCAACGAAAGCGCACCACACCACCCAAAACGATGAACAAATTCTTCATAATAATTCTCCCCAAAACTTAACCAATCAAGTAGGCAGGTAACGTATGATTAGTTTTGGAACTGCCACCCTTCTTGTTGACGTTATATAATATAAATACTCATAGTACAAGAAACTTCTGGAACCTGGCGTTTCCACCTGCTTCCTCCACGCTCGATCGATAGATTGTATCGCTACGCTGTACATTGAAGGATCAGCGTGGGGTGGAAATTTAATCACGCACGTTCTCGACAATGTAATGGAAATATTACATATTTGTTATTTCGTCTTTGAAGTCGAGATGGTACTTGGGAGGTAAAGCTTGAAAGATGAATTAGATTTTTCAAATATGTTTTTAGGTGTTATTAAATTACCTAAGTAATTTTTATGAAAATCTAATAATAACCTAATTTTGTTTCAATATTACCTGCCACCCCTTTTAGCCCCTAGCTTGGCGCTATGGGAAATGTGTATTCGTTCGTAAGTTGTTTTAACAAAAACCGTCTCGGAATTATATACTGTTTTTTAAATGTTACGGTAATCAGTAATCCCATCAGTAATCCAATCATTATAAACAGTAATCCCTCGGGAAACCATTCAAAAGCAGAAGAATCATCAAAATTTGACACAAAAATTGGCGATGATATCGAGTAAAGTACAAAACAAACATAAAAAAACAGAAAGTCGAATTGAGGACCGTCTCTCTTCTTTTTTGACGGTACAAAATAATTTCCTATTACACTTTATTAAAATTGTCATTGAACGTTTCAACTTAGCCCTAATTAGCCCCGACCTCCCCAAAACTCCGTAATGAAAAGAAAGCTGAAGTAACGGTAAACTGTAACGACTGTAACGAGAGTAACGGGATCGGGAGTCGAACCTGCGCCGTAATTGATCCAATTAGGGGGATGTCGGCAAATTGTGGCGGTGGGGGAGTAATGGGGAAAACCATTATACCGTGAACGAACACGGGCGCGTGTGAAGATAAACTTAGACTTTGAGTTTGACGGACTTTGTTATAGTTAATAGTAGAACTTTTAAAGTAAACTTTGGCCAAACGTGTAGATCTTTGTACTTTGTTATCGATTACCTTCCTACTCGTATGTAGGTAATCAATAAAGGCTTGAGTCAAGACATGGTCAAATTCACTCAATGTCCTTCAGAAGAATCCACTGGGCAGTGCCCAGTGGATTCTTCTGTTTAGTTTTTAGTAAGTAGAGGTATAATGTGTACCTATTCGCAATTGTAAAGCTAATTATAGAATATTAGATACTGCCCGCGGCTTCGCACGCGTTGTTTCTATGGAAACGTTTTAAAGCTTTTTCTATCCCGTGGGTACTGACCTATAGAATAATTTATTTGGATAAAAAGTAGCCTCTGTTTTACTCCAGGCCTACCTATATGCAATTTCAATCCGATCCGTTCAGTAGATCCATCCATCCATCAATCTAAGCATCCAAAGCTTCGCATTTGTAATATTGGTATTAATGAGATTAATTATTTTGTCAACTAAAGTTATACGAAAAAGCACTAGAACCTTTACAAATTAAACTATCATCAAATAACCTTTGTTTCCTATAACCTTTCTTTAGCTATGGAGTTTCATAACTGTTATATTTTTATTATAGGTACCTTTTATTATATTAACACATTGTCATTTCGGCAAGTCCTTATTTGCCGTCGCTCCCTTGTTGATCCAATGAAGGCACTCTTACGTAAATATTTGTTGATCGTTAGTCTACCCTCAAACAACGCGCTGTTTACAATTTAATCCTTATTCAATTGTAATAAGATCGCAGTAGGATCTTTTTGAAACAGGACGAAGGAGTGACGTTCCTCATCCTGTCCATTATTTGTTTCTATGCTTTCTATGGAAACGTTTTAAAGCTTTTTCTATCCCGTGGGTACTGACCTATAGAATAATTTATTTGGATAAAAAGTAGCCTCTGTTTTACTCCAGGCCTATCTATATGCAATTTCAATCCGATCCGTTCAGTAGATCCATCCATCCATCAATCTAAGCATCCAAAGCTTCGCATTTGTAATATTGGTATTAATGAGATTAATTATTTTGTCAACTAAAGTTATACGAAAAAGCACTAGAACCTTTACAAATTAAACTATCATCAAATAACCTTTGTTTCCTATAACCTTTCTTTAGCTATGGAGTTTCATAACTGTTATATTTTTATTATAGGTACCTTTTATTATATTAACACATTGTCATTTCGGCAAGTCCTTATTTGCCGTCGCTCCCTTGTTGATCCAATGAAGGCACTCTTACGTAAATATTTGTTGATCGTTAGTCTACCCTCAAACAACGCGCTGTTTACAATTTAATCCTTATTCAATTGTAATAAGATCGCAGTAGGATCTTTTTGAAACAGGACGAAGGAGTGACGTTCCTCATCCTGTCCATTATTGGTTTTAGGAAAAAAAATGGCCGTGTAATAAGAAGTTTTGATAACATTACGATAATTGTTATCCTTCGGTTCAGTTATTTTCTTTTTGCCACGTAAAATATTAGTGTAGATGGCAGATGACAAAATAAATGTATGAAAATATACGGAACAAAAACAATCGTCTGGCTGAGCTGGTCTCCTGGGTGTAGCTAGGTGATGTCTGTTTTCAGATTTTGAAATCTTAAGGGTACATAAGTCGACGGCGCGATTTCGTCGGTAGGCGAGGCCAATGTATGCTTTCTCGCCTGACATAATATTATCAGGGGAAGACCTGCGTCCAGCAGTGGACCAATATAGGCTTTTGAGGATGAGGAATGTGTGGAAAAGCGCGCTAGGATGAAATGCACAATGATTCATTCATTCAACGGGCTTTTTTTGAAGAGTCTTCTTTTTCCGTAGGTATACCATTTATTTTCTCCCGAAGTTAGGCCAAGTGTTGAAATACGAAAGTTTAGTAGCTTGTATTTTTCAAATGTATCCTTTTTTACAATTTTGGAAATACGAAAAAATATACATATAATATAAATTGAACTCCTTAGTTTTGGATGGTCAACATCAAACAGTTAGTTACCACGTTTGCATGGGAAAATGAGCAACTAGTTTAAACTTAAGCCTAGCTAGGCTTTAGGTTTAACTAGGCCATCGAAGCATCCCGTTAATCTACCACCGCCTACCTACCACCCTCCAGTGCGTGGGCAACCTACACCTTCATAAACATTGAGTTGGTTATGTTGGTATAATGTTCTCCCAAAGAAAACACTTTACCCTCCAGCCTAGAAGGTTCGGCGTAAAACGGTTCAGGTCCAATCCCCTAGGGAGGTGAAACGGATATTGGTACTTTGCGATACCCATAACAGGAAAATACGTACGTCGGTAAAACTGCTACGTTCTGGAGAAGACAATTTATTGGGTAGGAATAGATATATTGTTAAACTTGTGAAGATATTTGTGTATGTTTCATTGTAGTCGAACCCTGTCATTCTAAACGTTTTGTGGGATATATTCGTAGTGAATAGTGAAATTAAATTTAAATAAAATAAATTTTATTTCGAAAATTCATCTGGGCTTCCTTGAAAACACTTGGTAATTTTTTCGCTGGAATCTGCTTGTAAGGTATAATTTCTATGAGTTCCTTCAAACGGACAATCAAAGTTACTGTTATAATCTATTTCTATTCATCCATCATAATTGAGTATAACTTGGTATCGACGCCCTAGGTGTAGAAAATATGTTGTTGTTCAAATACAACAGAACCCGTGCGATAACTTCGTCTACGATGAACACGGATCCAGAACAATGATTTCTCACGGATAAATCTAGATTTGTTCCATTTGATTTATTTAGAGGATGTCCACGTGGATTCTTGTGTATCTGAATATTGTTAATAAAATAGTTAGTAAAAATTTTAATATTATTTTCAGTAGCTTTTTGTGGTTTAAAAGTTTTAATTAGCTTTCAGTATTTATTTTACTCCTCATTAAGCATTAACTTTCCTGAATATTCTTAAAATAAAATAAATAGATAGATCTAATGATTACTGACCTGTGTCTCTGAGCTGCAACGAGCCGACCTTGTTAGAAAGGTACCCGCGGATGGAGCTTGCCACGCGGCTCGGCGAGGCGGCAGCGGCGCCCCCGCGCAGCGCGCCCTGCAGCCGCCCGAACAGCGCGCCCTCAGCCTCCACCGTACCGCCCGGGGCGAAGCCCCACACAACACAACACAAACTAACCCTCTAAAACCCCCAAGACTTAAAAATACCCCAAGACTTAGACAAAACTTTCGTATTTTAAAGATAAATTGCGCGTAAATGCGTTTAAAATCTAGCTATAATTATTGGCTCGCATGAAGCCGTCGCGTTATGTCTATCAGTGCATTATTTGATATGTATTTGATTTTTTTATTTTGTGGCGTTGGCGTTATTCCATGGTGTGCTTGATCTGTAACAAGAAAATGTCGAGTACGTGAAATAACAGCTTTTTAATAGAGTTACAAGAAATTAAAAAGCAAAAACTAGAGAAATCTTTGTAAAGTCGTGCGAGTAGTTTCATTTGAACAGAGTGTGGTTTTTTCGCTCGTAAAAAGTCTACATCTTGAGAGCAGAGTTTTCCGGATGTGTACCGGCGGAAACCACCACTCGGGACACTTCCGCCCGCCATCTTGGCTCCGGAAGCACGCCGGTTACGACTTCCTGCCCTTTGTGCCGAATGTGGCTGTGAATTCATTTGGCTTTTATTGCCACTGTTATGCGCGGCTCCCGCTCTGCTTAAATTATTTCATTCCCTCTGCATTCAAAGTAGATTACATAACTACCGCATTATGTTCATATTTCTCTGTAGTTTTTGATACCTACACGGATATTTAGCCCAAACTAACTAAAATATTTAGCTCAGACTTAGATATTGAATTAATTTACGACTGAAGAATATATGTTTATACAAGAATGTGTTACAATAAAATAAATTTGGTAAGTATAATGATTCTTTTTCAAAAGTTTTTATAAAACATTCATATAGATATTTCGTAGCGGCCTACGTAAGGCCTACGGCGTAGCAGCCTACGCCGATGCTACGACGTAGCGCGTAACGGCACAGCGCTACGAATAGGGCGGGCGAGGTTCTATTTGCACTGTCACATTTATTTCAAGATTTTATGATAAATATTTAGGTCATCAATAGGCAACTAGGCACGAGTCAGTTTTGTAAGATGACATTAGATAATAAAATACGACATTTAAAAGAACGATAAGAATGACTATTATTATTTTGAGTTAGTTCCACTTCGGCCCGAAATTTTATTTTATCTCTGTCATTAGAATAATAAAATCTTTTTTTTTATGTAATAAATATATAGGTTTTAAAATTAGAAAATTGTTTTAATATCAGTGATTTGAACGTGAAATACAACCAACAAGCACGCTGTTGTAAATACGAGTAGGCATAGGTATCTAAGTACCTGCACAAACACATTTACCTACTCTTACATAACCCTTTGCACTGCGGCTGAAAAATATCGATCGTCCCCACCCCACACACACTAAAATACAGAAAAAACTATCTAATTCACTACAAGCACATTTAACTAAACGAATTTTGTACAAAAATGGATTTAATGGATCTAAAATATGATATTAACCTTTGTTTGTGATGTACAGTGCGTGGCACACCGGCGCCTCTCGCCCAGACTGGCCCGGATCGAGTGAGCCTGGTGGGCTCCTTGCCATGCGCAATCCCCGGCCTCCCATTGGCCCGCCCAGGCCATCGACGTCACAGGCCGCCGCCCAATCAGCGCTGCCTGAAACCGTGAAGCCTTCACGTAGGTATGCTTGTGGTACGGGGCTCTATGGCCCGGTCGATCACTAAAAATAGGCCCTAAGGGCGGAGAGATGGCGGCGGCCTTCTGCGATTACGTGCATGGAGAGTGATGGGGGATTTATGCAAATAGTGTTGAATGGGAAGCCTAGGCTCGTGAAAGATGAGCTTGTTCTAATCTAAAAATATGAGGACGAGTGAAATACATAACCTAATCTTGTTCTGTCTGGTAGAGGCGTACTTTTTTTTTAATATTCTTGATTAAAACGTACGCTTTATATCCTAGACTACATCAAAACGAAAAAGCACATTTTCAAAATACTATACATAATCACTTTATTGCACATCAAGCCAGAGAAAAAGACAAACAAACAAAGATACAGATGTAAGGGGCTGTTATACCAATGTGGTAAATAGCTTTTTGGATTTAAGTGACACCAGTAACGCCCTTAATATTGACAGAATGACACTCTGTGAAAAAGAAACCTAGGGTAAGCCTATATTATCAAATATCAAAGTGCTTTACCTCCGTTAGACCTAACAGGACTCTTGAACACGTCACAAAGTTCAAATTACATAAGTAAAACTAGGAAATAATGACCCCAATATCACGCTTTAACACTAACTACTCTTACACTATATCACTTTAATTATACTGTTTACTTCAATCTTTTTAAGGTAAAGAAGAGAAGAAAAAAAGAAACATTGTTAGTTTTCGAGTTGGAGCAAAACTCGTCCCAAGATTTTTATCCTCTAGCTAGAAAATTTGATATTTTGTAGTAAGCTTTTTTACAAAGCACGCCGCCGGTGCAAATGTTTGATAATTATTTTGAATTAATGTTTGATATTCATGAATTCTCCAAAAGTCCTATTTTTAACGTGTAAATAAAGTTCTTAGGTTAAGTATACATAGGTAACTACATAGGTTGTGGTCGTTCAATAGCTGACTCATTTACTTAATACGAAGTGAATCATCATTTATAATATGTTGATGAAAACGACCAGAACACCCGGAACAAATTTCTGCAGATAGTACAGTAAACAGTTGCCCCGAGGCGGGAATCGAACCCGCAACCTCCTGCGTCGCAAGCGGCCTTCGCCCACCGCGCCACAGAGGTCGTCCGAAATGTCGTATTCCATAGAATTCAATAGTCAGCTACTGCTGTGTTTCAAAGTATTGGGGTTTATTAGTCACCAGATTAGCCGTAACGTAAGAATCGACCCCCCAACTCGACCCGTGGAAGTCGTAAGAGTCGACTAAGGGAAGGTACCAGAGAAAAGATCCGCCGTTTTCTTGTGTATTTTTAACACCTCAACTGCGATTACTAGACAGCCTGCTAAGTGTGGTGATTATTGCATATTTATATTCAGGAAGCAGGATGATTGCAACCCTGGGGAAGTATACAAAAATTCAAAATTCAATATATTTTATTTCTATAGGCTCACAAAATAAGCACTTAGACAAGTCATACTTTATACTTTACATTATTATCAAATAAGATTATTTTACCGTTAATTTCTATTTTTTGTCCACTTGTAGAAGAAGTGAAAAAGAAAGCACTAGTATGTTCATATTTCTTATGTGTCTAATACATGGTTATTTGCCTATGTAAGTCTAAATATAATATGATTCGATACAATGTCAATATTTAAGTATGCATAACAACAAATTCGTCAGTGCGAAACTGAGCGACATCTGGCCAAGCATTAACATCATTGAGATAATCATTTATGGAGTAGAAAGCCTTCTTGATGAGATTTTGATTTATGAATTTAAAAATATAAATTTACGAATAGGGAGCTCAGTTGCTTCAGATGGAAGCTTATTATAGAAGCGCACGCTATTGCCCATAAATACGTGCTGGGGAGTTAACAGATTCAATGCAGTATTTTTCTTTTTAAAAATAAGGAATATTTTCTTTGTGTAAAATTTTGTATCTGCAGTATTAAGAGTTATTTCCCTACAGGCATTACAAAATTCAACCCTGTATAAAGGTGACCCTACAATCGTGTACAAACCCAGTACAATCGAATAGAATCTAAAAAACATGAATGTCTCAAAGTCAGTTGCTAGGTTCACCTACCACTGTACCTTTCCTCAATTCGCATAGTTTATTATTATTTATTTCATTTCATCATCATCATCAGCCTATATTAGTCCACTGCTGGACATAGGCCTCCCCCAATGAGCTTCATAGCGCCCTGTCTTCAGCTTGACGCATCCATCATCATTTATTTATTTATTGAAATATTAACATCATTACAGGTTTTTAATTAACCCTAAGGCGACGAGTTGTAGGTTCTATTCCGTGTTATGAGTTGTTGTTATAGTAGTGTAGTCGATGGTTGAGTGGTGGTATCTCCACCACCGGCCTCACTATTAATAAACGGGTCGATATCCGCGCATGCGCCCTCCGTGTCTACCACGAGTGTTGGAGCTTCTGACATTTGTGCTGGTTCGGACGAGTTGTAGTTAAAGTGTATTTTTGAACATCTCGTCTCCCAAGCCAACCTAACCTGCACGTGGTACCCTGCTAGATAACGAACTAGGCTCTGGTGGAAATATCAAACAATCTTCATAATTAAATAACTCATTGATTTTACAATTATTTTCCATTACTTAAAAAACGCCCGGGTGGGCATTTTTTTCATAAATATTTTGCGATGAACGTAGAGTAAATATATCTTTATGCACGAAAAAGTCGGAATTTTCCCTAGGAGACTTTTACCTCCCCTATACGAAACCGTAAAAAAAAACATACCTTCCCATGCACCATCAGGGCGAACAATTATGTCAATCAGTCAGTCAGTGAGTCAGTGGTAATCTAGCTTTATACTATAGTAGAATACATAATGCTGGACAATTCACTCAGCATTATCTAGCCCCATAGTAAGCAGAGCTTGTGTTATGGGTACTAGATAACTGATATACATAATACAATACATTACATAGATAGATATTTTTTATTATACATAGAAAACGACCAGAACACCCGAAACAAATATCTGCAGATCGTACACACACTTGTTCCGAGGCGGGAATCGAACCCGCTTCCTCCTGCGTCGCAGGCGGACCTTCGCCCACCGCGCCACATCGTTAATAATACACTACGTGTAATAATCTTCTATATATATCTCTTCTTCTTCATCTTTAATAATCTTTATTACTCAATAGTATAAAAGAAGTTGCTTCCGCTGTCTGTCGCTTTTAGATCTTTAAAACTACTTGACGGATATAAATATAAATGCAGCTTTCAGCAATAGATAGAGTGATTCAAGAGGAAGGTTTTTACGTATATATAACGAGAATCGTACCGGGTTGTGCGCGCAGCCGGGGCAGACCGTAAACTAAAATACAAACAGAAAAGAGGTCACGATACAAATGCCTTACAAATTTAAGACTATAGACACTATAGACATACCGCTCAACTGGGTCAAGCAGGCCAAGACAGCTTCTTCTCCAAATATAAATTAAACGTTTGACTTGTAATATTTTTTGTTACCAATATTTTTTTTTAAATAATTATTCTGATTAATCTCATTAACCCATTCAGCTCCGGTAACGCACTCCTCGCGTTTTACACATTTTTTCGTTTGTGCCACATTTTTTGGTTTGTCCCACCAACGCAACTTATGAGTTATCGCCTTTTCTGTATTTTGAGTTTATTTTTCAATTACTTGAGTAATAAAAAAATAATCAATAATATTTATTTAAACCCCAAAAAAACAAAAAAAGGAGTGGGTCATAATGAAAAGAAATAAAAAACTTGAGGCATTGAATGGGTTAAAGCCACCTCTTTAAGCTAAAGAGGCAGAACCAGAAGCCTATTCAGCTTGCCCATAAAACGGTATCGACATACAGGGTGTCTAACAACTTTCATAACGGTATGAATTATTCGCGACCCTCGTGTTTGCATTAGCATATAAATAAATAAACTAATAGAAAGCCCCCCTCCCCTCCCGTGGGAGCCGCCGGGTGTCGGGGGGATCCATTCACGATCGAATGTATAGTTTCATTCAAAGCATTATTTGCATGTCTAATGGAAAGAGTTTTTGTAAGTAGTTTTGCCACGTCAGGTGTGTGCGATATCCTTTTTACTAAACCCACAAATATTATAAATGTGAAAATTTATATGTTTGGATGGATGTATGGATGGATATATGGATGGATGTATGGATATTTGTTACTTCGTCACGCAAAAACTACTAAATGAATCGGGCTGAAATTTTGCACACATAAAGATCCAGACCTTTATACCTGGAATAACATTATAAGCTTCTTTGTATTTAAATAATAAATCATAGACTACTTTGTATTCCAAAAAAATTAACATATTCCAATATATAATGGGTAGATATATGCATATTTTCACTATCACCTACCTGTCAACAAGATAGGTTAGGATAGGCCTTTTATGTACTACATTAAAGACAAACAACCTACATTAATCTCTCTCTCCATTTATAAAAAAAATGATACCAGATTAGGAGTAGGTACATACTGCTTCCTCAATTTCCTCGTTGTTCCTATAATTCTTTGTAAAACCACCCTCAAAAATAGTTATTGTGGCTTTAATAAGGGTTGTAGCCCTACATTGGCAATTGGCGCGGTCACGGGATCATTCCGGGATCGCTCCGGCTTACCCGGGATTACGCGTGTCACCCGATGTGATTTATCCTGGATCCCCGGGCAATCTTACCGCGAACCCCGAACTCGTATATATCCAGAAATGGCAATCATTTTTCACAGCGACTTGCGTCAACTTTGCCTGTAGCTAAAATCCTTTGCACACATTAATTCAAAAGTTTCTCATCCTGAAACAGATTTGGTTTGCGAGATTATTCTACTAAGTAATATTATTAATATTATTTCCAATTTCTGAATGACTTCGTGCACGAGTTCCAACATGTCGACATATTCCACGACAAGCTCAATGTTATTATTAAAATCTTTTAAAATATTTAACTTTGAACATAGTTTTATAGTAATACTAGCTGCGCCCCGCGGTTTCACCGAGCCAATATATCTTTATAAATTGTAGCCTATGTGTTATTCTGATGTTTAAGCTATATTATTGTAAAATTTCATTAAAATCTTTTACGTGAAAAAGTAACCAACATCCATCCATACTTACAAACTTTCGCGTTTATAATATTAGTAAAATATTTGTTCTATAGTAGGATAGTGAGTGCTTCAGTTATCTTCTTCTTCTTTGTCGTAGTCTTCATTGCTGAAGGTCATGCACGTCCAGAAAGCTTTCACAGTGGGTGACGCTGATGAACCGCTTCCTCACCACTCTGTCTTCGGCCTGTCTCAGGGCTGCAGACAATGTGAGTCCCTTAATCTGTTTCAGTTATACAAACCGTAAAATCATATATTCTTTAATAAATAAATAAAGCGCAAGTTGTTTCATTAATCAGACTTTATTAAACAAATCCCTAGAATGTCAGTTTTTTACAAAATAACCACAAAGGACGAGGATTTATTTAAGCAAAGTGCTAAATAAGATTAGACTAGACGTCTGGAAGCCAAAATAAACACGAAATTCTAAATTATTTCGAAGTGAGAACGAAGAGAAAACATAGCTAAAGTGCCTAAATTGTGTTAAAGTAAGCCGCGACAAAAAATATAAAATGTCTGCCTCCCTGTTATATTTTATTTTGTGAAAAGGGTTGGTTAGTGTTGTCCTTTGACCTATCTTCTCCGAAATGTCCATGGTAAGAATGCGAACTACATCAGAACAACCAGGCACATAATACAAAATTAAGGACTCATATCATAGGAAATAAATTAAAACATAATATTTAACTAAAAAAAATAAAAATACAAAATGTAGATAGTCCCAGAGCCTAATGCTACAGGGCCTTCTTATACCGCCCAGTGGACGGTGGACGTTTCCGGGTTCGATTCTCTCCTTGGGACAAATGTTTGTACGATCGGCAAGTATTTGTTATATGATATTTTCTATGTATAATAAAAAACTATGTAATGTATTATGTATATCAGACACCTACTACTCATAACACAAGCTCTGCTTAGCTTGTAGCTAGATGATGCCGTGTGAATTGTCCAGTATTACTTTCAAAACAAACCAATGCAGAGTGGTTTTTTGAGTTACTCCTTTTACGACTTTTCCCCAACTCTCGTGGATTCGGACTTGGCCATCACCGCGCTTCTCAAAAAACAACCCTGTATGAATAAGGCAGTAGTAAGTTTGTTTCGGAGTGGTGTTCCCACCTGGATTCAATCCCTCCCTGGGTATTCCCGTCACGGCCCGCGTGGCTCATTAGTCCCCCTTGTCAGTCCCCGCTCGTGCTGCTACTTATCTAGACATTTTCCCTTTTGGCTGACACTGGAAAAAAGTTTGCGAATTAATAGGGAGGTAAATGAAATTGCTTTTAGTTGGTAAAACAAAACAAGACTTATCTAATACAAGAGGAGATTTATCTTAGATAGAAAACACTTTATTATACTACACAATACAGAAAACAATACAGGAATAAAAACTTAGTAATAAATGTATAAAGGGCCTTATCGCTGAGAGTGATCTCTTCCAGGCAACCTCAGGACTGGTCATGAAGGAACTATATATACGGTCTTATTATTATGAAAGAGAAATATCTCAATCAGTGTCTGTTACAAAACACGCCAAAGCTAATGAACGGATCGGACTGAAATTTTGCATATTAAAAATATATAGGTAGTTCTAGGCCGGGAATAAAACATTAGTTTTTTATCACAATATTCCGTAAATCAGTTCCCATGGGATATAAATTATTAAAAGACCTTATATAACGCGTGGACAAAAAATTTAAGTGAACATTAAAATTTAAAATAATGTTATTTGATTATAATGAACAGTATAAAATTTTACCTCGTCTAAGTGCTTATTTTGTAAGCCTAAAGAAATAAATGTTATTTTGGACTTTGTGTGTGAAACCACGGGCAAAAACAAGTCTACTATAAATGGTTTTTCTCTATTTCGATCGTTTCGATTCCTCTAAATTCAAAGAGAAAAATGGAAAACCCGCTGATCGATTGCAAAACTCGCCAACTTGCTCCACTTGGGACCGTTCCATCCAAGTGAAGAGGCTTCAAACTTGGCACTCTGTGTAAAATATTCAAAGACGCTTTCCCCTATAAATATACCTTCTAAGAAGAAATGAACATAATTTTCTATTTTTATTTACCTAATATCCTACAGTACAGAATTCCCCAAACAACATCGTATAAAACCTTACCTTACAACATGGCTTCTTTGGTACCTTTCTCCATTTTCTATTGAAATTAATAGCTACAATATTTTTCAATTAAAATTGTGTTAATTTTACTGGTTTTGCAATATTACACCATAGACTAACAGTAATAAAGCTGTTATTCAAACAGAACCTGGCTCCTAATAAAATGATGAATGTACCTAAGTCCCTACCATTTATTACCATTATCAGGAAAATTTACTTTTTACGAAGCGGCGCGTGACCCGAGCTGGTGAGTATCTGGCGCAGCGCATCAGCATTGCCATACAGGGGGCAATGCAGCCAGCGTCTTGGGGAGTCGCGCCGGCTACTATTGATTTGAATCAGTTGTGCTACCTGGCTCTTCGCTATTACGCCTTTAAATAGAAACGACTATCGGGACGATGGTCGCTGAATCTACATCCCACATGCTGACAACCTCGTTAGCCAAGATTTGCTAAGTTTATCTTTCTCATCTATAACGAGGCATCATGCGGTATACATGAGCGCGGTATGGGAAATAATACTATGGAAGTATACTTATTGATAATAGAAGTGCGGATGATCTAGGTGCGTGAGTTACTGTAGCACATGAGTTAGTAATTTGAGCTTGTTTCGCAATGAGTCGTGCTGCACAATCGTGCGCGGAGGATCGCTCTAATACCGATGTAAAGGATAATCGCCGCAAATGAATGTCATCGTAGATCCTCTCGGATTTTAAAGCGATGGTTATTTCGGATAGATACCTAAGGATCGGTAAATATCTGACGTTGCGTATCATCGGTCTAGGGTTTTAGTAATGTTGGTACGATCTGCAAATATTTATTATTGTAATATTTGTTCCGGATATCGAGAGATCTCTATTCTATACTAGTACCCATAAGACAAGCTCTGCTTAGCTTCCTAAGGAAATTGTGACTAATTTGTCGCATTTTTTTGGCCACACCTCGTTTATTTCTTCTATCATTCGAAGCCAAGAAGGCCAGGAAGGTATGATATGTTAGCCAAAATGAAAAATAAAATCGAATATATAGGAGTGAAAATAAACTAAAGAGAATCCTAGTGGACAGGGCATACTACAGTTTATAAGAGTTCCTAAATGACAAATTAGATAACGCCAATGTCGCTGATCCACATTTATAATATTTATTATAATTTTGATTTGAATCAATAATTATTGGTAAAATTACCAAAGAAATTATAAAATTATTTATAAAAAAACTCCTCCACTTAGATTTAGAACTATTTATATTACCTATTTTATTTTTCTTGTTATTTCGTTATGTATTTTTCTTTGTCACCCTGTGTATTATCGTTTGACATATAAGAATACTCTTATGAATAAAGAACCGAACTGAACTGATTGGCTTCTATGTCCTAGCGTCATTATCGCTGATGCACTCTAAGGTGTAGTGGTAGGACAGCAAACAGTTAAAAAGCTTCAATATTGTTCTTGCTTCGCATAAACTGTCAGTAATAAAAAGCGTTACCGACGCGATGTCCAGCTAAGGCAATTACCTCGCCCCTCGGCACAGAGCGGGCACACCAGTAGCACTACTTAGACTGAGACCACGATAGAAACTAATTCTTAACTTTAGATAGATTAATCATCATCATCAGCCTATATTAGTCCACTGCTGGACAAAGGCCTCCCCCAATGAGCGCCATAGCGCCCTGTCTTCAGCTAGACGCATCCAGCATCTAACTGCAGTCTTTCGCAGGTCGTCATCCCACCTGGTCGAAGGGCATCCTACACTACATTTACGGAGTCATGGTCTCCACTCAAGAACACTGCCCCAGCGGCCGTCGGTTCTTCGCGAGATATGGCCGGCCCACTGCCACTTCAGCTTGCTAATTCATAGATAGATTGATAGAAAGAAAACACTTTATTGTACCACACAACGCAGAAAACAATACACGAATAAACAATAGAATAAAGGAAGTATAAAGGGCGGCCTTATCGCTGAGAGCGATCTCATCCAGGCAACCTTTGTGAGGTAAATAAAGGCAACTAATCCGTCTAGACTAAATAAATAAATAATGCTGGACAATTCACACAGCATTATCTAGCCCCATGGTAAGCAGAGCTTGTGTTATGGGTACTAGATAACTGATATACATAATACAATACATTTACTTAGATAGATATTTTTTTAATTATACATAGAAAACGACCAGAACACCTGGAACAAATATATGCAGATCGTACACACAATTTTCCCGAGGCGGGAATCGAACCGGCAACCAACTGCTTCGCAGGCGGACCTTCCCCCACCGCGCCACAGAGAGGTCGTCAAAGAAGCCTTTAATTACCTCAGAAAATTAACAACACCACAGATAATATAATACATACTATACAATACATAAGGTTCTGGATCAGTTGCACTTCGTGCGTCATTTTGGAGTAAGCAACCAAGAAAGTAAGCGTGTTCTTGAATGGAGACCACGACTCGGTAAACGTAGTGTAGGACGACCTTCGACCAGGTGGGATGATGACCTGCGAAAGACTGCAAGTAGACATTTATTTATCTGGATGCATCAAGCTGAAGACAGGGCGCTATGGCGCTCATTGGGGAAGCCTATGTCCAGCAGTGGACTGACATAGGCTGATGATGATGATGATCAGGTAAATAACAAACTCGTATGTGTAGACTGTGCGTGTACGTGCCCCCTCTCCCCTCCCCCGGGGGCCATGACTCAGCTGCACTGTCCGAACTAAAAGCTACGTTTGTAGTCAATTATTATTTGTAACCTATTAGTCAGCACTGTATGTATGTAGAGTATGCAGTTATTTTATACCAATAACTATTTTTGTCACAGTAGGTATTCATTTGAATTTTACCTATAATCTGGAATGCGAGGGAGTACTAGCACAACGTATAGAAATCCTCAACTTGCCGAGGTCGCTCCGCGAAGCCTGTGAAGACCCCAGGAAGATTCTGCGCTTCTGGACGGAGCTAGGCTGGCTATGCTAGCAAACTCTACGCATAAAGGACCAACTGGAGTCCAAATGCGTACAAATGGAGTACCCCCACCTGAACCTGAACCTGAACCTATAATCTGTACAAAATCTTTATATATAAGTCGTGCGAAGGAAAAATCCTTTGCACGACCAATGTCAAAAAATATTAATGTCCAAAGCCAATGTCCAAAAGTAATAATATTCAATAATAAAAATAACGGACATTTGTATGCTTGGGTAATATTAGTACCTACTGGTAATTATTAAGTTTGGACAATTTTATCATTGGGCATTTTTATGGTTGGGCAATTTTATCATTGGCCAAATATCTAATCGGACATGTCTTCGGACATTCGTCTTTTTTGTCATTTTTCTATTTATATAGGTAGTAGTCCACTGCTGGACATAGGCCTACCCTAATAAGCTTCTAGCCCTAATCTGTCTTCAGCTTGCCGCATCCAGCATCTGCCTGCTGACTGCAGTCCCTCGCAAGTCGTCCTCCCACCTGGCCGGAGAGCGTCCTACACTACGTTTGCCGAGTCACGGTCTCCATTCAAGAACACCCCAGAGCGGTTGTCGGTTCTTCGAAATAGGCCGGCTGACTGCCACTTCAGCTTGCCAATTCCTTGAGCTATGTCGGTAGCTTTGGTTCTCTGTCGGATGATTTCGTTACGAATCCTATCCTTCAGAGTTCAATTATGCCTTTTAATTAAATTACTTAATTAATTTTATTGGATTATATAACAGAAGACATATTTTGCTATTAAGCTCTAAAGACTGCTTATTATTATAATATAATAATAATAATAATGCTGGACAATTCACACAGCATTATCTAGCCCCATGGTAAGCAGAGCTTGCGTTATGGGTACTAGATAACTGATATACATAATACAATAAATTACATAGATAGATATTTTTTATTATACATAGAAAACGACCAGAGCACCCGGAACAAATATCTGCAGATCGTACACACAATTGTTCCGAGGCGGGAATCGAACCCGCAACCTTCAGCGTCGCAGGCGGACCTTCGCCCACCGCGCCACATCGGTCGTCAAATTTACTATTATGAAATCAGAATGTTAATAACATTTTAGGATTAAGCAAAGATGCAAAAGTTAAGCTATTAAGTTTATTTCTGATTACGTAAGACCAATAAATAGCAGATTATTCAAATAACCGTTAACTATCAACTTCTTAGTCTGCATCATCATCATCAGCCTATAGCAGTTCACTGCAGCAGTGCAGCTGGACATAGGCCTCCCCCAATGAGCGCCAACTTAGTAATCAACACAATGTATGTATGTAGTTTGGTAGCAGCTTAGTGGTAGACAACTAATAACGTTACTTTATTTCATCTATTTTAACCGACTTCAAAAAAGAGTAGGTTCTCAATGCAGCTGCATTTTTTTATGTATGTTACCTCTGAACTTTTGACTGGATGAACCGATTTTGATGATTTTATTTTAATTGAAAGCTGACGCCTTCCGCGTGGTTCCATTCCAATTTGGTCCAGTTCTGACAATCCAGTTCTGGCATCCATGAGGAAACCCTACAATTCTTAAATTTGCATTGTATGTGCGCGAGAAATGGACGAGTAACTCAATATCTCTAACCGATTTCGATGGTCCTTTTTTGAAAGTTTAAAACCCATTTTTTATTAACACTAAAGTCATTAAAACGGGACATTTACCATGATTCGATTTTTCAGTTATTCCGTGATCATGGCGCATGAAACTGTGCCGAAATATCATCATCATCATCAGCCTATATTAGTCCACTGCTGGACATAGGCCTCCCCCAATGAGCGCCATAGCGCCCTGTCTTGACGCATCCAGCATCTACCTGCAGTCTTTCGCAGGTCGTCATCCCACCTGGTCGGAGGGCGTCCTACACTACGTTTACCGAGTCGTGGTCTCCACTCAAGAACACCACCTGATTCCTGTACCAGAAATATGGAACTCAAAAGTCAAATCATGGTTAATATTCCGTTTCATAGTTTTTTTTAAACACGTCAAACTATTGGCAAAGATAGAAAGAAATGAGAAAGACCAAGTGAATTCTTGATCTGCATGCATTATGTGATTGATGAGGAGTGTGGGGGTGAGGCGGGCGGCGGCGGGCGGGGGCGGCGGGGGCGTGGTCGCTCGATACGGCCGCGGAGGTCTGCGACACAGAGAACTCAAACACTACAATCAACTAATCATCTTACCTATAGATAGAAACAGATCGAATGCATTTATTTTGGTTTGAACGGATAATTTTAACGCGACTCTGATAGCTAACGACCTCTGTGGCGCGGTGGGCGATGGTCCGCCTGCGACACAGGAGGTTGCGGTGGAGGTTGGTTTTTAATATGATCTGCACAGGGATGAGTAAAACTAATTTTATTCGTCCCTGGATCTGCAGATATTTATCCCGGATGTTCTGGTATTTTTCTATGTATAATAAAAAATATATATCTATGTAATCTATTGTATTAAGTATATCAGTCATCTAGTACCCATAACACAAGCTTTAGGCATTTAGCTTGGGGCTAGATGATGCTGTGTGGATTGTCCAACACTATTTATTTATTTTATTTACTAGCTGCGCCCCACAGCTTTCGCCCGCGTGAAAATCTATGTGTCAAATGGTTTAGAAACCTTCCTCTAGAATAACTCTGTCTATTACAAAAAACCGCATCAAAATCCGTTCATCATCATCATCATCAGCCTATAGCAGTCCACTGCTGGACATAGGCCTCCCTCAATGAACGCCATAGCGCCCTGTCTTCAGCTTGACGCATCCAGCATCTACCTGCAGTCTTTCGCAGGTCGTTATCCTACCTGGTCGGAGGGCGTTCTACACTACATTTACCGAGTCGCGGCCTCCACTCAAGAACACGTTTGCCCCAGTGGCCGTCGGTTCTTCGCGAGATATGGCCGGCCCACTGCCACAGCTTGCTAACTCTTTGAGCTATGTCGATAAAGCTCACATGACCTCATTTTATACTGTTCGAGTAGATACTCCTCTATCAGACAGCTGTTCCTCATCTCTAGTAATGAATGATCATATCTCTTGTCAAAAATTAGCAAGCTGAAGTGGCAGTGGGCCGGCCATATATCGCGAAGAACCGACAACCGCTGGGGTTCAAACATTTGCCCCGAGGTGGGAATCGAACCTCCAGCGTCGCAGGTGGAACTTCACCCACCGCACCACAGAGGTCGTATTGAAAACGTCATAATAATATTTAACAAAGACGAATCAGGACAGCACGACATTTGAATCCCAAGCCTACTCGACTTATACGAAGATATAAAATTAATAGTGGAGATTGTCCGTCGAATATGAAGATGGCAGGTATTTAGAGCACCGATATAATGTAGAATTACAAATCACAATCACGATTACACGTGGCCTCGCAAGCCTCCGGTGATCAAAACTTGTAGCTGGAGGATCATCATCAGCATCAGCATAAAGAATTCCTCTGATGAACATAGGCCTCCCCCAATGAGCGTCATAGCGCCCTGTCTTCAGCTTCCATCATCCAGCATCTGCCTGCAGTCCTTCGCAGGTCGTTATCTCACATGGTCAGCTGGAGGATCAGACTTGTCATTGCAATGCAATTGAACTGATGGCCCGTTTGGCGCGGCGGGCGAAGCTCTGCCTGCGACCCAGGCGGTTGCGGGTTCGATTCCCGCCTTATTTATTTATTTCCATAACACAAGCTCTGCTTAGCTTGGGGCTAGGTGATGCCAGGTGGATTGTCCAGCATTATTTATTTATTTTGCCTTCTAAGTTCGGGAAAAATAGTATGGGTTCTCGAAAGAGAACCACCATTAGGCTAGGTTACCTAATGGTGTTTCTCTTTCAAGAACTCCTCTTATAATAAAATATCTCCAATATTATATTTTAAAAGGTAGGCGTAGATTGCACGTTATTTTGTAAGCCTAAACAATAAATACTATTGACTTTGACTTTGAAAGTCGCTGGGAACATCTAGAATCAAACGGCACAGCTACTTGGATCTATTCGTGAGTGTATCCCTCATACTATTTTAAGTGCCATGTGCTTAACCCTTAATTACTCGCGTGAGGTGTTTAACACCCCAGCGACTTTTTGATCGTCTCTAGTTATTGGAGTTTCGAATTTACAACGCTACTTTTTAAATCTTAATCATAAAGAAAAGTGTGATTTTGTATGTTTTTGGTAGTTTTTTTCTAATTCTAAAATTGGGGTGGAAAGCACGCCACGCGAGTACTTATGTATGTTTTTATGCGCGAGTAACTAAGGGTTCAATAAACCTTAGCAGACCTATACCTCAGCAGAGTGACCCTGGATCAGTTGTAAATAGCCAGGTGCCTATCCAAGGCCTAAATTGAATGATGAAGTGCATCCATTCGCCCATAAATCTAACTTGTCTGAGTTATTGTGGGCATCGCTATAAAACATTTGCATATAAAGACTTGACTTGAAAGGCACAAGTCCTAATTATATCAGACAAATAATTGATCCAAGGCTCTCCTTATAATTATAAGCACTTTGAAAATGGATTTAATAGGTTCTGTTTTAAGGTTAAACTATTATTTACTCATTAATATGTATGTATATCGTCAATCCTAAACAGGAATAAGCAAAAAATAAGGCAAAAAATAAGCTACAATTGCCTTTTAACTTGCATAATGGTTATACGTACCAATGAAAATTAGCTCCTTAGCCTACCTTTTTCTTCTTGCTTTGTATAAATCTTTGTTCTAACTTTATGTACCTACATTATAGGACCTAGACCTACGTTTTTAGTAAACTAGATCTCAATATTTTTAAGACCTAAAAAGCCTAAACACTGTATTATTAAAATATGTTGTGCCTAGAATAATTAGAATAAGTCGTTAGATTATAAGTTAGTAGCAGCCACCTAGCTAAATATTGCAGTGCCCTAGCATGTTTAAATATTTTAACTTTAAGATCCCCTGTACAACATGTTTGCAATAAATATTTGAGTATTGAGTATTAAGTTAGCTATGTGGCGCGGTGGGCGAAGGTCCACCTGCGACGCAGAAGGTTGCGGGTTCGATTCCCGCCTCGGAACAATTGTGTGTACGATCTGCAGATATTTGTTCCGGGTGCTCTGGTCGTTTTCTATGTATAAAAAAACTATCTATACAATGTATTGTATTATGTATATCAGTTATCTAGTAACAAGCTCTTCTTGCCATAGGGGGTGTGAATTTTCCAGCATTATTTATTTATTTATATTATTTAAGTTATCTGATATGGGTATAAAACTGTTTGTCTTCCGAATAAACCAGAACAAAATAGTTTTTCCCGAGGACGGCTACCCCACGAGTCCAGAGGCTGTAGAATGATGGGCTCAGAGCCTGCGACCGCCAGACCTTCATTTTATAACAAATCTCCAAGTGAGTTGCAAAAATTATCAGGGGCAAACGTGTTCTTGAGTGGAGACCACGACTCGGTAAACGTAGTGTAGAACGCCCTCCGACCAGGTGGGATGACGACCTGCGAAAGACTGCAGCTAGATACTAGATGCGTCAAGCTGAAGACAGGGCGCTATGGCGCTCATTAGGGGATGCCTATGTCCAGCTGTGGACTGCTATAGGCTGATGATGATGATGAAATTTTACGAGAGTCTCCGGACGTCCACGTCCAGCTTCACCTTCGCCCAAAATGTACCAACTGCACCACAAGAATACATAACACCTTTCATTCTCAGCGGTCGGACAATTAGCTATTACTCGAATAGCTGTGCGTAATGCTCCTACATTAAAGGTACTTTCATTTTTGGTCTGCAAAGTGTTTTAGTATTCGAGTGCATTTGGTAATGTCCGTTATACTAATATTATTAACACGTTAGTTTCTATGAAGCATATTATTAACTGTATATAGCCACCTAGCATTTAAAATAAAATAAAATAAAAACTTTAAATGTTGCGATGCCCTTGCAGGCATATTGGACTTTTGTGAAAATGAAAATGTTTTTCTTTTTATTTCTTTAAGCTTACATATAAGCACTTAGACAGGTCATATTTATACTATTCATTATTATCAATTAAATTATTTTATAGTTCACTTCAATTTTTTGTCCACCAGTGGAAGAAGTGAGAAGAAACCACTAGTATGTTCGTATATGCGTATGAAATTATTGTAAGACCCGTA
Source organism: Eupithecia dodoneata (assembly GCA_947044415.1). NCBI lineage: Eukaryota > Metazoa > Arthropoda > Insecta > Lepidoptera > Geometridae > Eupithecia > Eupithecia dodoneata. The sequence continues at coordinate 11,988,774 of OX345662.1, read as the reverse complement.
AGTAAGTAATAAACCATTGAGTATTGTAAGACCCGTAAGTAAGTAATAAACCATTGAGTATTGTAAGACCCGTAAGTAAGTAATAAACCATTGAGTATTGTAAGACCCGTAAGTAAGTAATAAACCATTGAGTATTGTAAGACCCGTAAGTAAGTAATAAACCATTGAGTATTGTAAGACCCGTAAGTAAGTAATAAACCATTGAGTATTGTAAGACCCGTAAGTAAGTAATAAACCATTGAGTATTGTAAGACCCGTAAGTAAGTAATAAACCATTGAGTATTGTAAGACCCGTAAGTAAGTAATAAACCATTGAGTATTGTAAGACCCGTAAGTAAGTAATAAACCATTGAGTATTGTAAGACCCGTAAGTAAGTAATAAACCATTGAGTATTGATCGTTTTCAATTTTTAACTATATGTAAGCATTGTTTTTGTTCCATAATAAACTATTTATTATTATTTATTGTTATTATTATGTTTGTTACTCTTTCACGCAAAAACTACTGAACGGATCGGGCGGAAATTTGCATACACGTAGTTCTAGGCCCGGAATAAAACATAGCCTATTTTTTATCTTATTAATTAGTTCCCATGGAGTAGAAATAACTTTAAAATGTTTCCTTAGAAACAACGCGTGCGAAGTCGCAGGCAGAAACTAAGTTTGTATATTTCCTTTTTTATGAAGTTCGTAGCAAGTGATTATTGTCTTCTGTGGTGTAGGTCAGTTATCGAAAGCTGGCGTGTTGTTAACTGTTGTATGTTGTTTGGTGGCAAGTGTGGAACCTTTGCAAGAGTTTAATTCAAGGGTTGTGTCCGCTAAGCTTATAATAATATATTTTATCACTAGTTATCTGTCGAGCTTATTTATTGGTGAGATAAATGCGCGAATACGTTTTTTTAAACACATGTAATTTTTTATGCTGGACATAATACACTCAGCATCATCCAGCCCCAAGCAGCAAAAATAGTTGTGCCCTGACAGGGTTTTTATGCGTTGTGTACTAAAAAAAAAAAAATTATATATTTGCCATTTCGCTATATATGTATGTACACATTACTGCCCCCCCCCCCCCTAGTAAGAAAAAATAACCTGTATGCATAAAATCACAATATAATATGAATATGAAGTGTACAATGCCACTGTCCACTCCGTTGATTCACATGTTGCGTGCACACACCACCTCTTATTATTTCTGACCTTTCTGTGTTATCTTAGAGCACATTTAAGAAATAGTTCTTATATTTCGTAACGGTGACCTTCTTGCGAGAGTAACAAGTGATTGATGTGTCAATGTAAACTAACATCTGGTGTAAACGAGGTCTTATTTGGTCTTAAACTTCAGTTTTCTAGCCTTCACTCTGGAGAAATACCCAAGTTAAAAATAAACAATATTATCTCAAAAAAAAGGTTCTGTGAGATTTTATCGTAAACAGCAGTAAATCAATCCAATTATATATAGCTTCGACAGCCAGTGCAAAACGAGCACTACAAAGAAAACAAATATGTAACTAGCTGGCACCCGCGTCTTCGCACGCGTACTTCGGTACCTAGTACCTAGCTATTATCTAAGTTAGGCTATGTTCTTAATGTAACCCAAATTTCATCTTAATCAGTTCAGTAGTTTTGGAGATATTGGGCAACAAAATACAAATCACATTACCCAAACATTTGGCTTCATATTACTAGTTTCTGCTCGCTTTATTTATTTATAATTTATTTCGATACCGACGGCCGCTGGGGCAAACGTGTCCTTGAGTGGAGACCACGATTCGGTAAACGTAGTGTAGGACGCCCTCCGACCAGGTGGGAGGACGACCTGCGATAGAATGCACGTAGATGCTGGATGCGTCAAGCTGAAGACAGAGCGCTATGGCGCTCATTGCGGGAGGCTTATGTCCAGCAGTGGATTAACATAGATTGATGATTTATTTCGAAAATTTCGGGCCGATCAGTGGCTTTGGCGTAAAGAAGTAACAAACATACATCCATATAAACTTTCGCATTAATAATATTAGTGTGAGTTGTAGTTTGTAATGAGTCTACAGACTTCTACACAGTCTACTGTCGTCTTTTAGAAGTTTACTCCCTCAGTAGTAGATTAACAAATTTATTTAAATCTTATAATCTTAGGCCAACATTTATGGAACCTACTAGAATAACTGAAACATCAGCAAAATGTATAGATAATATATTTGTTTTGCAAAATGAAAAAATTGTCAGTCATAAAATTATAAGCAATTTAAAATCAGACCACTTAGGTCAACTAATTAAATTAATACATCAAGTAAAAAATAATAATTGTAAAAAAATAATTAAGTACATTCCTGTGACCACAGATCGATTTGAACGGTTGAAATTGGATTGGGATTTTAAACCATCACCTAACTACTCACTAAACAATCCAAATGAGTCGTATTGTAGTTTTTTTAATAAATTCACTACTGCGTTCAATTCAATATTCATACCCAAATCAATCTTGGTCTCAGAAAAACTTAGCTTTAGTGAGTGGGCAACAGTAGGTATACATAAGAGTAGACAAAAGTTGTATGAACTGTACAGTGAAAAGCAGTACAATTTTAGCCAGGAATTCAAAGAAAAAGTAAAAAATTACTCAAAAATATTTAGAAAAGTTTGTAATACAGCAAAATCAAATTATATTAGCTCGAAAATTAAAAATAGTGAAAATGTAATAAAATCAACCTGGAAAATAATTAATAGTGAGACTGGAAAGGTCAGTACCTACATTAATGATTACAATTTAAAGATTAATGATTGCTCCATCAAAAATGACGTCGAGGTAGCGCAAGCATTTGAATTTTTTTTTACTGACATTCCAATCTGTACTACGAAGTGTCTGAACTCTTCTCAAGTAAAAGCCGAATCATTACTTAAATAAAATGTACCTAAATGGGATAATAAATTTAATTTCACCCATGTTAATGAACACGATATAAAAAAAACCTTTAAACTTTTAAATATTAAAAAAACTGCAGATCTCTGGGGCATTTCCGTTAGAATGATTAAACCTTTAATTGATACCATTTCACCAGATCTAGCTTTTATATTTAATGAATCCATTGATTGTGGCGTATTTCCTGATCTAATGAAACATAGTAAAATAATACCATTGTTTAAATCGGGTAGTAGGTCTGACCCCACTAACTTTAGACCAATATCAGTACTGCCTACATTCAGTAAAGTTTTTGAAAAACTTATTTTACACCAATTGCTTAGACATTTTAATGGAAATGACCTGCTACACTGTAAGCAATTTGGGTTTACTCGTGGCAGGTCAACTACTGATGCCGGTGTAGAGTTGGTATCGCATATTTTTGATGCTTGGGAGAAGTCGCAAGATGCTTTAGGCGTTTTTTGCGACTTGTCAAAAGCATTCGATTGCGTTCATCACGAAACATTAATCAGGAAACTACATCATTATGGAATAAGGGGCATTTCTTTGGATCTTCTTACATCTTACTTGAGTGATAAGATACAAAGAGTTGACATTAATGGGAAACGATCTAAAGGGTCTGTAGTTACAATGGGTGTACCGCAGGGCTCTATCTTGGGTCCTTTCCTATTTTTAGTTTATATTAACGACCTGCCTCATCTTGTAAAGAATGATCATGAGATTGTATTGTTTGCTGATGATACTTCATTAATTTTTAAAATGAAACGACAAAACCCAAATTTCGACGATGTAAATACTGCAATCTCAAAGGTAGTCCATTGGTTTAGTATCAATAATCTTTTACTTAATGAAACCAAAACAAAATGTATAAGATTTATTCTACCTAATGTAAAACAAGTTAAGGCTGATGTAAACGTAAAAGGAGAAACGCTAGAAATTGTAGACAATACCGTATTCTTAGGAATAACCTTAGATAGTAAACTTCAATGGGGCCCACACATAGATAAGCTATCGAAAAGACTTAGTTCTGCAGCATATGCAGTTAAAAAAATCCGTCACCTTACAGACGTTGATACTTCTAGACTAGTCTATTTCAGCTACTTCCATAGTATTATGTCTTATGGCATACTATTGTGGGGGAACGCTGCAGATATAAACACCGTTTTTGTGTTGCAGAAGAGGGCTGTTCGTGCGATCTATAATATGGGTCCCAGAGAATCCCTGCGTAATAAATTCAAAGATATAAACATAATGACAGTACCATGTCAATATATTTATGAAAACTTGTTGTACACTCATAAAAACATCAATCGGTTCGCTAAAAAAAGCGATATACATAATGTAAATACTAGAAATAAGCATAAACTCGCTGTTCCCATAACTAGACTACATAAGATAAGTGTATCTTTTAAAGGGCAATGTATACGCTTCTACAACAAAACTCCAAGTGAGTTGCAAAAATTATCAATAAATAAATTTAAAAAAATTGTGAAGCATATTCTTTGTAAAAAGGCTTATTACAAAATATCAGATTATCTAGAAGATAAAAAAGCTTGGAACGAGTTTTGCTCCAACTCAAAATCTAACAACTTACAGATAAGCAAATCATATGTACTAGACACATAAGTTATGAACATACTAGTGGTTTCTTCTCACTTCTTCCACTGGTGGACAAAAAATTGAAGTGAACATCAATATAATAATGAATAGTATAATATATGCCTTGTCTAAGTGCTTATTTGTAAGCCTAAAGAAATAAACTTTCATTTCATTTCATTTCATTTCATTTCATTTCATTTCATTTCATTTCATTTCATTTCATTTCTACAGACAGTTGACAACACACGGTCGGCAACCTACAACATTCACATTCAATGTCACCCCAACACATTGCTGTTGACAACAGAAGAAATAAACCCACCCTGACGAAGTCTCTCCATCCCGTCCATCCTAAGGTTGCCTGGAAGAGGTCGCTCTCAGAGATAATGCCGCCCTTTGAACTTCCTTTATTCTATTGTTTATTTCTGTATTGTGTGGTATAATAAAGTTTTTTATATCTATCTAAGGAATAAGACTTCGGTATTCTTTCAACACAAACGTTCGTAAAGGTTCGTAGTTAACCCGCTTACATCCATAAATAAGGCGAAATAATAAAAATAAACCATTTAAAACTTTTATAGCCTAAATCACTTCGTAATTTGAAGCGGTAGTAGTCTATTGACCTAGTTGAAGTCACTTGGATAAATCGGAATCTTCGTTTACGCCTTGATTACAAATTCCTATGCAAATTATACGCACTAAATTTTCACATAACTTATGATTATGCATCTGAACGTAAGTAAAAATAAACATTCGTAACCGTGTTGCCTGCAAGTAAACAAGAGCTCGCCCTGTGTTGGTTACGTCCCAAAAAGCATGGGACCATCAAATAAAGTCCTTAGCATGGGTTGCGCAAAGTAGGTAGCTATAAAAAAACTATTATAGTTCTCACTTGCTTGCTATACATTAAGCGTCTTACATCTGATATGCTACTTTTAAAATTAAATTAAATTATAAGTAAAAAGATATTTATTTTGCAGTAAGAACAATGACAAATGACCAACCAACAAAGTCGGTCTCCACTCAGCATGTGCTATGGTAGAGCTGACGATATAATAGCTCTGGTTTTCCGTGGAGACCGTGTGACATTTCATAGGACGAGTATGATGTGGTCCAATTGTTTCCTGCGAAGTCGTCTTGTTCTTTGTTTCGTGGTATTTTAGCAGTTGGTACAACTTCGGCAACCATTTTGACAGGTCAACAATAGTATAATTAATACGTGCAAATACATATTTATGAATTCTCCGAAGTATACGCCAGTAGCTGCTCAGTAGCTTATTTTTAGGGGTCGCGGAAGCGAGCGCGGACAAGGCGAGAAAACTACCAAAAGTCGACTCCAGTGTATATCACATTGTTTTTATTTTGTTAAATAACGTGTATTGGAATATAAGTCCTACAATATTTTTTTTATAGGATTCATTACTATTCGTCTCTTTTAATAATGATTATGCACTCAACTGTACCATGCGTCTTTTCATATTTGATTTTATGATCACAGAATACAAAAAGATTGGCGAGAACTATAAACGAAAACCTTTTTCGGCACAGTGCAAACCCATGCTAACCGCAGTATTTACATTTACATACAAATCGGCGTCACGTCCTGACGCTTCACCGTCTCGGATGCCGACGTAACATCACGTGTTGCAAGCTGCGAGCGTCATTAAACAGAGAAGATGGCTCGCTTGACCTTTTCACCAGTTGCTGCCGTATCTATCGTAATAAAGTAATTGCAGTTATTTAGACTAATAGATACGTTCATTGCACATCATTTGTTTGAAATAAGTTATTTGCATGCGATTTAATGCGAACGGGGTTTTGGATGATTTCCTTGATGGGTCGACGACATTGTAAATAAAATAAATAATGCTGGACAATTCACACAGCGTTATCTAGCCCCATGGTAAGCAGAGCTTGTGTTATGGGTACTAGATAACTGATATACATAATACAATACATTACGTATATAGATATTTTTTATTATACATAGAAAACAACCAGAACACCCGGAACAAATATCTTGAGATCGTACACACAATTGTTCCGAGGCGGGAATCGAACCCGCAACCTCCTGCGTCGCAGGCGGACCTTCACCCACCGCGCCACATCGGTCGTCATCATTGTAGCAATTATTTGTTTTCGATTTAATAATAAAGAAATGTTTTCTTTAAGCTAAATAGTCTACCTTATATAAGGGGGATATAAGGGGTCTCCGTTGATTTTTTCCATGGAATTTAATTTTATAGAAAGGTGGAATCTTGTAATGCCACCAAGGGGAAGTACTCTTAATACTGTAGATAGAAAATTGTGCTCAAAGAAAACATTCCTTTATTTTTTATAAGTAAGCAAACGAAACTCAAAGCTTTTCCAAAATTCATTTGCCACACCCGGGAATTGAACCGACTAAAATCTGTAAAAATTACACACGGGCTGTACTTTTATCATCGATCGTTAGGGTCAATTACCATATAAGGATGAAATCTCTCTAACAAACTTGATAAATTAAATGAAAGGAAAACCTATTTCAATATACATACATAATATACATAGATATAATTTAGATAGCAGACTGTCTACAATAAACAAGTTGAAGATTTGCCAATAACCAAATTAGTTCAAATGACTGCACAGAAATTTTTACTGTTGGTAAGTATAAGTATCAAAAATAATAACAAACGTGATTGCAGCACACAGAAAACCCACTTATCCAGTAGTAGGTAGTCAGTTGGCCCATGATCGCGACGATGTGCCCTATTGCCCCATTTCCTCTTCGCGGTCGCTGCGCATAATTCTAAGCATTTTCGAATAATTTCCCTAACAAACAATCAAACACTTGTATTATAGAGTTATGTAAGAAGCATTGTTTACACATTATGTGTTAGTCGAGGCTCGACGTGTTTGGGCAATGGTAATGCTTAGTCGCTGTTAAGCTAACTCTTTGAGTACATATAGGACAGTTAGCTTATGCCATCGCAAAAGCAAACTTCTAAGCGCGGTAGCGAATTAATGTTGAATTAAAGTAGCTTCGTACTTACATATGTATTGTATTTTACTTTCTAAAATATAAAAAGTAAAGAATTGTTTGCCTTTGTTTAGTGTTTTTAGTTTTAATAGGTATTAAGCAAGGACGTCAGGTGGGATGACGACCTGCGAAAGACTGCAGGTAGATGCTGGATGCGTCAAGCCGAAGACAGGGCGCTATGGCGCTCATTGGGGGAGGCCTATGTCCAGCAGTGGACTGATATAGGCTGATGATGAAGCAAGGACGAGTAAAACTGTATTAAGCTTTTAGTGTTATATAATAATTAAGTTTAATATATGTATACAAACTTACATTACAGATTTACTAATTTAATGCACATTTACTATAATAGGTTCTATGTCAAGCTGATTGGGAATGGCAACAGAATTACGATGAATTAGCTAAAGAATAGACTTTAAATCAATAACTTCAAACTTAACAACACATTACAGATTTCAATAAAATTATTTATTGGCAAGACAATTCAAATTCTTTTTTTATAAGTTATAACCTAGTAACTAGGTTATAATTTATGCGTTGTCCGCTGTGCGAAGCCGTGGGTCTAGAAACTAGGTCCTAGTTTCTAGACCCACGGCTTCGCACAGCGGACAACGCATTTAAGGGTTTTTCTATCCCATGGGAACTGATTTATAGGATAAAAAATACCTAGCCTTTGTATTATTCCAGGCTATGTTAGTCCACTGCTGGCCATTGGCCCTAATGAGCACCATAGCGCCCTGTCTTTCAGCTTGACGCATCCAGCATCTGCCTGAAGTCTTTCGCAGGTCGTCATTTCACCTGATGGTCGGAGGGCGTTCTACACTACGTTTACCGAGTCGTTGTCTCCACTCAAGAACACGTTTATTTCAGCCCGATCCGTCCAGCAGTTGCTTATTTTAAGGGGGCAATAAACATCCATCTTTCGCATTAATAATATATGTAAGTGTGATTGATGAAGCTGTCTGTACAAGAAGTTAAATACGACATTATGTAAATAAATAATGAGTGTTTATAAGTGTCCGCGTACTTATGTACTTGCGCAGGCGCTTCTAGCGCGGGGCTCGGACGTCCGCGTGCCGGGGAATTATCATAATTCTTATTTGGAGAGATTTTACTGTACTTGGTCTTAGGATGCAAGATGACATTGTAAACAAAGGCATGAACAACAACGTTACAATAGAGAGAGTTTACATCTACGCAAAATTTCAGCCTGATCCGTTCAGTAGTTTTGACGTGAAGACGTAACAAAACACCCCATACCATATATCCCGATACATCCTCATCCCTCCAAACATCCAAATTTTCACTTATATTTTTACACGCATATTACTGTAATTAATTTGAATAAATAAAGTTTAATTGTAACCTTAAAACTATCGCAGATAACTAACTTGCTCTAGAATTACACAGGGTAAATAACAATAGGTAAATAAAATAAAATACCTTTAATTATGTACTTGAAAACTTACTGTACTTAAAACATGAAACAAATACTAAAGTCATTTAAAACGGGATATTTACCATGATTTGATTATTCAAAAATCAAATCATGGTAAATATTCCGTTTTAAATGACTCTAGTGTTGATAACCATGATAGTCTCAAAAGTTTTATGAAACAAATAACCTTCTTAATCCACAGAATAACTATATAGAAATAACTTATCTATACTACGTAGTAATCGTCCATGGTTGTCTGGTAGAGATCGCTCTTGAGCGATAAGACCGCCAATTATACTTAATTTTTAAGTTTTTACTGTACATAGTTTATAGTTAAAGTGCAATAAAGAATTTTCTATCTATCTATCTAATCGTAAATCACATTACACCGTCGTCGTCAGTGCCTCAGTACTTTTAATTTTACCATAATAGTTATTCTGTGATTTTACCTAGTATTTTAATTATCTTAATTTTAAATAAAGGTACATATCACACATTTTACAGCATCCTAAAATATTATATTCGGAAGATTTTGCGTAGTTTACAAACGATTAGCAAATCCAGAAACTGACTTAACTGGGAACATCAAAAGTAAGTATCCAGAATGGGTCATATCTAGAATCAGACATTTTGCGAAGTGGTCACAGACTAAGCGATCTCATCACCCAAGTAGGAAGCTAAGTAAATGCACAAACAATAGTTTAGATAATGTGGTCGCCAATGAAAGCATGCGAAATGTCAATAGCGTCGATTGAATGATGACATTTAGCACATTCAGCGGCGCCCGCGCGTCACGTAACGCTGACCCCGCAGAGTACGGTCACTGCAAGGGAATTTCCATTGATACTGCCTTAGGCCATAAACTTTGTTTCTAATTATATGATTACATGACAAATAGTTTCTAAATTGCTTGCTGTTCTTGTACCGAAGCTAGATAGTTGATAGAAGGCAAGATAGCTTATTCCTAGGCAGAGTCAGAGAATACAAAGAAATAAAAGACAAGACAATCACTAATACGACGTTGACGACCGATGTGGCGCGGTGGGCGAAGGTCCGCCTGCGACGCAGGAGGTTGCGGGTTCGATTCCCGCCTCGGAACAATTGTGTGTACGATCTGCAGATATTTGTTCCGAATGTTCTGGTCGTTTTCTATGTATAATAAAAAATATATATCTATGTAATATATTGTATTATGTATATCAGTTATCTAGTACCCATAACACAAGCTCTGCTTACCATGGGGCTAGATAATGCTGTGTGAATTGTCCAGCATTAAAATATATATATATAATATATATTAGTGATTGTCTTGTCTTATATTCCTTTACGATTGTGTTTTATACAAATCATGCAGGCAGGCTTTCGCTAACCGCGACACAGTTTTCCTCAAATAAAATATAACAAAATATAATAAAACATTCTAGAAGGTATATTTTTAGCATTAACAATTGTCAGAAATAGTAATAAAAAGTTGAGAGATCATGCAGAATGTCTTCGCATATATTTCGCGGTATCACGGCATCTCTGAAACGCGAGCGACATGCGAACAGGTTCTGAATGTCGCGGCTCCTCTAATGTGTTCCTTGACCCTCGCGGCCCACGCCTGCGCATAAAGGTCGTAGCACACGTATCCACTCGGACAGGGATCGTCACCGTATCAACTCGAGCCGTTCAGTATAATTTGTATGAAACTCCCTACTGCAACGCACAATAATCGGATCGTAACGTAATCGCCTCGCCTGGAGACAAGCTCATGAACCGCGGTGCGGTGCGCGGTCGACTTGCAGTTCCCGCGCTTACGGTTCTCCGTACCCTAGCTTACTCGTCGTCCACGCCGCCCCTCCCGCGGTCTGCGTTGCCGAACGTGCTTTTATTCAAATGATTGATTGAAAATGATTAAACTAGTGCCGCCTAGCCGTCAACCAGCGGTCGGCGAGCCGTAAGCGCGGCGTCTCGCCTAGCTGTAGCCGAGTCAACGTGCCGGAGCTTCTGATCCGCTTACATTACGTGGTTACGTGACGTGGACGCCTGTTTGATGCCAAGGGGAAAGGCAAGGCAGCATCGACTACGTACCCTAGACACCTAATACAGGGCGAACGATTTAAGACACCACATAAGATAAAGATATCTTATAAAAATCCACGCCCACTAACGTTCGATCAGTAACGACCAGACCAGTGACCCGTGACAATCTCTGCGCTCGCTTACTCAATGGCTCCTGACGGAGCTCAACTTAATTTGGTTGACCGGTTGAGGTCAACTGTCGAGGTCAACTGTGCATCTCTTTCTTTCATAACCAATTCTGTATTTGCTTTCCTTTTTTCTCTGAGAAGGCGGGGTAAATAGTGCTGTGCCGTAGGCGACATTAAGATGTCGATGGCCGTAGGAAAGTAGGAAAGATTATGATGAATTATGTAAAAGTCGATTAAAATAATATTTAACGTTACATTGCTACATGGTATTATCTAAAATGTAAGGTACCTAAATGTTAACTCTAATATTTATTTATTTTTCATATAATATTATTCTATTCTACTATAGTATAAAGCTAGATTACCATTTAAACTTATTTTTTTTTTTATTATTATACATTATATTATACATTATACATACTATATAAAGCTAGATTACCACTGACTGACTGATTTTCGCCTTGATGGTGGATGGGAAGGTATGTTTTTTTTTTACAGAATCGTATAGGGGAGGTAAAAGTCTCCTAGGGAAAATTCCGACTTTTTGACATTTGCCCCCCCAAGACCGCCCCCAGTGGGGGGGCTCCTACATGGAGCCATATTGCTTAATTTTTTTATGGGGGTTGTATAGAGGGGGACAAGTGATTTTGAATGCATAGAAAATGTTGGCCCCCCTGCCCCCCCAGGACCCCCCTTTTGAGTGTGCTACCAGATACCGTCGCGTGTATCGTTTTTGACTAACTTCAAGATGCGACCGCGGGGAAGTCGGGGGTCGTCGGGGGGTCGCCGGGGGTCGTCGGGGGGTCGCCGGGGGTTCGTCGGTGGTCGTCGGGGTTGTCAGGGGGTCGTCGGGTGTCGTCGGGGGGTCGTCGGGGGGTCGTCGGGGGGTCGTCGGGGGGTCGTCGGGGGGTCGTCGGGGGGTCGTACACCCGAAACAAATAGGTACTTTCAGATCGTAGAAATATTTGACCCCAGGCGGGAATCGAACCCACAACCTCCTGCGTCGCAGGCAGCCCTCGCCCGCCGCGCCACATCGGTCGTCAACCCGTCAAAGTAAATATACCTTGTTGCAAGTATCGATTGCTTTCATAGTACTTACCCCATCACTAATAATGGTCATGATTTGTCGTAACCTTGAACGGACCAATGAGCACTCACTTCCCCGCGCCCGCTCACCTCAGTTGGTTGACAGACTTGTTTGCACAGTGAATAAATAGGTATTAGGCGTCTATTATACGTTGTCGATGCAAGGCAGTGACGATCTGCTCCTGAGTTGATATGTGTGCTGTGACCTTTAACATTCAGATAGCGTGTTATGGTATGCTCGTACCATAGTGTCTTCTCGCTAAACGGAACCGGATAGAGCAAAACGCTATTATGGCTTTTCCGTTCAGAGCTTTTTCAACTAGATTTTAGAGTTTGAGGAAAATTTGTTAAAGAATTGTTTCTTCCTGCGACTTTTCCTTCTGAGCCTATGTGAGCCTAGTATAACTTTCCTTCTCTGTGAAATTAATCAACATTTATTTTATTTATTTGACGACCGATGTGGCGCGGTGGGCGAAGGTCCGCTTGCGACGCAGGAGGTTGCGGGTTCGATTCCCGCCTCGGAACAATTGTGTGTACGATCTGCAGATATTTGTTCCGGGTGTTCTGGGCGTTATCTATGTATAATAAAAAATATCTATCTATGTAATCTAATGTATTATGTATATCAGTTATCTAGTACCCATAACACAAGCTCTGCTTACCATGGGGCTAGATAGTGCTGTGTGAATTATCCAGCATTATTTATTATTATTTATTTATTAATAGGTAATTACTGACACCTCCTATAAGTATTCTATACTTAAAAAGAGCCTACAAAAATGTGTAAGATATACGTGGACTTTATGAACGAAATAAAAACATTTGTATAATTACACCAAGTACTCAAACGTGAACGTATTCTTGAGTGGAGACCGCGACTCGGCAAACGTAGTATAGGACGCCCTCCGGTCAAGTGGCATAACGACTTGCGAAAGACTGCAGACAAATGCTTGGATGTGGCAAGCTGAAGACAGGGCGCTATGGCGCTCATTAGGGGAGGACTATATCCAGCAGTGGACTACTATAGGTTGATGATTTGAAGTCATCTTCAAATCACAAACCGCACCTTTTAATTACGGTGCAGATTTAAAATCATCGCAGGAGCTGACATGTTTAATTAAATGGATACAGCTGCGATCATAAGAGATTAATTCATATTTCAACGCGGAGGTGTAGTGCTCTTGAAGTTGACAGGGGAAATTGCGTCTTCGAAGTTTACGATTAGAAATCAATTTATATTTTAATGGAAATTACTTTTTAGACATCTTACCTGTATAAAGTGTGACCGTTACATTTTTTAAGAATGAACAAAACACTTTAAACATACAGCCTAATCGAGAACCTCCTCCCTTTTTTAGAGTTGGTTAATCATTCGTTTTCTACGTTTTTTTATTAATTAAAGGTAACCCAACAGTATATTGTTTCAGCCCGATCCGTTCATTAGTATTGACGTGTACATGTAACAAACATCCATCCATATAAACATCCAAACTTTCACTTATAACATTAGAATGACGTTAACATGAGGCGGGTTCCAACAGGGTACCTTACTCATATGGAAAGTAGCTTAAAAGCTTTTCAATCCTAAATGGTTAACTTCACTAGCTGCGCCCCGCGGTTTCACCCGCGTGGTCATAGATATTTTGGATAATAAACAATATATCTTTATGAATTGTAGCCTATGTGTTATTCTGATATGTAAGCTATATTATTGTGAAGTTTCATCAAAATCTATTCAGTAGTTTTTGCGTGAGCAACAAACATCCTCACAAACTTTCGCCTTTTAATATAGGTGGGATATACGAAATAACGTATCACAAAAAGTCAAATTCTTTTTAATAAACGCATATTTTGTTGATTTTATGTAGTTTGGACACTGTGGTATACCGTTGGAATAGCGTAATTCTGGACACCCTGTATATATGTACTTATAAAAGGTGGGCACAACATTCATTCACTTTTAGGTTTTAAGAGAGAAATAGGCATATTAGTTAATTTCTTAGTTTAATATTAATAAGTAGTAAAGTTTGATTAGTTGACCTTTTTACATCGTGTGCTGCACGTGCATAGAAACGCAACTCCGACGACCGATGTGGCGGGGCAGCGGCGCGGCGCACGAATGTCGGATATTGCGGGTTCGATCCCGCATAGGGTCAAATGTAATAACATACGATCTGCAAATATTTGTCTGGTTGTTCTGGGTATTTTCTTTGTAGGTATAATAAAAATTTGTATCCATGTATTAGCCATGGCTTAGAATTCGCACCACCCCAACTCTTCTCGCGGGTATTGCAAGAGGCGACTAAGGGATATTTCATTTCATTTATTTCTCAAACAATTTACATTGTGTCGGAAATTTTACTATTAATAACTTAATTAAAAGACTAGAGTGACACTTGACACGTAATAATAATAAATAAATAAATAATGCTGGACAATCCACACAGCATTATCTAGCCCCATGGTAAGCAGAACTTGTGGTATGGGTACTAGATAACTGATATACATAATACAATACAATACATAGATAGATATTTTTTATTATACGTAGCGATGTTAACATTATTTAGCTTTAAATTTGGGTCTTTATTATATTGGACACGCACTTCAATAAGAGACGTTTATTCAAAAGGTTAGTTCGGGTTCCAACCAAGTCTGTATTATATCATTTACTTAATGATAATAAATAATTAAATGTATAATGTAATATTTTGCAATGTCAATTAAACTGTATCTACCTAAAAAATTATATCTTTGACTAAACTACCAATAAATCCTACTAATATTATAAACGCGAAAGTTTGTGAGGATGTTTTTTGCTCTTTCACGCAAAAACCACTAAATGGATTTGATGAAACTTCACAATAATATAGCTTACATATCAGAATAACACATAGGCACAATTCATAAAGATATATTGTAATTATCCAAAATATCTATCACCACGTGGGTGAAACCGCGGGGCGCAGCTAGTTATTTTATATTTCATGGACTTTATTAACAAAGAAAATTACAACCAAGTAATAGAAACAATTGAATCTACTGAGATAACTACAGACAGGACGTCAGACAATCTCCAGGCATAATTACATATACATATAGCTTTCAAATGAGGCTAGTTTGAATAATATACACCGTTTACTCAAAAAGAAACGAAGAAAAAACCAGATGAAGTAGTTTTCATTAAAAAAATAATTAAATCGGCTTTATTTTTGAGATAGGTAACTTATAATTTTTTAATTTTTGTTTTTTATCGATAAATATATGTCGTGTATCCACACATTTCGTTTGATCAAGGTTCGACAATACACATTGTATATGTATAATTAATTGAGTTTCGATTTACAAACCAAGTCCGTCTCCTGCGTCACCTGCCTACTTACTGATTATATCATAGTTCATAAGACTTTCAGTAATTATCTCTTCTTAATAGATCTTCAATAATATAATCAGTATTGAGGTATTATGGTTGAGGGCTTTCTAAGTCTGCCGGTACCTACTTGTGTCACATCTGTCACAATTAGTCATTTCGCAGTTCTGCTCCATAGCTGCAATAAGCGGTAGCCTTTTATGTGTAAACTTCTAGGTAGTGCTTTTCCTGTTTTCATTAAAGATTTTCCTATTTTTATATAACTGAAGGAAAGATGACTAGGTACCTAATAATAAGCATTCATCATCATCAGCCGACATAGGCGTCCCCTAATGAGCGCCATAGCGCCCTGTCTTCAGCTTGACGCATCCAGCATCTGCCTGTAGTCCTTCGCAGGTCGTCATCCCACCTGGCTGGAGGACGTCCTACACTACGTTTGCCGAGTCGCGGTCTCCACTCTTACACGTTTACCCCAGCGGTTGTCGGTTCTTCGCGAGAATAAGCATTATTTGCATATATTCTACGTCCCTGAACAAAAGTTAATTTATGAAGAATATACCCAAATACACAACAAATATTTCGAACCAAACATCTTTAACATAAAAGTAAGTGAAATTATTAATTTAATTATTGAAAAATTCAACAATCAAATCATGGTAAATATCCCGTCATAAACAATGATGTATATACATATATAATACTGTTATAAATGACTTATAAATATTGCTAAGTTATACTAAAACCGGCCCCTAGGCGGTAATCGAACCTGACACCACCACAGTATCAGGCGGCCCTTCGTCCAAGCTACAGAAGGCGGCACTAGCCTCGGCACATCTCTCCCATCTTGCGATCTGATGCGGCGTGACTTCGTGCGTCCTTGAGCCGTTCCAAACGTGCGGACATGTTGCGTAGCCCACGCGTGATCGTGGGATACGCAGATAGAATCATTGCGGTCCGGCCATGTTTTTTTAACGAAATTTCATCTGGCTCAAAATTAAGCCGAGCATGTGTTTTTGGTACCTACTAGATAACTGATATACATATCTAATAGCTATGCCCAGAACGGAAAGGAAGGTGAAAACTTATCATACAAATTTTATCCTGCAGCGCGAATCAAACCCGCTAACATCTGCGTCGCAGGTGTCTTTCGCCCACAGAGCCACTGCGGTCGTCCACATGTTGGTCGCGTTATTGTAAATATCCTGTTTGATGACTGAAATGACACTTTTACCTAGCCTTAGTCATGGGTTTTAGGGTGGTTTTCGTTGAAAGATAATCGGATGATCAACAGCTGTTCTCGGTTTACCTGACATGAAAAATATTGTCCAAACCCTACAATTAAAATTATCTTGTTGACTTTTTTGAGCTACCTTGGAATTTCTTTATGCGTATTTATATGTGTCTTTGTATTTATGTAATATAAATAAGTGTAAGTAATAAGTTAAGTTCGCCTTTGTATTAGTTTTCTAGAATAAGTTTTGTATATAAATAAATAAATAGATAATGCTGGACAATTCACACAGCACATATAGTTTATCGTGCAAAAAGTATAAATAAATAAATAAAAAGACCTTAATTATTTCCAGAAAACAGGGAAACCTGGAATCTAAACTTCATTGGTTAATTTCCGGAGCTTTCTTCCGGAACAAAACCTGGGGATCCAAAGAGAACTTATTAATAAACGTAAAGTTGATAATTCCCTTGTACACTGGCGACAAGAGTTGTTCAACTCATTCTAACTGAGAATTATTCATCGTGCTGTGAGGCGCTTAATTTAATGTGGCGTGTGTACTTTACCTCTGTATTTTATTTCTCGTTTTGACTTCACCAGTTTTTATAATCGGGTTTAGTAATACTTTTATGGACCAGTTTATAAAAGAAGACGTTCTGGCTATTAATTAAATATTTGGTTGACGGCTCACCTAGCTAACACTTTATAAATAAATTAAAACAAATACCCGTACAAATATATATCCCGCTAGCCTACAAATTTTTTCCGCGACCATCATGATATCATCGGTCTACCTCGCGGGCGGGATACTTTTGGATACGAAAGTCACGATGAGGGTAGATCGGTATATCAAAATCATCATCATCATCAGCCTATATAAGTCCACTGCTGGACATAGGCCTCCCCCAATGAGCACCATTATATCTCCATTAAAAACGTGAATCCGTGATATTGGTGCATGAAACTGTGCCGTTATATTGGAAAACTCAAAATTACAAAAACCATGATAAAAATGATGTTATTACCAATAACAATACATACATACATCTAATTATTATTAGTAAATTCCTTATTAGTGATTTTAGTGAGAAGTTGTTGTTTAAAAACCTGACTGAGATTCAGTTTCTATCCATGTAAGCATCAGCAACAATTACTCTCAGAGCAGTGACGTGATATGGTCGCGATGGGCCTGGAACAGCTCCCACAACCCGAATCTTCAAAATCAATCGAAAACTTACAAAACTCGCGTAAAACAAAGAGTCCCACGAAATAACTACCGCGAGTTTTTAACACAAAACAATAGCAAATCTTCATAAGTGATGGGCGAATTAAGATAGGATCGAAGTGTATCAGAGATGCGCGGGAGAGGGGCTGCACATAAAAGGGGGATGCGCACGCGCCGCCGTACAGTGCTCGCACGCTCGCCTTGCGCACTACGTCACTATCACTTGCGTGCTTGGATCGCAGCGAGCTGGTGAGTACAGTGAAACAGTGACTCATCCCCGAAATTAAAAAAAAAATAGTGAAATTTAATTATACATTTTAATTGATTAGGGATCGTGATAAAGATAAATTGGTAGGGCGTTGGGGAGACCGCAAATTGCTGGTTTTCCTTACTTGTAATAAGGTGGTACTGACGGAGACTTGCATTTCAGAAGTCCGGAGGAGCCGACACGATGGCCCGTCTCCACTCCCTGGTGAGTAACATCACATTTTTTTTTTTAAAATATCAACGGAAAGACTTTTAAAGTAAAAATGGAAAATGAATGGTGGATTCGGCTTTTTCACTTTACCAGGCTACTATTTGTGGTAATTTAAAAGCTCCAAAATAAATAAAATAATAATAAATAATGCTGGACAATCCACTCAGTCATCTAGCCCCAAACTAAGCTGAGCTTGTGTTATTGGTACTAGATGACTGATGTACTTAATAGAATACATTACATTCATAGATATTTTTAATTATACATAGAAAATACCCAGAGCGAAATAAATAATATAAATATACATTTCAAAAGCTTTTGTAAACCCGAACATACAATAATATAATTGATACGAGCATAATCACGATTACTAGCACTTCATCTCCTATTAAAATCGCAAAGGGCCCTGAAAAAATAAAAAGAGTAAATAACCATTACTACTTTAAATATCTTCAGAGGGTCTAGACCAACATGAAAAGCATTTATTTGTGACCACGTAGCTACGTACAAACCAGAGCGTTATGATTTTTTTCTACACACAGTCGTTTTGCGCCACCTTCGCGCTAGTTTTACAAAATATTAAAAAAATATATCTTTAGAGGGTCTTGGCCATAAAAAGCATCTCTTTCTAACCACGTATCTACGTACACACCAGGTCGTTATGATTATGAACCATCTCTCCACAAACACTTTACCAGCTGTAGTAAGTTATGCAACTAATCCGAGATTACTACTAATCGCAGAAAACATTGTTTACCTCATTACCCAAACTATAAAGTTACACAAGCGACCCGCAGTTCGCATTAACCCGCGTAACGTTCATAACTATTATATTAAACGTAATGCACCGAACAAACGTTGGCTTAGACTATGTACACATTAGGCGTTTTTAAGCGTGCGCTTTGCAAACGGGAGTTTTACAACCACTCACTTATATACAGTTCGCTTAGACAATAGAATGACATATTTTGGCAGTCTTACTTAGATGAAAAAAACTAAATATGGAGGGACGCACTTCCAAAGCCAAATCAAGGCTGAAATCATATCAATCTGTCAAAGATAACCGATTGATAAGCAGATTCGGGCCCGATCTAGCATTCGTACACAACCAAACATAATATGCGTAAGATTTGAATATCAAACTTTTTACTTTTTT
The DNA here is from genome assembly GCA_947044415.1 of Eupithecia dodoneata. Lineage (NCBI taxonomy): Eukaryota > Metazoa > Arthropoda > Insecta > Lepidoptera > Geometridae > Eupithecia > Eupithecia dodoneata. The sequence goes on along the minus strand of OX345662.1, from coordinate 11,969,063 downwards.
TCCTTTAGACCTTACAGAACTCGAACTGTGGGACACATCACAAAATTCAAATTACATCAGTAAAACTAAGAAATAAAGTGAACTATTTGTTTTTATAATCTTAACCGCGCGATTCTAAACGCCTAATGTAAACTCGCTGTTACCTACTATGTATGTAGCTCATATGTATTATAATAGCGGTTGCTTGCATCTTTCGGAAGCGGGAAGCGTTGCGGTCGGCTGGCAACTACACTTTTACGAGAGATGAAGACACGACATATGACACCGAACACGTAGAGACTCTTACCATAGAGTGCACATAGAGTACATGTTGTAACTGTGGAGGGACCATGTCGGTTCCACCGCTAAAGGGACACTCCTACAAGCGCGTATATCGTTGGAAATAGTCTCGTCTTGTTGCGCCAGACACGGTGAATAATGTGACTAATTCTATTAGTACCTAAACGCTTCTCTCTACTAATAGCAATTTCAAATAAAAAAATAAATATTTTTTTGAGTTTACAAAATAAGCACTTAGACAAGTCAAATTGTATACCAAAAATTATTATCAAATAAGATTTTACTGTTCACTTCAATTTTTTGTCCACTAGCGGTGACATGTCTGACTTACCACAAAACAGTTTTTCTTGAATTCATTGAATGATCTGCTCGTAGACAGTTCGTCAAAATTTACCTTGATCAATCTTTCCATTTTGGAATTGATTCATGCCCATTTTAAAAAGACTTTCCAGAGACATAAATGCACTGCACTCCAAAAAGGTAGTTTCGATATACATAAAACCTCTTTCGAACCTTCTAACTAAAGAGATTTAATATCATACTCCTACTCCACTCCTAGTGTACCTACACTTAAGTGTCGTAAATCACAAGTCCATTTATCTAGCTGATTTCATGACTCCTTCACCATCCTGCATCCTTTTTGTCTGCCAAGCTCCGTCACAACAGACAGTTAATAATAAAATGCGGGTCGCAATCTCACTGCAATATGTAAGTATCCCACTTTCACCATTATTTGTTGGATCTATTTGATCCACATTTAAATTGCATTTTCTATGTAATAACTCAAAACTCCGTGTCGTGTTAGGCTTCCTTTAGGCATACGGGACTGTTGGACACGTCAGAAATTCAAATTACATTACTAAACCCATAGAATAAATACGTATATAGTAAAACTATGGAAAAAAACTAGCCACTTAGATTTTTTGTTGATTTCAATATTTTCCAAGATAATTAAAGAAGAATAAGAAACCTTTACCTTGTAAAGTTGTTCGTTTTCAAGTTGCAGCCAAATCGGCAAGCTTTTTTACCCTCTAAAAATGTGCTCATATACGAGTATTCCACTTTAATTTCACCTCCCTTTGACAGCCTATCAAAGAGCCCGATGCCTAGTATTGAGATCCCCGTCGACCAAAGCCTCAATGAAATTGTAGAGCCCCTTTGTTCTTGTAACCACATCAAGCCGCGTCTTCACTCGCGAAGCCTCGAGACAAAACCTGTCTTGGAATGAGGCTGTCGTAAGTGAGACCCGGCTTTACAAGCCTCAACAAAACATCTACAAACGTCTTTGGTTAATACATCCCTTTAAAGCAAATTCACGTAACATATTTCGTCTTTTACAACTTAACAAATATTTACTTAACTGCTTTTGCCTTTTGGAGATTTTAGCGAATATTCGCGAACCCACCCCTAAGGGCGCCGCTACACCTAGCGTTATGTCACCGCACTGATTCGCGTTCACCGCACGTTGCGTCACTCTTCTGTTCTTCGCTGCATGTTTAGGGTTGGCAGGTGACACACTGTCATTGATTTCTTACGATGGATCATTAATCCATCTGTAATCTAGAGCATCATCGATACGACGTTATGTATATGATAGTTGACCTACTGATTTTCATGTAGAATGAGATAGGTTAACATAATTTTACTATCCATATTAAAATAATGAAAAACGAATTTCTGCCCACGGCTTCGCAGGCGTAGTTTCTGCGGAAGCGTTTAAAGGTTATTTTTATATCCCATGAGACTGATTTATACTCTGGACAAAAGTAAGCAAATATTCCAGTTTGCAAAATTTCAGCTCAATTTGTGCCGTAGTTTACGGCACAAATAGATACGTAGGTAACGGCTCGCTAAGAACAAATATCCATAAAAACTTTCGCATTTTTAATATTATTGTGATTTTGTATATAGATTGGAGTATACGATACATTACAATAAAAAAATACTTTATTGTACTCCGGATGCAGATAATTACAAAAAAGACATTACATGCGACAAGTACAATAGGCGACCTTATTACTAAGAAGCGATCTCTTCCAAGCAATCTTTGGATGCAAAAATAATTTATTTATTATAAAAATGCATCGGATGCATCACTAATTAGTTATCTCGCGAACGAACAACACAGAATGCTCAACCCTAGTGAGACCGCAGCGGGGTTCCTTAGAACATAATAGCAGCCATCAATGTTAGTGAAATTTCAGCACAACAGGAAGGAGTGTATTTAATACACGGGAGTTCCGTGTCGTGCGCGCGCGCATTGTGCGTTTGTGCTCTGAGTAAACAAGGATGCGAATGACAATTATATCTTGCGTCCCAGTGATTCGACGCAGTACAATCTTCCCATGTCTTCTTCATCCGGGTAGGTCATGGTAGCAGTATGTTTGTTTATAGATCGAGATAATAATATCTCGAGGTGAAAGACATCAGCCCACAGCATTACAATACAATACAATATTTATTTATTATAATAATAATGGATCTTAATACTAAGTCTAGTGGCACAATCGGCGGCCTTATCGCTAACAGAGATTTAGCAGCATTGGTAGTAATGAACCGAGGTTTAATACTATCAATGCCCCTCAAGCACGATAGCTTATTACGGACACGATGGCACTGACACGAGTGTAAAGAAGACGTCATTTACGAATTACATTTATGGTTCTGTTTTCGAAAATACTTCGGTAAACTTTGACGAAGGTATAATTTACGAAAACTTTTGTCAAAATCTTCAATAAGTAACTGTCTCAATATATTTTCGAAGATCTAATTATGCAAATGCGAATAATCTTTTAACTATAAATTTTTAATTAAAAATTAGATTAATTTTTCAGCCATGTTGAAATCTTCAATCGTCTTTAACCTAATTACACAGCGAAGTTTCACTCGTAACATTCTAATTTCATGCAAATCCTAAGAATTCATAAAAACTTATATTACACCCGGCATTTTGATTAATTGGTTTTTTTTGCAGTCGGTAATTCTAGTGATTTGAAGAGAATTTGCAATAATGATTACTTCACCGAGCTTGTATAATAATGATATAATTATAAATTTCTATCGCACGTATATTCAGTGAGACTCTTCGTAAAATTACCGAAATATAATACGTAGAATCTAATGACTGAATAAATGAATGAAATAATACATAAAAGTTTAAATGTAAGTTTATTTTGTTGGTGTCTTTATTTTTTAAATAAATACTTTTTGTTTGTTTAAATAGCTACTGAGCTAAAATTAATTCCTTCTTTGATATTCCAACACAAAATGGACATTTAATGTTACGATTCCCTAACTAGATATCTAATTATTCTATGCACGAATTAACAATTAGTCTCGCAATAGTTTGTTTATCTTAATTCCCACATTCGTCGTGTCGTGCGGGAAAATGCCGCAAGGTCAATGTCGGCCCGCGTTACCGTGCGTTACCGTGCGTTACTCAACAATCGTAATATGTGCCTAACAAACACAAAAGTTAGGAGCAAATCTCTAAGCAGGTCAATTAAATATTGCGCGTCACTTGTCTATCGTTTCGAAGCAGCCATTTCACCCAGTTTGCGCAATACCCATTGACAACATTAGGTACTACATATTTTTATAAATTTTTTTACTACTCGTAGTTCTATGAAAATTAGATCAATAAAGATATCCCTCTATTCTATAATACCCATTCCAATACCATTCTCTCCTCAACAGCCCATATTAGTCCACAGCTGGTCGCAGGCTTCCCCCTGATAAGCGCGTTATCGACTTTTATTTCATAGGAGAGTAATGATTGCCCATAATCCCCACACTGGGCATGCGGGTTGGGAATCGTAGTTCAGTGGTAAATTTTTCTGTAGGAGGCGCTGCTGCCCGCCCCTGGTGGATATCCCTTAATCGCATCTTACAACACCCTCGAGAAGAGTTACAATAGGTACCCGTTTCTATGGAATTCTATAGAAGTCGTATTTCTGTATTTTTGACGTTTCGTGTTGGCCACATTTTACGATGAAACCAATACCCACTATTGCATAAAAGCTCATCTATAGAAAAACTACGTGAGAAAAAAAATGTAATGTTTGTTTAATTAAATTATTATGTAGCTATCTCGGGTCAATTCTTTTCTCTATAGTGTCTCTTAACCTACGTCCTACTTCAGTCCATTGTAGTGTATTCGTACATTCCAAGAACATAGTAATGTACAATGTCTTTGATAGTTACATAACATTCAATAAGTTCTCTGAATGGTGCGATCCGCTCCGACCCGTGGTTTGACACCGCTGCGAGTGCTGCGACATGGCTGCGACCCACAAGCAAGCTTGCTGTGCCAGCACTGTCTAAGCTAGCACGCCTTATGTAATAGAAAGTATGCCACGGGCGGAGGGCCAGCTTCAACGCTCGCGGATTAAGTAATTGCTTTGACAAAAGTTCTGACAACCTTTCAATAACTTCCTGACATTTGAGTAAGAGACTCTGTGACCCATAGAAAAATAAATCTCTCTGACCCACAGCCTCATTACTCTATGCGGTGACATAAGCGTCCGCGTTAATGGTCAGTACGTAAAAACTTTCTCACGTAGAACACGCGTGTTGTGACTTAGTTCGCCTTCGATAATTTCTCAAAATGTCTTTAAAACAAAACACAAACGCGTTTTAAAATCGCATTCCGGAAGCCGTGTTGTGTTTTATTTTGTTTGAGTCATCCATTACTCAAACAAAACAAATGCTTAGCTTTCTTTTTCTTAAAGGCTTCTAGACGAACCTTTCCCGGCGTAATATCCGTAAACCGGGTTTAAGGAATATGCTTTCTATTTATGGGGACATTTAATTTGTGCTCAACGATGTAGTTTTACCGCAAGACTTCAATGTGTGCACATTGCTGCCCAGGCTCCACTCACCTGTCTCCGCAGTCTCGACTAGCCATCGATGTACGATAAAGTTATTTGCGAGGAACACTTTTACTTTCGCTGCGGATTGTCGTTATGTCATGAACGTCATAAAATATAACATAATGGATGCAAATGTTTTCAAATGCGTATACAAATCGCGACAAGTAACAAAATGATTTTATGAATCACGCTACAAATTGTGTGAAGTGAACGCTAAAAGCGAGGTAAGTAGGTACCTAAGTAGTGTACGACATTCGTAAGTGCCTACTGATTATAAATTCTATTTATTTTCACTTCTGTATTGTTTTGGCAGACAGGTAGGTACTTTGGTAGAAAAGAATTGACTGCTTCAAATAGGTTGCATATTCCGAGACAAGCAGCATTGCATGCATATTTAACAACTGTCCAAATATTAACATGCGTCTCACGTGAAATGTTTCAGTTCTTGCTTTCAGCAATCCGTTTATCACAGCATTCGCAGAGTCAGACAGTCACATAATTTTCATAACCTCTGCGAATATTGGCGGGAAACTGTCAATGGCGGCATTTTCCAGTAGAAAGTGTCATGGCGGTTCCATGCTTGATATAAATTGGAAATGCTTCCTCGACGCCGCACAAAAACGACGGACACAATGAACTGTGAGAATCGCTATTGAAAGAAATGTAATCTGATTTTGCAGATTAATTTGCAATCGGCGTCTGAAAGAATAGGCACTTCTAGATACAATGAAACTTTTTGTGCAGATGATAAACATGAGAAGCTATAATTTTTATTTGAATCTAACATTGTCACACAGGAATGTTTCATTGCGCTTCACAGAAATAATAAACAAGCCAACTTTACCGTTTCTGTGCCAAAAGCGTACGATAGCTTTTCCGAAGGCGTTCGAGGAATATAAAGTGTGAATCCAGAAAGTTCTGGCAGAGTGCCGAAGCTATTTGTGACGTTATTGTAAAGCCTCCAGTTTTCCCGTCCATTTGGCTCTAAGTGGTGATGGCCACCGATAACCTCTGTCCCTACAAATGCGAAGTCGTTTAAATGTCGTCAAGTAAACCACTCTGGACAGCGTGAGAAGCTTACAGAAACGGAGAATGTTGAATTGAAGGTCAATTTTGAACCTTATTGCTGACAGATTACTGACACGTCTGGTTCAGCGGTTGCTTGGGAACAAAGCCATCTAAGGATCTGCTGGCGCACATTAAATGAGTAAACAATCCGGTTGCGCAACCTGCAACAATCGGCATAGCATATTGCACAGCGGCATTGTGGTGGCTCCCAGGCGCCGGCAACCAGGCCGCCGGGTTCCCGTGAGATGCACTCTGAACTAGACCAACTATACCTATATTTGTGTATTGTCACGGAGTATCTTGAGGACCCGGAGCTTTGAATTCAAATTATTTATTTACGTAAGACCATAACATTACAGATATCTCCAAATCGTTTTCAACATTGAATAAATTCACTATCAAACTACAACACTGCAATTACAAGACTAGAAAAAGAAAAATTACAACAATAAAATTATTATGTAGGTACATAAAGAGGTCAATAAAAAGGTGAGTTTTACTCAAAACAAAAGTGAAGCATGTTTACAGCTGTATCACAAAGTATCGACTACGACAGTTTGCAGGACGAAAGCAGCTTCGGGGCAAAAAGTTTGTACGATCTGCAGATATTTGTTTCGGATAAAATCAAAATATTTTTAGGCTTATAAAATAAGCACTTAGACGAGTCAAATGTTATACAATAATTATTATCAAATAAGACTATTTTACTGTTCACATCATTTTTTGTCCACTCGTGGAAGAAGTGAAAAAGAAAGCACTAGTTCATATATCACTTATGTGTCTAATACATTTCATTTGCTTATCATACATATATGTATGTATATCATGATAATCAACACACATCAAGTACTCCAAGCCGATGATGCCGTGTGAATAGTCCAACATTATTTATTTATCCCTTTCTAATAGGATATCAATGGGATTAATCCTTTGCATATGTTGCATCTGCCTTCCTCGTTAGAACTCGGAACTGCTTCCCATGCGTCATAATATCCATCCAACACCTTTTTACCATAATTCATTCCAACGATTGGATTGTCACATCTGTCAACGGAGTTAGCACCTCATTGCCCCGACATAGGGTTACGAGTTGCCTGTCAGGTTGGGTTCAAGTCTGTTTCCGCAATGTTGTGTGGCGAGAGAGATGCATCATTTGGAGCTGCATTGATGACGACATTGACGTTTAGTGAGACATCTTTATCGGTTATTGAGCCTTCTCATTAAGACTGTGAGAAATGCTGGGAATATAAGACATTCCCTTCGACTTAGTAGACGTTTGGATACGTTCTCAATCAAACAAACAGTATTATTATCATTATTTATTAATAAATAAATAATACTAAACAAGTTACTAGACGACTGATACTTAACATAATTGATTTAATAAAATACAAAGTACCTACCTCGAAAGTATTAACGATTGAGCTCACTGCAGACTGTTGCAAAAAATTACAGGTAGCTAAACCGATCCATATCAATACCAGTCGGAAGCTTCCCCAAGACGCTAGCTGCATTGCCCTTTTGTATATTTTATATTATTTGATTGTAATTTTCTTTGTTAATGAAGAAAGATATAAATTATATCTTTCTTACTTACTATATCTATATATTTCTGGTATTATATCATATAATACCAGAAATATATAGATATAGTATGCATGAATGGTCGTATGAAATCATGATTTTCAACAAAAGCTTGCGGTACATTTGATTTCATAATCCGATACAATGGATGTCTATTATCGAGATATTGTCGACCAACACATCATGTTGTACATACTGAGAAAGTTGTGTCAAATAATTACGTAACAACTGACAGTCGACACACCTTCCATACTGTCCTAAACAGATCTTCAATAACTTTTGATGATGCACATACTACCCATTCTAAAATCCCCAAGCGGAAACCGGAAAAACCCCTGCAATGGGTGCCAAACTTAACATTTCAACTTCTTATTTCCTGGCTCGTTGATAGAAAAGATTGAAGTGAAATTTATTTCCCAAGTAATTAAAAAGTACTAAGGTGGTCTAATGGAAATAAAGCACTTTATTAATATTTGTCGTAAAAAATATCTATCTATGTAATGTATTGTATTATGTATATCAGTTATCTGGTACCCATAACACAAGCTCTACTTAGCTTGGGCTTGGGCCTAGGTAATGCTGTGTGAATTGTCCTGTCCAGCATTATTTATTTATTTATTTGTTGTGCCTGTGTTGTCACAACTTTGTCAGAAACTTGTGGTATTACGATAGAGGTTACGATAGTACCGGGACGTGACGTCACGATCACATCCCGTCTCATTTTTTGTGATTTGGAACAGCGCTCGACTAATAACTTTAATTGTTTCTGATGGAATTACATATAAGGCGCCTGTTGTGTTCTTTCGTGCTTAATAAATCAAAATCGTAGTCCGTCCGTAGTCAAGGCTCTGAGCTTTCGCGCCGATGCGTGTGACGCAATGTCCCGTCTCTATGGACCATTGTTGGCGCGTGCCGACCTGCGCGCGCGCAGCCAAACACGCCGCTAATCGATTACACGCACATTACTGAAGGTAGTACTGACGCAGATGCGGCATGAAAAGGTTCCATAAATGTTAGTTAGTCGGCATTGAATATTTTTCCATTTGGATATATTTATTAAATGTACTTACCTTAGAAGTTTGCCATTTAGTTAACTGAAAGGATCGGAAATCAACAACGTTTAGTTCTTAAAGCTTTCAAAATATGTTCATCTATAATACTCATTATCATTGCACATGTTATGAATTAAATTAGGAAGAGACGCAGTCTAATCCAGGCCTTCAGTATACGAAATATAAAAAAAAGGATCGCGCCAGCTTTTATAAATGTATCTATAAACGGGTTGGTAATAATAATAGAATACGTACAGGGTTCAACACGATTGTTACCTTATTAACTTATTGTTAATACTTAGAAGATCAGTAATAAAAATAAAAAATGTTTAAACAAAATTCTTTAAAATTTTGTTTACCAGATTAAGTTACCTTATGGACATGCACCGAGATCTTCTGACTTATTTACAAGTGATCCACCACAGAACCAAGCTATCTTATACGCCAGTTCCCGAACGTGACCGGATTTACATAATTTCATAAGAAGTGCTCATCTCCCTATCTTGTTCATCTAAATATAACTACCAATCTAAGAAAGTATCACCACACTCGGCTGAGCAGGGCGTACCTGCGAGGCACTGCTAGTACTTGGTACTGTGATAAACGCACAATAATAATTATCGCTTTACAAAGAAGCACGCATTCTTTGTAGTGCGATAATTGCGCGGTCTAATCCTGAGCTATTATGAAGATCAGGACTTTCACTTTTTATTTTACACAAGGTAGGTCGTTAACCAAAGCAATTATTAAGCGACTCGAAAAGGGGAGGTTGATATGATCGGCTTTATGTATATTTTTTTACGTATATTCGTTGATTTCTCCATCAATTTTGATTTAGAAAATTATTTCGCTTTTGTATAGAGGAGAGATGGTTCCATAAGAATTTTATTTAAAAACGGTTTAGGTATATACAGGTAATTAGGGGATTCGAAGTCAGTTCGTTTTTTTCAAAACAATCTCGTTATGGAGAGGTAATCTTGTACAAATAATGTAGGTTAAGATAATTCGATGTAATGCTTTATTAATTATTACTCGGTGTGATGAGGTAGACGTTTAAAGAAAACTAGCGGTCCGCCCCGGTTTCGCCCGGGTGAACATTTGTTTCATAAACATTTCGCGATGAACGTAGATCAAATGCATCTTTATGCACGAAAAAATTCCTTTGTACAGCTGAGGCTAATAAAGCCTGATGGTGTTGATTCGATTAAAGACAAAGCAATGCAAGTCAGTGTGAAGCGATGGTTAGCGGCAATCGGAACAGTTTGCACGCTCGGTGACCACGTACGAGTATATCTGATAACGTAAAATAAAGCTTGCGTAAAATGACCGAGCGCCTCAACGCAAATTAGATTTGAAGATACCAGACCAGAAGAATTTAGGTGGTCTTTGCTTTACGAGATACCTATTATACACTTTCCTTTACTTCGGTATAAATATAGAACTAGTGAGTGATACATTATTTTTTTATTCTTTTTTATATTTTGGGGTCTTTGAGTCATTATAATGACTATGTCAGTCTCGTATTTTAACAACAAACTGGAATTTAAAACTAAATTATATCTAAAACTAACCTTAATAATCTGCTGCGGTATGAGAGCGAAGCAAATAAGTTGCGTGAAAAACATACCGTCATCTGACGTGTACCAAAATGTGCCTACAACATGCATTTATTGTTCGTAAAGCTAAAACTTCCAGCATTTTTTTTACTTTTTGCTTGTAGGTATTATAATAATCATTTGTTTCAGACCATAGAAGAGTGACCTTATTTAACTTTTTCTACGGTCTATAGTAATGTTAACCTTAAAACTATCATACAAAGAATACAAACAGATTTCATTAATAACACGCTTTTTTGTGTTTACGGCGACGGTATAGTGATAAGTTTTTCAGTAAACCTAACCAACTTTTTAAGGTTTTTTCGATTACTTATTGTGAATTATAGAGTCATACTTTACCAATATCTCTCTCTTGTAAGTTATATTTCCTGTATTATTATTATGAGTCTTCCCACAGCTGGGCCATTTCCTAACTCCATTATTTTCCTTAAAATCGGTAAATGCCACCACGCATTACGTGACGAAACAACAATACAATGAATTAAAGACCCCACCACGCGCTGAGATAAAGATCAAGTGTAGATCCGCGAAAGTGACACGCAAAGCGATTGTCAATCTATTCGTTTGTTTGTAATTTCACCTGTTACCTGCCGCGGCTTCTGATTCGGGTTTATGGCCTCTAGTAATGGAGGCCACGTGACCCGCCTGCGGACAGAGGCCATTTGCATATCTGATCTGATCGACCATCTTGGATCTTTGCTCAAATCATTTGTAGTCTTTCCCACACTTATGCACTATAATATGTCCTCCTTACAATTTTGACCATCGACGGCTTTAGCGTATTGACTTATATGTACATGTCGTTGACGGTATTAGCGGTGGTTACCTGGTTGGACCCTAATAAATAGATAAACATAGATGTGAGAAAATTCTACTCTGTCTTCAAAATCAAATCAAACGCAGCTTGAACGTAGCTTTATTATATCTCTACGTTCACTATGAGTAGTGATTGCGACAGCTGGCTAATATTGTCCGCTCCACAGCCTAACTAGAATAACTACCCTATTAATTGCATCTCTTTATTAACGCAGCTGAAATGCAACAACATAATCTGACCAAATCATCGTCATCTTTATTAAATTACTAGGGACTGCCCGCGGTTTCGCACGCGTTGTTAGAATGTAAAGTAGGGTATATATTATTCCAGGTCCAGTTCTTTATGTGTGCAAAATTCAGCACAAACCATTCGTTTTTGCGTTTTAGGCCAAATATCTTTACAACGACACAGACTTTCACCTTCATAATTATTGTCTAGTTTCCCGCGGCTTCACACGCGTTGTATTTATCGAAGCGCTTAAAGGTTTTTTTCTATCCCATGGGAACTGGTTTATGAGATATAAGCTAGCCTATGTTTGATTCCAAACTTAGGGCTACATCGATGCAAAATTTCAGCTAAATTTATTTAGTAGTTATAGCGAAAAGAAGTAACAAGCATCCATCCATCTAAACATCCAAACTTTCGCATTTATAATATCAGTATGATAATCATTTTTGGTACATAACACAAGCTCTGCTTACTTTGGGGACAGATAATGCTGTGTGAAAGTAAATAATGCTGGACAATACACACAGCCTCGCCTAGTCCAGTAAGCGTTATTAAAAACTGAACTACCGTCGCCGTGGGAACAGCAGTGTAAAAGTAAACCGAGGGTTGCAACACTCTGCGACCACCGCAGTCACCTTGCGCGGGGAAAACTCTGTTTCGCAAACGCCACTAAAATAAGCACCCACTAAACTGAAGCCAAATGCCTACCATTAGACTAATTGCGTGTGGTGATTCGCGATGGCATGTGCTATGCGCGGGTTACTAAATGATAACTTGTTTTCGGGTAACTGACGACCTCTGTGGCGCGGTGGGCGAAGGTTCGCTTGCCCTTCGCAGAGGTCGTCAGTTCCCCGAAAACAAGTTAGCAAGAGGATTCCCGCCTCGGGACAAATGTTGGTACGATCTGCAGATATTTGTTCCGGGTGTTCTGGTTATCTATTTATAATAAAAATATCTTTCTATATAATGTATTGTATTATGTATATCAGTCATCTAGTACCCATAACACAAGCTCTGCTTAGCTTGGGTCTAGATAATGATGTGTGAATTGTCCTGTATTATTTATTTAATTTGTGAATTCATGACTTCGGACTGTCACCTGTGTGCTTATGGTGCTGACACAGAGTGAGGTATTTCTTAATATCACTATTAGGATTGAGGAGGTAGTTGATGCTAATATAAGTTTAGGGGCCGGAAATAGATGCTGTATCTATTCGAGCGACATATCTATTCTCTCGATTGATTGATTTTTTTTTTTTTTTATAATTGGTTGTGAATTGTATGCAATTGTTTTTATACTGAATTCATTCATTCGTCATTGAATGGGAAGTAAGAATTCTTAAAGATTATCTATTGAGAATTGTCTATTTTTGACATATCCCAAAATCATCCTGTCATGCCCTGAACACCACAGTGATTACCAAAAACCAAACACAGATCCAAGCTTCCTTCATCATCATCATCCTATAGTAGTCCACTGCTGGACATGCCTCCCCTGAAAAGCTCCATAGCGCCCTGCCAGCTTGTCGCATACAGCATCTGCCTGCAGTCCTTCGCAGGTCGTCATCCCACCTAGTGGGTGGGCTTCTTTCCGTAGGTGACAAACAATAATCTCTGTGTACAATTCAGTCTCTTATAATAACCATCCTTGTGTTGTTCCAGCTGGTGCCAGCGCTGCTGCTGGCCGCTCTAGCTGACGGCACCCCGCGGTACCACTACAAACGAGAAGGTGAGTTCACTCCATTACTGTTTAAACTAATGATATCAGTAGGTACTAAACACACAGTTGACCATACCTTTCTAACGAGGGAGATTTTGCCATGATCCCCAAGACTGACAGGCGTATAGGTGATCGCAGTAAATGTGTTAATTGAACATAGATGGAAGCCGCTGTCCTGCCTTTAGTAGGTTCCCTTATTCCTACAACTTCCCCGGGCTGAGTTTGACAATCTCGATCGACTATAATTATCAATTCTTACACTGCAACCGCCACGGCCTGTTTCAATGAGACACACATGAAAACACTTGAGCTATCTGCAGACTATTGATAATCTAGAGGTAGCTCAACTGATCCAAAATAGTATAAATAAATTCCAATAGGAAGCGTCCCAGACGATTGCATGTTCCGCTGTATGGCATAGCTGGATGATGCGCTGCCAATGTTCACATTTTTATAAAAAACCTAGTCACTTCATTTCTAACTCATTATTTATTGTCATTTTCTAAATGCTATTAATTCTCTACTAGTTTAATAAACTAATTAAATTAAATTAAAATCTTAGGTACATAAATAAGAGCTTTCAGACGTGTCTGAAAGCTGAGTCTGAAGCTTGAATATTAACATAACATATTACAAAAGTACTTGTACACTTGTAGGATTGATAGACGAGGCTTTGTATAGAACTTGACAGACATTGATTGAATAATCTTGCTCAAATATTAAACATTTACCAAAGTCCCTAAAGCATTGCCGCCAGAATAGATTATCGTCATTCAACATTTTCACATGTCTTTGTTTATTTTGTAGCCCCGCTGAGCTCGTCATACCTTCCACCATCAAGTGGAGGTGGTCATGGCGGCGGCGGCGGCGGCCACGGCGGTCACGGCGGCGGCGGCGGTGGCGGCCACGGCGGTCACGGCGGCGGCGGCGGCGGTTTCGGCGGTGGTGGCCACGGCGGTGGCGGCGGCGGTTTTGGTGGTGGTGGCCACGGAGGCAGCAGCTTCGGAGGCGGCCATGGTGGTGGCGGCGGCGGTTTTGGCGGCGGCCACGGCGGCGGCAGTCCTTCCTCCAGCTATGGCGCTCCTAAGCCTTCCAGTAGCTACGGGGCTCCCAAACCCTCATCAAGTTACGGACCTCCTAAACCCAGCTACGGGCCGCCTAAACCCAGCTACGGGCCTCCTCCTAAGCCATCAAGCTCATATGGAGCCCCGGCACCTTCCAGCAGCTATGGTGCCCCAGCACCCTCCAGTAGCTACGGTGCTCCCGCCCCGTCCAGTTCCTACGGCGCCCCAGCACCATCCAGCTCCTACGGAGCCCCGCCCAAGCCATCATCGAGCTACGGTGCTCCTGCCCCGAAACCCTCCTCCAGCTACGGTGCTCCCAAACCCTCCAGCTCTTACGGAGCCCCCGCTAGACCACCGGCGACTAGCTACGGAGTGCCCACTGGACCTTCGACCACCTACGGAGCTCCGGCACCGAAGCCATCGTCCTCGTACGGAGCGCCCGCGCCATCGAGTTCGTACGGCGCCCCGGCCCCTTCCAGTTCGTACGGTGCCCCGGCCCCATCTAGCTCTTACGGAGCACCAGCCCCGTCCAGTTCCTACGGCGCCCCGTCCTCGGGCGGACACGGCGGTGGCTCCTCCGGGGGTCATGGCGGCGGCGGCTCATCGGGACACGGAAGCAGCGGCTTCGGAGGTAGCGGATTTGGTGGAAGCAGCTTCGGCAGCAGTGGCAGTGGCTTCAGCAGCAGTGGTTTCGGAAGCAGCGGCCCGTCCAGCTCATATGGTGCCCCGGCGGCGCCCTCCAGCTCATATGGTGCCCCAGCGGCACCCTCCAGCAGTTACGGCGCCCCCGCTGCGCCCTCCAGTAGCTACGGCGCCCCTGCTGCGCCCTCGAGCAGTTACGGCGCTCCCAGCTCCGGTGGCTTCTCTTCCGGTGGACATTCTAGCTCTGGGTTCTCTTCAAGTGGATTTGGAGGAGGATTCTCATCAGGGGGTGGTCACTCATCAGGCGGAGGACACTCATCAGGCGGAGGACACTCATCAGGCGGAGGACACTCATCAGGCGGAGGACACTCATCAGGAGGCGGCGGCGGCGGTGGATACTCCTCTGGCGGTGGTGGCGGCGGTGGCTACTCATCAGGAGGAGGCGGTGGCTACTCGTCTGGAGGCTCTAGCGGAGGATTCTCATCCGGTGGATCCGGTGGACACGGCGGTGGTTTCTCGTCAGGAGGATCCAGCGGAGGTTTCTCATCTGGTGGCGGCTCTGGGGGCTACTCCTCCGGTGGTGGTGGTGGCTACTCGTCAGGTGGATCAGGAAGCTTCTCGTCAGGACACGGCTCCGGAGGCGGAGTGCCGGCCACCATCAGCCAAGGCTACGACTCCAACGGCGGCTACAAGTACTAGACACCATCTAGGCTCACTGTAGGCTCGTGTACTATCTATACCAGTAGTCAATATGGAAGGATTACCATACCAACTGTGATTGTAATAACTCGAAGAATAGGATAGGTGTTCTCGTAGCTGTAAAATGCTAATATTAAGAAAAAGAATGCTGAATTTTCACGGTCTAAAAGTAAGAGGTAAAATTGTGTATTTAATGCGTGGAACTTGAATATCTCCGTCACGATTACTGTTAGGAACCAACAACGAAAGTATTAATTATTTAATGTACAAAATTAGTATAAGTGCAAGTAAAAGTATTTTTTTATTAATAAAAAAATGTAAATAATGTTTCCATGTTGTTTATATAAAAGACCTAATTACCCATACCTGCAATCATAGAACCTCATAGGGTAGTTAAAAGAAAGTCAATAACATGCTATATACTTTATTTAGTCACAGGAGCAACCGTAGAGTTCACAACATTACACATTAATATATATTTCACATCTTCAAAATATTCAACAAGAACTAGGAGTAAGTCAATAATCTACTAACTAACAGTGGGACGGCGCTCCCTTGTACAATATCTACAACAAACTCAACATTCATTTAATATTTATTCAAATGCAATAAGAAAACGATTAACTGTGAATCTCCTTTAAGGAGCATTCAAATTATTACATGACTTTATATAATTTTTAAGTAGCTAAGCTACAACGAAACAAATTCTCTACGAATATAATCACAAGTAACTTCACACAATAACAAGACTAATATAATAGAATAGATATTTAAACAGTATAGTGTTTACATAGACTCTCGTTATAGAAGGAAACGCCATCGAAAGAACAACAACATTCCTAAAGCTACTCTTAAACATATTGATATGTACCATTTGCACACTAGTCTCTAGTTTAAAGATATGTCACGAAGACTTGATATGTATCGAGTTACTTATAGTCTTAGGAAATTACAGGCAAGTTATATATTACGTTATACGCAAAATAAATTACGATCGTAGACAACGCATATCAAATATCTCAAAATATGAGTAAGGTACAGAGAGATATGTTCAGTTTCAAATCCTAAACACTCGTATAAGGATGTGTAGTGTTTCAAAAAGCTTGATTGGACTAACAAGATTACTTCATAGTTTATAGACAAGATACTCGGGGGAGTTACTTCACACATGAACAATCTGATTAAAATCTATTTACTTTAACATTTAGACGATTAACATTGATCGGGGAAACGTGCTATCTGTGTCTAGTTCAGTTTAACTTCTTGGCGGTTTATAAACAGCTTCTAAGTTAGGCCTGTCTCGACAGATGTGAACACACGAATAGCACGGACCAACACGAATGTACACACGAACAAGATAACACCAACGAGATAATCATATATTTTCAGGCAAAATATTATCCTAATAACTGATTTCAAATCGCTTAAAATACTAAGATTCGAAATAAATTAAAAGTTTATCTGAAATAATAACAGCCGTAATTGTACGTACAAAGTTCTTTAAAAGCTCTAAATGTATCTTTATTATTTGAAAATAACATTTAATTTCCTTTTGTTTAGATACAGTAGACTACAAGCTCAATGGCTCACACGATTTGTGTTCTATACATTTAAATGAATTAGTATTATGTATATTCGTTAATCCCACAAGTGTCTATACGCAAAGCTCGGCTAAAAAGCAAGTTGCGTTTTCATTTTCGCTTTACACAATGTATATAATATAGGTGTCTATAAATTTTATACATATTTATACGTGTTATAATATTTACTTGCATCTAATGCTTCGCAGAATCTTTTCAGTGACCTCTTCAAATAATGTAAATGTAAAATATATCTTTATTTATGTATATTTTTGGTCACGCGGTTTAGTTTAAATACATTTGATATGTATATAATCGACATAAAGTCTACAGCCACGCACACAGTGAGCTACTAAGCACTTGTCATTACAGTGCATTTTCTATATATTAATTGACATAAATAAGGAATCTTCTCAATATAAATAATATACAATAGATATACATAAATAGTTCCTAAACACAATATTTAATTCACATTTTGATATGTATGAGTTTCATTACAATTCGTTTCTAATCTACTATATTTTATACATTCACTATAAATATAATCGATTGCTTCCCACTCCTTCACTTTTCGTCCAAAATCCCGCATCGACCTGGTTATTTCGTCATTGATATCTGAAGCTTTAACATTACAAAAGTGTTCTGTGGAAGAAACTGTTTGAGCATAGTCGTCGCAATTCTATAGCCTGGGCTCTCATTCTACTAAATTAATCACTTCGCCATAATGGTATCCTCGTAAACACATCTATAGTTTTCTCGAGTTTCTTTCATCTATAGACGATTCCGCGACGATTCTACTGTCATAGTAATGTGATTAATTAGCAGAAGGAATTTAACAGAAAGAATTTATTTCGATGTGATATACCATAGTAAAATCTTCGTAAAATATGCTGGTCATCAAAAAACTCCACCCTTTGAGATGACCTAGTAGATTTTTTGATGGACAGTGTACGTTTGTGCTTAGAAGGCCGTCTGCTTGCCGAAGGTCTGTAGCGGGGTGGAGGGGAAGAGGGGGGTGGGTCCGTCGTTGGGGTCGTCGAGGTCGTCGTCCTCTAGCGCGGGGTTGATGCGACCAGCTCGCTCGTCGGGTCCGACCAGCGTGGCGGCGGCGCCGTACAGCCGCCCTGGTACTCCGCCCAGCACTGACATCTGTTCTCCAGCCTCCGAGGGCTCGTCCACACGACCCATGTCTTCGGGGATGTTCACCACGCAGTTGAAGTAGTCGGACTCAGGGCTTAGGTAGCCGTTGTTGAAGAGGAACCTGCGGTTTAAACTTACATGTAAATGAAAGTCAAAACATAAATAATCATTAATGGTGAACGTGAAAATTTTGCACAAAATCATAGCCCCAGGGGTGTATTGTAATAAGTTAAATAGTATATTGGAACAAATATTTGCAGATCATTTGGATCGACGAAAATACAAAAATTTGTACCGACGAAAATAGAACAGGAAACCTGCCTCAACTCTCTCTCTCTCTCTCTCTCTCTCTCTTAGCTTTGGGCTTGATGATGCTGTGTGGATTTTCCAGCATTATTTATTTATAACTTGACCTTTCGCCTACTGCGCCACAGAGGTTGTCCAGAAAAGTGACAGCAATAAACAATTTATACAAGACTACAGCTTATTTATTTGGTAAATTAATTGTACTTGTATCACAAAATCCTCAACTTAGTAATGGTTGAAACATCGCGAGTAGCCGATTCACCTCGTAACCTTATCTCCTAACTGACCTAATTCGACCTCTCTAATACCTTTCAAATAAACTCTAGGCCCCGAGCGATGCGTTATCTATACATATATAAAACAACAGGTGACATTGCGCAAGCGTCGCGACTTTCCAACGCATCGTCTGTCCGTCTGTCACGACCGCCATTACTGCAATAATGAAGCTCAAATGTCTCTTTCTTGTTTCCGGAAGACGTGTGTGATTATTTCTATTGAGTTTCTTAGATTTTATGTGTGTCGAGTTTATGTTTACTGGCATAACACAAAAAGCTTTGTTTCCTGTCAACTGTGATGTTGACAGGCAACAAAGTTATTAGTAGTTTTATTATTTAACTAAAAAAGTGCTTTTACCCTTACACTTGAATCTTGGACACGCCAAAAATATCACATTAGATAAATAAAACTAGGAAATAGAATGGCCTCTTTGATTTCACTTCATTCAATGAACAACAACAAGAAACCTATACCCTGTTAGGTCGTTACTTTTCGAGTTGAAGAAAACGAAATCGCGAAACATGCCATAAAGTAAAATATTCAAAAGTAAAACAGTTGTAGTAATTTGAGCCGGGCTTTGAATATTTGATGGAAGCGACCCGCGGGGTTTCTTTCTCAAATTATAAGACTGTCTGAAAACCTCTGAATTGAGATTTCTTCTGAAAGTTGTTCAGTAAAATCTGACCTTGTAGGTAAGTCGGGGTGGTCAAACCGCCCCCGGCGGGCTTAGAAATTATTCCAAGTAAAGCTTTGCTCAAGTAATGAAAAGGTACATTAATGTTAATAAGTGAAAATTTGGTACTGAAATAATTAATAACGGTTTCTTTGGGATAAGTACTGCCGTATTTTACTTCCAGTTCTTTGTCTATAATCTTCGTAACTACGAGTCTGTTGATATAAGTATGATGAAGATAATCTATATACTATACTAATATTATAAAGAGGAAATGTTGGATTTTTTGTTTGTTTGTTTGTATTGAATAGGCACCGAAACTAATGGACCTATTTGAAAAATTCTTTCACCATTGGGAAGCTACACTATCCCCTGTGAACATAGGCTATATTATATTTTCAAAAAAGTTAGGGATCCTTACTAAAACTCCAATAATGTAACCCAAGGTGTTAAAAATCCCCTAATAAAGAGAAATTCGAGTTTAACGCGGGTGATAGCGCTGGGAACAGCTAGTTGAAGATAAAGAAATGATTGTTTTGCCATAATTAAGACAACAGATGGGTGTGATTGAATAGAACCCATGTTGGGTAACATGGGTTCTGTTCAATCACACCCATCTTTATACGAACCATGTTTATACAAACCTTAAAATCGAATGAACCTGCATCGATGGTATCCCCATAACCCCTCTGTTAAGTTGAACCCAATTAATCGAGCTTCAATTTCTCGGTAAAAGTTATATGAAAAACAAAACCTTACGTATTAGGTAAAAGAAGTGATTCAAATGCATTATACTATTTATTTATACAAACATTTATGTATCAGACGAGTGTGAGCACCAACACTATAGTGGTTTAATGGTGCAACATTGATAAACACATGTACAAACAAACTTTATATTCTATTCTGTTTAAGTAACTCAGAATAGCTAAAGTACATAAGTACACAAAAATGAAAGGATAGATAGACGATCTCTAACGCAGGAGGTTGCGGGTTCGATTTGCCTCCGGACAATCGCCGCGGGACAATTGTTTGTACGATCTGCAGACATTTGTTCCGGGTGTTCTGGTCGTTATCTATGTAAAATAAAAAATATCTGCCTATGTAAGTAATCTATTATATTAAGTATATTTGCCATCTAGTACCCGTAACACAAGCTCTGGCTTAGCTTGGAGCTAGATGCTGTGTGGATTGTCCAGCATTGTTTATAATATTTATTTATAATAAAACTTACACAGAAAGCCATGAGACGAACGCCAGCGTGAAGAGACTGAGCGTCATCGCCAACGTGCGGAAGGGAAACAGCTGGACCTCAGTCACGGGGTCCCAGCCAGGGAAGTGGATGAGCGGCGGCAGACCCAGCATCTTCTCGCCTCCGGAGAGCCGCACCAGCAGCGCCACGATGTAGGCGGCCAGCGAGCCGTACGTGTTGCAGTGGTGCTTGAAGTGGACCACCATCAGGAGTTGTGGGAATAGGATCACGTAGACTAGGTCGGAGCACATTGACCTGAATGAATTTATGGAATAATTTTAGATTTTTGTAGGTACTGAGATGAATACCTACTTAAAATATTTACTGAGTCGGTTTAATGAGGCCGCACACCAGGGCTCATCAATTTTTTTTTGTAAATTAATGTAATTAATAGAATTAATTCTAGTATTCAGAATGACACATTTTGACACCAACACAACCATGATACTATTTTACATATTTTACATTTATCCTCAAGACATTGCAGTCAATGTCTTGAGGACGCTTCCAATTTGGGTTCTTTGTAGAGAAAGGACAATATTGTACCTCCTCACCAATAATAAATAAACTACTAACTCACAATACAGTAATCTGTAGAGATGAGCTAGCTAAAATGCGAGCCAGTCTCCGCTCCGGGCTTCCCGTGTATTTCAATCAGGGGGATGAAGCCGGCGGGCGGATCATATTCCAATTACCTGCCCCGTTTCATCCCGGGGCAAGGGTTTTCTATATTGTGTTTGCATAAGTTTTATCTTGCTTGTTCATTTCATTTTAAATAAAAGATTGAGTTAAGTATCATGTGATTGGAAATATCGTTCGACTATCGACAACTAAGGTTAATTTAATTTCAAAAGAACTTGGAATATACTATGTGGTAGGGGTAAAAGTAGCAAAAAACTATTTTTTAGCTATCTCGGTATCTGAATTCCAAAAACGACAGCACGAATTGCTCTTTCATGTCCAATAATTTGGATGGACCACTCAGATCTTCCATGAATTCGCAATTATCCCAGCGTGCGTTGTGCAATCGATAATCGTCCTTAATGACGTCGCCGTGATATCTTCAATACCTACCACCAGGTAGGTACCTCACTATTGCACACCGCCATTACTCTCGCTCCCGGTACACAGGACCCATTAAATTGTGATTATTTGTCTGTCAGTCTCAAGAGTCTATAGACACTTGACTACTTCGCAAGTTCGATAAGTCAAGTCCCACTCTAGTTTTATCACGATTACGTCATATCCATCCAGATCCACTCACAAATTCTAGACAGTCTTACATTCATCATCAACTTCATCACCATCAACCTATAGTAGTCCACGGCTGGACATAGGCCTCCCCTATTGAGCGCCATAGCGCCCTGTTTGTTTTGTTTGTTTTAGTTTGCCGCATCAAGCATTTAATTATGACATGGCATAGTATCATAGTCGTCGTCTTACGTTACACCATCTAAATAAACCCAGTTCTACCCCATAAAGCCTGACCTCATAGATTCTTTAGGGTTCTGTTGCGACACGTATACCTGATGCTAATCGTGGCAACACTTTATGACCTAGGTGTAATAGCACGTGTCTTAATAGCCCATCATTTCATAACGGTATGTGTCGATTATCGGCCATTGTGAGATTATTAGGGAATGTCAGTTCGACCTCGCTCTAAACGTTCGCACCTTACGCATGGTTAGCCGGATTGGGGCGATTCATATCGTGCAGCGAATGTCCTTTTATTGCAAATGATCCTTTAATAGATGTGCGTAAATTATCTTCTGTGAAGTTTGTCGATTTGCATTGCAATTTTGGTGCAACAAAAAACTATTTCTTGTTGAAAATAAGTGATTCGCGGGGGTCTTTTAGGATAGGCTCTTTAGCCTAATTTAGACCATTCATTTGCAATGTTATGTAGGTAGTTCATAAATATGAGACACAATTGTACGTAATAGACTATAATAATATACAAATTTTAAGTACTTGTTTAGGAAGTAGGTCAATTGACTGGAATAACGTTGCAGAGGAATAATGGTTATTCAGTAATACCTTATAAATGCTGTCTAATATTAATAAAAGTTATCGTGATGACGACCACCAAGTAGATGCTACTTATACTACGGATACTACGTAGTCCGTTAGTATCCAAGTTTCAGCTTAATCATGTACATCGACAATGAAAACTTATGGAGTACTAACCAGAGTCCATAAATAGAGGGTATAGTGAGCGCCATGACGGTGGCAAGTGCGCCCACCACGAGGATGCCCACTCGCATCACCCAGATGATCTCCATCTCGCTCGCACGCTGCCGGAATATCAGCTTGTACACGTTCCTACGGAGAAATAGGATCAATGAACAAACACTTTATTTAGAACAAGCAAACAAAGTATAGAAACTTGCTATCTTTGAATGATTTAACGACAAAACAATGTAATATCCAAAACGTTGAATTCTGTGCTTACAATCTAAACTTGACTACGGCCATACGGTATTCCATCATCACCAACATCATCAGCCTATATTATTTCACTGTTGGACATAGGCCTCCCCCAATTAGCGCTATAGCGCCGTAGCGTCATACGGTATTTACCTACTCACTAAAATAACAAAATTTCCATTTATGATCGAACTCCGAGATTATATTTGATTACATTATTGAATTATATTTATCAAAAACTGAAAAATCACAGGCTCAAAGGAAATGTAAACAAGGGCTCATATTTAAATAAACCCAAACATAAACAAAAATTGCAGTCAGAAAAACCCACCTGGCAAACATAGAAGAGGCACTAAGCACGCTGGAGTCCGCCGAAGACATGACGGCAGCGGACACGGCTCCGAGCCCGAAGAAGGACACGAAGTCTGGCGTCAGGTGCTGGAGCACCAGCGGCAGGATCATGGACGTCTGGTCGGAGGTTAGCTCGCCTTCCGGAGTCAGGTCGCCGCGGTAGTCCGTCTCGTTCCATGCTAGGGAACAGAATTACACATATTAACTGCCGCGTTTTTCGGAAAATCTGGCGTATCCTCATAATATGATGCCCGAGACACCGTGGCTAGGCTGTCATGATGGCTTATTCTAGTTTTCCCCCTTGACAGATCCACCTTGAGGGGTAAAATAGGAATCCAAAAAAAAATTCCCTTTTAATCCTGCTGGTTAGGTTTGAGCTAATTAGGGTAGTGTTCCTAATAATCCCTAAGATAATCGGCCAATTACAATTTGTTGCTTACGTAAACGCGCTTCTCAGGCAAACTACATACATGTATGTTATGAACAAAAAGAGTTTAATTTGACAGCCTGTATAAGCTGGGTAGTATAGGTACCTGTTCCCTTGGCGATGGCTCCGATGAGCACGGGCGGGATGGCCATCAACAGACACCCGAAGGCCGCCACGTAGGACAGCAGCTGCGCGCGCCCAGCTGTCTTGCTGCTCAGCACGCGTTGGAAATACACCTAACACAAAGAAGGTCCACTCTATCAATGCCCTACGCATTTCTCCCAAAGTACCGGGTCACAATATGAGGATCATCGAGGAAATAAGAAACATATTATTATTATTATGTGTTTCTCATTTCCTCCATGATCCTCCTTCACGAACTCGGGTAATATTGTGATCCGGTCCTTTGGGAGGCCTGTGTATTGCAAAGGAAAATTAAAAATTAAAAAGCAAGTGAATGTAATGAGTGGACTGGGTAATCGGGTTATAGAGGAAAGCACAGACTTATTATTATAAAAATATCATATCATATTTAGCAAAATTGATGGACGGATATAGATATACTTAAACGATTTTTATGCTTAGGTTCCTACATAAAGCTAATAAGACGCTGAAGGATAATTGAAAATTTCGTAATGCCATTGTCACAATTGAATGTCCTGTGGTTCATGTGACGGTATGATATCCATTGACTGTGTTTTGGCACAACCGAAGGATCAAATTTAAAAAAATATTTTCCATCACTTTTCGTCCAAAGCTTTTTGAGTTATCCATTATTTTGGCACAGTTTCTGCGCCATGATCACGGAATAACTGAAGGCTATGTTATGTTATGTATCTTATGGATATGTTACGTTCTCACCTGCCAAGGAATCCCTCCAAATACGAGCAGCAGTCCGTAATCAACATAGAACCAGTAGTAATCAGGGTCAACGTGTCCGATCCAGTCGACCTCCATGGACGAGAGAGGCTTCACGTGCTCGTTGGCCCACGCGAACGGAATGCACATCCAGAGGCCAATGAAGATGCAGAAGAGCTGGATCACGTCGGTGTAGGCCACGGAGTACAGGCCTCCGAACAGCGTGTAGAATACTGCTACACATGCGCTGAAGATCACCGATGTCTTCTGGTCCATGTCGATGATGACTGCTAATGTCGCGCCTGGTAAAAAACATATTTATTTAAAACATGTATGTACTACATCTATTCTAACGGGCACACCCAATGCAATAGAGTACATTTTTATATCTAAATTTAAAAATCATAACATGTATGTATATATTACAGAAAAACAAAACAAAAAATCGTCAGCATTCATTAAATTTACATTTTAAAATCAGATCAATAATAATAGATTTGCCAATCAATAATAAAGTTTTTATATACGGGCCATCGTTTTTAAAAAGCCATTAATTAATACATTCTACCGCCATTCCCTCTCACGAAAAAGCTTCTTTAATTTATGATAATACATTTTATATACGTAGTGAAGTACCCACTTGTGACTGGTCTACGTGCTAAAATGAAAAAGGGCGAACAAGGCTCATCAAAAAAACATAAATAATTCTGGTCAATCCACACAGCATCATCCAACCCCAAAATAAAAGACTTCTGAAACTATCATGGTTATTAACACTAAAGTCATTTAAAACGGGATATTTACCATGATTTGATTTTTGAGTTTTCCAATATTTCGGCACAGTTTCATGCGCCATGATCACGGAATAACTAAAATATTGGAAAACTCAAAAATCTAATCATGGTAAATATCCCGTTTTAAATAACTTTAGTGCAAAATAAAAGAGTTCACGATGCGTTGCGATCGGGCGCGTCTTTTGCGAGAAGAAATAATTGAGCTTTTATAACAATCAAGTGCCAAAAAATTTCTGTGATTTTGTTTACTTTGTTGAATCCAAAATATGTAGTACATCATAAACAGCGGAACCAGAACTCCTAACCACGTTATGGCGTCAGAATACGATCAGCCCATCAAGAGTTACGAGCTCGTTAACCTCCGAGGCCTGTGTACCCTCCCGGAATTACGCGATTTGCAAGACAAGGGTCGCGAAGGTCATCATATAATAACGTAAAACGGATTTCATGTTTCCATTTGGCATATTCATTCAGGGATACACAATAAGTCACTTAGAATTTCGATCAACCTTCGTACCTTCGTCAGAGGTTTTGAATTTTTATCTACCAGCGATATCATTATATAAAAAGTAATGGAGGAAAATCTGATAGAATGAAAGTGGAATTGTATTTTTAAGGTAAAATATACGAGTCTCGCATAGGTACTATGAATATTTTATGATTTGATTCTCAAAGAGATTGTGCTTTGTAGAGTTTTTAGAGGTCGAAGTCGAATTAAAAAGGTATCAAAACAGAGTGCGCTCATGGGCTTAAGCCCCGGGTGACCCCGGAAGGGCGACGAACGAATCTCCAACGAAATGGGTCCCAATTTATTACGCGAACGTAGTACATTTTGTACTCTGTTTTTATGACACCCTACGAGCAACGGTCCCTTCGGAGAGCCCTTGAGAAATACTTTACGAGTCGACTGTAAAATCTGTAAGTATCTCTCTGTAGTATCTGTAAGGATCTGTAGGTTAGTCACGATTATTGTCAAAAAGCGTGATTTTTGTGGGCGAAAATAATAACCGCAGAAACCACGACGGCGCAGACGTAGATCTATTGACTTTTAATACTGTAATGGGTTCAACGGAAGGTTTGTTCCGTCTGAATTTTCCTCTCATATGCCACAATCAGCCCCATTACCTGGCGGCGGGCGGGTCCGCAATCGAACTGATCATAATTTATTCATAGCCGTGAACCTCGCCGTCCTGTTTCTGTATCAACTGAGGGGACAAACGATCTTACTATAGCTAGACCTGTATAGGTAGTGTCTATCTGTCTGGAGCATTTCGGGTATATTGGTCGTATCGATTTATTTCGTAGGTCAGTGAAGGTTTAATGTTGACAGGATCAAACAATATATGTTGATGATTTTCGAATTTCGCGGTTGACAGTTTATGATAATGATTTATTTCTCAGAATAATTTCAATATTTCGATTACTGGGAACATTGATTTAACTTATTTTCGATTGAATTTCCTTTCATCTTTAATGTGTTCTCGTTGGAAGTTTGACATTATCCAACTTTTCAACCATGTCTTAATCCATCAACGAAGTTATAATACAATGTCAAAAGAATTAAATAATAAATTTGACACACTCACAATATATTGAGACACTAACTATACTCTCACAAATTGAGACGCACTATTAATTACAGTCCTGCGATGATCAAAGAGGCCACAGTCTATAGATACAGCTTGTACTATTTAACCATCGTTATGGGTCTGGGCGTCGTTTACAAACTAAGCAATTAGCTAATAACATGAATGTTATTTTCCCGCGAAGAACCGACGGCCGCTGGGGCAAACGTGTTCTTGAGTGGAGACCACTACTCGGTAAACGTAGTGTAGGACGCCATCCGACCAGGTGGGATGACGACCTGCGAAAGACTGCAGGTAGATGCTGGATGCGTCAAGCTGAAGACAAGGCGCTATGGCGCTCATTGGGGGAGGCCTATGTCCAGCAGTGGACTTATATAGGCTGATGATGATGAATGTTATTTTAGTTTAGACGTACCCGACGGGGTTTTGTCAAAATCTTACGCAGAGGGGTGTACTACAAAGAGCTCTCTAGCACAACTTCCTACCCTATATTATAAACGGTAATTTTTATGATTATACATATATACGTATTTATTATCAATGATCTCTAAAACTTCGTAATCAAATCCAGAAATGAAAAGAAAGACAATCTTTTTCTTTACATTGAAAAAACGATATTATTGGATCGCTCAATATAAATAATTTTAAAAGTTATTCTGTCTGTTGTTGTTGGTTCGTAGAACATAATAGAACTAAAATAAAAGGATTTTTATCCAAGAGTTGCGTGTAAAGCTGCGGGCGGAAAGCGATCAAATATATTGGTGATATGAGGCAAATGTCAAAAAAATATAAATGCCAGGTTCGAAGTTATGGCACAGAATAACTATGATAGTACTACAGTTATGAGTCGGTCTCAATAGTGAGTAGGGTCTAACAGGAGCGTCACACACGATGTCGTGGTGAAGGTTCACAGGCGATTTACAAGTTATATAAATAATATCAAAACAGAATAAAAATGGCATTTATACGTCTCCAAATGATAATTTAGTGTCTCTACTAACAATTTAACACATTTGAAATATTAGAGCCAGTTCGGCGTTTTATTTTACGTTTCAGAATATCTTTCACCACCTACGAAAGGAATTAATGAACAAATTGATAAACAAAATAATAATTTTCTTCTGAACACATTATATGAATTAGCTATTGAACGACCACAACCTATGTACGTACATATCAACCTAAGAACCCTATTCTCATATAAGTAACTTTATATAATTTGTCTTTTTGAGAATACATACCTAAATATAAAAATTAAATTAAAGCAGATTGTTGGTACAATAGACGGTATTATCGCTGAAAGCGATATTTTACCAGGCAGCCTCGGTTGATCAATAAACTCTATAATAACTTACCAAGTGCGGCGAGGATGCCGGCCGCCCAGAACACCTCTCCACAGAGGGCGGGCAGGAACAGCAGCCCGCCCATGCGGCTGCCGAACAGGTCTTGCAGCGGATCCAGCATCGTCACGTACCCCTGCCGCCGCATAGGGTTCGCGAAGAATATACCACCTGGGAAAGAACGACAATTTATTACGATTTGCCAAAATGTGCCGGAGATAGACCATTTATTGTCCATCTATAGTCCACTTCACATAAGAAGCGTTCTCAGAAAAATCTATTTCAATTCTACTGTCAACAACATTATAAATTGACTTCTTAAGTACTGGAATCGTTTAAGAACAGAAAACCATTAATAAACATTTATAAAAGCTTGTGAATTGAGGGTAGTCGTGAATACTACCGTCAATTCTCGGCTGTAACGAGTACATCCAGTCGCCCCGTGAACGCGATAGAAACATAGGGGAAAATAAAACAAAAGGTACGCGATAATTACCTGATAAATCAAAATAAATATCTCAAATAAGTTATCAAATCGCGAAAGTTTAAAGAGTTGTAAACAGCTGTGATTCCATTTTATTAAATTGATAATGTGTGAATAGATATAACAAAATCGATGTTTCTAGATACGCTTCGTGGAACCACAATAGAAAGTCTGTAGGTCATCTTCGACGGTTACTGTTTTTAGGTCTTACTGTTACTGTTTTTCGGTCTTTTTCTGTGCCTAAAATAAAATGATTTCATTTTATTTATTATTAATTTGTTTATTAGGGAGGAGTCTTACCGAAGACCAGCGAGAGCGCGTACCCGAAGGGCGCCTGGCACCACACCAGCCCCGACGTGTAGATAGCCTCCGCGGTGCCGTTGATGTAGCCCCCGCCCACCCATGTTGCTGCAACAAAACACAACCACTGTACCTTACTGCCACAACATTAACCTATGAGGGTTTATTTTTTTAATTCATATAATTTATTATTATTTTATGCATACATCTAATAGTTCTTAGGTGTAGCATCTTAGTGGGTGCACAATGCATAAAAACCCTGTCAGGGCACAACAAATGTTGGTTTCGTTCCTGTTAGATTGTTAACTTTACATACATATGTATTTCATATTTAATATTTACATAATAAATTAATTAATATAGGAATGATATTTATAAATATGTATTGGTTAAATAATAATTTTATTGGATAAGAATAAGTTTTAAATCTATTAAAACGATCACAAATTAATGTCAGATCAATAATAATAATTATTATTATGTCTCTCATTTACCATGTTCTCGGGCCATAAAGTGACCCGGTCCAAGAAGAAGAAGTCCAAAAAGCCAACAGGCTCCGGCCCCACGCAAGCCTTCCAAGGGCCTCTGTGCTGTTGTACAGAGGCCCTTTGAGAAGTTAATCTAAAGGCGATGGCTACACATAGCGGGTATCATCCTCGGGTGCACAATATGATACACCCAAAGATGGTATCCGCCAGATGTAGAGACTGTTGCAAAGAAAAATGATTATTAATATTATTATTATATTTTATAAATAAATAAATAATGCTGGACTCACAAAATGAGTTAGTGGCGATTCGCCATCGTAGTGATTCGTCATCGCAAAAAAAGTAGTGGTGATTTGCTTTTTTTTGTGATTTGTTTTGATTTGGTGAGGTTATGTAAATTTTATCTACATATGTCTAGTTAGATCATGTTAAAGCTTTGTCATAAACCAGTAGGTATGCTTAGAGTGTACAATATGTAGTAGGTGGAGCAGCTGAGTGGAATCAGGTCATGTAGATACGTGAATGAGTTATATTCCTATTTCCCCGCTGATAAAAATATACTAGTATATGACCAGCTGTGATTTACTCATGACTTAGCAAGTCCTTATCTAGGTCTAATCTGAAACATAAATCATTATATCCGCAGCATCATCGGTTAACTTTGACATAATAATTAAATCGTTCGATTATCATAGAGTTGACGACCTCTGTGGCGCGGTTGGCGAAGGTCCGCCTGCGACTATTGTGTGTATGATCTGCAGATATTTGTTCCGGGTGTTCTGGTCGTTATCTTTGTATAATAAAAATATCTATCTGTGTATTTATTGTATTAAGTATTATCAGTCATCTAGTACCTACCCATAATACAAGCTGTGCTTAACTTCGGGCTAGATGATGCTGTGTGGATTGTCCAGCATTATTTATTTATTACTTAGCAAGACCTCATGTAGGTCTAATCTGAAAGATAATCATACGATCGCAGCATCATTGGTTAACTTTGACATAATAATTTAATCGTCCGATTATCATAGAGTTAATACGACAAGCAATCAAACAAATGACAAGCTAACAGCATGATTAAAAGCGTGACGAGTGGAGCGATAACAACCATGCAAAGTAATGAAATGGCGAGGGCGGGCGGCGGTGCCTGCGGGGCGGCTGTTCACGTGCAGGAGTAGTAATTATAATGAGTTCTACTATGAATGTAAATTAATTCATGCTCCTGACCCTTTCTGCTACTTTATAAACTATCTTTTACACGAACAAGACATGCAAATAGCAAGTGAGTGAATATAACCCCCCCCCCCCCCCCCCTCCAATATACCCCCGCCCACCCGACAAGTTGTGAAAACCAGTCCAGAAAAAAGTAAGTAAGAGTGAATATAATACCTGTCATAGTGAAGATCCCCACGAAGAGCCCTATGGAGCGTCCTGCCAGCATGACCTCCTCCTCGGAGTTCTCCCCCTCGGGCTTCTTCCGCCCCGCCCAGATGCCCACGGCCAGGATCAGCACGTAGAACAGGATGATGGAGATCACCCCGGCTATGTTTATCATCTTGACGGCTTTTCTTGTTCCTGGGAGTTGAAGTTATATGGTTATACTTGAATCCTACTAATATTATAAACGCGAAAGTTTGTGAGGATGTATGTATATAGTATGTATGTATGTTGCTCTTTTACGCAAAAACTACTGGATGGATTTTGATGAACCTTCACAATAATATAGCTTACTTACATATTTTCAAATTCAAATGTTTTTATTTTCTTTAGGCTTACAAAATAAGCACTTAGACAAGTCAAATGTAAAACTTTTGAAACTATCATGGTTATTAACACTAAAGTCATTTAAAACGGGATATCTACCATGATTTGATTTTTGAGTTATCCAATATTTCGGCACAGTTTCATGCGCCATGATCTGTGATGCTGTGTGGATTGTCCATCATTATATGATATACAATATATTATTATTAACAAAAAAATACAATTACAAAGTAGAAAAAAATTTGAACTAGTATTTACAATTAAAACAATTGACGGTCGGGAGTAAGCTCCCGACCGTTGCAAACAATATAGAGGTACCTCGCTCAATTATACCTAAATTATGAATACACCTCTATGAGAACACATGAATAGATAAGGTTCTGGACCAGGAATAACTTAGGTACCTCCTTTTTATCCCTAAAAGGTGAGGAAAGCAGCGAGCTAGAAATTAGAATTGTTATCCATGTTGTTACTTTCATGGTATCTTAGCTAGGTGCCATCTTTCGTTCACTGACCTATCCCTTACTGTTTCTAAGCAGTCACTCTATCTCTCCCATGCCTATTGCTTAAATTTAAATATATAATTCTGGTCAAAATGAACAGCTAATCAAAACTATTCGAGACCTGGGTTTGAGATGATAAGATCAGATATTGAGATTAAAGATCGCAATGGAGTTGAATCCTTCTTAACAATATGAATAGGAACAGGGCGAAGGTCCGAGATACATTCTACATAAGATCCGATAACATACATCTAAGATGAGATATCGTAATGGGTCGTCAATCTGAACCCTTGGCATTTAAAAGTCCTCAAGGCCTCTTAAAGAGCCCTAGAGGTCTCTCTCTATAATGGTCATCTTATGATCTGAATGCCTGATCCAACTTATTCTAACTAGTAGGTAATTATTGCTGAGCTCACCTTCTTAAAGTAAAAAACTTTTCGACGGAATATAACACACACACACTTCACTGTTCGTCCATTATGTCCTAAACAAGAGCTATCTAAAATATATTTGTATAAACAGTTTCTTAGGGAGAGTCGGGCTCCGGCGGTCAGTAGGACAGCTGTCTCCCCACCGAAGGGAGGTTTTCTGCGAAGGGCTGTTCCTGGTCCTAAAGCTGAGCCCGCACATGGGTGGCCGGTGGGGACATGAGCGTTACGTAACCCTAGCCCCAGTCGCGGAGTGCCTTCTGCCAGCGTCTCTGCCTCCGCGATCGATGCTGACGTCAGCCGCCACCGTCAGCGCGCATGCCCGCCCGCCCTGACACCACCACACCGCCTTATCGCTTGCTCACTACCCATTGCTGGCAGCCCACACATACCTCCAAACATATAACGTACGTAACACGTACTGTGCATAAAACAGGCGTTGATAACACTTACTCGTAGGTGATGAGAAAATGAGAGCTTTTATTTTGGAACTCGTGGGTGGTTTTGCCATTGACAAATTGATTGATGATCGGAAAGTCCGATAGCTGCCTACGTCAGCTAAAAGGGCTAGGGTTCTCAAGGGCTCTCTTTTGATCTAAACCCTTTTTAACTTTAGGTACCTTTACTAACTTTAAGAACACCAGTTTTGTATGATCATTCTACTTTTAGCTTGGTACCTAGGTACCAAGCGCCCTTAAATAGGTCAGCGCGCTTATTAGGGTAGCTCTGAAGGTCAAGCTGTCGTAGCCTTTTAATGCCCTTGCCCTGTGACACAGATAAAATAATATTCTATAATGAAGCCAAAATCATAGACACATAGAAATTAATCTATTCCGCGCATGTTCTATGTGGCCATGACAAAATAACAGCCAAAATAATAAATAAATTACTATCAATCACTCAACCAATATTTTTCTTTCAAAGCTAAAACGTTTAAATTTACAGTTTAACCAAAAAATAGTGGCCACTAGACAAATTTTACATAAGTTTATCTCCAAATTTGTTGTAGTATTTGTATTTAAGTTCACGGCATCTAAATTGCTCCGCATAAAAAATAACGCAAATTCCTGCCAATACAAGTCATAATTAACATTCAAAATGCACGATACGGTATGTTCATGTAGTTCTGGTCCTAATAGCCACATCACTTCTCTTGTTAATAAATAATCTGTGTTCTACGCTATAGGTCTTTGTGAGTTCCCTTTGTCAAGATCCCTCCAAGGACAACTCCTGGAGTCCGTTAAAGGGTGCTTGGGAACCAATAGCTTATTGTGAAAAACCCACCACGGAAGACCAGCGCTGGCATGATCTGCTCTGCCTTAGCTCTACCATTTTTGTCATTCTTATTATTATAAGCCTTATATTATGATTGTTCTTGTTTGTTTGACAAAATGATACCTTTCTGCTTTACTTATAATATATAAATATATATATTAATAATAATGCTGGATAATCTACACAGCATCACCTAGCCATAAGCAAACAATTTATTAAAAATATATCTATTTATACTATGTATAGCGTATCGTATTAAATAAATCAGCCATCCTATACCCATAACACTAACTTTGCTTATCTTGGAGCTAGATGATGCTGAGTAGACTGCCCAGCATTATTTATTATTATGCCACCTGGTACCCATACCACAAGCTCTGCTTACCCTGGAACCGAGATGATGTTGTGTGGTTCCTATATATAATCTCCTATTTATTTATTTATTGTTATGTATCAGATCGTCCGCCTGGCCGACGTATGGAAGACCTGCAACAAGATCCGCGCGGCCGCCTTCCGCGTGGGGCTCAACCTGTGGGACTGGTACCGCCCGCTGGACCCCGAGGGAAACTCACTTATTTCTGGTACATCTACTGCTATCTACTCCTTCCTTTCTCTCTAAGCGATCTCTATAAGATTTTAACTCACTAAAACCCGTATTATGATAGTTTTTATTTTCTCACTCATTAAAAGTTTCTCTAACTCTCTCATGGTTTCTGATTTGATCATCCACTCCCATCTCAAGCCCCACCCCTGTGTGTATTATACAGTTTCCAGTTGTACTATTATACATATATCTTCATGATTTTAAAATGTAATTTATAATATAATAATACATATATTATAATGTGATGTATGTAGGTTTTTACATATTTCATATAATATTTTACCTATAACAAATGTCAATAAATGCTTCGAGCTACTAACTAAAATAGGCTGATGATGATGAACTACTACTATCATCATCATCAGCCTATTTTAGTCCACTGCTGGACATAGGCCCCCCAATGAGCGCCATAGCACCCTGCCTTCAGCTTGACGCATCCAGCATCTACCTGCAGTCTTTCGCAGGTCATCATCCCACTTGGTCGGAGGGCGTCCTACTCTACGTTTACCGAGTCGTGGTCTCCACTCAAGAACTACTACTATAAACCACTTAAAAGGGCGTAATGTGCGCCATTTTATTAAAAGGCTAGGCATACGATTTCGCGTTCATAAGAGCGGAACAGAGCAAAAGGTACAAGTCCGAGATTGGCCCCAAACTGCAACCGCAGGCGACATTGCGGCTAGCGGTCGCTGCGCGCCGCGGCCGCAGACCGCAGTGTTGCCGCCGCGCTCGGAATCAAACAACAGAAGACTAGTGTCGCTTGCAGTCTGCAGCTGCAGTCTGCGGACTGAGGTCCATCTTAGTATTGTACCTTACCTGAGTTAAATGGTTAATTTCCCACGTTTGTCCACAGAGTCGAAGTTCGTGTCGATCCTCGCGGGTCCGCTGCGGTCGGTGGTCGGCCTGTCGGACGCAGAGATCGCGCAGCTCGCAGACTACTTCCGGGCACAGGACGGCCGCGTGCTGTACCACCAGCTCTGCCAGATCATCCACGGGGAGGGTAGCTATTTACTTACATACCTACATTATTATAGACATTATGTTGTTAGTTCTAAATATCCATAGAATTAATCATTTGCAACTACATACTCATACACATTTAGTTTTAACCATCATCTCAGCATTGCCCCATTTACTAAAATCAGAATTCGAAACTAAATTACATACCCATATATCTTTAGTCGTACCTTGGAGACTATTTCAATGACGTTTATGACGACTAAGCATACCGAACTCGAGTGTTTTCAAGTAATGCTCGAAGCACTTAAGACGAGTTTGAGTAAAGGATTAGTTGAAAAATGTATCTAAAGATATGGGGGGTTAAGGAGATCTACTGTGCAGCTACGTGCCGTAGCGAGCTACTACAAAGCTACGGCGTAGCACTACCCTCTTCGTAGCTCGTAGCAGACTACGGCGTAGCAACCTATGCCTACGGCGTAGCACTAACAGCACAGCACTACCCTCTAAATCTAGTATGTAGCCGATGCGGCGGCATAATTCAAGTTATTTTATACCTCGTACTATTCTCCTGGTGTTTTCACCGCGACAGTATTTATTTTCTATGTCACATACACGAGTGAACCGTAGGCAAAGAAAGACCTTTATGTTTTTACACAATTAAAATCAAGAACTTTCGCATTTTCAGAACCAGTTAACGGCTACTGAATCTGATGAAAATCTTCACAATAAAACTAGCTGCACTTTTATATTTTAGAAGGTCAATAAAACGCTCATACGTCTTATGAAAATGTTTGTTTATTTCCTAGAAAGCTCGAAAATGACTAGTGTTCTGGTTTCCGGTTGCATAGTATAGTTCGTAAGTACTTATGTCGAGCTTGGATCTCTGAGCCAGGCGGAACCAGGTCAATCAATACCCGCGAATAGCCCACTCGGAAATATAAACACCGATTACTACTTTTAGCGCTGAATCAATGGAGAATAAATGAATTTATTTATTAAGACGTGCGCTAGAGTGTCCTGCCAAGTTCGGAAAGAGACTGGCGACGCTATAGCAGTGAGCCCTTTGAAATTACATGAACTATTGGGCACGCTATTGTTCCTGTCTGTATCGCATTCGTCATTAATCCTAAGGACCGGTGAGACC
The DNA here is from genome assembly GCA_947044415.1 of Eupithecia dodoneata. Taxonomy (NCBI): domain Eukaryota; kingdom Metazoa; phylum Arthropoda; class Insecta; order Lepidoptera; family Geometridae; genus Eupithecia; species Eupithecia dodoneata. The sequence goes on along the minus strand of OX345662.1, from coordinate 11,932,460 downwards.
GATAACAGATAAACAGATAAACATTTTATTCATAATTTGTCAAATTATATGTCACACTTTATAAATCAATCATTTCTAAAATAAAATTATAATATCTAATTATAGTAAAATTTCAAAAATAATATTATTCTATATTAAGCATAGTTTAAAAACTCGTCGTAGGTATAGAACGCCTTCTCTATGAGCCAGTTTTTTAGTTTTAATTTGAAATTATCTATACTCGGTGCGTCCCTAACCTTGTCTGGCAGCTTATTGTAGGTAGCTGGTCCCATTACGTGCGTCAACGTGTCTGATTTGGCCAGTCGTCTTACCGCAGGCACCAGCCAGCCGACCGCGGCATTGCGAGTGTTGTAGCAGTGCATCTCCGCCTGTTTCGAAAACGAAGAGATGTTTTGACGGACATGCACTGCTACCTGGTAAATGACCATCGATGGGAAGGTCATGATGTGTAGCTGAGTAAAGTATGGTCTGACAGATGTTCTCTGCGACACACGTACTATAGTCCGTACGGCTCTTTTTTGCATTCTGAAGACGCGTTCCCTTTCGGCAGCGCGTCCGAAGAGCTCGGCGCCGTACTGCAACAGTGAGTGAACGGTCGCAAAGTAACACATGCGGACCATATCAGTGGGCACCAGGCGAGCCAGCCTGCCCAGCGCGTAGCACGCACTGCCAAGCCGCTTGCACAGCTTATCCACGTGCGCCGCCCACGTCAGACCGCGATCCAGCTCGAACCCGAGGAACGTTGTCGACAACACTTCGTGTATCGAAGTGCCACCTACACACACCGACATGTCCCTGGCTGACCGGCCGGAGATTGAAAAGTGAATGAAGTGCGTTTTAGTGATGTTTAGCACGAGGCCATTGCATTGGAACCAAAGTGCCAGTTCTTGTGCTGCCTCATTCAATTTCTTTTCAAGTTCGTCCACAGTCTCCGCTGTGACGATCGCTGCTACGTCATCTGCGTACATAAATATGTCGCTCTAACAGAGCTGAGATCGTTATCGATTCAGAATTCAGAATGCATTGCGTATTATATAAAACAAGGGCAGCTAAACTAGGCGCCTAACAAGATTATATCATGTCATTTAAAACGGAATATTTACCATGATTTGATTTTTAAGTTATCCAATATTTCGGCACAGTTTCATAAATCAAATCATGGTAAATATCCCGTTTTAAATGACTTTAGTGTTAATAACCATGATAGTTTCAAAAGTTTTCAAATTATATCTTGTGTATAATTTTATTAGGCGTCTATTCCTATCAGGACGTGTCTAGACTGGTCGCTGATAGATTTTATTGTTATATGGTATTATAGATGCGGGCGGACGCGACGCCACGTCTGCAGACTGCCTGCTGGAGGCCTGCCCGCCGCCGCCGGAGCCCGCCTGCCACTCTCTGGACCAGTGGCAGGCGCGCCGCCTGTGCTGCCTGCTAGCCACCATCGCCGCGCGCGAGTTGCCACTCAAGCCCTACTTCCAAGACTATGAGCTGGTACGTACACCTACAGTACGCTTCGCTCGCCACTCTTTACGTACACCTGGAGTTTGCTTCGCTTTCGCTCGCCACTCAACACGCACAAAAACATGTTTTTGTTATTGTATGCATCGGTAAGTACCTAACGGCTACACAAACTTTTAATTTATCGTGCAAGAAGTATAAATAAATAAATAAACTTTGCTTAGCTTGGGGCTAGATGACGCTGTGCAAATTGTCTAGCATTATCACTACATAATATAAAACAGTCGCTTCCCGCTGTCTGTCTGCGCCTATGTATGCTTAGATCTTTAAAACTACGCAACGGACTTTCATGCAGTTTTTTTAAATAAATAGAGTGATTCAAGACGAAGGTTAATATGTGTATAATAAAATGCATTTGCACCCGTGCGAAGCCAGGGCGGGTTGCTTATAGTTTATATTGGTTTATTAATAATTTATTAATTTATACTTTATATCAGGTGGCGAAAAACGACGGACGCATAACATTCGCGCACTTCGCACGAGTGCTGGACTACATCGGCATCCTGGTGTCTCCCGAGGACTTCAACCTGCTGGTGCGGCGGTTCATCAAGGACTCGTACACCATCGACTACGTGGAGTTCCTGCGGATGGTGGAGGCCGTCAAGAACGAGGGCATTGCAGGGCTTGGAGAGGTGAGGAATAACACCTGGCGAGTACACTTGCACACAGAGACACACTTGCTGTGTATTGCTATGTTTTTTCCTGTTACAGTTTTGTTTTTTTGTAATGTATTGTATTACTCGTATGTATATCAGTTATCTAGCAGTCTGCTTACCTTGGGGCTTGATGATGCTCAGTGAATTGTCCAGCATTATTTATTTATTGTCATTATATCCAGGAGTACAAGCACCCGAAGGCCGTAATCGACACGACCCTCCCGAAGCTGGTCCGTCCCGAGGAGGACGCGGGGCGCTCCCCTGTCGGCCTGGGGAGCACAGACGTGTTCCACCCGGCGCTGAACCCGCCCAGGCCCTCGCGGAAACTCATCGAGCTCATGTTGCGCGTCCAGGAGTTTGTGATGCAGCGGAAGATACGCGTCTCAGAGTTCTTCAGGGTATTGGACATCTTCATCATCATTAGCCTGTAGTAGTCCACTGCTGGATATAGGCTTTCCCTAATGAGCGTCATAACTCCAAAATATGCCCGTTGAACAGTTACAACGGGCCAAATATAAAATTATTTTTTTGCCATTTCACGCCTATCAGATAGGTACGCATTACTGGCGGCCGTTTACGTTTTTAAAAGTGACTTTAGCGATAAAGATTTATTTTATCTTATGACGGGTAAACAAACAAAGATAATATTAAGATAAATCTAATCAATTAGGTAATGCAAAACTAGACAAATCAGAGCACAAAATCTGCAACCAGGTCTAAAACAGTATTTTAGAATGTCCCCGTTACTTTCTCCTCTAATAATTAGAGGCCCCTGATTATTGATTCTGATTGTATCTAAGGACTTTGACCCGCTGAACTGCGGTCGCATAGCCCCGGAGAACTTCCGCCGAGCCATGGACATGTGCGGGCTAGGGGCCGTGCTGTCTGCGAAGGAGGTGCTGTGCGTCATGCGGCAGTACCTCGACCCCAACGACCCGCAGCGGGTGTGCTGGCGGACATTCGAAGACGACTGCGACCAGGGTATGACTCGACACTATAGTCTGATAGTCATTTTATTGGTAAAGCAATTTACAAGTCGATTACATAAAAATTAAGGTAAGTACATATAGGTATGGGCTTGTAGTTCAGGTGTTCCTCAGCTCATACCTTGTTTATATAATCCTTGGCACTCCGGAGAGATATATATAAAAATGCAAATGTTTTTGATTATATTTGAAACGCATATTTCGGATCGGTATCGAGTGGCGCGTAGGTACGCCACATACATAACATACTAAGAATTAATTATATGTACAGTAAAATTATAATCAGCAATACTATGGTAAAATAGTAGTAGTAAATAATAATTCACAATAATTAAATCACAATCACTAGCTGTATCGCTAGCGACTCCGAGGAGTGCTGTGCGTCAAACGACAGTACCTTGACGTCTACACGAGTCTACACTAGCTGTAAAGTTGGCAACGCCTCCTGAGATTTTCCCAAACATATTAGACCTTTAGGGAAGGCCTATGTAAAACTTTGAAACTATCATGGATAAAATCAATTAAAACGGGATATATTTACCATGATTTGATTTTTGAGTTTTTCAATATTTCGACACAGTTTCATGCATCATGATCACGGAATAACTGAAGGCATTGAATGAGGGTATGTCTGCCAATAAAAACTTACCTGCAGTGCCTTCAGTTATTCCGTGATCATGGCGCACGAGACTGTGCCGGAATCCGGAATATTAGCAAAAATGAAATCATGGTAAATATCCCGTTTTAAATGACTTTAGTGTTAATAACCATGATAGTTTCCTAAGTTTTATTATCATGGATAAATAACACAAAAATCATTTATAACGGGATATTTACCATGATTAGATTTTTGAGTTTTCCAACATGGTAAATATCCCTAACATGTTTTTTTGGCCTATGTAGGTAGGTACTGGTGTGGACGGCTTTCGGGTAAGATTGTTGTTACTGTTGTCATGTTTATTGTATTGTATTTCATTTATTTCAGAAAATTATTCCATATCACATACAAACAAAATTACACAGACAATGAAATAATAAATAATGTTAGACAAAATTCAAACTATTATAAGAATAATATAATTATGTGCAGTATTCACGGTGAAGGAGCTCGAGAAGCACCCCGAGGCGGGGGCGGGGGCGGTGGCGGCGCGGGTCGCAGAGCTGCCCCCATCCGGTGCGCGCGCAGACATGACCGGCGCGGACCTGGACGTGGCGCAGGCTGCATTGCTGCGCGTGCGCGCCGCCTGCACGGAGCGCTCGCTAGACCTGCGACCTGCTTTCGCGGACCACGACTTGTGAGCACTACACAACCATGCCATTTATTAATAAGTTCTTATTGGGTGGTTACGTCCTGAAAGGAATCTCGTTAGGATTAAGAATTTCCAAATATATTTTCTTATTGGATGTTTACGTCCTAATAGGAACCTACACATGCAAAATTTCAGCCATAGCTCTTGTAGTTCCAAATATTTCTTGATATATTAGTAAGCCTTTTCTCTTTTTTTGTCGTGCGAAATTCGTTCTCGCAAGTATCGATGCTACCCTGGTGTTTCCACTTTGCAGCAGCAACAACGGGCACGTCTCGCGCTCGGAGCTGCGGCGCGTGCTGGCGCGCGTTGGCGTGCTACTGACCGCGACACACACGCGCGCGCTCGAGGCTCGCTACATCGACGACTGCGGGTTCAGCTACGTTAAAATGCTGGACGAGGTACACCTCCTACATACAGCCTCTGAGCTGCGCCGCGTAGCTTCGTAATAAATACATAACACACGCGGTTGACATTCATGTTCGTTCGTGAAGTCTTTTGTGCCAATCCGGCATTGTATTCCAAGTCTCTTCAAACTTGCGCACTCAATGCTTGATTAGGTAAATATGCACTTGGCACATTTCTCATAGTCGTTAAATTTGAAATGTATCCTGTAGAGACGTCAAAAAGAGTGTACGAATCGATGTTTCTATAAAACGCTTGCACGCAAAATACGCACTGCACTCTCGTTAATAATTTCATGGCTACAACTTAAAAAAGTCCGCCAAGCAATTAAGACCATTCCCCGCCCTCTGCTGTTAGTGGTTGGCGCGTAATACTCAAATAAAAAACTAAAAGCATTCCGAGGCTCCTTTATTAGTATCGATATTAATATAAGTATGGTTACTGCAGCTGGTGGAGCGTCCGGTGGAGAGCTCGAGCATCCAGACGAGCAGCGCGGTAACGCGCAGGGCCGTGGCCGCCGTGGACCCGCTCGAGACCGACATCGTGCATATACTCGCCAAGATCAAGGGGAAGGTAACAATCACGTATACACTACCTTATAATATCTAGGGAGAGCCTTATCTGTACCTCTAGCTTTTAGAATAGACAATGTTATTAAAGAAATATTGAAAAGGGTTGTATCTGGGGGTTGTGGTGGAAAATACTGGGTTGATCCCCAAACAGCCCTTTGAGATTGGTAAGTAAGTAGTATGGTGTAGGTTTTATAGACTGTTGGAATAGACAATGTTGTTGTCTATTCTTATGTCTCTAGTCACATTGTTGTGCTCCACCCGGGCTCATGCAAGCTGTGGCCTTTTATACAGGGGGTTCACTGAGGCCAATATCATGAACACTATTGAAATCTAGTAAGTCAGATATTTAATTACCTTTGGTACCTACGCTCTTCTAACATCTATGTGCTTAATGGATAGTAAAGTAAAGTACTTACCTATATTTTATTTCATGAAATACAAGTGTATAAGTGTTAAGGTATAAATGTAATTCAATGTATTATATTTATATCTCTGAAGGATAGGATACGAAACGAATGCATCCGACAGAGAACCAAGGTTATCGACATAGCTCAAAGAATTAGGTAGCAAGCTGAAGTGGCAATGGGCCGGCCATATCTCGCGAAGAACCGACAGCAGCTGGGGCAAACGTGTTCTTGAGTGGAGACCACGACTCGGTAAACGTAGTGTAGGACGCTCTCCGACCAGGTGGGATGACGACCTGCGAAAGACTGCAGGTAGATGCTGGATGCGGCAAGCTGTAGACAGGGCGCTATGGCGCTCATTGGGGGAGACCTGTGTCCAGCAGTGGACTGCTATAGGCTGATGATGATGTATTTATATCGTTAAGTGTGCAATGTCAGATTTACAATGTGTGCGTGATGAAATTAAATTAAATTGCAGAGATATAATTAAAATTTAAAAAGGTGTATAAACGCCCATTGGACGTCTTTCCGTCTTTGATTTATGTAGCTTACCTTCAGTTCTAAATCCAAGATCCATAAGTCAGAAGCTCACCTGGAGGATATCTTGTGCGTTGCAGATTGTCCGCGAGGGAGTGCGTCCGCGCGAGTTCCTGAAGCAATTCGACAAGAACCACGAGCTGGTGATACCACGGGCTGACTTCTACCGCGGGCTCGCTTCCACGGGCCTGGCGCTGACTCCGCGGGAGGTCGACACGCTTATGGAAGTGTACGTTTATTTGTTTATTAAAGGTACACCTCTAGCTCTAAGAATTACCAAGCTGAAGTGGCAGTGGGCCGGCCATAACTCGCGAAGAACCGACGGCTGCTGGGGCAAACGTGTTCTTGAGTGGAGGCCGCGACTCGGTAAACGTAGTGTAGGACGCCCTTCGACCAGGTGGGATGACGACCTGCGCAAAGCCTGCAGGTAGATGCTGAATGCGGCAAGCTGAAGACAGGGCGCTGTGACCCTCATTGCAGCAGTGGACTAAGATAGGCTGGTGATGATGATGATGAAAGGTACACCAACAGTATACATAATGTTGCACGAGACAAATTCTAATATATATACTTTTAAAAGGTGGACAACATTCAATAAAATTTTACATTTATATGTAGGTATTTACTTATATTTAACAACTATTAAGATTAGATTTACTTAACTTAAAGTAGTTACTACCTTTCCATACCTATTTCCTGCCATCGCATATTCTACACCTTTCGAGTTACTCGAAAAATGGTTCGCTTACTTTATGCGAACCATTTTTCGAGAAACTCGAAAGAAACATTTAAAAAAGATACGCCTATTTGGGTTTTAAATCCGTAATCAGCTTTAAAAAGTTTACCAATTTGGATTATTTACATACATCGTGAAGTATGGTGAAGTATACCTTGAGGAAGACTTACCTCCGTAAAGTAAAATAGCTGGCAGCCCCAACGTTATAGGCAATTAGTAAATCTGGTCGACTAGGTGTGGGCTAGACTGGTCGGTTAGGCTTAGCTTCGTAGCACGTGCTACGAAGCTAATGATTTACATCTACTGAAAAGATAGGCGCAAGAGAGACAATTTTATACCCAAGTTCATATGTAGGTACAGAATTGATCCTTCTCTGCTATCAAGAGTAAAATATCTCTTCATCAGTGTAAATCTAAAATCAATAGTAGTTCAATTAAGGAATTTAATTATTTGTACAAACAAAAGTATGTTTGCGTTGAAGTTTTTTGTATGCTGCGCCGTCGTCGTCGGCCCGGTGTAGCACCGTAGCACAAGCTACGAACATTTGTTACCGTCTCAGGATGATGAAATAAAGTAAATGCAATTGAAACAGACGACCGATGTGGCGCCTGCGACTCAAGAGTTTGCGGGTTCGATTCCCGCCTCGATCTGCAGATATTTGTTCCGAGTGTTCTGGTCGTTTTCTATGTATAATAAAAAATATCTATCTATGTAATGTATTGTATTATGTGTGGTATTATGTATATCAGTCATCTAGTACCCATAACACAAGCTCTGCTTACCATGGGGCTAGATAATGCTGTGTGAATTGTTCAGCATTATTTATTTTATTTCTTAGGACTGCACTTTTGCTCCTAATTTTTTGACAGGGAACCCATTAATCTTATATCGATAATAATCTTTGTTCCTTGATAGAAACAGGATATAGGTTTGAAAGCTTTGAAGGAAGCAAATTGGAAGCAATTGGCGACTGGCCACCCTGAGTTCAGAATAAACGGTCTCATTGAAATGTTTGAATACTTCCAAAATATAATCGAAGCTAATATCTTGAAGGCAGCAAATGGGAAGCATTATTTGAATAGTATTTCAACGTTAAATACGATAGGCATCGTTACCGTCATCAGCCAGACGGTAACGAAATTACGAAATATAAATGAGGACTACGCGGTAAGATAGGCTAGGCTCATTGTTACTGTAATATTTAACCAGGACTCCTAACTAAATGCCTGACCCAGGTAAGGCCAAAACAGAGTAAAGTTAAGTATAAAAATAATGAATGTTCCAGGTTCTGTGCCGTGGGGCGGCGCCGCTATGTGGAGTACGAGAGGTTCTGCTCGACCGTTGGAGAGGCGTTCACACAGGTCACACGATACATTCTATTCTATAACTATGTACCTAGTTATTTGGCAAATTTTTTGTCTAATATTTGTAATAACAATACAATTCAATACAAAAATGCTTTATTTTAGACCATATGCAGATCATTACTTACAAAAATACATTACATGCGACAAGTACAATGGGCGGCCTTATCGCTAACATAATAACAGTGTAAGGAGGTTTGAGTTTCTTGATTGTACAGGGAAGCCTGGAGCGCGCGCCGCTGCTCGAGCCCATCCCGCACATCCCGACGCGAGACAGTCCCTACAACTTCCTGAACTTCGAGGAGCGCTCCATCGTGGCCGGCGCGCTCGCCAAGCTCAGCCACTTCCCGGACCAGCTCTCCAATATACTCGAGGTCTTCAAGGTAAATAACTATCACACCTAACCTAGGCTATTTTATTGATATTGGTACCTACCAATATTTATGCACAAGTTTTGTGTGTCCATCATGCCTAGCATGAATAAGGACTCACCATGAGTTTGGTAGATAAAAATATGCTCAGGCAGCGGAGGAAGTACTCTACAGATATTGGCATAGTTAAAACCACCTAATTCCATAGTGTGTCAGTGTCCCAAGGACTTGAATTTTGGTAGATAGATTGTACCATTTGTACCTTCTCCCCAGGATCTGAATCTATCACCTTAACAAAAGTCCTACCTACATTATCTTGTAAAGATGGAGTAGCTGTGTGTGTGCTGTGTTGGACAGTTGTTTTCTTGTATTAGTTTAGTAGGTAAGGTAGCCATTAGAAACAGTTAAGGACTTTTTGTGGTTCATAAAAGCAAATAAACGAGGGCTAAAGCTAAATCTTAACTTAAACAACAACTAGCAAACTTTCGTGTGGATATAGGTGATGTTGATTTGTGTCAGGACATGGACCCGGTGCGGTGCGGCACGGTCCCGCAGATTTCGTGCACGCGCGCGCTCGGCATGCGCGGTCTGCTGCAGCTGCTGTCCTCCCGCGAGCGCGACTTGCTGTACCGCTGCTTCGGCTACCAGCGCGGTGGGCACACAGAGGTAACTCACTAGGCTTGGCTCTTTGGTGCGACTGACGTTTGTGTGATCATAAGCATATGTTAGCTGGACATAGGCCTCCCCTTATGAGCGCTATTGCGCCCTTTCTTCAGCTTGACGCATCCAGCATCTACCTGCAGTCTTTCGCAGGTCGTCCCACCTGGTCGGAGTGCGTCCTATACTTCGTTTAGTTACACTACGTTGAGTCTCCACTCTCCAGAACATGTTTGTAGTAGTTTGTGTGCGTGGTATTATTTAGCTCTTCCAGTGCCCATGACGCACATGTTGAGCGTGTTGTGCGTTCCGTATTAACCCTGTATCTATAGGCAGTGAATAGAAAGGTGTAATGTCGCCAGGACCTTATGCATCGCCAGACTATAATCTCATCGCTACACTAACTTGTTATAAAGACGAAGAGGAACAAAACATACCAACACTTAAGTTGGAACTGTACGTTCTGACAGAGGTGTGTTGCAGGTGGACTACATGGGGCTGTGCAAAGCGCTGGACGTGCTGCACGCCTCGGCCGCTGCCTCGCCGTGCTGATGATGGCTGCTGTCTGCTGCTGCCAACGTGTTGTGTACTTACTATTCATGTTTTTATTTATCCCCAATAAAGTGTTATTGTACTGTGTAATACCTACTTATGAATTTTATTAGTAAGAGCAGTAACAAAAAATTAAACTGGTGTAGGCGCTCTTGCCTTAGCACAGAGCTGTGCTTCTGCAAGACTAGACATGTGTGGTGGGAAACCAACATAAATATTTCTGATTTTGATCCATTCTCTTGGGGGAATCAGTCGTGGAATCAACAGACCAAAACTGGATACTTATACACTAGTTACTCTATGTGGAATATTTGTAATCAAACCACGACACAAAAACAAACACTTGCTTGGCGTAGAGTTTTGTAGGTAGTAAATGTAGATTTTCCGTATCAATATGTAATTAAAATCGAAAAGAAAATAAGTACGGGTGGTTTGTTTAGAACGAGAAACATTCCACATCTAGATTGAATAAGCCTGACATAGGGTACCTTACCTAATATGCTTGAGGGTCCGTAATCGGTCGAAGGTGCTATTGTATAGCTCCTTACTGTGAAGGGGCCTCCCTAACCTGTCAACTAGGCATGATCAATACAAAGTCACATGTAATTTTATTTACATATTTTATTGCTGCGACATACACAACATGTATATCCTCAATGTTTGTTCATGTCGGATTTCTTATTACTAAAATTCATTCCTAAACGATGGATGAAACATCTAGATTGTAAAAAATACATGATTTCGATTCATAGATCTGTTTACCAAACAATAAAAAACTACAACATTTCTGCAATGAGATCCAGAATCATTATTTTGTAATAGTGGCGGCTCTCGGCTCTCGACGACTCTACACGCACACGCACTCACGCACAGACAAGACACACACACTCACGCACTCGCCTACGCTACTGTGTCACGGAACCGGCTCCCCGCGCGCGTACGGTTTGTTTTGTTACTTATAAGCTCTGTTATAATTAATTATTTACTCCTATTGTAATCAGTTCAAAAAGGTAAAGATCTCAAGACAATGTCAAAATTGAAGCTAATCAATCGGCAATAATACTCAAGTGAATCTATTATCCATTACTATATTATTTATAAATAATTTTATGCAAAAAGTGCTCAAATGCGACCATCGCATACGACAGAGTTTATCCTTAAAATCTTCATTAAGAGATTAGTTCCCTAAATTAATTTTAATGTGGAATGGAATGACGTGCCCTCTGCGCGGCGGCGGGCGGCGCGGGGGGCACTCATGACCGGTGACTTAACCTGCAACACAAAAGGACACAATGTAACTTCTAGAAACGCTAACACACTGGCTCTGTATTTTGTTGCAGAAGATATTACTATGAGCAAAACTCTCTTACAGCTTCTACTACGCCCATCCTACATACCAACTTATCAAACCTATAGATCTGAAGATATAAAATATGATGTAAGTCTCACCTCACTATTGGACTGAGATGACTATCGGCAGGTACTGGATGCGGCGCCTAGTAGGGCTGATGCCTCTGATTGGCGCGGTTGCCGCCGCCGCCGCCCCGCTGCTTGCCGCCCTGGTAGCCGGCTGCAACACGACACGCCCCGTTACACACATCCACGCGCATGCACACCAGCCATCACTACACAACACAACTACCCTCGGGACGACTCGACTCCGCCTAACACGGGGCCTTACCGTACCCATTCTGTACTGCTGAGTGCGACCACCAGATGTGCTTCTTGCTACCCAAGCCGCCCCGTACACTGGATGAAACAGGACCAATGTGCCAGGTTTATGTTTAGGGTTTACGTTTTTTGTTTTATAGCCATATACAATATTTTTGAATCAGCGATAACACAACAGCGATTGTGATTTGCTTCCCTGCCTGATCCCTTATCACTTTATTTTATTTCCCTGTTGTACATCTACCCACGAGTGCACCACATGTGACTACTAACTAGGACAAATCAGACAAAAGCTAACAAGACTTTATTAGGAAGGAATGTTAAAATAAATTTAATGATAGGTAAGATATTGAAAAATTGTTATACAAGAAACAATCTATGTATTATGTTTAAGGATGCATTCATAACAAGCTTGTGTTACATGCTAATACTAAGTGGCTATACAACTGGTAGATATATTCTACATTCCACTTCAATTTAGATTGATACTAACAAATACATTCCAATCTGTCATACAAATAGATATCTAAGCTAACTAACATGTACAGTCTCGCCCGCCATTTTATCATTCATATTTTAATAATTTTGATCTTTCAAAGGTAGTGATGCTACTGCATGAAAAAATACAAAACAAGGCCAAATAAGTTCAGAGAACTTCGAATCACGTAAGCGGGACCAACATGGAACAGCATGCCTTACAAACATTTTCAAACTACGTTCATACTAGGAACCGCCCTAGGGTTAGATTTAGTATTAGCAGAGAAAACATTTGTAAGGATAGAAAGGAATAATAGAAAATGGTATATGAGGGAATACCTTTCCCGCGAGGAGCAGCGCGCGCGCCGTACCCGCCCTCGTATCCCCCGTACCCGCCGTAGTCTGCCCAACAACAACCGGTTAGTATCCGCGCGCCTACCACCCTACCCTAGCCTACTCTACTCTAGCCTACATTCTAGTCTACCTGTCCAGCCTACAGAGCCCAGTGGAATTTCTAAGCCTAATTAACAGGAGTTGATCAATGTTCTGATCAAGATCATTTTCTAACTAACGTTTCCGTCACCGACATGCGTTGCGAACGTGGCGCTAAACCTTTCTTCTTGATAATGACCCAATACGACTGATCAGGACTGATCTTATTCATTTAAATAGTAATGTATGTTCTGTTTTTATTTTCTGTTGATTATTAGCCAGTAAGACTTAATCACGTGTGAATTTAAAAAGTGCTTATGAGTGGTAGTAAGATCCTAAAACTCAAAACTACATTTTCTAGAATAAATTCTAGATAGATATTTTCTTTGGTTTAAGAAAATATTTAAGTGGACTATGCTGTGTGTGGTAATGAGTGAGGGGTAGGAGTGAAGGGTATATGGAAACACATTGAGAATTTTTGTAACAGTGCTTTATTCAAAGCTTCATCATATCTTTATCACTTTCACAATGTCTCTCCATATTTACCCCATTTCCCAAATGTAGCAAGTGGCATGAGTGTCATCAAAAGTTAAAAAAAAACCAAATATAAACTCCAGCGACATTGCTACATGTGTCAAAAGTGGTATTACAAATAAACACTTATAATCATAAGGCAGGTAGGTGACAATATATACAGAATATATACGCGGTGGAACGATGACAAAGAATGCACGCGACGTGATTGCACTGTCACCTACCGCGGCCGCGGAGCGCGTCGCACGCCCGCGGCCCATTCACTCTAACGTGCAAACATTGCAAAAGTAAACTAACACTAAGAGGAACCGAACTAACTAAAGTTAACTCAGTATCACTCGCAAAGGTAGGATCGACTTGATTACTCTTTCGATAATATACCTACATGCCGATGCCGCCTCGACAACATTCACTACACATTATCTCGATAGAATATTAAAATATATAGAAAAATAAATATTTTCTACACACTAAGTTAAATACCTAAGTTATGCGTGATGTCGATCTTTCGAATCAAATATAACAGTCTCAGTGCACGTAAACAGGCATCTCGAGGACGGAGTGCGCCTCGCTCGCAACGCTAGCCTAGCCTTACTCTATGTTTACATTACATCCTAGGGATCAGGTAACATCAGTCGAGGTAACGTGTCGGTGAGCGGGCGAGCGGGACTCGCCACTCAATTAAAACTGCTTGCCGCGTTTACCGTAATTGGGGTATCCGGAGTAATCGTATCCGCCGTAGCCCGTGTAGCCGTCGTAGCCATATCCGCCGTATCCGTAGCCGTCGTAGCCCCCGCCGTACCCGCCCTGTCCGTAGCCGTAGCCACCGTAGCCCTGGTTGCCCCAGGCGCCCTGACCGCCGTACCCCCCGCGCCCGCCTCGTCCGCCGCGACCGCCGCGTGCACCCCCTCGCCCGCGACCGCCCATGCCTCCGGGCCCGTCGGGCTTCGGTGTCGCGCGCTTCACGTCAACCTACAAACAGTTGCACTTTTAAAAATCTTACAATTAACCAAACTAACGACTGATGAAGCTTAGAAAAACATTTCATCAGCTGTGTGGGTAAAAAACTTCTTCAAAATTTAATCAGAAGCAGAACTGAATTAGGTCATCATGTCATAAGTACTATAGATTTTAATATTTTATAAAACCAAGAGATTAAGATTACTTGCTTACCTCTTTGCCACCGATTGTCTGTTTGGGAGTTTTGAGGAGTTCATTCACAACCTGTTCAGATTCAAATGTGATGAAGCAAAAGCCTTTTCTCTGATTCTTGGTCTTGTCAAAAGGCATTTCAACTTCGATGATCTAAAACAAAGAAAATTCTTGGTTGAAAGTATGTTACTAGTTAAGTTACGAGCATCATCAGACCAAATTTAATTATATCAGTGGCCCGGGTTTCTCTTCATGGTTGTCTAGAAAATTTATCTCACCATACCGGATTTTTCATCATTGTAGATAAAAATTTAATAAAAACAAATAAACTTATTACTAGTATTATACAAGTACAACTTACTGTTCCAAAGTTGCTGAAAAAGTTCTTAATTTCATCATCTGAGATCTCACTGCTAAGGCCTCCGACAAAGATCTTGCCATGTCGTGCTTTAGCCTTCTTAGGATCAACCTTCTTGTTGTTGATGGTGTGCTCCCCAGCAGCCATAACCTTGTCAATGGATTCTGCAGCCTTGAAGACGATGAAAGCAAACCCTCTTGACCGGCCTGTGTTAGGGTCTGTCTTTACATTGATGCTTTCAATTTCCCCAAAGGCACCAAAGTGATCACGCAGTTCCTCTACAAAACAAGAAGGTGTGTTTAAAAAACTACCTAATTTTTTACCTAACAAAAGAACTGTTAACATAAAATTATTCATCAGATATGTGGGTATATGTTTCTTCAAAACTAGTCAGAAGCAGAACTGAATTTGGTCATCATGTTTGTGGGAAAATAAAGTTCCCATTGAATTGACCGGAGATTAAATGTAAGATCTACACACTGTTCACCTTACATGTTATACATGTTTATATTCAAGCCCAATTTTGTTATGAATCAACAAAGAAGGATAAAAATGCTTCTACTTACTGTCTGTGGTTTCCCAGCTTAATCCTCCAACAAATAGTTTTCTGTGAACATTACAGATTTCATTGAATAATAATTGAGCAGACTGGCACAAAATGTGTTTGTGTCTAGATTTAGAAACTGACTTAACATTACATTTTTTCATTAAATCTATGCAGTACTTTTATGTACTTTATAGCTACAATTTTGTTCAAAAACAAACTCCAAGCACTGCAGCAAATCAAATTGACAACCTGTAAGTTACAAAAGTAAACTGGAAATTTACATTACAATCAAAACAACGAAAATGATACAATGTTACAAGTGAAAGATAACGCAAGATTTGAAATTGGCAAAAGGTGAACGAGGCCCAAAATTAGGTGGCCTGAATCTAGTCAGTTTGGTCGATGTTACTTTAGTGTGAGCCCAGTTAGGTAAATAAGTACCATGACGTCCCCTTCGGCGGCTGCGGCGGCGGCGGAGCAGGCTCACACCTGCAGAGAGATGACAGAGTTAGTGGCGCCCAAACTGACCGCAAGCCGCGACGATCCCACTCATTGGCTAAAAACCGATTTGAAATCTTGCCATCTACCTGAGCGTCACTTTACCGTTACTGACCAAAAAACAATAACTAACTGATGACAAAATCGATAGCGTGTCCAAAGCCCGTGCCGGGTGCAAACCGCGCGCAAAAGACGCCATTTTAACTTCATGCGGCTCCGAAGTATACAATTTATTAAGACTGAACCTAATACTCTGAAATAAAAATTAGGACTTCTAGGAATAGAATTGAGCCGCATAATGAGACTGTAAATGTGAAAACCTTAAATTTGGAAGAGATTCGGCGGATTATGAACGATTCAGAAATGCCGATAATGATTCATGTCAGACCGACGCCATTGCGGCGAGCAAAAGATAACGTAGAAGTAGCAAGTTCTGAAGGAATACCTGAATGTATGTACAAAATTTAAAATACACTGTTACAGAAACATTCATAATAACAAGGAATAGATACGCAAAATCCAAATTACCTGTCGTCATCGCGACCCGGGGCTTCCGCACTATTATGGTCATGTTGGCCGTCTCCTCCACCGTTTTCGGAGCTTCCATTTAGTTGGTTATCAGTAACGTCTTGTGCAAAATTATCGTTATTTGCCATGACTTACAACAGATACACACTACTTGCTAAAATTAATAATTATTCTAGAGGCCTACACACGACCTTCGACACTGAATGCCAAACGCAGAAGAGCGATGAAAAATGGAACTACCAGAAGGAAATGACGCATGTACTAGGCGCCAAAACTATTTGTTATGTTGGCTGCAGTGGTAAAAGATGAACGACATTTTCAGAAGCACCAATCACGTTGTACAAACTACAAAAAGTTCATTGGCCCCTAACACAAAGACAGGAACAGATAGATACAATTTTCTCTGCACAGACAGAGACAACTGAAACGCAAACAAAATCACAAAATCAATATTCTATACCAACATAGAGAAACGAAATTATGCGAATCATGAAGCTTGCGATGCGTAGCGCCAGCCGCCAAGCAAGCTAGTAAATATTCTCCCCTAATCAGGGCGAATATTTTTCCCAAAGCTCCAACTTTATAATCTGCCCATAAAATAAAACAAATTATAAATCAAAATTTGTAAGTAAAAGGGACTATATGACCATAGTTTTATTAAGTTGGAATGTTGCTCGTTTATAATAAAACCGGCTAAATACTCGCACAATGAGGTTTCCGTACCATGTATCGTACAAAAGTATTTCGCAAAAAAAGCCTAAAAACCTGATTTTTTTATTTTGAAAATTGCAAAAGTAAACATGACGCGGTCACCCAACTAAGTACCTACTGACTTCGACCTTACTTATTGCGTGCCATTAGTTCTATCTTCCCCGTTTTACCCATTGGCATAAGTTATTCATCTGGCATAACATTGGCATAATATGTATATTACGCCAAAGTATGTCATCTGACTGGGTATTTATAATAGCTGATTTTATTACTAAAACGCTTTATTTTCAATAAATAAAAAATACATTTTGTTGTGACGTTTTGGGTAATTTTGACACCTGATGGTACGGCTATACCTACATACATGGCATACGGTTGGAATGGTCATGAAATGAACACGACATTTTTTCTGAAATTAGAAGAAAAGTTACACACTCAATTTTAATTTCAACTGAAAATTGATTCTCTGATTGCTAAAAGCTGCTATATTTACATAGATATCACGTAATTTTTTTATTTTATTAGTAAGGGCTAACCTATCAGACGTTATTAAATAGGTATGTAATCCATATTATTTTGTACAAAAAAAGACACGTATGTATTATTTTTATATAGGTTAGTCATTATTTTAAAAAATAAGATTAATAATTAGGTAAATAACTATAACTATCAAATAATGCTTGCGCCAACCGCATGTCGACAGATTGGCGGTCATTAACTGTGTAGCAAGCAGTCTGCGTCTCTTATCGTCCCTCTACGGACATCTCCGCTTTGGTGGAGTCTGGGCTAAATCGATCTATAACGCTCTCTTCTCTACTATTATTTAGGATGAGGGCGTTCGTTGTCGGTCGTGTCGTGAGTCGTAACTTCGTAAGTGCGTGTTGTTAACGAATACCAACGCTCCGCCCCGTCGTCGCGTCAGGTCGTCGTCGCGCGCCGCCCCGCCCCGCGCCGCCTCCGCGCCGCCGCCGCGCCGGCCGCTGCTATAATCTATGGCTTCTGCTGCCACTGCTCGGCTTCCATAGACAAAGATGTACCACAGAAACTACACCAGACAGAGACAATATAGACAAGGACAAGAAAAAGGAGTTGCTCCGTTCCGTGCTCGAAAAAATTGACTACTGACACCCGAACGGTGAGGTAGGCTCTTTTCTGTTTTCAGACATAAAAATCGTGAAAATTACGTGATTTTCTTGTTACTTGTGCAAATTTCTAAGCCGTTTTCATGCCTAAACGTTCCTGAGGTGAGTATTCTTGCCAACACTGCAAATCACATTGATAGTTCCATTATTTGGTTGTCGGCAGATGTATTCACTGAAAGGTTAATTTTACCCATTTTAGAATGCTACTACACTATCTTCTCCTAGGTTTATGCATTGGACAACAAAAAGCTTTTTATTGTGAATTGTGTTATACGTATTCGTGATGTATTCAACCAGTTCGTATTGAAATTAATACAAGACTATCACAGTCCGTGAATTCGCCATGCGTGCTTGAATTGTCATTTCTATAGTGCGATACTTGAATGCGAGGAGCACTGAAGGATCAGCTCTGCATGGGATACCTAGATGGAAAAGCAGTCTTTTACCGCGGTTTGAGACATTCTTTCTCGATTGCGTAAACGGGATATTGTATGAATACAATAATTGTAAATAAACAACAAAATGTAGGATAAATCTTTTGACCAGAGTGGGTATAATTCATGTTGACTTTATTCATATCACTTTCTTCAAAGTAGCCATTAAATAACCATGTATGTTTGATGAATATCTCAATATCAATACTCTATATTTTTATTGCAAACATGTTGTAGGTACAAATAAAATAGTTTCAAACATGCACCCTGCTAGGGTATGGCAATATTACTAGGTGGCTAATATTTATCTATATCTATACCTAGAATAAATTTCACTATCCACGAGGGTGGATTGGAAAGTACTCGGCCTACCATAGATCCATTCAATTCTTAAAATCAAATCTACTGACATTATTAAGTTCACTTTAGACTAGTTAATTGCGTGAAGTTCGAAACATGTGCGATAGTTATGATTTTATAAATTAATTAACAAAACAATCGGACAGCATTTCTGCGAATGGAGCAAATCGAGCAGCGTGCCGTCATTAAGTAGGGGTCTATAAGAAGGGGTTATCATCAAAAGCCATTCATGATGATATAGTCAGTACATGAGGGGATTTTGCTCTGTCATATTCATATTCATGGGTCCAAAAATGATAGAGAGACTGTTGAAGATGAACCTTGCTCTAGAAGTCCACTAAACGAAAACATTAAAAAAGTACTTGATTTAATAATAGACCGCAAAATTGGAGAGATAGCCGAGATTATAAACATCTCTTATGAATTTACTCAAAACATCAATGTCAATGAGTTGGGATTCCACAAGGTGTCTTGTGAGGAGGATTCCGTGACTACTTTCAGTTGAATAAAAATCAAAAGTGTATAGAACTTGATGATGATTATGTAGAAAAATTAACAAATATAGTATGTGTTTATTTTCTTGGTTAGGCCGACTGCTTTTCAATGCACCATCTCGTACCAATACATACTTCTACTTTTTGTTATGTTACAAAAATAAAACCCAATCATTGTATAATGCGAGTGAGTAATCAGTAGATCTCTAATTAAGCTCTCTAAGCAGTAAATAAAACAGAACTTGCAAATAATAGGATGAGCAAACACTGAAAACATCACTAAAACAACTTTATCCATAAGCAAACTAATTTTACAATAGCTAAACTTCAAATATAACCAAGATAATCTCTGTATATACTTGCATGTTTAAAAAAAACTAAAGGTTTGGGAGCTAAACCACTTCTGTTTATTATTATTTCCAATACAAAGGCAGCTCTTAGGCTAGTTCTTAGTCCTTGTGTGACTTAATCTGTATAATGTGACTATGTCCAGCACTGGACTATAATAGGTTGATGATGATGACCTAATACCTTAAGCATAAATGTTGCTGATGCCTAAGGACCTTGCAGGGCAGTAAAGCAGTGGCAGAGGGCTGTATTGGCGCAGTGTCATCACAGAAATGGTAATGGAGGCGTCGCCGTCTCCGCAGAGCGTCGGGCGCGAGTTCGTCCGCCAGTACTACACGCTGCTCAACAAGGCGCCCGCCCATCTGCACAGGTATGCATCAACATCTCATACATTGCTTTATTGACAACCTCTGTAGTGCGGTGCGACGCAGGAGTTTGCGGGTTCGATTCCCGCCTCGGAACAATTGTGTGTACAATCTGCAAATATTTTTTCCCAGTGTTCTGTTCGTTATCTATGTAATCTATTGTATTAAGTATATCAGTCATCTTGTATCCATTACACAAGCTCTGCTTAGTTTGGGGCTAGATGATGCTGTGTGGATTATTCAACATTATTTATTACTTTATTTATTGAACGTTAATTCGTTAAATGTGTAATTATTAGAATGTGAGCAGGTTAACTACAAATCTTGTTTACGTTGTACATTTACTTAGATAGACAGCTTCATAAACAGACTCGACCTCTGGTTACGAATGCACAATCTGACCACTATTAGAGACAAAGTAGTGTAGTGAAAAACAAAAGTACCGTGATATCAGCTCATATCAGCTCTCAGCTGCTTCTGAAGTACGAACACCGCAATGTGAAGCGTCACAAGCGAATCATAATAAGATGTGTGGTTGAATTCCAGGTTTTACAACAACTACTCGTCGTTCGTGCACGGCGGGCTGGACGCGCCCAACCGCGAGACTCTGCCCGTGGTCGGACAGAAGCAGATCCACAACCGCATCCAGCAGCTCAACTTCAGAGACTGCCATGCTAAGATCAGTCAGGTAACAACTGTCAGGGGTGTAAGGGGGACTCCAACATCTCGTGTCCCAAGCCAACCTTACCTGAATGTGGTACACCCTGCCAGATAACGAACTAGGCTCTGGTGAAAATATCAAACCATCTTCATAATTTGATAACTCATTAATTCCATTACATGACATTCACAAAGAATCATCATCCTCATCTCACACTTTGTATTACAACTTTTTTATAATTTACTGTTATGTAAAACAGTATGAAATATAAAACTTTTGAAACTATCATGTTTATTAATACTAAAGTCATTTAAAACGGGATATTAACCATGATTTGATTTTTGAGTTATCCAATATTTCGGCACAGTTACATGCGCCATGATCGCGTGATCATGGCGCATGCAACTGAGTAAACGGAGTAAAAAGTAAAGTCAAATCATGGTAAATATCCCGTTTTAAATTACTTTCTTTGACTCAGTATGAAATACAAACAAGTAATTGTTTTTACATTCCCTTGCAAAACCTACCTCCTCCAAAAAAGTGACAACAGTTCCTTTCTAGCTGTGTAACGCGAATTTTAATGCTTACTACAAAATATCAGAATATCTAGAGGATATAAAAACTTGGGATGAGTTTTTCTCCAACTCTAAAACTAACAACCCAGCAAGATAAAGGTTACTTCTTTACTTTATCTTTGAACCAAACAAAAAGTTTTACTCATGTAATTAGAAATTTATGACGTGCAAGAGTAAGGTCTAACTAAAGGAACTAAAGCACTTTGTTATTTAAAGAAATAAAAGGAAATAAAACTAGCGTAAAAGTACTTTTCCTCAATTGTTAACAATTTTCTATGAGTCCATGATAAAATTAGCTTTTTTATTTATTTATTGATTCATAAAAACTAAGAACATAAAAATGGGTCATGCAGTTAGTTTTTTATATCACCCGTGTCACTTACCCTGATGATAAACTCTTTTTTTACCATTTTTTTATTAGATGCCTGTATTTTGTACCTGTGTCCAAATATTTTTCTATTCTATTCTTAAAAAATAAAGATAAAAATATTGTGCCAACCTGAAGCAAACCACCCTAAGCAAAACTGTGTTTACAGGTGGACGCGCAAGCGACGCTCGGCAGCGGCGTAGTGGTGCAAGTGACTGGGGAGCTCAGCAACGACGGCGCGCCCATGCGCCGCTTCACGCAGACCTTCGTGCTGGCCGCGCAGTCGCCCAAGAAGTACTACGTGCATAACGATATCTTCCGCTACCAGGTACAGTGACACCGCTAACAGGAAGTGTAGGAATCGCGGCTAGCTCTTACCGGACTTCTACATGCTGATGTATACGTCGAGTATAGAAACAATAGCTATATTGTATTCGAAGTTCACATTTCTGGGGGATAAAGAGAATATAATATAACCTATGTCACCCGGGGATAGTATAGCTTCCCAACTTTGAAAGAATTTTTAAAATCGGTCCAGTAGTTTCTGAGCCTATTCAAAACAAACATACAAAAAATAAAATCTTTCCTCTTTATAATATTAGTATAGATAAAACTACGACTAATAAGGATGTTAATGAGTGCGATTTGAATGGCTGCTGGTGATGCACTGAACTCTGTAGGCGCCCGGCCCGTGCTCGCGGCACGAGTAACCTACTTAGGCCAAACTGCTGATGCTGCTTATATACCTCAGTGATGAAATGTCAAGTGCGCATTGATTTTAACTGTTTGTATTATTGTTAATATATTTATTAGAAGAGAGAAATAAGTACTTAAGAGGCCTCTGGAAGGACGAATTCTTCATACAAACGTAATACCAAAATGATTTCCAATTCAAGCATATTTCCACTATAATATTGTATTATTTGTATTTTAATAGTATTTATCTAGGTTCCAAAATAGTTTTTTTTTTTTCAAAATACTTACCTAAAATTAAACGAAAGCCAATCGCATTTTGCTAATTTTTATGCGAAAATGGACAAGTTTTCTTGCTATTTGTTTCGTATTAAAAACATCAATATCTTACGTTTTATTTATTAAGGAATATAGCTTATATTGTCTAGTTACAGAATAACAATACTTTGTGAAGAATACAAAAAGTTTACAGTCATAATTTTTGGTATTAAAGAACAAACCAAATTTTGAGCGACTAATATTGCTATCACGCACGCATGGCGCGGGGCGTATAAAATATTTTTATACATAGTATAAAACAAAGTCGCTTCCCGCTGTCTGTGTTTCACTATGTATGCTAAGATCTTTAAAACTATGGAACGAATTTTGATGCGGTTTTTTAACTAGATAGAGTTTTAGTTTAAAGCTATTTTCATTATGCAAGCGACATATGTACCGGAGCGGCCACCTAGTGTCATGATGTTGCGATGTCTGTGTAGCCGCTTCTTCGTCAAGTCTTGTGCTGTAATGTGAAAACATATGAATTAAGTGTAAGTGAATTTATTTAGGAGTTTGAAGTCTGTTTATAGTTTTTAAAACCCCCCAATTTTTGTTGTGCAGGACATAGTGTTCTCTGACGAGGAGGGCTCCGGGTCTGGTCGGTCGGAGGAGGAGGAGGAGGGCGCGGCGGGCGGGGGGTACTTCTCCGCGCCGGCCGGCTTCCCCGCGCCGCCGCCCGCGCCCCTCGTGCCGCCGCTGTCCCCCGCGCCGCCGCCCGCCGCGCTCAACGGACACCCGCAGCACCACACGGAGCCGAGGCACCATGCGCACGGTAATACTAACTCCATATTGTCACTGTCGTGGTCACTAGGTAAATAAACGCGATAAATACCCGTTGTATCAATACTTATAACGTTGATGAGTTTGTTCTGCCGTATGTTATTATCGTTTCTTGTAGTGTAACGTGTGGCTTTGTCGCTAGTGGCGCCGGTAGCACGGGAGGAGCCCGTGGAGTGCGCGCGCGAGCCGAGTCCGCCGCCCGCACCCGCGCCCGCGCTGCCCCCCGCGCCCGCGCTCGCCCCCGCGCCCGAGCCCTTGCCGGAGCGCGAGCCTACGCCCCCGCCACATATACGTGAGTACTACCAACACATTTTCAATAAACAAATTCAAACATATCATTAGTAAAAAGGCTTAGGCATATTAAGCTTTTTTACAAAGGCAAGCATAGACGATAAAACTGCTGCACGAGTTTTGGTCCAACTCAAAAACGAAAAATCTAACAAGGTAAAGGTTTCTTGTTCGCTTCTTTACTTTACCTTAAAAGATTGAAGTGCACAAAAAATCAAAGTGATCACTTTATTTATGAAGTGATCACTTTTAACCTTTTTTGTGACGTGTCCAAGATTCCGGTAAGGTGGAAGGAAATAAAGCACAGAAGTTTAAAGTAATTACTTATTAGAAATGCAGCGCTACCTACGGGGACTGACTGGTCTTTGCCCCGATCGTTTTCCCTCTGACACCTTGTTAGCGGTTACCGCAGCGGAGATTATGCAATATTAGCCAATGCAATTTCAAAACAACTTCACCTGTGGGCCAATGGAATTGCTTAAAATCTTTGCTCCGCATCAGTGGATCGGCAGCGTTACAACACTGTCTTTTATCCAACTTCGGCAAAGCCATAATAATTTTGCCTCGTATATTGTTTGAGAAAGCTGTGTTTACTCTGTACAGCGGTGGTTTCGGCGCCCCCAGAGCCGAAGACATACGCCAACCTGCTGAAGTCTGGTCCGGCGCGCGGCTCGCCTCCCGCCCCCGCGCCCGCGCCGGCCCCCGCGCCCTACCAGCCGCCCGCGCCCCCGCAGGATCCGCGCCCCCGGCACCAGCGCCCGCCGCCGCCTCAAGGTGAGACCATAATACAACTCTACTCTTGCTATAGCAGGCACAAACCCGCTGATTTCGTTCTAGGATCGAGCAAGGGCTCGTCCATATATACATACATATAGCATTCATATCTTCATTAGCGGTTCTGAGCTCGTTTAAAATACTTCCAGCTGAAGTCTTTTAAACGGGCTCAGCTCTTGGCCACAGGACTTCTCCAGGCATCTCACTCAGTTTTGGTATTTTGATAGTATCAACGTCATCATAAGTCTCATTTTTCTAGGGGAATTGTTAAAGCGTCTCTATCTTCTCTCTCTAACGCTATTAGCTAGCGAGAGACAGCTCAGGGTTTTGAACTGAGTAGCGTCGACTTAAACCTACAGAATAAAATGTATTTATGACTTCAGCAGGTGAGGGGCGAGAGCGTGAACCACGAGAACCTCGCGAACCGCGGGAGCCCCGCGAGCCACGCGAACCACGCGAGTCCCGCGACAACCGAGAGCCGCGCGAGTACCGCGAGCCGCGAGGCGAGGCGCGTGGCGAAGCCCGAGGCGGAGGCTCACGCTACAGCGACTCCCAGCAGCTGTTCCTCGGCAACCTCCCGCACTCCGCGACGGAGGACGAGCTCCGCGCGTTGTTCGCGCGCTTCGGGCCGGTCGCCGAGCTGCGCGTGCACTCCAAGTCTGCGCCGCCCGGCGCGCCCCGACACCCCAACTACGGGTTCATTACGTACGAGAGCGCCGCGCACGCGCTGGACTGCCTCGCCGCCGCGGTACCTATACCTCAATACACTACACTAGCCATTCTCAAAACTCATGTAGGAATCGCGGCTAGCTGTTCCTGGGATGCTGATGTAAAAGTCGAGTATAGAAACAGCTGTATTCAAACTGTTGAAACTATCATGGTCAACTATCAACACTAAAGTCATTCAACAAATGACTCTAATAGCTGTATTGTATAAAATTACGATCTTAACGAGTGCGGTATACTGTGTTTCGAATGCCTGCTGGTGAATCACTGACCTGCGTAGGCGCCTGGCCCGCGCACGCGACCCGTGTAGCCTACTTAGGTCATATTGCTGATTCTGCTACCTCCGTAATCAATGTATCGAACAACTCAAAACACAAACATTTAAAACCCCTGTCGAGCCTTTTTGACTTTACTCTTGACCTGTAGTTCTGATAGATAAATGTCTATTCTAGCCGCTGTACTTCCCGGCAGACAGCCCCGACGGAGTGAAACTGAACGTGGAAGAGAAGAAGGCCCGCGGGCGCGACCCCCCGCGCCGCCGCCCCCTCTCCTCGCAGCGCGCCGCGCCGCCCGCCTTCCCGCGCCCCGCCTTCCGCCGCTAGCGACCGACCGACGTACGACCGAGGTAACACATACATACACTTACGATCGTCAAAGGTACTACATACATACATACACTACACACGCCCTGTGAGGGTTTGAATCATTCGCCGCACTAGGCGATCATTTCGTTATGTTACACTAGCGGACCTTCCCGCCTTCGCACGGTTTTAGTACGGATCCCTAACTTTTTTGAAAATATAATATAGCCTATGTTCACCGGGGATAGTGTAGCTTTCCAATGGTGAAAGAATTTTTCAAATCTGTCCAGTAGTTTCGGAGCCTATTCGTTACAAACAAATAAACAAAAAATCAAACCTTTCCTCTTAATAATATTTATTTTGTAAGCCTACATAAATAAAACATTTTGAATTTGAGGTAGTAAGAGCTTGCAGACGAATAATGTACACTAGGCTCAATATGCGACGAGCTAGATTGCAATTCCTTAGATATAATAAGAGGTTTGCTCGGCGACAGTAGTAAGCTATCTACTACTCTGTACTAAGCTGTGAACCGCAATCACACCCGCTCGAATTGATCTGTGGCTAAAGACAGGTCGCTATTACGCTCATTAGGGGAGGCCTATGTCCAGCAGTGGACTACTATAGGCTGATGATGATGAAGGCGACAATGTACTGCTGAGTAATAATCATTTAAAAGACAACGTGCGACTATACCGGAATAAAATAATTCCCGAGACATGCTTTACTTATTTCCGAAGTCGGAATGTTACCCAATAATAGCATAAGAGCGTGAAACGTAACGTCCGTTGTTGCAGGTGCTGGCGCCCCAGCCGGCCGGTCCAGGTGTACTGTGATTTCTGTAAGACTAGCGGCGGCGGCGGCCCGCGACCCTCCAGCTCCAACACATTCTCTTGTACAAATCATTACGACAGTATGGAATGAGACTTAACTATCGTCTGTCTCTAGACGGTGGACTCTGGAGCGCTTCAGGCTCAAGCAAGGCTTCGCTTCCTCTCCCTTCATCGGTTAAGTAGTTAGATAGTAAATTAATGTTTGTACGTGAGCGCGGCTCGGCCCCTACCCCGACGCCGCTCACCCAATACTCAGCGTGGGGAGAATGTCATTCTGTTCTCTGATCTAACACGTTTTCTGTTACTTAATGATTTGGTATGAATTCTTTAAAAGTATTTATAATGGTATCCTTGATGGTCGTTCCACACAACTAACCATAAACCAAGGAAAGTAGAGCTCGTCCAGGCTGAAATTGCAACGCTCGAACGGCCTTGCTGGCTGGTGTCAAAATGTATCGATATTACAGCGAGGCGTAGGTCCGTTGGAGCCCTGCGATGTCGGCGGGGCGTCACGCGGCGGAGGAGCGAGCCCGAGACCGAGCCTAACCAGTGAAAACGCGTTTCTTTATACATTTCATTCGATAGTCTCACACGAACATTTATTGATTAGTATGCAAAGTCTGTGCACTCTTGTAGTGTAGGTACGCAAATATGTGAGTGAATATGGTCTCTCGTCCGGCGCGAGCAGGCCCGGCTCGGACGCTCCTCCGTCCGGAATCGTTTACTTTGTGTAGATTTACAGTTATTTTGTATATTTTACTATATTTATACACGAGGGTCCGGGGCGCGGCGGGCGGGGGCGGCGCTCCCGGACTTGACACCTAAATTACTTTTTTTACAAAATGTAAATGAGAGCGCAATTAAATCTCTCATGCCACTTTTTTATTAAAACTGTAATTTTTGTATAAAGTATTTTATTTATAATCTTCCGGCGCGCACGTTTTGGTGCGAGTTTTCCCGTTCTAAGAATGCGCTGGTCCGTTCGTTTCGTGTGTAACGTTGAGTTGAAAATGAGTGTAGGGTCCCTCGGGAGCGTGCCGCGTGCATTCGCGGAAGGGCGAGCGAGTGAATTGGATTGCGCTCTCATGGCCGCGTCCGTAGCATAGTTAGTTAGTTACCGCTAGGAGCGCCCGCCGGCGCGGACCGGCCGCGCACTCCTGTGCCACCCTGTCTCTACCAGACAACGATGGGTTACTGACCACCCCTTGGTTATTGATCACGTCACACATCAAAACGAAACAAGTTACATTTGCTCGCACGTCACTCATAATGGAGTCTACACACCAAAGTCGCAGTCCGTCGACAAGTAAACTAAAAACTACCGGCTTCCCCAACCTTCATACACTTGCCGTATTGGTGTCGCCAGCTCTGGTGTGTAGACTCCATAAGATGTTGCGTTTCAGGAGGTGTTTGAATGATATTGTAGGGTTAAGCCGTGGCCAACGACCAAGGGGTCCCAAAGTAGCCCCGCTCGGGGCCGGGTCGTGTCCCCTTGGCCCCATCCGCGCCCGGTTGGTGGTATCTCTAAATTTCTCGTGATGTGGAATGTCATATTTGTAATTATATGCTAATCCAATAAATATCTTACTTTTCAAATGTATCTTTCATTTTGTACCTACTGTATGAATTAATTTAGGTATGTAATAAATAAAACCTTGATTGATTTACTTTTCAAATGTATGTTTCATTTTGTACCTACTGTATGTATGCCATACATTAGGTATGCAATCAATAGAACCTTGATTGAATAGATGAGTATTCACACATTCCACACGAGAGCAGAGGTGACTCAAACCAGATTAATTTGCTGTATTACAGTTTTTATCAAAATATTTATATTGGACATTTTCAACCATCATCTAGCCCCGATGTAAAGCTTGTGTTATGGGTACTAGACTAGACCGATTTAACTAGGTACTAGATCATTTATATATGTCTACCGACCGTACGAACGAACAAATAACATAAATATTAACTCGCCGCGGAAATCGAACCCGAAAACTGCGACGCCGGCGCAGGCTTCGTGACAAGCGAAGCATTACATACTATGAAGCTAGTCTCTAACTAGGTATCGGTTTAAAAAAAATACTTTATAATTTGAAACAACGCGGTTAAGCGGGAAAAAAATCGTGCTGCGGTTTTGTGTTTTTGAATGTGAGTATTGTTTCAGTTATTATATTTTATAATTACCACGACTCTGTAAACGTAGTGTAGGACGCCCTCCGACCAGGTGGGATGACGACCTGCGAAAGACTGCAGGTAGATGCTGGATGTGTCAAGCTGAAGACATGGCGCTCATTGGGGGAGGCCTATGTCCAGCTGTGGACTAACATAGGTTGATGATGTGATGTGATAATTACCATTAAATCTTTATTTTTACAATATTTGAATGGTAAAACTATGTGCGTAATGTTGGTTATTTTATAACACAGGAATACTGCGGCACAGATTAGCGCGTAGCTCGAACGCGGCGGTTGTTGCGCGCGCGCACGGGAGGGACAAGCCAAGGCAAGGCATCAGTCGGGCGCGGACCTTCGACCCGCACGCACCCTTTCCTCGTTGCATCGATACATCGTTATACGTGAGTTGCACACACATACTTACTCCCATACTCATTATAATCT
Source organism: Eupithecia dodoneata (assembly GCA_947044415.1). Lineage (NCBI taxonomy): Eukaryota > Metazoa > Arthropoda > Insecta > Lepidoptera > Geometridae > Eupithecia > Eupithecia dodoneata. Next base: position 11,903,121 of record OX345662.1, on the reverse strand, counting down.
ACTAGCTGCGCCCCGTGGCTTCCCCGCGTGGAAAAGTTTGTCAAATTGTTTATAAACCTGTCTCTTAAATCACTCTATCTATTAAAAAACCCGCATCAAAATCCGTTGTGTTTTAAAGATCTAAGCATACATAGGGACAGACAGACAGCGGGAAGCGACTTTGTTTTATACTATGTAGTGAAGCAGTGTTATTTCTCACTCTGACTTGCGCCGATCGAAGAGGTCAGAGGAAGAAGTAACCGTGCTTAGCAACTGTTTCAAATTCGAAGATTATGAACTAGTTTCTGCCCTCGGTTTAGCACGCGTTATTTCTATGGAAACCTAAAGTTATTTCTATCCCTTGGAAAATGTTTTATGGGTAACAAGTAGGCTATGTTTGATTCCAGACTTAGAGCTATATAATGCAAAATTTCAGCCCGATTGATTCAGTCGATAAGGCGTGAAGAGGTAACACATATCCATCTAAACATCCAAACTTTCGCATTTTTAATATTATTGTGATCAGGGGGTTGCACTTATTTTATTTGTAAACTTGTACCTACTAAAACTTAGAAACTATCATTGTTATTAAAACTAAAATCGCTTAATTAATTCATAATAATAATAACTAATGGCCCCATACGCAAGCCTTCCAAAGGACCGGGTCACTTTATGGCCCGAGATCATGGTAATGCGATACATATCTAATAATAATAATTAAATAAATTTATTCAGATAACTAATAATAATCCATGGTGTTAGTTTGCTTATAACTAGTGTTAGTACTTAAAATTAACTACAGATTTAGTCAAACAAATTAATAATCAACTAATTTAAATAGGATATTTTAATCTGAAAACAAGATAATTCATGGTAAATGTTCAGTTCTAGCTTATGTTATTGTACCTACTTAGAACTAACTCATTATTAGACGACCGATGTGGCGCGGTGGGCGAACAAAATATCTATCTGTGTAATGTATTGTATTATGTATATCAGTTATCTAGTACCCATAACACAAGCTCTGCTTACCATGGAGCTAGATAATGCTGTGTGAATTGTCCAGCATTATTTATTTATTTATTATTTGACTTAGTCATCAGCCTATATTAGTCCACTGCTGGACATAGGCCTCCCTTAATTTGACCGGAGTATTAAATGGTTATCAGGTTAAAGCTGAGGTTTCGTAGCATGTTCAGTAAAGCATTCGGTCAAAGCTCTAATGACAAAATAAAACGATATAGGGGAGTCTGGGACGGTTCCGGGAAATCTGAAATTCGCCGCAAACTGGTTTGGGAGAGAATCTGTTGTTGATCCTAAAGTCACTTATAACGGGATATTTACCATGATTTGATTTATGAGTTTTAGTGTGCCGAAATATTGGAAAACTCTCAAATCATGGTGCTCTCAATCAGAATTAATAACCATGATAGTTTTAAAAGTTTCTGTTGTTGATCGTTTATTTTCAATGTAGTTTGGTTTTTTTGCTGTTGTTTAGTTGGGTGATTCTCACAATGAAGTTTTATTATACTTACTAAAGATTTAAATTTTTTTTAATCGCAGGATTCTGCTTCAGATCCTTCTATTATAAACGCGAAAGTTTGTGACGATGATGTACGTAAGAATGTTTGTTGCTCTTTCACACAAAAAACAACTGAATGGATTTTGATGAAACTTCACAATAATATAGCTTACTTAGCAGAATAACACATAGGCTGCAATTCATAAAGATATTGTATATTATCCAAAATATCTATTACCTCGCAGGTGAAACCGCGGGGCGCAGCTAGTAAATTATAAATGCGAATTTTTGTTACTTCTTCACGCCAGAACTACTGAACGGATCGGGATGAAATTGCATAGAATGTAGCTCAAATTCCGGAATCAAACATAGGCTATTTATTCCATAAATCAGTTACCATACGATATAATAACCGCTAAACGTTTCCATAGAAACAACGCGTGTGAAGCCGCGGGCAGAAACTAGTTTACTAATAAAGCGATACCATACTAACATAAGATAAAAACCTTTACCTACTTATATCTCATTTTTAAAATGTTCCAACAGTGATCTAATTCGTGAATTAAAAATCCGTAATCTTCAAAAGATAATATTATTGTGACTTCTGATCTTTGTGAACATAATATCACTAGTTTCTGGGTCGTGTCGGATAAGCTGCGCCTACGCACCGATATTAATCACTACTGGGAAGAATTGTTGCTGAAACGCTGAACCTGTAAGTGGTCGCTACATACCATAGACTATATTATATTTTTTGTGTCTGATTGTGATATGTTTTTTTATAAAATAATATAAACCGATCTCTTTCTAAAATCATTCCGGACAAATAGTAATCCGGGAAGGGGTTATCTCGCTCGGGATTATTCTCTATACAAAATCGAAAGAATTATTTAAAGCGGATACATTTCATGTTTTCATTTTAAAAAAATGGCAGAAATATCAAAAAAACACATAAAATATATATGCGAAAATAGTTTCGAGCTTCTGTGCTTTGCTTTGTTGATACCAATGTTGTTAAATATTGATATATATCATATTCCTTGAGTTGTTATATAGTTAATTATATATTCCTTGAGTTTTGTAACCCGTTTGTAATAAAAAAATATCCAGGTTTTTGAATCGGAGTATAGGACTGAGCAAGCTCTCGTATAATACAAGCCATAATGTTTGATATCCTGGTAGCGGTAAAAGCCTGGTACAATGTTTAGACATTTTCTACTGTTAATCAGAATTTTCAAAATCTGTCCATAATTGACGGAGAAATCGACGATACATAAAAAAATACAAACAGCAATATAGAACCTTTTGCCGTTGGTTAAAAATGTACCTAGTCATAATCATAATTTATTATGTTACAATTACATGCCATCCATAGTGGGCCTCTGTTCTCACAAAAGCCATATTTTTACAGTTTTATCTGTCGGGGTCGCGCTATCTCTGCGGCGGACTCGATAGCCAGCTTCCGTTCTCGCAAATCGCCCTCTGATGTTCAGTCTCTTGCTGACCCATATTTTTTTGCAATCATTTGTAATTCGACCAACGCTGATAAAAAACATCTTGACCGTTGTCTATTTATAAAGGGGTTATCATATTTTTGCATGTATGTTGGTCCCCTATCCAGATATATGTACTTATAATTTTCAGAGTGCACCGCGATTTTGAAAAAAAATACAATGTGGTAAGTCCTAAGCCGGTGTTAAGGCCACCCACACTACATTCTGCTCGCGGTTTCTCACGCGTTTTTTTTTTCGGAATAAATACTACCCTACGTCCTACACTTCAAACTTTCATTAGGATCTATTATACTTACGCATTCAATATTAGTATTAATAATGCTAAACAATTCACACAGCATCCTCTGGCCCCAAGCTAAACAGAGCTAGTGTTATGTATTTCACTTTACAAGAAAACACCCAGAGCACCCTGTAATTCATATGGAAATATATCTCGGTCTCGAGAGGTGCACAAATATTGTGACCGAGTAATAATCATAAGTAGAACCTGCAGTCGATTTCATTAAACAAAGTGGGACGCGTTTATATGCGCTCGCTCATCGGATATCGAATAACGCTCACAGGGCATGAGTCCTATAATACTAGGTTTCAATATACCTATTATGGTTTATTGTGTTCGTGCTGTACCTAACGGGGCGTCCTAAATACAATGAAGCTCGTGTGCAGCGCTCGGCTCCATAAAACTTCCATAAAACCGCGCAGTTTCCAGAACATCGTAAAACTAAAACGCTCGACACAATTCGTAGTTTGGGTGACCAGGCCGCGCCGGTTCACCCGTGGGTTATCGACGCTGATACTCTGGTACAAAAATACCGATGACAACAACCCTCTAGCATTCAAATATGCTCCACATTGATATGACAATGACTAGGAATTGTGATAGGATTCTCAAGTTACATCATTTTGAAAATATGCGTGGAATTAGTAGAGGAACTACGGCATATTTTGAATAGGAGGGTTTCACGAATACTAGTAGTGCCATCTAGTTTTGATAGCTGTGAAATATGAAGGTTTAGGTCTACGTTTAGGTTAGTTCGCAAAATTACCAAGATGCCAATCAGAGACCAAATTGTAAAGGAGTTTGATTATATCAAAAAAGTTTGGGTTATTTAGTTACTCTGTATGATATAAAATAACTTTAGAGTTCTACTAAATACTCAGAACAAAATAAAGCGTCAATAAAAATAGTATATAGATATTTGATCGAGCTTAGAACTTTGTTGAAACTTGGCTGATTTACCAAGTTTCAAGTACACATTGTACGAGTATGTATTTGTTCGAGCTTAATTTTCGAGCCGTGTTGGCGTTGTTGGTACGATTAGAGATGTACATGAAATTTGATAGATATTCTACTCTGCAAAATGGATTAAAAAACGTGCTAGTAACTATATATTGTCATTATGAGGAATCGGTAAGATTGGGTAAGGTTTTCTTAAGGTACCTACAAGTTAGAGGCAAAATACAATACAAAATTAAAATCAACCAAATATCTACTTATATAATGGGAATAGTATGGCTAAGGTCTATACCCAGTCATAGTTAAATCCATAGTTATGAGGACTTTCAAAGGCACCGGATGACGCGCGTGCCGGCTTGAATGACTCCGCGGGGTCTGGCAACCATTCATTGCACATCTGCGCGCGTAATTAACTCAATCAGATCGCGGCCATCAGCCATCTGAATGCGAGATATATACTTCTATACCCACTTAGTTTATGCTACATAGTGCTCCCGTTTCTTCAAGTTTACTGGAGCTGGCATGACGTCGGCCTCGCGCGAATCATATATGTTTTATATCAACTTTATCATGCATATCAATTGCATCTTGTTACGCTGATTCAGTTTTACCGCGCCATTTAGGTTTACGTTCCTATTTATTCTGGAATCTTATTTTCTGTGCAACATATTAGCAGCACAAGCGTATTTTATCTTCGCGGCGTGGTTTTTATAATCGGGAGAAAAAAGTAACCTATACCCTTCCCCGGGAAACGGAATCTATCTTTTTTTTATACCACCATAGTGACCAACAAGCACGCCTATATAGACGCCAGCAACCTCCGGGCCCACCCTTTAAATGTCTAAGAAGACCCTATCCTACATCTCAGTGCTATCGTTCCCATCATTCCTTCAGGCGTGAAAAGGTGCCATAATGTATCATACAAACTCCCCAAGCAATGGTCAGGCCGAGCGAGGTGCCTGCGACATTGCAGATCTCATAGTATAAATTTCGACTCGTCTTAGTGCTTATAATTTAAGTCATCATCAACCTGTAATAGTCCACTGCTGGACGTAGGCGTCCTCTAATGATCCAGCATCTGCCTGCAGTCTTTCGCTGGTCGGCGTTTGTCGGTTCTTCGTGATATATGGCCGGCCCACTGCCACATCAGCTTGCTAATTCTTAGAGCTATGTCGATAGCTTTGGTAAGCCCAAAGAAATAAAGTTATTGAGATCTGAAATCTGGTCAACTGCACAGTTCATGGTAAACACATAGTGACCTACTATTGTGCAAGTTTCAGATGGCTGTCATCGAAATTAGGTCAATAGTAACAAATAGCGGCGAGATTGTGGCCGGCTCGTTGAGTCCAATTCGAAAGTAATTATTTATACGTTGCACGCACCGCAAGGGTTCATAATGTCTACGATGTGGCCGCGAAGCGGTGGGTGGGTCTGTCTTTCATCACCCGATGCAACACTAGCTCCAATCAGTCCAATTACCTTTAGATAATGTTATTGGACTTGTCCATGTTGTTTATAATTCAAATAAAACAATTCAAATAACCTCTCGCGGAGACACAACATATCAATAGTGGGACTTTGTGATAAAACCTTATGCGAAACAAATTTATTGTATTTGTTAATGTGAATAATGTTATTTTGACCGTGTAGGTTATTTTACCAATAATACAACTCTTTTTTTGGATGTAATTGTCTGCATTAACAAACGAATTTTATGTAAAACAAAACGATTATCTTACTTAATCATTATATTTAGTTTTTCTGGATTTTCATAGTTACTTGTTTTGACATTCGATGTTTCACTATTTTCCCAAAGTAGTCTTATTTGGAACTTGGAACATCCTTTGCGCAATAATTCCAACGGGAACGGCTCAGTTTACTTCGGTCGGTGCATATCTTTACGAGGTGAATGTATTATTAGTATTACTATACGCCAGCAAGTCTGAAATTCGCGGAACGCTCTGCCTGTAGGTATGTACCTTTAAGCACAGCTGACGACTTGCCCAGATGTGCATGAGATCATCCACAGCCGCGATATCGTGTTGTGAATTCCATAGCCTGTAAATATCTTCACTCCAAGATTCAAGATTCAAATATATTTATTGCGTCAAACTTGGTATAAAAGTCTTAAGTTCTAAGTAATGCACTCATGTCTCACTATATTCTAGCATGCAATAATTATGATGACTTCTTAAATTAGGTAAGTATTATTATTTATTATACACAGACAAATCTATTAACTCCTAAAAATGGCACAAACGAGTATTTAAACTATTGTTTTCACACGTGTGTCACGTTGCGTCAGATATTGTATGTTTTTAAACAGAAACCGGCGTAAATGTTGTGTTTTTAACGTTTCCTCTTCCTGTAAACTAACATTAGGCTCTGTCTGTAAATATGTGCTACCTAAGTGACAAATAAGTTTGCACGTATACCTACTATTGACAGTTCTATGGGGATTTTGTAAATCTCCAAACACCTAAGAGCATATAGAATACATCAGGCTATACTCAAGCCATATTTTTTACATATTTAAAATCTCGTTTTGCCGTAAATTTTAAAAGAGAATTGTCAGCATCAAACACTGTAATCATAACAAACGCAAGTACCTATTGCAAATTCTGTCTTGAAATCAATAAGAAAGTGATTCTTAGGTTGCGAGTTTATAAACAATGTTGTCGATTCCGATGTGACCAAAACTAAACTAATTTGGACGCACTATAAAATGATATCATCCTCTTTATTTCGATCGATAGGAAAGGGACGGCAACATTTTAGTGCTGTCACATTAGTTTTTACTTTTCTTACACACAAATTGTGTTATTCCATTAAAGCGTAGTTAAGCGGGCGATTAAATCTCGAGTACGGCCCTAGAGATTAAAAGTATTTTTTCTCTTACATTTTTGTCTGAAATCATCAGCTAGTACAATAGATTCGCTATTTAGGCCTACTCTTACTGAGAGATCTGGTAGGTGCTTACATGTTCCAATATAGCTCTGGCTCTGACCCTAGTAGATAAAACAATAGGCATCGATACAGTTTCAGTGGGAGCCGAGCGTGAATACATCGACCTATGTTTAGGAAACACCCTAGGCAAGACGCGACTAACTTGTCGGGTGTAGCGATCATGTTCACGAGTTAGGTCTTGATATACTATTTTGTGGGGAGTAGGAGAGAGTAGGTAAACATTCTCGTATGGCGACAGCGATCTAGTGCGAAACGGAGTGTCGCGAAACCATCCTTCGACGAAGAGGTCGTCCAGGTGGTTGTGGGTACGATTCCCGCCTCGGGACAATTTTTTGTACGATCTGCAGATATTTCAGGGTCTTCTGGTCGTTTTTATGTATAATAAAAAAATAACAAAATATCGATTGTATTAAGTATATCAGTTATCTAGTACTCAGAACACAAGCTTTGCTTAACTTGGGGCTAAATAATGCAACAGTATCCATATGTACTGTGATAATGCTGTATGAATTGTGATATGATGTATGATTGATAATGCTTTATGAATGAATTGTCCGGAATTATTCATTTATTTATCAATAACTACATCGATGGGCTGACGACATTGTAGCGATCGTAGGCAGTGGATGGATACGCTAGTGAACGTTATTTGTGGCGACCGACGGATCGCCCATATGTACGTACGCCTTGTAACTTGGCGTTATTAATAAAGAATTGCATTGTATATTATATCGCGCCGTGGACGTTTGTGGCCTGAAATATTGATGTTTTGTTTCAGAAGGCAAGCACTATGACGGGCCGCATGCTGTTGCTGGCCTTGCTGGTCGCAGGCATCTGTACTGCTGACGCTGAGGTGAGTTGTACATGTATACACTGTCCAGCATTTGTAGTCCGTTCTAGGGGAGAGGAACTTGTGCTCGCGAAAATCTCGATGGATAAAGTTTCTTCCGCGTTACTCTAATAACTATAAATGCGAAAGTTAAGATGTTAGTAAGTAACACAAACATCTAAACTTTTCCATAGATGATGTTGTAGCCTAAATTATAAAATAATAACTATGAGACGACCTCTGTAGCGCGGCGGGCGAAGGTCCGCCTACGACGCACGCAGGAGGTCGCGGGAGGTTCGATTCCCGCCTCAGAACAATAATTGTGTGTACGATCTGCAAATATTTATTCCGGGTGTTCTGGTTGTTACCTATGGTACAACGCGTATGCAGCGGGGCGGGCAGAAACTGGTATTATAGGAAGGAAGTACCTGAGTGTAGATATGGAAATAAAATACATTTTAATGCCATGAATCTATTGTTTTTCGGTTCAGCGGCGACGACACCGGCGCCTGCGCACGACGACGACGCCGCGACCGGCGGCAGTCGACGAGGGAGACCCCGAGGCGGAGCATCTAGAGCTCGGCATGGCGGAGAGACTCGACGAGAAGAGGTTCCAGGTAAGCCCTTATACAGCAGCATTCTTTGACATACCTTTTAACTTATTTATTGTACTGTGATATATTACATAAAATGTTTAAAGAAGGCATGTCTGTCTGCCTCTTCTTTGCACAATCCCATATGGTGTTTCCTATGTCAAAGGTGTGTTATATAATAATAAAATTGTAATAATAACTTTAAAAAATGTATAGAACTTAACGACATCAAGTACATAATGCCTACGGTGGAAATAAAGAAACAACATGAGTTTACTCGGTCCCTCATCGGGGGCATTCAGCTTAGAAGATCAGTGAACTAGTACTAGGTCCAGCATTCGTCTTTAATTTGTAATAGCCAGCAACAAAAAAAATCCATATGTTCAGTTATAAATGTTATAATTAAGTTAACTTTAAATATTATTTTTATGTCCAGCATTAACAAAAAGAGTGTAGAGAATAGAGATATATGAGAGAGAGAGAAAGATAGAGAACATTGGTTGAATGTGTACTGACGGAGCGAGTTGTTCGCAGGCGGCGGAGCGTGCGCGGGTCAACAGCGTGTTCAACGAACACTCGCAGGAAGGCAACCCGCTCGAGAACGAAGTCTATCTAGACGGTAAGTCGGTAATAATAACTGATAACCTACTATACTGACGACCTCTGTGACGCGGTGAGCGAAGGTCCGCCTGCGACGCAGTAGGTTGCGGGTTTGATTCCCGCCTTGGGACAATTGTGTCTACGATCTGTAGATATGGGTGTTCTGATTTTAGTAGTTTTGCTAGCATAGCGAGATTATTTTTTGCAATTAATGTATTATTATTATGATCCATAAGATATGACCGATATTTTGGCACTTTGTACTTGCACCTGTCTATAAGTATAAAGGAACTGACGTGCGTGTGTGTTTGTTCCAGACCCATGCCTGAAGGTGCACTGCAGCGCGGGCCGCGTGTGCGAGATCGACGAGCACGGGGACGCTGTCTGCAACTGCATCAAGGACTGCCCCTACGAGACTGACTCCAGGCGGAAGGTACCTTTATTAACTCATTCATTTTCACATTCGTAATCCATAATAATTGTTCAATCTTAGTAGCCACGTAACATGTATTAGTTAATTCCGAAGGTGTTTCAATTAAACTCCTCAAACAATAATGTACATACAAAATAATAACAATGTCACATAAAATTAAATATAACTATAATAATATAACTTAGAAAAATCAAAAAATATATAAAATTAGGTTAATAAAAATATATTACGCCTGCCTCGGACAGTTGTTTATTCCATTTTCAAACATGGAGCAGAAAGTAACTAAAAAAACTGCAAAACTGCTAACTAAAAAGAAAGTAACTAAAAAATGCTGGAGAAAAAATTCTATGGAATTCCATTTGTAACGGAAAAAAATCTAATATTTTCAGTTTATTTTTGACATTCCACAAATTCCTAAAACTAGCTGATAAGTACCTGTACCTGTTTTCACCACTTTGTATTTCGCATTTATAGATGGATGTTGAATCAGGCTGAAACTGTATAGATGTAGCTCTACGCATGAAATCAAACATATATGCTACTTTTTAACCCATACAAAATTCCCATGGAATATAAATAACCTTTAAACGTTTCCATAGAAAACTCGCGTGCGAAGCCGTGGGCAGAAACTAGTTTTCTATAAAACAAACAAACTTCGCTTCAATTCAACTGTCGTTTTATCGTGCAAAAGATGAGGCGAATATCTAGCAGTGGTGGGTGTATGTATTATTAGAGTCGACGGGCTTAGAAAGTAGTAGCTTGAATGTACCTTTGCCTAAATTATGTTACGAAAGCGTTTTTTTTAATTCCTAATATGGTTCCTTCTACGTAGGTGTGCACAAATCACAACGAGACCTGGTCGAGCGACTGCGAGGTTTACCGCCAGCGCTGCCTCTGCCTCGACCACTCGGAGCTGTGCCGCGGGCCGCAGTACCACCACGTGCAGATCGAGTACTACGGCGAGTGTCGGGAGATGCCGGTAATGTACCCGACTGTTATACTAAAACCAACACGGTCTTATTCTGTCATCAAAATTGTATGCATGTTTAAATGTAATATTGTGGATTACATTAGTGAATCACAGAATGTGCCGGAATACTAATTGATGAGAAAAACTGCTAGGTTAAGTTGGGTCGAACCGCCTCCAAAGAAACAGACGCTACCCAGTTATTGGTAAGTATACCTAATTGCAAATTGCTGTCGCCGCCGTTTAACTAAGTGTCGTAGAGTTTAGTACCTACAGCGCCACTACCGTACCGGACATGGAACTACGCAACTCCGATACAAAAATGGAACGTCTCGTCTTCGAGACGACTTCGTATCGAGATCTAACTGTAATTTAGCCCCTAACCGAACTGAGGGATCAGTTCGTGGTCAGTAAAATACGTGTGTTGTCTACGCAGGAGTGCATGCCAGACGAGATGGCGGACTTCCCGCGTCGCATGCGCGACTGGCTGTTCAACATAATGCGCGACATGGCGGAGCGCCGCGAGCTCAGTGCACACTACCTGGCTATGGAGCAGGAAGCAGAGTCCAACCTCACGCGCCGCTGGACCAACGCCGCCGTCTGGAAGTGGTGCGATCTCGACGCACACGACAATGACAGGTACAGACAGAAGCATAACAAACCAAAATGGCGACTAAAGGCGCCATTTTGTTTTGTTTAGCGCAGTTTCCCATTCCCACTCCAATGCGTTACTGACCGCGAGAGATCTGCTTAAACAATAACTTTTGTTGTCTTTCAAAAGTCAAATTTTAAACTAAAAATAATGGTATAATATTAGTTTTAATGGGTATTGTTTTAGGTACCTAACTTATTTAAAGGTCTTGGTTAAGAAGTAGATAACTATTTTCTTCGCGTTTTGAAGACGCGCAGAAAAATATCAAATGAAACGCAAATAGTACGAGCAATTCGCTCACTGAGTGACATAAATTGACTTCCCGACGTGTCACGTTGCAGGTTCGTGTCCCGGCACGAGTTGTTCCCGATCCGCGCTCCCTTGCTGTCCCTGGAGCACTGCATCGCACCCTTCCTTGACAAGTGCGATGATGATGATGACCACCGCATCACGCTCGCGGAGTGGGGCAGCTGTCTTCAGCTTGATGAGGTAATCACAAGACCCCACCTATCTTACGTCCACCCATTGAGGAAAACAGTACCTACTAAATGATTGTTCCTTTATTTGTATAGTAATATATTATATTAGAAATTGATTTGCAGCTTTGCAAAGCTCCATAGAAGACATGGTACTTAATACAGAATAATTAAAAACGTTTTGATAACATCGACGGTCAGTTTGATTTGCTATTATGATCGCCATTTTTGTTAAGCAAACACAACATAGACAAGCAGATATATCTCGCAAATTTTGTACAGACCACAACATCCAGTGTTCAGGATAAATCCTTCAGCAAATCTTTGTATGTTTTCAATAACTTCTATATATTTTTATTTCTTTAGGCTTACAAAATAAGCACTTGGACAAGTCAAAATTATTAGTATACATACTGCGACCAACAGACCCTCATAATCGGTCGCAGCGCAGTGGAGGGCGATCCGCCTGTGTCGCAAGAGATTGCTGGTTCGATTCCTGCGGCGTGACTTATATTTTTAAGATCTGCCTGGTGGTTGTTTCGGGTCTGGGTGTTTATGTACCTAGTATGGCCCTGTTACACATAACAGTCATCCATTCCAGAGCTACTTATGTCCGACTACCTATGTCAATTATCTTATTTTATTGCCGTCAAAACTAGGTAGATAGATTTTTTTATTGTTTTTTCGTTTACAGTACGATCTGGAGGACCGCTGCGACGAGTTCACGGATGGCGACGTGAAGATCGGCGGCAACGGCGCGCCCGACAACGGAAACTAGCGGAGCTTCGCCCTAGCTGTACAATCCTTTTTTTTCTATTTAAGTGGAATTTTCATCAATAATAATGTAAATAGCAATTACTGTGATGATGCAACCAAATTAAATTTAATTTCCATAAATAATTATTTTGTTTCAATGTTTTACAATTTCTTGTGGACTGGTCTAGTCAAGGCAAGATGTTGAATGATGTGATGATACACGTCATCGTCAGATATAATCTTAATAAAAGTATTTATTTTCAAAAAATGGTTTCTAACGGTTACCAGAGTACCTACCTACTTATCTAAAACTAATTTCGTTATCTCTAAAACATTAAATATATATTTTTTACATATATAATTACCTTTAAGTATATATTTAAGTACTCTACCCTAAAACCTTAGTGCTAAAAATGCATCGACTCCTCGCTCTAACTAAATAAAACTTGTGTTTAGACGCGAGGGCTGCTCTGCCTCACAGACACCGGGAGTGCGACTAAAGTATTTACAATGGTATAGTTGGTACATAGATTATAAAATTAGATAAGAGATAAAGCGGTCACTTTGATTTTGTAATGAAGTGGAGTAGTTTTGAGTTAGAGAACCCTAAAAATCTTTTTACTGATATTTTTTGCAATTTAATTGCCTACAATTATGTACCGACCATAAGCTCGCTCGCCCGCGAAAGTTTCGAAACCAGTAATCAAATTGTAGGGGATAGACTTTCTGATGATGACGATCACAAAAAGCAAGTAAAAAAATCTAGACATAGCGCTTCTTAATATATTTCAAAGATCAAAATACATTTCTTACAACTTATAACAGTTCAATCATACAATACCAAATTACAATTTAAGAACAACAGTTATTTTTACTGTCTCCTAAAAAAAATACAAAAATGCTGCAAAAATATTACAACCACCATAACAGCTTTAGTAATTATGAAGATGCACAGTTGTTTATTATTGTTATCAGCCTCTGCAGTCAACAGATCAGTGCTCATAATCCAGAACCAACATTTGAGCATTTACAATGTCATTCTCATATTTAAATATGCAAAATCAGATGTTCCATGAAACTTAAATCTACTATTAAATCTATTAACCCTTTACCAGTCAGCGGACCGAGTAAAGTAAATCTATTAAAACAAGAAAGAGCTAAAAATGATCTTTGCCAAGGCACTTACAATAAATATAGGAAACAACAAGATATTGGTACTAGGGAAAGTAGTTCTTATACAAATTCAACTTATAAAATGTATAATGAGGTGGGTCATCTACATAGAATATAAACAGAAGAGCAACATAGCACTTCTTTAAAATATTGTTTTGCACGAAACTCACCACAATATGTGGCCATTATAGCTGTGCTCAGGCTGAGACATTTTTAGCAAGTTCCATGTATTCTAACTCTTATGAACTAACAAATATGTCCGGATTAACAGTTCTCAAGGTCACTCCACAGTCCACATCACTTTTATTATAATGAAAACTATGTTTATAAACTTGGTGATGAATATTCCAACGTCCAAAACCACGCCCGGAGTCAAATGCAGCAGTTGAAATCTATAAATCCTGGAAATAAGATCAATATTAGGCACCTTGGGGTCGCTATTGATATGGATACTGTTTACTGTGTGAAAAATCAAAACTGAGACAACAACAGATTGAGTATTCTAGTACCTAGGTAATATGAAAACTTTTTAAATAATTTATTAGGAGCATGAGCCCAAGAGATATCACAGCGTATTTCTCAATTACAATAGTGCTTGATAAAACAAGAATATATTCTATGTAACAACAAAACTAACTTATATATTGAAAGTGTGTTGCCATGCCATTGCCTTGTTAATTTAAAGACTGTTAATTATGCTCACATCATATTATGTTTATGATTACCATATCAAAAGTATTTATTTTCCTTTGTTTAGCTTGATTTAGAACAGTCTGAATTTAATATTGAATATGCATCAAGATGCTGGATGAGTCAAGCTGAAGAATGGCGCTATGGCGCTCATTGGGGGAGGCCTATGTCCAGCAGTGGAACAATATAGGCTGATGATGATGATGCATCAAGACTTTGCAATAGTTCAACATATCTGAGTCTGGCTTATAGACTTTATCCAAGATGTATAAAGTTGGTAAGCAGACTACAAGGGCCAGGTACAAATCAAATGAGTCCATACTGTAATAACAAACTGAGTAGTAGGTACCTGATATTAGACGGGAGCTCCTGGACCACCTTTCTTTCCAATTAGTGATTTGTGTATGTGAGGGATCACTCCACCGCCAGCAATGGTAGCTTTAATCAGACTGTCAAGCTCTTCATCTCCTCTGATAGCCAACTGCAAGTGGCGAGGCGTTATACGCTTTACTTTGAGATCTTTAGATGCATTTCCCGCCAACTCCAACACCTGTAAATGTTATATATAATACTTAGGTATGTACTTACTATTTTTTATTAATTAACTATTATTGTGTATTAGAATGGCTCTATGCAAATGAAGATGATGGTAAGTGCTTATAGACATTTATAAAGACTAAATAAATGACAAAGGCCACTAAATATTATAAAGATCAACAATGTTTGTTTGTATTGATGTTTTTGTTTTTCCCGCCAAAAATTTACTAAACAGTTAATGATTAGTCTCTTTGCTAACTTTTGCATACTCACTATAGAATTAAACTGGCTGTAATTTAGAAAGTGCTTAATCTTATTTATAGTATCAGTAATAAATTTATAAAAGTACGTAATAAATAAATAATAATTGCCGCCATTTTGGCGGGGCGTCGCATTTTTTACCTCGGCCGTTAGATATTCCAGTATAGCAGCAGAATATACCGCTGCGGTAGCACCAACACGTCCATGACTTGTAGTCCGATTTTTTAGATGTCTATGAATTCTTCCTACAGGGAACTAGAAAAAAATAGGAAACATTATCGATCTCTCAAAGTTCGCCATCGCCATACTTCAAGAGGTCATACGTAATATTAGATTTAATGAAGTAAAAATTGAGAGTATAATAATCTACTAGAGTTATTGCTAAATTCACCAAATCAATTATAATCAGCGTTAGACATACCTGAAGTCCAGCCCTCGCTGATCTGGAGACTGCTTTAGCCTTCGCTTTCCCAGAATCTTTGCCCGCTTTTCCACCAGCCTAAAATTTATGAAAATCTCCATTAATTTTGCTCGTACGAAGCTGAAACTTCGCCAGTTGATTTATCACATTGCCGTTCACCGAAGCACACCATTAGAACAGCACAAAAACACTAATTTTGCTCGAAATCTTACAAAACTCACCATTTTGAAACGTGTAATTCACTATCTCAACTACACACAGAAAAACCAACACAGGAAAGGCGCCAAGCGAAATCACTCCGGAACACTGAACAAAGATGGCAGACGAAGCGAAGCCGACCTCAAGATCACCAATCGCAGACGGGCGGAAATGTCGTAATTCAGCAGTGTACACCAATCAGAACTTAGAATACAATGGCGGGTTTTAAAAAAATAAGGCCGAAAGATACCGAATTGATGGTGCTGCCAAGCCAAGCTATGGCGAAAGAAGAAACTAAGTTTACGCTCCAATCTACGCAAGCTATAATTTATTATTAACTATATTGACGCTCCATTTATCATAAACTGAAAAAAAAAAAACATTGCACACTCTGACACTCTCCACGAAGCCCCACGGTCACCTCTGCATGAAGAGGCAATAGACCATGTGGACGTTTTAGTTTTCTGTGGTGCTGGCAAAGTGGTGTCCGTGGTGTCATTAATATCATAAAAAAAAGTTATGTTCTATTTCTATCTATATTCTCTTTGGTTTGTTGATTTGTTGAGTGTGTTGTGTTGTATGTATATCTATATTCTCTTTGGAGAATTAATTGCCGTGAATTTGTCGACATGACATGACATTGGTGTAAATAATGCAAAAAAAAACACCTATTTACTGTGCTATTTCCTTGATTGATACTGTACCGATATACCTAGCTAAGTCCCAATTCAGTTTCTATAATGAGTTCTCGACATAGAGAGCGTAGCCGTTCAAGATCTCGCGACCGCGAGCGCCACAAGGATCGCGACCGCGAGAAGACTCGAGATCGCGGGAGGACAGATCGCGATCGGCACCGTTCTAAAAGGTAATTTTTACTCATTTTAAACTTTTGTTCTCGTGTGCTCCGTTGTATCACCTGACTGAAATGTATCTGTAATCGGAATTTTCAGGCACAAGGGTGGGTCGCGCGATAGATCCCGCAGCCGCGACCGACACAAGGATAAGCGTCGCAGCCGGTCGCCTCGCAGTCGCAGCCGTAGTCGTGGAAGGAAATCTAAGGATAGGTAGGTCATCATTCTCTTGCACTTTTCCCACTCATGCGGTGCGGGCACACCAGGTTTTCTTCCTCCATTCACTTCTCTATTATCAGTCGTCAACACTTCACTCACACTTTTCTTACTCATGTCATCTCTCTGACTACCCATCTTTTCTTTTTCCATCCTCATGACATGCCCATATTGCCTATAGCACTCTATAGGATACCTGTTACTTTTACCTAATACGATCTCCAGAAATAAGGTGATCATCTTATCATGCAATTGACTCTGTGATCTTTGAGCCACTAAGCTAAATTACCTTACTTCTTGTCAAACTGTTTAGGGATGGGACTATTGCACTGTTGGACCAGATGGTGGGTACTACAACCAAGGCCACATCCCGAGGGGTGACCAATAATGGTGTGAATCCAGCTACACAAGCTGCTATACTTGCTGCAGCTGCCGTGGCTCAGGTATTTTTATGATATAATAATTTATAGAATATATACCAATAGGAATAACAATAAGAACAGTATTAAACAGGATGAGGAGAAACACACAAAACTCTATAGATTCAGAAATTACTTTCCAAATATTTAGTAACAATTCCATAGAAATCCTCAGAAAATAGCTTAAAAATTAAGTGACCTTTGGTGATTTGCGGAATTTTGGTATTTATTTATTTATTTGGAAGACAGACAGTACATAGATAATATAGAGGGACAATTAGGATGTGATGGTATTCTAACAAGTAATCATAATATCTTGCAGACATTCGTAGCGTCCCGCCGCATGGCAGCGCCGGTCCAGCCCGCGGCGGCCGCAGCAGCTGCGCTGTCTGCGGCCACGGCCATCCCACCACCCACCTCGGTGCAGCAGAAGCTGGAGCAACTGCAGGCGCGCTCCGACAAGCGCTACGGCAGCCGCCAATCGCGCCCGCCGCCGCAGGACTACCAGCCCGAGGACGATCACGACGACGACGGTGAAGGTCCATCCACAATGCATCTATGACTTCATTCATACACCCTCATATTTATAAAACTACTAGCTGCGCCCCGCGGCTTCGCCCGAGAAGAATTCTATGTGTCAAATGGTTTATAAAACTTCCTCTTGAATCACTAGATCCATAAAAAAACCGCAATAAAATCCATTACGTAGTTTTTCGCTCTCTTTGGTGCTAATATGAAACAAATGCACGAGAAAACGGATGACAAACAGCGGTGCGTATCGTAGTTCAGCTGAGTTGCGTCTATCCTTGGATGCCCGGGACCGCTATAAGGTCGGTTCATCATCAATTATTTTATTTATTTGTGAAAATAGATTAGAGCAAATAAAGATTTCTGTGATAAGTTACTAATCAACAATAAATATAAATACAAATGTAATTTGATCACCTTAAAAAATTATAAAAAGATTATGTTGTTGTTGTATAGGTCCAGAGGGTGAGACGGCGGCGGAGCGTCGCGCGCGACGTCGGCGCACGCGCTGGATGGGTTCCGAGCACGACAAGACGTTCATCCCGGGACTGCCGACTGTGCTGCCCTCTACATTAACTAAAGACCAGGAGGAGCAGTACCTACGTGAGTCTCCAACCACACATACTTTTGTCGTGGCCACTAGCCAGTGGCCATGACAAACTATAGCCACCTTTTGGTACCAAATAAAAGTCCGAAAACCAAAATAACCTGAATAGACTGAAGATATCTCTGTCTTAGAGTCATCCTTAATGTCTGAATCCTGTAGGCTTAGCATAGTAGGCAGCTTAGACAAGGCCTTGTCTACTTCTAGTGTATAATCATCTTCATCATATTAATCATCTTAAGTGAATTATTGTAATTCTTATGAGAATAAAGTTTTTTAAACCATAATGGACAGAAATGACATCAAATCACCATCCTACCATGTACGCAGTCTAGACAACGCCTCGTCTGGGCTATCCAATATCTATCTGGAAGACTTCTTCCATGTCTATGTTACCTTTACCTAATGGTCTAGGTCCGGGCTAAGAAATTTATTCATCCATCTGTTATTTGATAAAGACTAGGCCTTAATAAATAGATAATAAACTAAACATTAATATATCGCACATAGGTTGCCTAGCCAAATCGCGATTAGACCAGGCAACCTTACAGTATCAGTACCTATCTGTGGGACCAATGTAATACCCATGTTTTTCTGGTTCTTTGTGTCTTCGAAATCGAAAAAAATTACGACATTATATTATTTAGCTTTTGTACGCGGTTTGGCTAGGCAACTCTATGTGTGATATATTATTTAGTTTACATCTACCTTTAAGAAGGCCTAGTCATTATCAAATAGCAGATGGATGAGTAAATTTCTTAGGCCGGATCTCCGACTTTATTAAAAGTGTATGTTGTTCATAATCCCTGTGTTGATCCTCGAATTCTCTTGATTTTGCTTTGAAACTTATATCATTTATATTGCATGTACATGTACACAGTGAGGATGAATATTGAATTAAAATATGAATAATTTACAAAAGGGTGTTTCAACATTCTCAGTTTATTTCAAAACTAATAATACTCTCGTGTAAAAAACCTTACTGTAAATTAATCACATTTATGAACATCTCTTACCAAGTTTCACTTTTATTACAGGTAATTAATTATTGATTAATCAAATTTTTTATTTCTAATAATGCCATACAGTACTCTACTATGTATTTTGTTGTTATAATTCCTATTCGACCTTGTGATGATAGGTCTGATGCTCATTCAGTATATGAACTTAAAAATATATATCGTGGAATTGTTAAATTAATATCAATGGTCAAAGATTTAGATATTAATGACTCACTACCAATTCATTACCTACACATAAGTCCGTTGGTAATGAGTTAGTAGTGGGCAACATTAGGCAAGCTAACCACAGTGGGCGCGCCGCTGCGGCCGACTCGAGTGGCATCGCTCCACACGGACCCTTGCATGTTCAGAAAGGTTTGGACTACATGATACCACCTAGACTTGACAGACAGACTACATTCTTGTGAACGCTGTACATTATAAATCACTGTCGGTAAACATGTTCAGAAACGAGGACAGAGTAGGGCGAGGTAGGGCTAGGGAGGTGTGTGGCGGGATTCTAATGCATTGTTGTTGGCGGTGCCTAACCCCTTCCATTGCAGTGCAGCTGCAGATCGAGGAGGTGTCCCGCAAGCTGCGCTCCGGCGACCTGGGCATCCCGCACAATCTCGACGAGAGGTAACCACCGCCGCCTGCCGCGCCGCAGTGCCGCCGCCCGCACCACGCATGAGTATCACACCCGCCAGCCGAGAGCGCGGCGCCGCGGCCTGCCCGCGCGACCGCGTTCAAGGTTACACTAATCAAATGTGTCGGGACTTTTAACAGTTATATCGTTTTTTTTGATAGTCTGAAATCTGAGCTCGAGAGCGCGAGCGGTAATAATGATTAGATTTTTTAATTTTTACAGATAAATTAACCAAGATCCGGAGTGTTTTTATGTACCCCGAGCGTGCGGTCGCTCGGTTCCCGTAGATCTTTCCGAATGATTATCTATCTCACTGTCGTACAATAATCTAATAATTTTTAATTTTCATAAAGAGCAACGTTTTAAACGTGAAACTTCAATAGCGCGAGATGACGCGCACACGCAGGACCGTCGTAGCGCCGGCGCCGCGCAGCCGCCCGCGGCGCCCTGCCAATCTAATGCTCTAATCAGACTCTTTTCAGCCTCTAATAAAACTAATGAAGTTATTTTCAGGGCTAATCCGATTGAAATTTCAGGTTTAACTAATGCAAGGTTATCACGTGGATTGTAGGGTAGCGGTAGGGCTAGGTGGCTGGCACCGCGCGCCGCGGGGGAGGCGGGCGGCGCGCGGGGCGGGTCGGTTCTGACCTGTTGGTGTCGCAGGTCACCGTCGCCGGAGCCCATCTACTCGACGGACGGCAAGCGGCTGAACACGCGCGAGTACCGCACGCGCCGCAAGCTGGAGGAGCAGCGCCACGCGCTCGTCACGCGCATGCACGTCATCAACCCTGACTTCAAACCGCCGCCAGACTACAAG
The DNA here is from genome assembly GCA_947044415.1 of Eupithecia dodoneata. Classification (NCBI taxonomy): domain Eukaryota; kingdom Metazoa; phylum Arthropoda; class Insecta; order Lepidoptera; family Geometridae; genus Eupithecia; species Eupithecia dodoneata. Next base: position 11,882,234 of record OX345662.1, on the reverse strand, counting down.
TATGTACTCAACACTCTAAAACTTACTGCTTTATTTTCCTTTAGACCTTAAAGAAGTCCTTGACTTATCTGACATAAGTGACATTCCAAGCTGGGAATCGAACAACATTACTGTCGCGGTCTGTAATGTAATGACTTTGTTACGGACACCGATGATGGCCGTACAACGCAGTACGTACGTATGGTCATCATAACGCAGTAATTATAGTAACAACATTACTGTCGCGGTCTGTAATGTAATGACTTTGTTACGGACACCGATGATGGCCGTACAACGCAGTACGTACGTATGGTCATCACAACGCAGTAATTATAGTACCAACATTACTGTCGCGGTCTGTAATGTAATGACTTTGTTACGGACACCGATGATGGCCGTACAACGCAGTACGTACGTATGGTCATCACAACGCAGTAATTATAGTAACAACATTACTGTCGCGGTCTGTAATGTAATGACTTTGTTACGGACACCGATGATGGCCGTACAACGCAGTACGTACGTATGGTCATCACAACGCAGTAATTATAGTAACAACATTACTGTCGCGGTCTATAATGTAATGACTTTGTTACGGACACCGATGATGGCCGTACAACGCAGTACGTACGTATGGTCATCATAACGCAGTAATTATAGTAACAACATTACTGTCGCGGTCTGTAATGTAATGACTTTGTTACGGACACCGATGATGGCCGTACAACGCAGTACGTACGTATGGTCATCACAACGCAGTAATCACTGGCCAACACTAGTCATGCCACACGAACTCTGATAGCTAATACCGTTTTAGCCACCTACCCTCATTAATAAATTGCAGTAGTTTTGTTTCGATTGGCCTTAGATTTTTTGTGATGTGTTAATCAGCATAATCTGTACTAGGGCAATAAACGCAAGTAAACGGTAGCGAATAAATATACATAAAATTAATCATTTTTGTATTTATTCAAATTTAGTGCTTTATAAGTCATTGTTGAGTTTGTGTAAGTATGCTGAGAAAGTGTTTTAATGATCCGGGTTCATTTTGTTATATTTGTGGTGATTTAACTTTCAAAAAACAAAGACAAGAAAAATTAATTTAAAAAAATACCATTATCATAAAAAAGTATGACCAAAGCGAGCATCTTTTACCCCTGGACAAAAAAAATGAAATATTTACCCCTTGTAGAGCCGTCCGAAATACTTCTTTCACCAGTACATATTAAATTAGGCGGCATTAAAAATTTTGCTACGACGATGGATCGCAATGGAAACGGATTTTGGTATTTAAAAGAAAATTTTCCTAGAATAAGAGATGCGAACATAAAAGAGGGTACCTGTTTTCGTTGGACCTCAAATCAGGGAGTTAGTATAAGATCCAGAGTTTGAAGAAAATATGAATAATCTGGAAAAAACGAGCATGGATATCTTTTAAGACGGTTGGTTCAAATTTTCTAGGTAACCATAATAGTGACAATTACAGTTACAATTACATTGTTAGCGAGCTGTTATTGGCTTATCAAGCTTTGGGTTGCAACTTGTCTCTTATGATTCATTTTTTAGACTCGCATCTAGATTTTTTCCTGAGAATTTAGGTACTGTGAGCGATGAGCACGGAGAAAGGTTCCATCAGGATATTTCACAGATGGAAAAACGCTATAAGGGCAAATGGAACCCAAGGATGTTGGCTGATTACTGCTGGACGATAAAAAGGGACCAACCAGAAGCTAAATATGCCAGAAAATCTTAAATTGGACATTCATAAAAGAACGTTTTCGCTTTTTTTTTTATCCAAAATTCACTTTTTTTAAATATTTAAACTGTATCAATAAATTAAATTCTTGGCCAATAGATTTTTTTTAATTACATATTTTCACTAACAGTCATCCATCAAAGTAAAAAATATAAGTGAAGTCCGTGTGGCGCGACAAAGTTCGAATTTTGTTGCCCAGTGTTATAGTAACAACATTACTGTCGCGGTCTTTAATGTAATGACTTTGTTACGGACACCGATGATGGCCGTACAACGCAGTACGTACGTATGGTCATCACAACGCGGTCAGGATTGCAGCCCTTGATGAAAAAGCTGAAATAAAGCTTAATAGCGCAGACTTGCTGACCAGGGACTTCAATCTTGCTGACCAAGACTTTCAAGACTGCTGTTATTCGCAAGCCTCAAACAACAAGAGGTTTTATATAAACCAGTTTTTTTTTACCTTTTCTGATGAATGACAAGTTAATTTGTGAGAGGGAGAGGCACGCGAATAGCATTTTGCTAGATCTGATCAGAGGTTTTGCGCGGAATTGTAACTATATATTTTTCCGTGGGAACAGGCCGTTTGTGCCGGCAGGTACGGTGTATTATAATATGGCGTGTGGTTCTAGGCCTCCCGTGACGCGCGTGCACGACAAGGTGATGATCCCGCAGGAGGAGCACCCCGATATCAACTTCGTAGGGCTACTCATCGGTCCCCGCGGGAACACGCTCAAAGGTATGTGGGTGGATTGACTTATTTAATTTTTATTTATTTTGGAAACACAATAACTTTAGAACCAGATAAATTAGGCTAAGCAGTTGCCACATTAGGAATGAGATTATGTACTGAGAAAAACTATTAAAACAGTGTACTAAAAATATCACAAAGCCAAGATAATTTATAGTCTTAAGAACCATTTTAATCGCAAAAAAGTCGAACGAGATTTAAAAAGACACAGAGACTTTTGTTAAGTATAGATTTTAATAGAATATAGTTAATTTTTTTTATAAAATAGTATATAAATAATTTAAGTGAAAAAAGCAACTATTGCTGATAATTTTTTAATGTGTCTTGTCTTCTACAGCGATGGAGAAGGAAACCGGCGCTAAGATCATAATCCGCGGCAAAGGCTCCGTCAAAGAAGGCAAGGTGGGCCGCAAGGACGGTCAGCCACTGCCGGGAGAGGACGAGCCACTGCACGCCTACATCACCGCCACCAACGCGGACGCTGTCAAGAAGGCTGTCGAGAAGATCAAGGAGGTGAGTGCTTGCAAACCCTGCGCACGTAAAACTGACTTTGGGAGGATTCTATCTTCGCCCACAAACTTTGAGTTACTAGTTGGGAGCTAATGATATGTAGGGGAACCGAGATCTGGCAACTGTATTAGGAATGGGCACATTACTCCCCTGACAAACCAGGCTCTTACCAGCCAAAGTTCTGTACGGGGTTTCGAAATTTGTCTAAGCGCCATCTAGTAGATGATCCTGGTAGTTGAATCAAGTGACGAAAGATATAGATGTCGCTACTGGCCGTTATTTCCTTTTGCAGGTGATCCGTCAAGGCGTGGAGGTGCCCGAGGGGCAGAACGACTTGCGGCGCATGCAGCTGCGCGAGCTGGCCCAGCTGAACGGCACGCTGCGGGAGCACGACCAGCAGCGCTGCGCCAACTGCACCGCCACCGACCACAAGACCTGGCTCTGTCCCGACCGGCCCAACGTCACCAACAGCGTGGTCTGCTCCTCCTGCGGCGGCGCCGGGCACATCGCGAGGGACTGCCGCGCGCGCCGCCCCGGGCAGGCCGGCGCGCCGCCGCCCACAGCCAACCGCGCCAAGATCGATGAGGAGTACCTCTCGCTGATGGCGGAGCTGGGCGAGGCGCCGCCGCCGTCCTTACCCTCCGGCCCGCCGCGCCGCTTGCTGCCCGCGCCGCCGCCACCGATGCACGCGCACCACGCGCCGCCGCCCCGTGCTCTCATGCCGCCGCCGCCGCCGCACGCCTTTCCGCCGCCGCCGCCGCCGCCCGCGCCGCACGCCGCACCGTGGCACGGTGAGTGTCCTGCGTCTTGCATCCTCATCCATCACACATAACATAACTGAAGGAAAGACGAATCATTAGTGTTATCTCAACTTCGAAACCTTTTTGTTTCGAATACCTAGTTCCATGTTTGCACGGAAGAGAAGCCGTACGAAAATCATACAAAAATAAAATATCTCTTCGTTGAGACGATACTATCGACTCGCCAAACTGAGTCCCTGACATGATATCACTAACAGATGAACTGTCCTCAGGTGTGGGTGCGCAGCCACCGCCCCCGGGCAGCGCGGCGCCCCTGCCGCCCTCCTTCCCGCCGCCGCCGCCGCCCCACCAGGTCAGTAATGCGCAGATTTGAAAATTATATTATATATAATTATACCTAAGTAGGTATTACAGGATAATAACAAAAGTATAAGAATAACTTATATTCTCGTACAATTGTGTGTCTAAACTCAGTTAAACCTGTTTCTTTGCAAGAGATTTCAACTTTTCAAAATTAAAATCACAAAGGCATAGCAGAGCAACTGTGAGAGACTTTGAAACCTGTCGGCCGGAATGGCTCCTCAATTGCATTAGCAAGTCCGTGCGAGCCGTAACGAATAAATTTATTCAAATAACGTATGCTAAATTTATTAAACTATAATAGTAGAGATAATTTGAGTCGCCTACAATGATGTGTATTTAAATTTGTATAATTTTTCATTAGATATTGGTTAAGTGAGACGTTAACGATTATAATAGTTACTAAGATTTAGCATTTGATTTGTATCCTGATTAGGTAGTTTGTATCTGGACATCATTAGAATTAAGACCTTTTATACATACATTTTATTTTTTTATGTTATTTCAAATAAGTGATTAGTTAATAAGTAAAGCAGAAAAGAAATAAAAACAAACTAGTTAAGCATATTAAAACCATTAACTCAAAACAATGTAAAGTAGCTAATTTGTAGGAAATGAAAAGGCTTTTTTATTTTATTATATACATACATTCATGCAAATAAATATTATGAATGTGTTCTGTTTCAGAACGACGGTCCTCCGGGCGGAATGCCGCCGCACCCGCATATGCCGCCGCCGCCAGGTAACATACACTTACTTTTTCCACTTACATCTAAACATTACAGTATTTTATAATGTCTCTCAAAAATATTACAGAGTTTTGTAAGTATTCATGCACCATTGGACATACACACTTACACGTTTCCTCTTCGTTTAAGTTTATGTTGTTGGTGTAAGTCTTTTATCAAATAAAAATTCATTCATGCCATGTCAGATACCCTATCTGATCTTAATTTTGAATGTTATACAAAACGACAGAGCTCTTTTGGGATATAAAGTATTACCTAATAATAACACAAAGTAAGGTTGTCCACCTTTCTAGTTGTACCTATAGCCGAACTAACTTCCAGTTTGGATACCGTTTGTAGGTTGCGTTGAGCGCCGCCCACTATTGTTGTAGTTTCTAGATTGTGATGAGTTGTAAAAGTTTCTCACGATAAGCGAGTGTACGCCGACCACAACACAAACCATGTACATATATTATAGGCTGTGGAACACGTTATAACGTAGTAAACGAAACCTGCCGGAACATGCTGTTTGCAAACTTTTATTTAAACCGTAGTTGAATATTTAATTGATAGAAGGATTGTATCGAATCATTAAAATTAATTAATTAAACCTAGCGATCTATCAAACATTTTGAATTTGAAGCCTTTACCTAATCTTATGACATTGTGTCACAGGCATGATGGGCATGGGCTGGCGCGGCGGGTTCAACCCGCCCCCGTGGGCGCCGCCCGCGCCGCCGCCGCCTTCATTCCTGGCGCCGCCGCCACCGCCGCCGCCACAGCCCGACCGAGACTAGGCGGCTGCCCCGACTTACACTATGCATCTGATCTAGAATTATTTACATTTTGGACGAATTAGAATGTTATCTTTGTGTTGTAATAAGTCAAGCAAGTAAATTGATGATAACAATGAAATAATGTTGTACCGATTTTTAATTTGAATCTTATATGTATAAAATCAAGAGCTATTTATTATTTTATTCCAGTATTTAGTTCCATTATCCATTTGGTGTATAAAAGATTGACATCTAGATATTTATTATGTTTATTTAAACGCTAATCTGAATTCAGATTTATATTGTTATTGAGATGGTAATTATGATAATTATAAATCAAGTAGATCAGATGCTACTGGGCTCTTCCACCATGGGTTGACAAAACCCAGCCTGACAATGCATAGGTACTTGTACTCTAGTATAGTAGGGATAACCATGTGTAACAGAACAGCCTTGTTATAATGTTATTGTAAAGGCACTTCTAAACGGGCAATATTTTTTTGCAATTCAAAGTGTTTGTGATGGCCGTGCATTAGTGCCGCCACACATTGCAATAATTTAAATATAAAAAAATATTGCTCATTTAGAAGTCCCTTAAAGGTTGAAACAGTGTTAACACATCACATTAAAATGTAAATGTCAACTACACTTTGTTGTTTCACTTTATTTTAGGTCGTACTTATTTATTTATTTTCAAACATGTACTACATCCTAACGGGAACATCCAATGCAATAGAGTAGTTATTACCAATTAGAAATTTTATCTTTTATAAATTAGAATGGCCAGAATTCTGTTCCTAATTATGCAAGTGTTGGATACGATCGTAATCGCCACAACGTCTAGCAATAGTTGCGTTAGTGCATAAAAGCTTTGCTTTTGTGTTAATTAACATGATAGTTTAGAAAATGCGTTGGTATGTTTGAAAAAATCCGCCTAGCTGCCTAAAGTTTTGGTAAAATAAGCTAGTCAGTTAAAATGAAGTATAACAATTTCAGTTTTACACGTTTATTTCATGAATAAGTCGGTAGCTAAATTATGTCCTAAGTTATTGACAAAAATATAAATCACGTCAGTCACAAATCATCGATCAGATTCTATACAATATCCACCAATTAAATGCACAAAATAATTATTTACAACTTTAAATCAATATACAAACTAAGAGATTATTGCATTAATGAGTAGAAAATATGAACTTAATTACCAATGTCGGTAAATTATAATCACTAAAAATAAATAAATAGGAAACCTAACTATGAGTGCACCTGTTCCTCTGATATACTCAAAGGTAATCTACGCAACATTTGAGTACATTTTACGGGCATTAGTCTTAACTTTCTTGTCCTTAAATACCTTATTTACTTTCTGTAAAAATATAAATCAAGTCTTATCGTCATAATGTATAAGTTCAATCTCATTTATATTTTAAGTTTGTATCAAATCTATATAATTTTGCTTCTATAAATTGTATGGTTTATATTTAGAAGGTATATTTTCTATGGAATGGCAGAATCCACCATTAATTTGATCACATTAACAAACCTAAGCGGAATTTACATTGCGGTAAATAAATCTAAGGAGAGCAGATCGTTTTACTGAGAACTCATTGAATAAGCCACCCCGGTGAAGTGCAAAGAAGCAGGCTCCAGCGAGATATCTCGCTCGTCACCTTTAATAGCAGCACACGGCGAGACAGGACGAGCATGTGCTTTCATGGTGCAGTCATCTTTAAACTGGTCCCTCATAGGCTTTCATATTGTCTCGCCCGTGGTTCAACTGAGACAATGACTGTGAAGATAGGGCCACACGCTGAGAAGACGAGCGCCCGAGACATTCGAAGAGACGTCTCGCCGAGTGTACAGCCAGCATAGTGCACCAATAAAAGTGGAGCTCGTACCCTAGTCGCGAGCCGGCCTCAGCTCGGCGTTATTTATCACATCTTTTACTTATACACTAAACGGTGTTGCTTCGGCGCTTGGGGTATTATCGGCCGGCGGTACGATCGGCCTCATCGCGCCTCCTTCGCCGTCAGCTTGTCTATAAGCTCTTGCAAGGGCGCCAGCTCACGTCGTTCGATGAGGCTGAACTCTTGTACGAAGAAGATGAAGTGCTTAAAGGAAGTGTTCAGATGCGCCTCTTCTCCCAGTTGGACCACTTGTGGGAAGTGTTGGTGGTAGATGTGTGCGTACACGCGGAACAGACGCTTGAGGATCGTCTTGGCCATCGACAGGAAGTTCTTGGGGAATGGTACACCTGAAACACACCATACTGTTATTTAATACATCTTAAATCAAGAAAAATAATTACAGAGACAAATTACACCTATAACTAGTTTTGACAGATGGGTGACCTAATCGACCAGAAGCGATCGTTTTAAGGCAGGCTTTATATGAATAGTATTATTTGAACAGATGCTTCAATCAGCGACTTCGCACGTGTTTTTTCGTGATAAAAGCCTCCTATTATATCATATTATACCTAGTTAAATATGCTAAATTTCTGCCCAAATTATCCTTTTAGAAGTTTTGGAATGAAGAAGAATAAACATCCTTTTGCATTTATCATATTAGTAAGATAAAAAAGCAGAGGGTCATTCACCTCTATCCGCATCCGTCCGCGAGCGCGACTATCTCACGTAACGCGAGGACACATAAATGGTTATTCGTTTTTTTTTTTTTAAGTTAATCTAAGTGTGTAGAACTGTTTTTCTTCCGAATAAATAAAAATAAAATAAGTAAGTATACATACCTATCTTAGAAGGGAAGAGTGTCTCATCGTCCAACTGGTCCTGCGCCCAAGTCATGAGGTAGTCAATGTACTTGGGCGCGGAGCACTTGATGGGCTTCTTGACGGTGTGTCCGTCCGCCCAGTGGTACTCGTACTTGGGCCCCGCAGACATCACCGCACAAGACTCTTCTGTGCAGAACTCTGTGATGGTCCCGTAGAGCATGTTGATTTGGTTGAAGAAATCCACAGCTGTAACAGAACATATCATAAACTCAGTGGCGCAACAGGCAAAGGGAGACCTTTGCCTTGCTTTATTTGAGGGTTCTATTCCCGCCGCGGGATAAATTTTATTTTAAACAGGCATGCAGCCTGCCTGATGTTATGATGGTGAAAGCTCCCCTGAAGCCATTTGGTATCTGGATAAAACACAGATTGGTGCATTGCACACTACCCCACTCATAAATAAACTAACAAATTTGACCCCTTTTCACATTTTTATTAGTTATACAATAAATAATGCTGCACAAACCACATAGCATCTAGTCCCAAGCTAAGCAGAGTGATATTGCACAGAATATATGAAATTAAATGATGGTGTACCTTTAATAAATAAATAAATATTGTATATTGAAGTGTATCAGTCATCTAGTACCCTTAATAAGCTCTGCTTAGCTTGGGGCCTTGATGCTATGTGCTTCTGTTATGGGTACTAGATAACTGAAGTACTTAATAGAATACATTACATACAAGTAGATAGACATATTTTATTACACATAGAAATTATCTAGAATGACAAGAACAAATATTTGCAGATCATACAAATATTTGTCCCAAGGGGGATAGAACCTGCAACCTCCTGCGTCGCCGGCAGAATTTCGCCAGCCGCGCCACATCGATTGTCAGTGTAAAGTAGATAAACACAAAGCATATCAATCCTTGCCATATTATAACAGGATGTTGCATCATCAATGTGATGACTCAGCACAGTACTGGTATGCCAACACAAACAATCAAAACAATAATGTATTTTATGGTATTGTGATATGTATGGTATATTAGTGGGAGTCATTGACAGGACCTTTTGTTCCTCCCAATTTGTACTACCAAGCAAAAACAGAAATTCTAACTTCAATCCAGAAATAAAGGTTTTTTTTTTTATTTATTTATTATTTACTATAGACTGGAAGGAAGGTCCATGAGATTATATGGGCAAAATTAATCGTACTTATTATATCAAATAAGTAGGATTAATAAAAAAAAATATTATGCGCACTATAGTGGTTAAGGCGTTAAGAATATCTACTTTATATTAATATTATTTAAAGGATTTATACAGATGTAATAATAGTGAAATGCACTTCATTGTTGTTCCTTTTTTAAATAAATAAATAAGGTTAAGAGACATGCTAAAATGTTTATGTTAGTAAAATCTGCTTATTATTTCTTGATAAGAAATCCTAAGAGCTTCTTTTGAAGTAAATCATATTATTAATAGATTGGTGCCCTTCTTATAAGTAAACATTGTCTTATTGTCAGGTCTAGTATATTCTTATTGGATGTAAGAAAGGTCAGGCAGCTGCTCTGCTAATATGAAAACATCGTCCTTATGACTATTAGTCATACTAGTAAGGTTATTATATAGTTTCCTTATAGGTAAAAAATGGCCAGGTAGTTGTCCTTATAACATGAATCCATCCATTTTATAGTTCTGGTAGATTAGATGGAGGTAAAGTAAGAATGGTCAGGTAGAGCTGCTCCTCTTATATTTATGAAAACAGTGTGCTACTCCCCATCACATGACTCTAATAATAAAAATATGAGACTTAGTATGTTTAGATGTTTGTTACCACTTTCCTCCAAAATGTTGAATGGATCAGGCTGAAATTTGACATAGTTCTAGACATGGACTAAATATAGCCTAGATTTTATTCCCAAAAGCAGGAGTGAAGCTACTGGGAGATGATAATTTGTCATACTTGAAATGTTCTGGTAAGTATAGTTTCCTTGCAAGAATGTTGGCTGATAGCAGGGTCTCAAGCCAGCATGTGGCGCGGTGGGCGAAAGTCAGCCTGCAACGCAAGAGGTTGCAGGTTTGATCCCCGCCTCGGAACAATTGTATGTACAATCTTCAGATATTTGTTCCGGGTGTTCTGGTCGTTTTCTATGTATAATAAAACATATCTATCTATGTAATGTATTGTATATCAGTTATCTAGTACCCATAACACAAGCTCTGCTTATCATGGTGCTAGATAATGCTGTGTGAATTGTCCAGCATTATTTATTTATGTGGTGCACTCACTGTTGACGGCGACCCACTCGTTGAGGTCTTCGCCCTCGGGTAGCATGACGGCGAGCCGCAAGTTGCCGGAGCCGAGCGTGGCGGCCGCGTGCCGCATCAGGTCGTACTGGTGCGTGCCTTCCGGAATGTTCTTCTTCGGCTTGAACGTTTTGTTCGACCGGCTCCCACTGGAAAACACTAACTGTTACCACCACACCCGCACAGCGCTCGACAATTTCTTCCTACGGTACTGGGTGGGGCCGACGCTCTCGTGAACATCTCACAATAACGTGTAGGCAGTAAAACATCGTCGCTGCCGTAAACAAGACGTCAATGCTCGTGAACAGGAAGATCCTACGATAAAAATAGACCATCAACGCCATCGTGCGCATTGGCTGGCTGGTGTCATACTTACAATAGAAAACTCATTTTTCGAGTTTGGAGCTTCCAAGTAAAACCTATGATTACTCATTCACTAAATCAGTCAAGGTAGGTATATTATAAGGAATAATTCAATTTCCTACAGATTTGGTGTGTGTGTGTGATATACAACTAATCACAAATTATTTTAGATTCATCATAATTAAATGAACTCTGGTTCTTGTCTTGATAAAACTGTCATTTGTCAGCTGTCTGTCAAAGCTTTCCTCTGTCATCGAGTGTAAGGCTGCAACGGACGAATAAAATGAGTTTCCGGTTACCTCTTATAGGCGGATTGGATAACTCCTAGAGGATAACTCATAGAATATCTTCTTCTTCTTCTTTTATGGCTTGCTGTGTCTGTGTTGCTATAACTCTGCCAGTGTCCGTGTGAAGAGTCATAAACTTTAGTAGAGAAAAACAGTTTTTTTTTTAATGGTAACTAAGCGTAAACTGTTTTATCTTTTTGAGTAGTACCTACCATTTTGATTTGTACCTGGAAAACAACACAAAGTTAAGAATGCATGCACACACAAAGGGTTAATAAGTAGAAGCTGTACAAATTTGTATGTTAGTTAATTAATATGTTAGTAGTTATTTACAGTTTATAAAATAATAATAAAATCTAATAAGATTTTATTAGATTTTACAAATTTACCTAATAAAAAGTTTACAGGAGGGGAAAATATTAGAGATAATAAACATTTAAGGGAAGTAGGACGCGGGATATGAGGAGGGAGTAGATCATAGAGGGAGAAATGTAACCAGGTTCCTTCTTCTAAACCGCACTCACAAATAGAATTATCCTTAATCCTAAGTTTGCACAAAAAAACTGGAGAACAGCAGGCACCCAGCCTTAACCTACATAAAGTAGAGGTAGTAAATTTATTTGCCTTGCAAAAGATAGAGAACCAGGGTACTGAAGATATCTCTGGCTGGATATCAGCATAATGCTTGCCTTTAATTTGTTTGGATGAGTTCCAGTCATCTGTCCAGGATTTGTCAAGCAGTTTTTTAGGAAGAAGACAGAGGTCATGAGAAAAGGTTTTGTAATGCTCAAGGGAACCCAATTGAATGGCAGATTTTGCATGGCTATCAGCTGCCTCATTACCTGGAATCCCAGAATGGCTAGAAATCCAGGCAAGGAGGATCCTGATGCCGTCTTGGTGGCATTCATATAGGATTTTTTTAATTTGGATGATTATGGGGAACCGATTATGTCTAAAGGGATTCGATAGAATGGACTGGAGGCAACATAGAATATCTAAGATGTACTATCAGAGACTGGTTATTGGCCTGTTGACATTATAGTCTTTCGAATTTTTTAAAGATCTGGCTGTGCACATGAGCTCTCAGGGGGTGTCAAGAAGAGCCTTCGGACCTTTATATTGTACCCGGGTTGGACCGACCGATCATTAGTATGTCACCACTTAACCAGCCAAAATTTTGTGGTTTCGTTAGATTTTTGCAGTGTTTTGCATATTTGATCAAATGAGGGTTTAGCCCCAGACCACAGCATGGAAAAAATGATGTTTGCGAGCGAAGGGAGTCGCATTTTTTTGTGTTTGTTAGTATTTTTTGATTTTTTTTCTAATTTGGTTAGGTGGCCTATAGCGGTGGTCGAGCTTTGGCAAAGGCTGGCCGTGCTATCAACTGTCATGCGTCATATTTTCTGACTGTCAATCATAATTTCTTATCGTGTCTACTTCTCGATTTTTCATCAGTTTCATTCACGATTCATTGGATTGAATTTTTCAGCTACAATACGGGAAAATCGTTTGAAGAATAGCTCTACCATTGAAAAGTAAAAGCGAAAATCAATTACAATGCAAGGCCTTAGCATCGAAAGCTTAAAGAGACACAAAGCTGTAAGTGACAAACAAATGTTGTTCTTGAATTACGCTTCATTTCTGCAGTGCTTACATAATAACCTGCATCTCAAATATCCTGCTTTACCTATATTATCTTGCTGCCCTTTTATTTTAAAAAGCTATCAATTTAGACCTAGGCCTAGGGTACATAACGTTAGTTCTGTAGGTACGCACTACACCATTGTGTTCTACTATGGATAACCACAAGTACCTTTAAAATATAAGTACCCAACATGGTATGGGTTTTTACAGAAAACTTATCTTGAGATTGCTTGTGTATTATATTAAACCAATGCTACCCAGGTTGATATACAGGTACATTGTTTTAATTTTATTGTAATAATTGAAGGCATCCTATCCTACATGGAAATCACCTATGGGGCTCATAATTATAGATTTCAGAATTTTATGAACTGCATGTTTTGTTATTTTATTGTTATTATGTTATTTTCTTCCTGGTGTGGTTTAAAATAGACCTCTATTTAAAAGAAAACACAGGTTCACAAAACAATATCATTTTTGTATTCTTGTTGGTTTGTATGTTAGGTATGTACTACTGGGACACAAGTCCATCCTGATAGTGCATAGGTATACTTACATTTAAAGGAAATGTAAGGATCCTGCACTTATCAGGGAGGTTGTTGTCCAGGCGTTAATAATAAATGTTATAAATAAATTTTTCCTTGCCAATTTTGATCAATCTTCTAATGAAGATTTTCTGCTTTTACTGAATCTTAATACATGTTTTTTAAGATCTAAAAGTATACATTTAGCCAAACTCTGTATATATGTACTATAATATATATATATATATAGATTATTTGTAAGCAAACTGCCCATACTTAACTTAAATTTCACTCTGTCGATTTGAGATTCTATAAATATTGCTTACAATTATATCACAAACTCAACACCAACCTCAAATAACATAAACTCACCTGAGTTTTAGTTATATGAGTTGTGGTTGGTGTACATACATTCTACATTGAGTTTGGTTAGTGTAAAGGTAGGTTTATCTCTAGCTTTCCTAAGTAGATTTTACATATTTAAAATTATAAATAAATAAACAAACAATGCTGGACTATTCATATAAATGTTTGTTTTTTTTAAAGTACCCAGGTATACGAACGTAGGGACAGAACTAAAAGTCCTGTCCAGCTTCTACTGTATCAAAGTAAAAATTAAATAAAAATAGGTACCTACCATAGTAAAGCTAAAAAAAAATGGTTTAGCGTCTCGGTCTGAGCACACAAGGGTCTGATGAACACACCACATTTGATGGAGCTTTGGTTTAAATTAATAATGCTGGATGATCATTAAGCATCATCAAGTTTTAGAGCTAGCTAAGCAGAGCTAGTGTTATAGGTACTAGGTTATGGTTATATAGAAAACACCCTGAATAACATCTGCAGTTCGTACCGAAGTGGGAATAAAACCAGTAATCTCCTGTGCATACGGACTTTGGCTCGGTGCACCAGAGGTCGTTGAACTGCTCGGAATTGTAATGCATACATGGATGGATCAGCGGGAGGTGTCTACATAAATACATAAACTGCTGAAACTAGCTCAGGCCTCCGACGTGACGCCTCGAATTTGCTATTCCTGCGCCGTATGCAAAAATATGTTATCATAAGCCTATGTTAGTTGTTGTTTGTAAAATTTCTCTGTCACTGTTCTTACCTTTAGGATATATTTAATAGAGGTGACTTCACAGCGCATGGGATTTGATTAAATGTGTGCGCATGTCATCGTCACCCTATACTGGACAGGGCTCCTAGTCCATTGCTCGACATAGGCCTCCCCAATGCTTTATCCAGCATAGCGCCCTGTCTTGCCTCATCCAGCATCTGCTTATTCGCTCTAATCTTGAAGAGATCCTGGTTATAGTTGGTTGGAAGAGGTTGCAGTCAGCAAGTACCTATGTATCTAATTGTGATGTGTTTTCAGCTGATCCCGCTGTACGTGTGCACCGGCATCGGCTGCGCGATGGCGGTGGCGTACACGCTGCGGCTCGCCACGCGCAACCCCGACGTCTCCTGGAACAAGAAGACCAACCCGGAGCCATGGCAGGAGTACAGGGACAAGCAGTACAAGGTTGCTAATAAAAGCTAATGTTTTGTGACATCAAATTATTATTATAGTAGCCCGGAGTATCCCACTGCAGTGCAAAGGCCGCCCTCCCATAAAATACTTCAAAAAATCTGGCCAAGCAGGGTTTTTCCACATAATGACTCATGTCAACAGAAGAAATCAAATTACTCATAGCCATCAGGGCTGAATCTACCTATGGGCTTGAGCTGGGCTAATTTACGAATTTAATAGGCCTGATATAAATATCAATCGGTTTTAGTTGTATTT
Source organism: Eupithecia dodoneata (assembly GCA_947044415.1). Lineage (NCBI taxonomy): Eukaryota > Metazoa > Arthropoda > Insecta > Lepidoptera > Geometridae > Eupithecia > Eupithecia dodoneata. Next base: position 11,866,955 of record OX345662.1, on the reverse strand, counting down.
TCTTTTCTCGACTTTACAGGGGAGTTTGTCTTGGATATGGTGAGAAGTAAAACAAATTTGAGCAAATTAAGTCATTTGAATTCTTTGAAATGAAATGAAATATTTATTTAATTGAACTTAGCCTTCAGACGAAAAAATCGCATTGCGGTGGTTTATTGACATTTGAAACCCCTTTGAATGGCCGTCGTTATTTGCAATTGTATGATAAAGGCCATTAAAAGGGGTTTCAAGTCCATTGAAATGGCTTTCAAATGTCAAAATTATAGGATGGGTGGTTTTAGCGTACCTAATTCCATAGTGCCCTACATACTCACTGTCCGCCCCTGGTATCAGTTAGTTTCAACTGGGTATAGTACAGCTTCTAATATAGTTCGAGGCCTCTGCCCTCGGCTTCACTTACGCGGTACCCGATATTTAAAAAAAAATCAAAACTTTTATTGCAGCACCTTTTTTACCATTTAGCAAACATTAATAAGAACTCATGGAACATGTAGCTTTAAAGTTAAGGAGCATGCATGCATAACTCAGTTTAGTTTAAATATAAAATATGTGTTGTTTCAGTTCTACTCCCCGAACCGAGACTACTCCAAGGAAGAGTGCCCCGCCCCCAAGTACTAGATCCAGTCGGCGAACTTCAATATATTTCAATCAACATACCTATTGTCATTATGAGTTACTTATTATCTAGGAAATAGACAGTTTAATTTATTTGTAAATGTTTTATTTCTTCTTTACTGGCCTTAACATACAATGTAGGTGTGTACCTACACCTGTCTTGTAAAAAAATATTAGGATAGGGATTCGTATCTGGTAGTATCATTACATAGCCACCTGTCTCTGCCTATGTATGCTTAGATCTTTAAGACTTCGCAACGAATTTTGATGTGTTTTTTTTAAATAGATAGAGTGATTTAAGGTGAAGGTTTATAAACCACACCACATGGGCAAAGCCGCAAGGTGCAGCTAGTTAGTAATAAAAATGTTAGGATTATACACCCAGACCATAAAGAAAGATCAACAGACTATAACATTGTCCCGCTGCGGGAATAGAACCAGCGATCTTCTGCGTCCCAGGCGGACGTTTACCCGCTACGCCACTGAGAGGCCGCTACGGTCCGAGTATTATGATTTTGTTTGTGTATGGTATTATTAATTTATTAGGCTTTCCTAATTAAACCTCCCCCTGGAATCAAGACCCTAGGTCCGCGGAGTGTATCCCATCTGGCCCGGTGACTTAACCCGGCGCCGGGCCACATGTACCTAGGCTCTTCGGGTTAAAAAATAAATCCTGAGCGTCAGGTCGAAGCGACGCGTGACCCGAGCTGGTGAGTATCTGGCGCAGCGCATCAGCATCTTGGGGACGCTTCGTGATATTGATCAGGGCGCATAATACTGATCTCGTTTTTTCCGTGAAGGCTAGATTAGCGATAATTTCCAATAGCAAATTACCCGAAAAAAACAGTGCTCTGAAAACGGATTCGCTGTATAAATTCAACCTCAGTTGAGCTACCGGTGAATTGTCTGCAGTTGGCTTAGTTTTCAATACAAGTTCGAATTTGATTTTATTCTTCGGTTGTCATTTTATTTTTAATGAAGGTTGTTTGTATAATAATTGAGAACAAAGGGACAGATTAATAACATAACTAGTGAACGTTGGACAATCCACACAGCGTCATCTAGTCACTAGATGTCTGCTATAAGTACCCAATAGAATAGAATAACATGACTAAATATTTTTTATTATCTTTTTGTCGTATTCTTCATAGCGGAAGATCGTTTCCGATTTTATTAAAAACTAGCTGCGCCCCACGGCACCCACGTGGAAATTTCTGCGAAATTTTACCATGTTTTCTCACAGTTTAAACCTTCCCTGGACTACGACAAACATTTCAAAACCAAAATCAGCTAAATCGGCCCAGCCGTTCTCGAGTTTTAGCGAGACTAACGAACAGCAATTGATTTTTATATATAAGAAGATAGAAAGTACCCAGAACAATGGGAACAAATATTTGCAGATCGTACAAAATATTCTCAAGGGCATCGAGTCCACAACCTCCTGCGTCGCAGGCGGACCTTCGCCCGCCGCGCCGGGCCTCATCGATCGTCATAGTTTTAGAGTAGGTAGGCTATAGGGTAGATGCATTATTATTATGGTAGATTCCCCTATGTAGAAAAGTACTTTGTGGGTAGATGTGATAAATCATCCTAGGGTAGATTGTGCTAGGTACCCAATTCACAAACATATCGAATAGCTGGGTGTTTCCTCGTGCCTGGCCTAACTAGACTGCCTAAGATCTTTTCTTGTAAGCCTTAGGAAATAAAAATTTGGTAATCTGGAATCTTACTGGTTAGGACTCTAGGAATATATTTTCTTCAGGGCATATACACATGCAGGGGGCACAACATATTTTAATTTAGAACAGAGATTTTAGCTTTTTCATGTGTACCCTAGCTTTAGGTACTGAGTAGACAATAAAACCACCAATTTTACTTAAACATTTTTATTTAATAAAATCAAAATAATTATTTCATGTACCTACCTATTTATATAAATTGTTAGTTTATTCGTTATAAAAATTATGATGAGATAGATAATTTTATTTGGCTACAAATCATACTGAGATTTACTGCATACATCACTATTTCTACTAAGCACTACAATATGACCCTAGATTATTTACCTTTCTAGGTCTATGTCCAGCAGTGGACTAATATTTGCTGTAAGATCATGATTTACCTTTCTCTACACGTACCTAATAGCTTCATGAATTATTTATGAACCTGTAATACAATAGCAGTGATGGATGACACAGAGCGGCGAATCATGTTCATGCTGCTTTATAGATATCATAACAATAACCTGCCTACTTATACAATGACGTCACCATCTTGTCTCATGCTGTCCTGCTCACGGCGCATTCACACAGCATCCGTTTTTTTCCGTGATGGCGTATGTGTATGTATGAAATATTTTTATTTGTATATTATAACATTTATTTATTCATACCATTATGTTCATATTTATTCTAGCAAGTGAGACTAGGTGCAGTGCATTCATTATATTATTATATTAGTTTTTTTTGTTTATTAGTTTGATAATTACATCTATTCATCATTCATTGTATCACAAACAAATCTATATCACCTTTCATAATTCATTTGGAAAATATAAGTCGAGCCTAACCATACATAAAACTCTAATAGAAAAATAAAAACATTAGTATTATAATATAACATAGATAGGTATAACAGTTCTCGCACCAATTTTACAACTTTCTTGTCACTTATACCTAAGAGCTACGGAGAATACCCTTAATTTTTCCAACAGTCACATGGAAACCACCAATCTATTCCTAATGCATTTCATTTTCAAATTTAAACTTTACCTACATAAAAAAATCTAAAAAAAATAGTTAAAAGCCTGGTCTAAATCCACGCAAAATTAAAAAAAAACTTGACCAGTGGGGCTTCCACGCAATTTAGCACTTAACGTAACTCGCGTTATCAGCGTTATTACGGTAATTTTAGCGCGAGTAACGCGTGTTAAGGCGCATTTTAACGCGAATAACGCCTTTTCATGAGTTATTCGCGTTGCAAAGTCTAAAAAAGATTCATACTTCTTCATACACAGCAATCACTCACAAGCACTTTGTTTTTAAAATTTTAACACGTTCATTATAATAAGCTAATTGATGTAATTATAATAGAACAAAGCTGAATAGCAATAAACTGCAAAGGTCAAAATTCAAGCTTTAGCTTCAAAAACTACATGACGTAGTAATTTTTTTACCACAAATGTTAGAAAGCTCATACGTGACAGCGTCCACGCGCAGCAACACTGCAAGTTATTTAACACATAACGTAACGCTTTTTCACTCGTTTTTCACGTTAAAATGCGTCTTACCACTAAAATTTGCGTAAAAACTCTGATACCGCCGTCACGTTATGTATTAAATAGCGTGGTAGGCTTGCTGGTTATTAGTAAATGTTGTAAAAGCTAGATATGTGTGATAAGAGTGCAGCAGGGCCCCAATAATACTTATTTGTGCACATAATCAAAGCAGATCCGAAACTTAACCAAAATTATAATTTTTTAGTAATGAAAAGAGAAAAAGAGAACGGATATATTAATAACAAAATAAATTTTCATATCTGGCCCGAAATGAGCAGTGACGGATACTAGGTGATGTGATGACTGATTAGAAGTGCACTTAAGCACACATGAACAAATATTTAGGTCATACAAACATTTGTCCGGCAGGAAATAGAACCAATGCTTGCTAAATACAAGTTATCTTTAAGAAATTAAATAATGTCACAAAAAAAATCTATTTAAATTAATTAGATATTCCAAGAATTGATATTTTTTTGGATATTATTTAATTTCAACTTGAATACTTTTAAGATCTGACATGTATAAAAAATAATGTATTCTTGCATAAAAAGAATTTGATAAAAAACCGCAATTCACTGCAACACGAGACCTTCGCACACCGAGGACGTCTTAATATCGTTACAGCGAGAGTGAAGCTTCGATTACGTGCACAAACATTATTTTAATTGACGCCACAGAATGGAATACAGGTATAAGAATGACAGTCGATACAAGTAGCGTGTGCCCTACTATTGCGTGCGTCGCAGATCTTCGCACACTGAGGACGTCTTAATATTATGACAGCGAGAGTTGAGCGTCGATTATGTGCACAAACATTATTTTAATTGACGCTATACAATGCAATCCAGGAATAATATTGACAGTCCGTGCGATACAAGTATCGTGTGTTTGAGCCCGCCCTTCTATAGCGTCGCCGATCTTCGCACACTCAATCTAAGTGCTTAGTTGTAAGCTTAAAGAAATAAAAACTTTTCATTTCATTTCATTTCAGGACGTCTTAATATTATTACAGCGTGAGTCGAGCTTCGATTATGTGCACAAACAATATTTTAATCGACGATAGAGTCTGTGCAAAAAGAGAAGCGTCTTAGGAATTGAGGTTGCGCGTGTGCCGATGTACTACTTTTGTTACGTTAAAATGTAAGTTCACCGTAACGCTACGACGGTTCTCTTTTTGCACAGACTCTATACAACGGAATCCAGTAATAAGAATGAGAGTCCGTGCGATACGATACAAGTAGCGAAGTGTTTAGTCCGCCCTACTGCGGGTAAGGGTTGTACCCGGGCGGGGGTGGAGCGTAGGGCGCGGGCGCGGGCGCCGGGTACTGGTACGGCTGGTAGGGCTGCGGCGGCGGCGCGTGGCGCACGTGGTGCGGGTAGGGCAGTGTGGCGTACGGGTTGTACAGGGCCGGCATGGGCGCTGCGTAGTACCCCACCGGACCAACTCCAGGCGCGCCGTACGGAAGAGGCATGCCTGCGGAGATTGTTATTTTTATTATTTTTATTTAGGAAACTAAAAGATTATATTTTGTATAAATATAACATAGACTTAGAGCATAGGCTTGGCGAACGTGTTCTTGAGTGGAGACCACGACGTTGATTTTCCAATAAATTAACTAAAATTAATATATGGAGCCGTACCTTGCGGCTGCGTCGGGTAGGGCAGCGCGGCGGCGGCGGGGGCTGCGGGGGGCGGCGGCCGCGCCGGGGGCTCTTTGCGCGCCGTCGCCGTGGGCTGCAACACACCATACAATATACATAATATAGTAATTTCGCACACTACTGGCATAAATCACGGCGCGCTGAGCAGAGCACATTTTTGAAAAGGATGGGGGGGGGGGCGGGGAGTAGCACCTCGCTGGGGTGTCACAGGCCGGCAATGAAGTCTGTGATGTGATGTAGCATGCACCAGAAGGGGGAGTGTGTTCGGGACAAAGTGCGTAGGACTTGTAGAGTCTGGAGTCGAGAGACTCTTTTCTCAAACTTTCGGTCCGTATAACCGCAAGGTTGGCAGAACAGATAAACAGATAAACAAAAATCTCCGTCTCCGGAATCAACCGTAGTTCGCGACGTTAGTGGATATTCTCCGTGCGCCGCGCGAAGCAAAGTCTGACACTTTATTTTGGTACGTAGTAATGTATATAAGATAGGATAGTGACCTCTGTCGCGGGCGCGACGGGGGGCGCGGGCGCGGGGCGGCTCGCGTCCTGCGTCAGGTCCTTCAGCAGCTCCTCCTTCTCCGTGCGCCGCGCGAAGCAGAAGTCTGACACCTTGTTCTGGTACGCCACCAGCAACTGCAACAGAAACGGCGTTAGAGTGAGAGCGGCCGAGAGTGGCTGATAACAGCTGAGCGCGTTCAAGAACGACTGGGAGACGATGCGTGCCGAGTTTACGAGTACCGCCTTTTAGATCTGGCCCTTGATCTAACTTCTAGCGAGAGTCTCTTCAGATGCTGATCGAGGCTCTTCGCTATTAAGCCTATTAGTAAAAGTAAAAAGGTTTTTATTTTGTCAGAAGAGATAGTGTACATACTCTTAAAGTGGATTAAACTTAGATTAATAGAGAACTGACAAAATCGGTCTCCACTCAGCACGTGCTATGGAAGAGCAGATCATACCATAGCTTTGTTGTATTAGGCCACTACGCACCCTTCCGTGGTGCGTAGTGGCCTAATACAACAAAGAACAAAACTAAAATGTAAATTAATAAACTAAAACTATGAGAACATTATTATAAATATTCTAACTTATAATTGCTGAACTATTATTATTAACCTTACACCACCCATCCCTACCGCATGCGTACCTGCGTCAGATCGTTGTAGAACTTGACTCCCTCTGTGAGGTTGCCCGTGAGCTCCTGGTAGGCGTCGTGCGCGGCGGCCAGTCTGCGCAGCGCCGCGTCGCGCTCCGCACGCGGCCCGCCCGCCGGCGCCGCGCCCGCGTCTAGCGCGGCGTGCTCCGCCTGTCAACATACACAACCAATATTAACCGTTCTAATCCCCGACGGTAGTCGCGGCGATCATATCAATATGCTACTTTTTATTTAATTGTTTTATAAAGTGATGTATCTTGCCTGCAGCCTAGCTGCCAGCGCCTCCTGGCGGGCTAGCGAGGCGTCGGCGCGCGCGCGTAGCGGGGCGAGCGCGGCGCCGAGCGCGCCTGCCGACAGTGCCGCCTCGTCCATGGCGCCCGCCTCCGCGGCGCGCAGGAACTCGTCTCGCAGGTCCACGCGAACATCCTACACAGACAGACAGACATTTATTTGCTACTCACACAGTACTTATCATTAAAACAGACATAAAATTAAATACAATTTGCTAAACACAAACACTGCATATTAGGAAATCCCGCCGCCGCCTGAATCCTACTAATATTATAATCGCGAAAGTTTGTATGCCTGGATGTTTGTTACTCTTTCACGAGAAAACTATTGAAGGAACTATCGGGCTTATATTTAGCATACAGGTAGTTCCAGGCCCGGAATAAAACATAGGCTTTTTATACCATAAATATATATCAGTTCTTCCGTCCTTAAAACGTTTACATAAAAACAACGCATGCGAAACTAGTAGTTTATTTAGCTTTACCCCTAGGCCTTACCTTAAGCTCAGTCTCCAGCGCGTCGCGCTCGCCCTTCAGCGCCTCCACTTCCCGCATGAGCTCGAGCAGCGCGCGACGGGCCGCCGGCGCGCCTCCCGCCGCCTGCAACGTACAATTTATAATGAGAAGTAGTCTTAAAAAATTGTTTAAAAGTAGTTCGTCCAGACTGAAAACAAAGCGCCTTTTGAGGGTTCCGTACCTGAACGGTGAAAACGGGACCCTATTACTAAGCCTCGCGAATTGTAAACGCCGCAGCTTCAGAGTAGTGTAGTATTTTACCTGCGGGGCGCGGGGTACACCCGACTCGAGTTCCTCCGGCGACATGCTCAGCAGCTCGATGCCCTCTCGATGCGTGTTGTACTTGTCGCGCACGATGTTGTCGGCGCGCACCGCGTTGTCTATGATCTGCCGGTACTTGTCTCCGTTGGCGCGGAACCCCTCGGTGAGTGCGCGCGAGGCGGTGCGCGTCCAGCGCGTCCCGAACTGCTGGCGGAGGCTGTCGTCCGCTTGCTCCTCCTCGCGGACCATGCGCTCCGCCTGTAGGGGTAGGGTTCAAATTAGTTATCGAGGTTAAAAACATTTTTTTTTATTCTAATATCTTGCAGAAAAGCCAGTTGCTTACATCCATAGAAAAAACCTCTTCGAGATAAGGTACAACAGGCCCAATTTGGTAACCAACATCAGCTAGGAGCTACGCTGAAGCCGAACGACCGTAGTTTTTTTGAGTTGTTCGTCGCGTAAATTGCGTTCTCAAACAGAAATTACAGTCTAAATCAAACGAAAAAGCTCAATAAGTAATAAGATAAAAAAAATTGCAGTTCTGTATAAAAAGAGGTGTTATTTTTATAGTTTTTCTGAATTCATAATGTTAAATTTACAATTTGTTTGTTGTTTGATTTTGAATTGATATTTTAAATTTCAGAGGTATTCCAACCACTTTGGGCACGGCATATTTATTAGTCATTTCGTTCGTGATTGAATGGCGGAAATGTCAACCTGATCAGTGTGGTGATTATGACAAAACGCTTTTGTTCATGGGAGGCACGTTCAGCAGTTAAAGTATGGTGTGTTAATGAGGCAGCCATAAAGACATAGGTATGGCTCGCACGGCCCTATTGACACGCACTTCGTTGAGTATATCTCGGTTCCGCTGCAGCAGGTCCGGCAGCTCCTGCATCAGGCGCGCCAGCTCCGCCGCCCCGCCCGCGTCCCGCACCGCGCGCGCCTTGCTCGCGATGCTGTCCGGCAGCCCGCCCTCCGCGCTGGAGCCTTCCTCCAGGCACGCTGGCAGGTTCAGGGACGCCAGGATGCTAAGGGGAAGGCACGTTACCATTAACACCCGTCACTAATGAGATGAAGAGCGAGCGAGAGGGAGAGGTAGGTACCTGTTGAGCAGCTGGGTGGACTCCCGCAGCGTGCCCACGAGCTGCGCCACCGCGTCCGCGCGCCGCGCCTCCGTCGCGCCCAGCGCGCCGCGCACGCTCAGCGGGACCAGACCCACGAACAGATCTGCAACCAAGACAAGGATTGTGAGCACGGCGAGAGGTGAGGGGGGGGGGGATGAGAGTGGTCAGTTGTAGGCACTCACCCTTGGGCTCGGTGTAGGTGCGCGGCACGGGCAGCGCCTTGGCGACGGGCGCGCGCGGCACGGGCTCCAGCTGCGCGCGCTCCGGGATGCGCTCGTGGTAGATAAAGTCGTTATCCTTCGTGGCCTGCGTGAGCTGCCGCTGCGCGCGCGCCGCCGCCTCCCCCGCCGGGCCGGCCGCGCCCTTCAACAGCTCTACCGCCCACTGCAGCCGTGCGATCTCCTCGCCGGGGCGCTGCGCGGCGCGGCACACCGCCGCCTGGTACAGCTGCGCCAGCCCGCGGAAGGCGGCCTGCTTGCCCTGCGCGATGGGCAGCCAGTCGCGCTCCCACAGCGGCTTGACGGCGTCGCGCTGGAGAGCGCGCGCCGCGTCTGCGTACATCTCCTCGGCGGCGGACATCACCTTGGCGGTCATGCTGTCCTTGACGTCGTCGCGCATGCACTTGTAGGCGATCACCTCCTGCGCCTGGGCCAGCATCAGCTTATGCAGCGCGTCGAGCGCGTCGGGCGACAGGTCGGGCGTGGTGTCGCGGTGCACGGCGGCGGGCACGTTGGCGCGCAGGTGCACGAAAACGCCGGCCGCCTGCTGCAGCAGCTTGGCGGCCGCCTTCAGCGAGTCCTCGGTGTCGAGCGGCTCGGCGGCGGCGCCCGCGGACTGCAGCGCGCCGATGTTGAACAGTACGCACACGCGCTCGTACGCCATCGAGCTGATCGCTGAAACACAACGCAAAACTACCAAACGGATTTGCTTCCGATGCGCGACACAAAACACCTAATGTATCTTGTGCCTATTTGTGTGTGATACGTGCCTAAAGGCGAGATTACATTAGGGTTACGAGAGCGACATACTTAAGCGACTATTGGTAATTTACTCTTGATCTCTGAGGAAAAAGGACAAATTCGTTTAAAAAAAAACCGAGTACGAAAACGATCTTTACGCCCATAGAGGTTGACCTCTATGTTTACGCCACATATAATAAAATACTCGCAAATGTTTATGAATTCTCGAAAGTTCCAACTTCCTACACTTACAGTACATAAACACTCTATAGTTTATCTATAATAAGTATAATAACCCTTGTGCTAAAGGTCTTTGTACGCAGTCGTTTTAAAAATGAATCATTGTGCAATTCATCCTACCGCGCCCTTTCGCACATTATTACAGGTGATATAGATATATCATACATTTAGGCCTCGCCTACCAACGAGTTCGCGCCGTGGTCGACTTGAGTCTCAAGGAAGGTGTAGCTCCATTATAAAAATAATGCCTTATATTTTCTTTAGGTAGGTACCTATCTGATTTCTTTGATATCTTGCACATGTAAACAGGCACTTAGAGAACAAACATACCTACCCACTGCCTGGGTAGATATGTAGGTCCCATAATAAATAAAATCTCTTAGTCTTCGATCAAAAATACAACTAGACCACAGGTCGACGCAAAAAATCCGTCTCATTAGATAAGAGCACACTTGAAATGTAATGATTATGTACAAAACTGTACCATGTACGCAGTTTCACTTCAAACCTATGCTCACAGAATTCATAAAGATTTGCGCGAACTATACATAAGAACCATTTAATAATTAAATGAGTTGAATGTATGCAGAACTCACTGAGACTCATCCGACCCCCGAATATGGAGCCCTTGTCGAAGGCATCCTTCCACTTGAAGGGCACCTGCACCTCGTGCGGCGGCACCTTGCTCTCCAGCAGCACCAGCTGGTCATAGTAGCTGTAAACAAATACAGATGTTCTTATTCCATTCTCCAACTAAATTATTATTTTAGCATTTTTTCCCCTCTGGACACATGGTTATAAGTATTTATACAACGGGTATTAACTGTTCGCGTGTAAATAAACACGATAAATGCAGACCTTAAATAATTTTTGGAATCTATTTGGAGGCCTCCTATGTTTGTCACTTGGTCAGGGACGGGGGGAACGAGGTGAGCAAAATTACGATACTATATACCTATGACTATCACAAAAGAAAGAACAGCGAACAAAACGAACCCCGAAATGTAGGATGTAATGACTTGGCATTGATAGATTAAGCGGCGGGCGAGCCGCGTTAATTTTAGACTTTGGTGAGGTCGGTTTAGCGAGAAAGACGAAGAAGCTACAACGGCGGTGGAACGACGGCGATAACCGCAGCATTTTTGAGATTTTTTAGGCGATACAAAATAAATATAATTTAATAATAATTTATATAATTTAATAATAATTTATAATTTAATAAAAATTTTGGCGGCTCGCTCCGCTTGCCGTTATATATAACGGCAAGCGGAGCGAGCCGCCAAAATTTTTGTTACTTTTCTAGGCAATTCCAAAAATTATTATAGGCAATTTGCTACAAATTATGTCTTGACGATTTTTTTGTAGGACGCATAGTTTCCGAGATATCGCAAAAAAGGTGTTTGCTCCCTTTTTTCCAAGATGGCGACCGGGGGACATGGGCGGCAACCCCACAAACTTGGGGTTAAGCTTCTATTGACCACTGTCACATGTCCCAAAAATAAAATTGCATCCTCTAAAAACTGTAAAGCTCATGTAACATTTCAATGGACTATAATGCAATAAATAAATAAAGGGCCAACTGGAATCCAAATGCGGATAAAGGAGTACCCCCTGAACCTGAACCTGATAGCCTAATACAAAATTGGTCTCATTTATAACAAATTAAAACAGTTCATTTGCAACGACATGGGCTCCTAAGAAGTCTATGAGAGCGCCGCAAAATCGTCGTACCGTCACCAGGGGACAGGGGCACTTGTGTGCACCAAACACCCGCTAAAGCCGCTCCTTCCTGGGTCATGAGATTCGTTCACACATCATAACCCAAATATGACTATGCAAATACTTAATCGCAGTAAATACAAAAACAAATATTTAAATGGTGACTGTTGAAACATCATACATGTTGATTGATTTGTGTATGTATGTGTGTGTGGATAAAAAACATTTAGGACTTAATATAGTTTATTTTTTCTATAAGATACCAAATATTTTTAGGAAAAATTAGCACTAGGCCAGCCAATTTAGCCTGCTGGTAAATCCGCCACTGTGATCTCTATAATTAGACCAAACCAATTGGACGTAGTAATGCGAAAATGTTCCAACCCACAAGTTATACGAAATTGAGATAAATAGACCAATTGACTGAGATTATAATTTGACATCTTCTTTCATTTTAGTAAAAAGGTCAGTCTTCTGGTAAAGTTTTTTGAGTTTTTTTTAAAACAATATGTTCCAAACATCACTTTGTTAGATCAAGTGCATCAATTAAAAGAGAAAATCGTATTTATCCACCTGAAATTCAGAATTCAGATTGAGAATTGTACAATAATTGCAACAGACCTTCCATTTTCAAATTTTTAACCACTCAATAACATATTGGAATTGGCTAAATTTCGAGCTGTAAAGAAATAAGTATATTACCTATATTGAAAGATAAGTTTAATATCCCATTTCACATATTTGTCCACAGCTGGACATAGGCCTCCCCTTATGAGTGCATAGTGCTGTTTTATCTGTATGGGTATTCATACTTTAATATCCCTTGGCAAAAAGAGTGAGATGTCTTAATATATTGGACCTACACAATATGTGTACACTGTACATTGCAAAAATAAAAAGTTCAAAATTACTCAGATAGACATTATTTTGTATTGTGCAAACCAAAAAAAACAGATCAACTTTTCATAAGCATGAGTCATAGGTTGGATTACTCGGTATTACAATGGTAAATAGGAAGTACCTGTATAAAACGTCGAGTGAAGACTTCTCAAAGACTTTCCAAATGGCGTTGGTGCGCAGGCGGCTGAGCTCGTTGAGAGCATCGCTGTAGTCTTCAGTCTCACCGCTGTTGTACGTTGATTGAATCAAGTTCTTCAAGGGTTTTACGAGATCTACATCCGATGACTTCTTTAGTGGAATTACCAACAACTCGGCCATTTGTTTCTCTTTATTTACTCCGAACTAGAAATGTTTGACCTATAAGTACGTACTGTACGTAGTTTGATAGCTTTAAAATGTAACACACACTAAAAATCAAGGTTTATTCAAAACATAATCCGGATTTTACTGAAATTAAATTATTGTAGTAAAATATAGTACCGCTACCGGAATGGAATCACAGACTACTCAGAGACAGAGATACTAACGTATAATGGAATAACAGAATGAAGAATGATGAATAATCTAATCGGATGGATTTGGAATTGGATTCAGAGCTTCAGAAAATTATTGTCTATGGAAATTAAAATTATACTACTTTTCCAAAATTATACTACATTTTTATTTTTAAACCAACATTTTATTATTTATAAAAATATAGGTAGTGTACAGCAACAAAATCCTCTGAGAGTTACAAGAATACTATTAAGTACTTTTTCTTACCAGACACTGTTACAATTTTTTTGGGATATTACACTTCAACTTCTTGATCAATGGTTATTTATATCAAGCTTTCAACGGAGAGTCGACTCAGTCAAATTGAGGCAAGTGGACGTGAGGAAGCTCTCAGCTAAGTCAATTGGAACTTCGTCTTTAGCATTGACGACGATGTAACATGTCATCAGATGACATAAATCCTATGCATTTATTGGACTTACTTTAATTATAAGTATTAATACAAAGGGTATTTATCGCGTTTATTTACCTATTTTTTATTTTTTTTGTGTGTGTTACATTTTATTTTTGGGAAAAATAGGTAAATAAACGCGATAAATACCCGTTGTATTAATACTTATAATTATGTGTTCAGATCGCGTAAGTTTAAAAATATTTTGGACTTACTTTCTTTTACCGCATCGCAAGAAAGTATCAGGGAGTCAATGGAGCAAGTTGCAAGTTTATTTCGGAGCTTGGTTTTTGATAAGTTGAATTTGCTGAATACTCGCTCACAATCAGCGTTTGCGTGAGGCAAAACCAGAAAATCAAGAGCAAATTTGGAAATATCTTGAAATGGGTAGTTTTCGGACATATCACTGTCTCCAACTCACACTTGATGATAAAATTATGGTATTTTCGCGTGGTATAACGGCCTTCCGATACTACATTTATTATTAGCTTGAGGTGGCTTTCGTATCACGGCGGCCATGATAGGCGTGATCGCCACTTTTACGTTTCGGCCCCGAAGCCGTGGCGTTCATTGTTCGCCACTAACCCTTGCAGCTGCTAGGAACTGTAGGATTTTCTTCTGGGTGATGTCTTGCAGCTCGTCTGGGCTATACTTACCCAGATGGATGCTGCGTTTGTGCATTAGTGCTCCACACTCATTTAGCAGATGGAGGGGCGTTTCATCCGCCTCATCACAAAATCTGCAGGATTGTGTGTCGCTTAGCCCTAGTTTGAACATGTGCTTGTTAAGGCGACAGTGTCCAGTTAGGGCTCTTATCATGATGCGAAGGTTACCTCTGCTTCCGATACTACATACTACGCATATAAAATAATGGTAGAAATAGCATAATTATACTACGAAATCCAACCCTGATTGGAATGACCGACCTCTTGGATTATTTTGATTTTACTTAGTCTATGATTAATAGACAAAATGATGTCATTACAATCAATGTCATCAAATGTATCAACATGTAATAACTGTCACTGTCATAGTTTTAAAATGCGTTCAAAAGGGTTCAAATCTTGTGATTATGAAAAAGAGGAACCATCATAAGGAACCGGAACATAGGAACCGTACAAGCCATACCTATCCGTAGATTACGTTGCTCGTGTCACCCACGTCACCTTTCTTTACGCGTATTTACGTGTCTTGGAATAGCATATCTGGATAAACCCAAGGAATAGGTACCCAAGGAACATTAGTCCTAATGGATTTAGGCTTGTTCTTTAATAAATATACGCTCTCATAAACTGCAACCACTCAAACAAAAAATAATAATTTGGGGCTATCTGCAAGGCTACCATACTATTTAACTCACGCGTTATCAGCGTTATTATGCTAATTTAAGCGCGAAAAAACGCCTTTTTACGCGTTATCCGCGTTAAAATGCGCCTTAACACCTGGAGGGTTACCGTGCTATTTAACGCATAACGTAACGCGCTTTATCAGCGTTATTACGCTAATTTAAGCGCGGATAACGCGTGTTAAGGCGAATTTTAACGCGTGAGTTAAATAGCATGGTAGCCTTGCTGTTTTCGTAGGAAACAAAAAAACCTCTTTTTGCAGGAAACAGTTATAAGAAGAATATACTGTTTTCTCTTTGGCAGGAAAGAAAATATTATTTTTAGCCAATGGATTTTGAGAAGTAGGTATGACATTGTATGACATTTTGAACTTTTGTAAAAAAAACTAAACAAAACCCCTTTAAATTTATTGTTGTGAAACAGGTTGAAAATGGTTAACAATATGAAATCAGTTATGATGTAAGTATAATAACCTAACTCAGTAATTTATGTTGCCCGAAGCAATAAAGAGTTGGCGGCAGCCACGAACAACAAAACAACGCAAAAAACAGTTGTAGTTATGTAAAAAGGTTGTTCCACGGCGGCGCCGCCATAGGATTAGGAGGGTCAGTAATACCTACCAGAAATACTTACCTACATAAAATAAATAAATAATGCTGGACATAATATACAAAATACAATATAATATCATAGATAAGTACCTAGATATTTTTTATTGTACATAGGAAATACCTACTCAGAACACCCGGAACAAATTTTGTTTATTTTAACACTAAAACACTAAAGATACTCTACTGCTCACTAGTCCGAAGTCACCTCGAATACGCCTCTCAGGTCTGGAATCCCCAGTACAACAAATATATTTCGTTACTTGAAAAACCACAGCGAAAATTTCTCAAATTTATCAACTATAAGCATAGGATCATATTAGCCGACTATACAGATAGCTGTAGACACCATCATTTGCTGCCCCTCGAGTTGAGAAGGGAAGCCGCTGACCTTACACTGTTGCTCAAAGTTGTTTTAAATCTAGTTGACTCACCCGCGCTCTTATCTGGAATAGGACTAACTGTTCCATCCAGCCGGGCTTCTCGACGAAATCATCTAAAACTTCACGTCCCGTCCTGTGCCACTAACTACCGGGAAAACTCATACTTACTGCGAACTATGCATGTCTTTAATAAAACATACACAAAAGATGTTGACCTTTTCAATGTAAGGCAACATGCTTTTAAAAAATTAATTAATACTAACTTCTATAAATAAGGGCTTTTTATTTTATTCCTAATTTTATTTTAATATTTTTATTTATTTATTTATTATTTTATGTATACCTTCCTATGTTATGTCCGTTAGGTTATTTATTTATATTTCCGGGTACTGACGACAGGCATTTTAGTGATGTTTAAATTGGCACGTTATTTGTTTATTTTATTTTTTTCTTCTGTAATTACCATATTATTATTGTAATTAGTTATATTATTTGCGCACTACAAGCGGAAACTGTGTTAGCTTCATTTACTCATATTTTAAATGTACCTACTATTAATTGTAGCATAAGCTTTTTGTTTCCCAAATATATAAAAATAAAAAAATAAATAATAAAAAGGCAAGGTGTTGATAATAACAAATAATTTTGAGTTTTTTTTTCAATTCAATTCGATTCCCTTTTGAATCGGACATAAATAAATAATGCTGGACAATACACACAGCATTATCTAGCCCCATGGTAAGCAGAGCTTGTGTTATGGGTACTAGATAACTGATATACATAATACAATACATTAGGTACATAACAAGTACAATACCTAAAAACCAGCATTACCTTTAGTTAGTTAGCTGCTGCTGAAGCTGAATTGCTTCGAACGAAACACCTCATCAATCACCTGCCATGATCCGCCTTTGAAAATTATCTTAAGAGGTAGGTTAGGTAGGTACCTACCTAATTGGTTGATTCTAGAAATCCTATACATAAATATTGACACAGAGAAACTGCTGGTAGCCTGGGGGTGCCTCCAACCTCGCTGAATAAAGACATGTTGGTCGCAACGACGACGACGACGACTACGTTGCCATTTTAATAGCTTCAGGTTTCCTTCTTGGGTACATAAAGTATCTACTACGTTATGGCGCCTCTCCACTATCGCCGATGATACAAAAAAAATACTCTGAACAAATATCTGCAGATCATACAAACATTGGTCCCTAGGCGGGAATAGAAACCGCAACCTCCAATCGCAGGCGGACCTTCGCTCGTTGTCCTCCAGCGAGCGAATGATTGGCGATAGTGTGGACGAGCACACGCAACTTACACACGTGAATTACCTTTGGTGTATGCCCGAAACACCAACAACTCATTGATCGCCCCGATCACACTGGCGATTACAGACGATGCTCGGCAACTACACGCGAGTATGCCCTCCACACTTGCGAACTCGCGTGTAATCACCGAGCATCGGCGATAGTGAAGAGGCCCCATTACGAACTTCGTATAGAAGGCGTCGTCGTCGCACATGCGCAGACCAGTACACAGTGGTGACTTGCGCGTGGATGGAATAGAGTGAGCCGTGTCTCGCTGCAAGTTGTGAGCGCCGCGCTGCTGCCACCGGAGCCCTGGGGCGGCTGTCTCCTAGCGCGCCCGTAGCCCCGGCCCCTGTTCCTTGGGTAAACTCTACCAGCCTCAGCGGCAGCCAAGTCACGATGACCCAATCTGTTGCTCTCACAATCGATAACACGACAGTGTGCTTTTGTTATGATGGACTATTTTCTAAGCGGTATTTTGACGCGCAATAAGACCCATTCATTCCATGTAAATGCTCTAGTTTTAAGTTTGCCGAACAAATGTTGATTCAGTATAATTTGGCGTGTTTTAAAAAACTATAAACCGACTTCAAATTCCTAAATAATGAAAATGGGTTTAAATCTTCATTTAAAAAAGAATCATAAAAATCGGTTGGCGTGATATTGAGTTAGGTATTCGTCCATTTGTCGCGCACATACTTAATGCAAATTTAAGACCTAGGTACCTAATTGGTTTTTTACCTTATTGTATTGTCATGGATGCCATTGTCAGAACTGGACCATATTGGAATGGGACCACACGAGAAGCACCAGCTTTCAAATAAACTAAAGAATTATCAAATCTTAATCATCGGTTCACCCAGGAGTTTAGGTAACAAAAATAAAAAAAATACAATCGAATTGAGAACCTCCTCCCTTTTTGAAATCGGTTAAAAAGTAGATCGGTAGGTACTTAAATTAAATCAAGTACCTACTAATTATGCTTTTTAGTGAATGCTAAAGTAGTATTTGATACTCAATAATCAATGTTTTATTGCTTACATGTGTACAAATAGGTCTTAAAATAATATAACAGAAGTCCAAAATACACCCCTTTAAACTTATGTTTAAAGTTAAATGCTGAGCTACAGTTAATAACAGATAGGTAGGTATGCTTAATTACGTTGTTAATAAATATGCTTAATTTACCTTTGAAATAGGGTCAAACTAATATTTCCTACTTCAAACTATCGATTCGTCGACGTAAACAATTTCACAGCCATTAAGATAGTGCGGGTTCTAGCTGATTTTTTCGAAATTCTAGGACTGGAGCATCCTGCTGGCTAAGGCCCTGTGGGGGACGCTCTAGCGGGCGCGAGACCCGGCAAGCCGACGTGCGCTGCTCGCCAGACAAAGAGGTGATCTACGTGCCTCCTACCTCGCC
The DNA here is from genome assembly GCA_947044415.1 of Eupithecia dodoneata. NCBI lineage: Eukaryota > Metazoa > Arthropoda > Insecta > Lepidoptera > Geometridae > Eupithecia > Eupithecia dodoneata. The sequence goes on along the minus strand of OX345662.1, from coordinate 11,848,218 downwards.
TAAACCACTACCCGGCGGAGCCCTGCGCCGCCGTCCACTCTCCGCCGCCTCCGCAAACACAGCCGCCGCCGCCACCGCCGCCGCCGCCACCGCCGCCGCCGCCGCCGCCGCCGCCGTTAGGTAGGTATCCTGTGGGGCCATGCTATTTGTCACATAACGTAATGAATTTTAACTTACGACAGAATTACGAAAATTAAATTACGCATATAACGCGCGTTACGTTTTGTATTAACTAGTATGGTAGCCTCATTGAAAGATGTGCGCTGTTCTTAGAACTCCAGCATAAAAAATTTACTCATCCATCTGTTATTCTTTATTGGAAGAATATTGGACTAGGCATGGTAAATATAATACATCGCACATAGGTGCACATGCCTTACCAAATCGTGTACACAAGCTGTTATATAGTATAAAGTAGGTATAAGTACTTTTTTTGGATAGGTGCACATGCCTTACCAAATCGTGTACACAAGCTGTTATATAGTATAAAGTAGGTATAAGTACTTTTTTTGGATAGGTGCACATGCCTTACCAAATCGTGTACACAAGCTGTTATATAGTATAAAGTAGGTATAAGTACTTTTTTTGGATCAACCTCACTCATGCTGAGTTATTTGAAATAATTGAGCTTTAGCTTTTAGCTATTGAGTTAGAATTAAAGAGCCACAATCTCTAACTGAAAACACTCATGTCAATGCATCGTTCTATATGCCTATACTTTGTTATTACCTCTATTAATGTTAAATAGTTCACAATGACATTAAAATTTACTCTAATTAAGACGTTGTCTTCGATGTACAATAAAAAACTTTTTTTTTTTAAATTAAAAATCCATTCCATTATAACCTAAGGGCAGCTAAGAAACTTTAATTATTATGGCATTATGGTAGCTTAATTACCATAATGATATAAAATCATATGATTTTTGATCTGTTTTCGTCAGGCGATTCCAAGAGGCGGAGTACGAGAAGCCCGACGACGTAATCGACCTCGGAGCGCCGCCGCGCCGGCTCTTCCGACGGGCCTCCGAGGGGCAGTCCGACCAGCCTCGCCGCCGCCGCGGACTGACTCCCAACCCGCGCCTGTAGGTATCCCACTCTCCTTTACAGGTGCGATTTAGGCAACAATTCGTCACTGCAAAAAAGTTTTCTAAAGAAAAAATAGCTAAATCTACAGAACTTCCTCCATGACATTAGATGATAAAGGAGGGTAAATTTTTCATCCAGTTCCAGCTCCATTTTCTATAATTCTTCTTGAAATTAGTAATTTAAGAATTGGTCACCACGCACAAACCATTAAAATTTGTTTCAATCAGTCACAGTTCTAAGAAGTCACGTCTTAGTTTTGTAGTAAATAATTGGTCACACGGCGAACTTGTTTTTATTCGTCATCCCGTCGAATAATTCTAATTGGTTACAATACATATTATACCTACATAGAATAGTTTTTTTTTCACTACCCGACAACCGTTATATTACGGAGCGGTGGCCAACCTTGGCACAGTGTTTCATATGACCAAAAAAAAATCCCTATGCTGTTTACAGCATTAATCGATCAACGGATGCATTTTAAATGCAAGAGTAGAACACCCACGTGTCTATTGCCAATACTTTATTTAAGAAAAAATCATGAACTTTAGGTGACCTTGACTATGAGTTTTTTTTTAATTCAGTAAAACGTCAATGTCCAAGATATGAGATAGGCCTTGTTAAGAGCAATCTCTCTATGCTATTCACAAGCCGCACTTTTGAGTTTTTAGGGAGAAAAAAATAAAATCGAAAAACTGAAAAAAATACGATTACTCGTTATCCAGAAGTGATTTCCAAAAAATAAAAACAAAAAAAATGCGCCTTAAGATACTTCGTGAGATTAAATTTATCTCAAAAAAATATCTTGGACATTCACGTTTACAGAATTTTTTAAAGATTTTCCTAGGTCGAGGGCACCTAAAGTTCATTATTTTTTATAAAAAAAAGTATTGGCTATAGACACGTGGGTGTTCTACTCTTGCATTTAAAATGCATTCTTTGATCGATTAATGCTGAAAACAGCATAGGGAAATTTTTTTGGTCATATGAAACACTGTGCTTGGGCATAAATGATATTATGGAGAAATAAAACTCTTAAATGAAGCTCGTTCCAACAAAGTTTAGTTGTGGTGACTAATTAGAAAACTCTTCTAGAGTGATGAATTGTTGCCTAAATCACCTGTGTCCCATCGCGGTCGCACTCTGGTCAAGTAGCACGCGCTTAGTTCGTGCAGTCCAATCTTCAGCATCAACATGTTAACGATTACATAGCCGCGCTTCCGGGATTGCGTAGAGTGCGTTCTTGCCGTCCACACGCTCCGTCTGACATGTGCAAACTGGTTTGTGCAGGCCGGCTTGCAAGTAAGACGGAGCGTGTGGCCGGGCTATAACGGTCCGTGTGCACTGTAGGTACCCGGGCCCTAAACCAGAGCCAAAGCCTCGACCGCGCCGCGCCGAGCCGAAGCGCGCACGCCGCGGGAAGCGCAAGCTGCGCGTCGTCCCCAACTCGAGGTTGTACCGACCGGGGCCACCGCGGTTGAAGCCGCACTCGCCGCCGCCCGCGCGCCCGCGCGCCTCCTGGTCGCCGCCTCCCCCCGCGTCCGCCTCGCTGGAAACGGCATCTAACGTGGTGCTGCGGCACCTGCGCAACCCGTCCGAGAGGCCAACGTCGCCAGCGTGTCCACCGTCACTGCGCTCGCACTCGCCGCACTTGCCGTCGCCGGATAGGCAAAACCAGCACGCTCTCGTAGTGACGCTGCCCTCGGCACACACTCCGCGGTACCAGCCGGCCAGCGAGCACTTCCGCGCGCGGCAGTCGATCTTGACGCGCCCGCGCTCGCCCCCGCCTGCCGCGTTCCCGCGTCCACGCCTTGCTAACATGGACGCCGCTGCTGCGGAGGACCGCTCCGATGGAAACGAGACTCTTTCAGCGCCTAGTGAATTTTTAGCAGAGGTGAGATAACTAACAATCCTTATACATAGATATTATTTTTGTTTTCTGTATCTCAGTGAATCTCAGTTTGAAGCAATTTTTGTGTTAAAATGACCTGATATCGTTGCAGTTCCTGTCGGCAATAATGCGGAGGCAGTACGCTGAGGCGCTGAAGTACTGCCGCCTCATTCTGCAGTACGAGCCGCACAACGCGACCGCGCAGAGCTTCTACCCGCTGCTGCGGCAGAAGCTGCGTGCCGCCTCGCGGACTCATTCGCCGGTGCCGTCGCCGTCGCCGGCGCACTCAGCCTCTCCAGTGGCGCCCGCGCGCTCGCCACCGCCCACGCTCAACAGTGACGAGGAGCCCCCGCCACCCACCGCGCCGCCCGATCACATGGAGCGCTGCTCATCCTCAGAAGACGATGACCAGTCGGACCTCGAGCTCGACTCCTCGCACGACTCCACGCCAAGCTTGTCGTTCAGCCATCATACCAATCGCACAGAAAGTAAATACTTACGCTACTCCTCTGAATAGTTTTCGCTATAGGGCCATCATTACGTTACGAGTTGCTCACATATTTGGAGGCCTATGCTGGCCTCCGCCTCCACCTGACGTGATGTCAGGTTGCCAATGATGATAATGTAATGACTCATATCGATTGTTTTAACTTGTATGGCTGGCATGGCACTTTCCCATGGCTTATAAATAAAACATTGGCCTTCGGCTAAGGTGGTTGGCTAATTAACTTACCAGGTATGATGTCTGGCAGGCACGTCAGGGTCGGCTGCTGGGTGCTCCGGCGGCTGGGAGAGCTCGGGCAGCGGGGCTGAGCGCTCCGCCTCCGCGCCGCCCGATGACAACGGCAACCCCCCGCCGCCGCCAACCGCGCGGCTGAAGCTAAGCGCGCACCCGCGCCTTACAGCCGGTATAATAAATAATAATATCAAAATTTTATTGCAAAAAAGAATCATTACAATCACTTAGCATAATTACCTGACACTCTTGATTTAGGCAACAATTCGTCACAGCAAAAAAGTTTTCTAATTGGTCACAACGCAAAAGCCATTAAATTTTTTTTCAATCAGTCATATGTTTTAGTTTTAATAAGTTATGTCTTAGTTTTGTAATTATTGGTCATACGGCGTACTTGTTTTTATTCGTCACCCCGTCAAATAGTTCAAAATTTCCTATTGGTTAACCAAGGTCTGTTACACGGAATTTGCGTTGTGACCAATTAGAAAACTTTTTTGCTGTGACGAATTGTTGCCTAAATCTCACACTTCATAATTGAACGAATTCAAATGTTCTGATATGTGATAACCTTTTGCTAATGATTATGACGATGATTGATAATTAATCAATTCTCACATTTCTCGCGTTCAATGTAATCCTCAGATGACCTGGAAAATGACAACGCGTCTGCTGGCGGAGAGCCTCATCAAAACTTGAAGGTGAGATTTATTCATTGAAGATAACTCTACTATGAATCTACCTATCTAATTCTTACGTTCTAACGTTTAAAGTCTAACCTACATGGTATATTGAGTTTTACTGACGTCAAAACCTGAGGTGGAATCCATCATCATTATGCAATCTATGTAAGCAATGGCGAGGATTTGAGGTTTGAGTACCTACCAAGAGTATCATCTTCATCGCTACAGAGTTATATGTCTGTCTGTCCACAGAACGACTCAGTGTCATCGTTGAGGCGGCTGCGGGCCCAGTTCGCCTGCTCCATCAAGTGATGTGCATCATGTCTTATCGTCCTGTGGCGTACCCCCCCTCCCCCCACCCGGTATCTGCGCCCTCTGCGCCGCACCTTGTATCGTCTGTGCGTCGCCACTCGTCCACCCCTACTACAATTTGTTTAACTACCCTCGTATAGTATTTTTACCATATTTTATGCACGAAAAAACATTACCTACTTAGGTACAGTTGCGATGACTCTAAAATCTCCAAAGTTACGTATTTACCAAGTTTCCCTCTTTTCAGTGTAACTACTAGTACTTAAAGTATACCCTGAGTAGGTTATACTTTAAGTAACAAGGAATGAGTATAATATCTACTTATTATAGCAAAATATTGAAGTAGAACTTAGAGAAATAAAAAATCTGTACCAACTTTTAATAATCTGTGTTTGTGATGTGTGTTTAGTACCTAGATAGGTAAGGTACTCATAGAATCGATTATCTAAATGTTATTATTAATGTTGATCAGTTGAATAAAATAAACGTAGTGTACGTTATGTCCGGTTAAACAACCTGCTGCAAGGCTACCACGCTATTTATCACGTCACGTAACGCACGTTATTAGCGCTGTTTGTATGAATAACGCGTGATATGGCGCATTTCAGATGCGAGAATAGAGTTTGATGGCCACCAAGGGTAACTTCGTAACTCTGCTTAAACTATACAAAATAAAATTAAGACAGACATTAAAAAAGCTTATATTCTAATAGGTATCACAAAATGCCCAATGACATTTTTGATATTTCCTATGTTCAACCTAATATTAAGGTGGCGGCGCTAGTGTGCCTCGGTTTACCGCCCAAGCGTTATTCACGTTTAGCGCACATTATCAGCGTTATAAACTTATAACGCACGATTAGCGTAATAACGCTGATAACGTGCGTTACGCTATGTGCTAAACAGTGTGGTAGCCTTGCTGGTTCGGAGGCGGTGGCGCAGGCGCAGGCAGCGCGGTTAACTTCGCTTGCGGCCGCGAAGTGCAGATCGCGCTTTGTCCACCCGCGCTCACTAGATACAAATACACGAACTGCGCTTTGTGATTCGATTCGTAAAATCGTGTCTAGCAAATAGGGATGTAGGTGCTTACCTAGTGAGCACCGTACTAGACCTTAGATAAATTTGTCTAATATGTAAACAACCTGAGTTTACTGAGGGGTCTACTGACGAGACGACTAGGCGCCCTGCCACCGCCGTCGTCTTCTTAACATTAGGACCAACTCGTAGCGCATATCGTTCAACTTAAATTTGTATTCTGTGTGTTATTGTATATTTAGTACCTAGGGTACCAAATAGATGTCTCTATTAATATTCTGTGTACGGCCTAGGTCCTTGGTGGAAATGAAACTATAATATTACCCATGCGGTAGCGTTTAATCTAAACTAATCTGTGCCTATGGTTATCAATCTAAATTCTAAAATCAATATATATTATTATACCTATATATTTAGATATTTATTACATTTTGGTGAATAAACATAGGTTGGTACCTAGATGAATGTACGCGCCTATTATTTTGAAGCGTGGTTTTATTGATACCCCTTTAAAAAAAGGTTTATTGACTATATGAAAAAAGCTGAAGGCTTAGTACTAGAGTTATCCAAGGCTGTTGATGTCGACTTACTGGGGGTGAGAGACTGCATGCACTTGGACACATCATTTCGACTATTCTGCAGTGGGACCACGGTTCCGGAGTGCTCTAGACGCTCTTATTAATTTGACTCTGACTGTAAATCGACGGCCACATTTTCACTTTCCATCAGGTGAGATTGTGCTTTAACAAAGTTTTATTGACTATATGAAAAAAGCTGAAGGCTTAGTACTAAGAGTTATCCAAGGCTATCGATGTCGACCTACTGGGGGTGAGAGACTGCATGCACTTGCACACGATAATGAAACTAATAGGTTTGTGTAACAATTTTATTATATCGACCATTTTTAATACTTACAAGTAAGTACGTAAATGGTAAAACCAATGCCACCTGAACAGTTTAGTATACGAGTACTTTGCGTTTCGATGCAAATGAGAGTGCCCGAAAACGCCACTTCCTTTGATATACAAATAGAACAGAACACCGTATACTTATTAAAAATTGAAAACTTAGTAGCTATAATTATATTATAATATCTATAATCAATAATCTACCATTTTAATTCCAAAGAATATAGGAAGATACTTAAGTAGAATAATTATCGTTTAATAAACAGGTTTTGGCATCCATTTTGGCAACTAATTTAATAATTAGGGACATATTACAGATAGGTACTTTGGCAATTAATGAGTTTCCTAAATCTAGTTCGCTGATGTTATACAAGAAGATTGAAGAGATGTCCTGTTATACCATTCCCTACCCACTTAGTCTTGTTTACATACTCGTAACTACGTCTAAATGCATTTGGCAGATTAATTCCTGGTAGCTATCATTAATTCCATATCTATATCAAATTATTATTGAATTTCGCTCCATGCGGAAATTCCTTGTAAAATAAATAATGAATTGAATCGGAACTGAGGCCAAATACTTTTCACTTCTCTGGCCCAAAAAGAGTATCATTGTAGCGTAGCTAAGTGGCTGTAAAACTCGTGTCTACTCCCTATGGACTAAATTTCTTTTTTTATTTGTCTGAAATCATCAGCCAGGATACAAGACATTCGTCCTTTTTTATAAAGACTCAACTTTTTACGATCCTTTTACGATTGTTTACACGAATTGTTAATAATTTGAAATTGTAGTTAGGTGCCCCTTGTGTTCGGGTGGCATTGGTTTGGTCCACACTGGTGTACTTATCTACCTTGGGTCGTTTCAAGGCGCGCCCGAACCTGAGGCCGATCCAGTTATTGTACAACACAATGCTCTTACAACCCTATGGCTGATTTTAGTGTCACGCTGACCATCGGCGCTGATAGCTCGGCGCGTAGCAATCTGTATGGACGCTATAGAAAGCTTTTAGAATAACGCTGACAGTACAGACGCTCGTCAGCGCGCTGAGCGGACCAGCAGCGCCCGCGCGCTTCTGTCTTCAGTGAGCGTTTTAGTGTCGCGCTGATCGCACGCACCGGTTGCGTACAATCATGTCGAAAACTATTTAAAAAAAATGTTTCATCATTACTCAACTTGCCGTAATACGTGACAAATTCTCCCGAGACTAATCTCTGTTCAATTAATGGATGAACATATGTAATCTTCTTCTTCGCATTTTTTTTCTTAGGTAGTACAAGGCAACAATAATTAATGCACTCCTAATTTTTCTTTGCGTCTGTACTCCGCAGCGATCAGCAGAAGACTAAAACGACCCGCGCTGATCATCGGCGCTGACGATCTACGCGCTGAGCTGTCAGCGTTGATGGTCAGCGTGACACTAAAATCAGCCTATCACTTAAATTTACCTTATTATACTAATTAACTAGCTAATAAGGTACTTAGATTATCTTATCTATCTAATTAACAATTAACTCTTAAATAAAACAGTTGGTAAGTAGAAACGTGGCTTTGATAAACAAAGAACAATCTTGTGTTACATTTAAGTTGTATTAGTAATTAATTAGTGATTATCGAGCCACCTAAATAATTATCGATCGAAAAGCTAGCTCGTTTTAGTATGGTATCGATTCTGTTGGTACACAAACTTATATGGCAGCCTTATAGTAGGGTTGGCCCAATGAGTTATAGGTGTAAATGTAGGACTCTCTGTTCGTATCTTGCGTTTTGTTAGACCAAGTTATTTGGTCTAGCGAGCCATGATATATAGAAAACACTTTTATATACCACACAAATCAGGAAACAATACCGAAATAAATCCTTAGAATGGAGGAAGTATAAAGGGCGGCCTTATCGCTTATATTTCCATAGCTCGCTGAACGACTTTGAACTGGCGGACCAGCCCTACCGTGAGTGTCCACGAGCTCCGTAGGTAATAACGGGTAGGACGTTTTGATTAAAACATTTCGTTGTCAAACATTGAGGTATACATCTATTTAGTGCTGACCGAAGTGTATGAACTAACAGAATCGACACCATTATTAGTTTAGTTAGGGCGATAAGGCCACAGATCCGCGGTGCGGATTACCCACTTATTTGCATATATTAGTTAAACATTTTGTTTTTGTCAGATGTTTAGGTCAATTTAATCTATTAAATTATGTGAGGGCAGGTCGCACAGTTCGTTTCGCCAGTCAGTAACAACATTTAGGGCAGTTACAGAGTTTTCAAATTTTCGAAAAATGCAATTGTCTTTTTCGGTATTGCCTGCCATTAAATGCCTACATTAGTAAGCAAAAAATCAAATTCGCCTCAATTGATGTTTTTCCCACTAAGATTTTTTTCCATTTTAAAGTAGAGATCCCTACTTAATAAATCAAATCGTTATATTTAGTAAACTTCTTAATATAATGTTAATTACCAATTTATCATAATCTGTTATCTAGTACTCATAACACAAGCTCTGGGGCTTACTTTGGTGCTATGCTAGATGACATTGTGTGTAACTTCAGCATCTGCATTTTAATAATTTATCTAAAGGAAAATTTAATGGAAGTTAAAGCATGTTTTCATAGTTTTTTTTTTACAATAGGCGCAATATCCCGCCACTCGCGAAACGAACCACCTTAGACCCAGACTCCACTAAAGCGGATATGTCAGATGTGTAGAGATCAGAAGAGAAGTATTTCAGCGAGGGAGTCTCCACCGAAGCTGTGTGGAGGTGCGTAGAGATCGCTTCTAAGCGATAAGGCATTGTACTTGTCGCATGTAATGTCTTTTTTGTAATGATCTGCATATGGTTTACAAAGGTTAACGATATATTTAAGTTAACCGAGGTAACGTAAGCGGGTTAACTGAGCTAGCGTTCACACTAGTGATTTTTGTATTGTATCGTACTAGCTAGATTTGAGCGGAGATGTGTGCCGGCTAGAGCGGCTGAGATGCATGTGGCGAGCATAGTATGTTAGTTGAGGTGAATACACTAGCAAGACAGCTCACATCTCCGCTCATATCTTTTCGTCTCCGCTGCGTGACGTCACCAGCTTTCGAGGCATAATACATTACGATCTTTCTTTGTTTCTTTGCATCCAAATATGATATATCTCTACTGAAACTGTGCGGAGACGAGATGCGTTAATAACGGCGTTGTATTGCTAGTTTAAAATACATTGTTCTTCAGCTCAGCTTTGGTGGAGTCCGGCCCTCACATTACTGCCTGCATTGTATCAAACACATGTGTAGTGCCAACAATATATTTCTTCACCTACATAACATACCCACAGCTACCACATAAAGGCTAAGTATCTATTACAAGATAACAATAATTTATAGTGACCAAAAGCACCTTCATGTTGGCTCTGTGAGTCAGAGAGTACTCATACCACATCACATCTGTCTATCCAACTAGTCAGCCCGCCCGGCCCTACCCCACGGCTGGGCATACGCCTCAACGTTACTTATTTATTTCAGGAAGACACAAGTATGAAGGCTAGTTTAGAAAACCCAACTGGATTGGGCAGGAGGCTTGCTGAATGGCAGTGAAAGAATTTTGAGATTTAAAGCAATTATTAGTCTTCCCAAAATAAAAATAGGGTGGGGAAAATTTATATCGAAATGGAAGGTTTAATTATACATTTTTAGAGAGTATTAAATTTAAGAAACACGAAGTTCGAATTCCCCCAATAAATGAACGGATTCGGGAATTTTGTAAGCGTCATAATTTTTGACAAAAATACAAGAACAAGAGCTAATAATTTAACCCCACCCGGACAAAGTTGTAACCACTGCGTGGTCGAATGCAACTTATATCTAGATATATAGCTACGAACACGTGTCGGTGTGTGGAGTGTGTCGCGGCGGCAGCGCGGCGGCGGCGCGGCGGCGGCGCGGCGCTACAGCAGCACGTCCATGCGGTCGTGCCGGCGCAGCAGGCGCGCGCCGCCCGCGCCTAGCGCGTGGAACTCCACGCTCACCACCTGCCCGCCGAAATTGGCCTCGAACCTGCAACAATGTACTCTGTAGGTGATGTACAGTGGAGTGTGAGCGTGTGTGTGCGGTGTACTCACTGCGGCGCCACGTGCACCTGCGGCGGCGCGCCCACCGCGTTCTGCACCACCAGGAACAGCTTCGTGGCCAGCTCCAGCACGTGGCAGGCGCGCACCACCAGGTCTCCGCGCCGCGAGCCCGCGCCCGCCGCGAACAGGCAGCCCGGCGCGCCCGCCTCCCCGTCGCACGACGCCAGCTCCTCCGCGCCCGCCTCCGCGCCCGCCACGCCCGCGCCGCCCCCCGTCCGCACGTGCACCACCAGCACGTCGTCCGCGTGCGGGGACAACGAGAGGCGCCACACGTCGCGCGCGGGCACGCGCCGCCGCACGCGCAGCGACCGCGCCTCCAGCAGCAGCAGCGCCGCCGTCGATAGCACGCACAGCACGCGCCGCACGCGGCCCGACGACCGCGCCACCTTGCCACACGCGTCCGCGAACACCACGTAGCGGTCCTCCGCGCGCGCGCCCCGCAGCCAGGCCCCGCTGGCGCGCAGCCGCACGTAGTCCCCCACGAAGGGGTGCGCGACGCTGCCCGCGTACAGCGCCTTGCGCCCGCGGAACAGCACCGAGCAGGTGACCTTCTCGCGCATGCGGTTCCGCGCCGTCTGGTCGAAGCGCGCGCGGTACTCGCGGCAGCGCCAGGCGTGGTGCAGGCGGCGCAGCAGCGAGTCCGTGCGGGCGAGCAGGCGGGGCGCGGGCGGGGGCGGCCAGGCGGCGCAGGCGGGCGAACGGTGCCGCGCGGGCAGCCGCGCCCACAACCCGCGCAGGTAGGCGCGCCGCCGCGCCCGGCACCACCAGCGCCACACGCGCCGCGCCGCCGCCGCCGCCGCGCCGGAGGACCGCGAGCGCGCGCGGTGCCGCCGCCACGCGCGCGCCAACACGCCGGCCGCCGCGCGCCGCCGCCGCGCCACGTGCCGCCTCCACGCGCGCTGCACGCCGCCCACCAGCGCAGACACGCGCGCCGCACGCAGCGCCTCCAACTCCCACACCTGACGACAACATACCACGAAATGAATACCTGCTTACCTACATATAAAATTAAAACTGTCTATATATAATATACCTATATAAAACAAAAAGACCGTTATAAATACCTAATGGGTAACATTGAATGGGCAGATTTCTTATATTTGTTAGTCAGAAGGTTAATTATGAATTATGTTGTTTAGAAACTAGGTGCTTATAAGTTTATTTTGAAACGAAACACTATTGCATTTTCGAATTTGGAAAAAAATACGATAACAAACAAGCATACCATATAATTATTTGTACCGACCTCGTTACATTATACAGAGTTCCTTGACCACTAACCTACACCGTACTACCTACCAACCTCAAAGGGCTGTTTGGGATCCACCAGTACCGTCTACCACAACCCTTTTCAGTGCCGATACGCGTGTAGGTACTAAGCCGAAAGGGGGTGGTTCTGGACCCCTAGGGAATCACTTTTTTTTCTACGATTTTTTCAATATAGAAATTAGTTAATACTTACTTTTTTAAATTGATAAATTTTCATCGTATTTGTATACTTTTTATAACGTATTATTTTACATTATTGTTATTATTTTTAAAACTAAAAATAAAACAACTAGTGTTACCGTGCGTGGACTCCGGATAAAGAGGCGCGTGCGGCCCACCGCGAACTCGGCGGCGGGGATGGGCAGGTCACGCAGCAACGCGCGCAGCCGTGGCGCCGCCTCCTCCGCGTCGCGCGCCGGCGGCGGCGGCGCGCGCACCAGCGGGCCGTAGTGCGCCAGCGCCGCACGCGCGCACTGGCTCTCGCACCAGCCCGCGCGCCGCAGCAGCGCCAGCTCCACCGTGGCCTGCGAGCGCAGCTGGTGCCGCACCAGCGCGCCGTCCCACCGCGCCGGCCGCAGCGCCGCGTCCGCGCGCACGCAGTGCACCAGCCGCGGCGGCGGCCCGCTCGCCAGCCGCCGCACCAGCGCGCCCAGCAGCGCGCGCTGCCGCCCCGACAGCGAGGGCACACGCCGCGGGGACGCGCCCGCCCCACCCTCCTCCGCGCCCACGAATAGCTCCGCCAGCAGCGGCTCGCGCGCCGCCGCCAGCGCCCCGCCGCAGCGCCGGCACAGCGCGTCGCGGTTCTTGGACACCATGCCGCGCGCGCTGTACGTCACGGCGCCCGCGAAGTGCACCACCCTGCGGACACGCGACGGAGAGGTCAGGCTATGGTTACCGAGAGGGCGGCGAGCGTACGGATGAATGTGAACTCACGTGAAACCGTGAGGCGGGTGCGGTGCGAGGCGCGGGTGTCGCGGCAGGCGGCGCAGCAGCGCGGCGGTGGAGCGCGGCGCGGCGGGCCCGGGCTGCAGCGCGGCCAGCAGCGAGCCGGGCCCCGCGTCCAGCAGGTCAGCGTGCGCCTCGTGCGGCGGCAGCGGCAGCGCGCGCCACGCGAGCCCCTCGCGCGCGTACTCCTCCTGCTCGCGGCGCAGCACGCAGCCCGCCACGCACGCCTGCACGCGCTCCGCCGCGTAGTTGATCAGCAGCCGCTCGAGTGAGTTGCGCGCGAGTCGCTCGAACCCGTACACGTCGAGCACGGCGAGCGTGCGCGTCGCGGGCGGCGGGCCCCCGCTCAGCGCCTCGTTGGCGCGCCGCACGAGCCATGTGAAGAGGCGCGAGTAGAGCGCGGCCAGCAGGCGCTGCAGCGCGGCACGCGCCCACTCGGCGCCCCCCTCTCCCGCCTCCTCCTCTCCCTCCTCCCCGTCCTCGTCCTCCTCCTCCCCGCCCCCGTCCTCCCCCGGCAGGTGCGGCGGGTGCGCGCTGGCGGTGAGCGCGGCGCCGAGCGCGCCCGCCTCCACGCCGACGAGCGCGCAGGCCTCCACCAGCTCTGCGGGCGACACAGACTGCTATATACAGACACGTGCGCGGGGCAGTGTGCAGATGGCGAGGGCGGTGAGTTACCGTGCTTGTGGTGTATGCGCGTGCCGATGGAGCCGTCCACGTTGTGCTGCGGCTCGAAGGTGACGTTGCCCAGCTTGAGCGTGAAGGCCAGGAGCCGCAGCACGGCGCCGCTCTCCGCGCTGCTCAGCCCGACGGCGCCCATCGCCGCCTGCCAACACACACGCACGTTCAGACGGACCGACGACGTGGGTCTCTCCCGGTCGGGTAGATATAGCCGCGTTACCTTGGTGAAGGCGAAGTGGTCGACGTCGTGCTGGTCGGCGGCGCGGGCGGCGGGCGGCGCGCGGGGAGGCGGCGCGCGCCGCGGGGACGCGCCCCCCTCGCCCCGCAGGATGCGGTACTGCTCCCACGACCGCTGCAGCTTCAACCGTTCTACATAGAGACACAATAGGCATGATGATTGATTTTTAAGAAACATTGTGACGTCATGACGTCATATATCGTGTGTGTGTGTGCACTCACTAAGTAGCGAGACGTCAGCGCCGGCCAGCAGCTGGTACAGCACGTGGAAGTTGCGCTCGCCCTCGGCCGCGCCCGCCGCTCGACTCTGCGGAACGCACCAACTAATGCACTGAACTGAATAATAGTAGTATAATAAATAATAACCAGGTACCATCTACTATCCAACAAATAAATAATGGCGGACAATCCACACAGCATTACCTAGCCCCGAGCTAAGCAGAGCTTGTGTTATTGGTACTAGATAACTGATATACATAATACAATACATTACGTAGATAGATATTTTTTTTATTATACATAGAAAAACGACCAGAACATGAACACCAGACCCTTGACTAATATCTGCAGATCGTATCGACATTTGTCCGGAGGTGGGAATCAAACCCGCAACCTCCTGCGTCACAGGCATACCTTTGCCTACCGCGCCACAGTGGTCCGTGTCGCGTGAGGTCCAACTAATAGAGCATCGAAGAATTTTCGATGAGCCCATGTTAAAGCGACTTCGATTTAATTGTATTTTGGGAGCATTTGGAAATATGTACATATGTTAAGTTTTAGCCCAAAACTTTCAGACAAAATCTAACCGATGCTCTTCACAGAAGCGTTTAGGATTTGACTTACCTTTTCCAGGAGGTCTGCGTGGAAGAATATAAATTTAACATAAAATTCTTATTCACATTGGTTGGCAGCACTCGAAACGAATGCTGTGTACTCAATACTAACAATGCTGTATAGTACCTTCCTACGACGACAGGAAGGTACCTACTATACAGCATTATTAGTATTGAAGTATTTTAATAATAGGATGAACATCCATCCTTCCATCTAAACATCCAAACTTTCATTTTTATAATATACTAGATGCACCCCGCGGCTTCACCCGCGTGGTGCATCTAGTATCTATGTGTAAAACGGTTTATAAGCCTTTCTCTTGAATCATACATCTAAGCATACATAGGGACAGTGAGACAGCGGGAAGCGATTTATACTATGTAGTGAAGTATGTATGTATTTTAATTATAGTATGTAGACTCACAGTGCGTGATGTGTCCGCCCACGGGCTCCCCCTTGAAGTCAAACTCTATCTCTAGCAGCTTGCCCTGGAACAGGAGGAATGAATGGATGAATGAACACTTTATTTAAATATTAGCGGGAGGAGACGGCATGAGGCACCTCAGCACTTGCAGAGCGTTAGTTTGCCTTTCGCTTGCTTTTATGCGTTAGGTGAACATAACAAACACATTTATATTCTAGTAAGTACAAGTAAATACCAGTGGCGTAACTATTGGAATTATTCTCTGACCGTGGCATTTTACCGACTTGCAACCCTGTAGTTACGCCACTGGTAGATACTCAAGGTGAAGTTTAGTTTATTTTAATTTCATATAAGTTAATTTTATAGTTTATCTAGTTATACACTGCTAATGTACAGGGAAAAACTACTGGGGTTAGACAGACCACTTACGAATCTGCTAGCGTTGTGGTTTCTTATGGTAGCAGCATTGCCGAAGGCTTCGAGAAGCGTGCCAGCGGCGGTCAGCGCGGCCTGCGCCCCACCTCCCCCCGCAGAACCCCCCGCGCCCGCGAGCACGGCGCACTGCAAGCAGACCCGCGCCGCCTCCGTCTTCCCCGCCCCGCTTTCGCCCGTGATGACAATGCACTGCGCGCCGAGGTCGGGCCGGTCGCGCACGCAGCGGTACGCGCCGCCCGCCACGCCGTACAGGTGCGGGGGCAGCTGGTACGGCGGCCGCGCGAGGTACGCGCGCACCAGCTCCGCAGAGTACAGGGGCAGCGCGCGGCACGGGTTCACTGACACCAGCGCGTTCCCCACGTACGTCTGCGGAAAGATGACGATCATGTTTAGCATTTATTTGGGGTAGTTGGAAAAATAATACTTTTGAAACTATCATGTTTATTAACACTAAAGTCATTTAAAACGGGATATTTACCAGGATTTGGAAAACTCAAAAATCCAATCATGGTAATCACGTTTTTCCAACCACTAAAGGTTGGAAAAACGTCTCATATGTGGAAGTTGAGACTCAACAAAATGCAATAAACTAGCGTATAGCCGTCAAAGATTTTTGACACTTTGTTGCGGTGCAATGGCACGGTTAAGAAATTTTGTTGAACTAGGGAGTAGGGACTACGCACGTAGATGATGTCCCGTTTGTACCGCACGTTACAAGGGCCTAGGGACTACTCACGTAGATGATGTCCCGTTTGTACCGCACGTGCAGGTTGTGCAGGAAGGTGTCCTCTGTGAGCGGCGCCAGCAGCGCGGCGTCGGGCTGCCCCGCGCCCTCCCCCGCGCCCGCGCCAGCCATCCCCGCGCGCGTGCGTCACCGCGCACATGCGACCCTCATCTCGCCCGGACGCTCTGCATCTATCTACCTACTATGTAGGTATTATAAAAAGGAAACAAATATACAGGGTGCAGAAGGGAGGTGATTCAGAGAACAAAGATGACGCCGAATAGGTCAACTTTTGTTCTATGATGTTCGAATTTACTTTTTTTAGGTAGGTTTTTTTCTTCATATTCATGTTCTTTTAAAAAATATCTATGTATGTAATGTATTGTATTATGTATATCAGTCATCTAGTACCCAAGCTCTGCTTAGCTTGGGGCTAGGTGATGCTGTGTAAATTGTCCAGCATTATTTATTATTTTACGTGAATTCTTACATCACTATTATTTTGAAAAAATAATTACTTAAGTCCATGATGTTGAAAAAACAAGCGGAAAACATTTGTGAAATATTTTATAATGTTAAAAAATTCAATAATGTAAAAGAACACAATTGTTAACCAAAGGTTATTATAATAATAATGCATCGAAATTTCAGTCTAGTAAATAAAACTTTACGAAAAATACGAGTGGATCAAGTCTCAATTGGCTCTATTTCCCACCTGAAAACTTTTCCATATTTTTTATATCATGAAACACTTTGCCTCAAAAAACTCTATTTTATTTTCTGAGTTTCTATAGATTGGGAACAATGCGAAATAGGTTGAAGATGGACCAATCCATTTGTTGATCTAATACAATTTAATAAGAAGACATTTTCTAAATTTTGTATATCGAATTAAAGTGAGAAAATGCAGAAAAATATGAATTTAAGCTCCCTATAAACATTTCAATTCAATGGCTCGATGTCAGTTATGGGTCACTGACACGACCTGGACAAGTGGCTGACAGAGAGAGCTTTAACTGCAGGGATCACTTTATTGTGTTTCTTAAGCCAGTTTTCTGCTATCTTGCATGCACAAAAATATCTATATAACAAATCCACCAAAAACATTCAAAAATTATATTCTGCACTGTACTTTTAGGTGAAATGGTCTGTTGTGAATGTCGTTAATGCACCTCTAATGAGCACATAAAGGCACTTCTATTGTCTCAATCTACCTTCTACCTCTAATTTTGATATTTCACTGGCTTAAAGAAATAATCTTTTATCAGGTGATTATTTATTTTTTAAATTTCATGGAGAATCATAAATATTATTATCAACAGATTTAAATGTAAGGCAAAGTCATGCCAGGTTTAAATAGGTACAAAAACATTAGTAAAATATAAAATTTATATCTTAATGCACTATCATGGTATTGTAAGACCAACATTAATAAAAAAAATATTTAGGATATTTATTTTGAGCAATATCGTAAGATCAACAAAAATACCTATTCTTACTGGGTTTCTAAGCTGATTCAATTTTATGCTGCTTAATATGGTAATATTTTATGAAGCGGTATATGTGTGACTTACCAACATTAATGTAGAAATGAGGATTTTTAATATATCCAACCAATTTAGAGTCCGTACAACAATACGCTAACTTGAAAAGCTTTTTCGTCGATTCACTTTCCATGAATTACCCATTTAGCAAATTAGCAACAAATATTAACATTTTTGCTACAACACAGAAAGTAAAATTTAACAAAAAATAGCCATACTGATGAAATTAACATTTTCCTTCGTTCTTGTGGTTTCTTTTCATTTTCATTTCAATTTCCCAAATCTCTTTAGCTCAACAAAAACTATTTCACCGGCTGGCTCTACCTACGGACGGGACGAGACGTCGATCGACTCGTCATGATCGCGATTCCATGCGATTACCTTTTTATCAAGGAAAGGGTGATTTCATTCGTCCAAGCAATAAACCGAATTCTACATTTTAGTCATTTTGACGTTGAAAATATTTTTGACAGTGACAGACAGAGAAAAAGGTTTTTTTTAGGTTATTACGTAAAAATAATATAAATTCAAGTACTTAAATTGTATTTGTTCGTGATTTTTGATTATAAAAGCAAGGTTTTACTAAAGTTTTACTATTTGGTGATGCGGCTTCAGGCTCGCTCTCTCTCTCTCCAGCCTACTGCCGCCATCACACTGTCCGACAATAAGTAGTAATCTATGCTGTCCGATTATCACTGAGTTAAGGAAATGCTGCAGCAGTCTTTCCACTGTTGAGGGAAAAATACTGCCACTGTCCACACGCTATGACTTTGCTATTTACGCAAATTATTACGAAAGGTTTTTTGAAGTCCAGAATCACCTCTACCAGACATATCGTGACTTCAACTGTAAACATGGAGAAAGCCTTGGAAAAGCTACAAAAAAATCCATATTATGAAAAATATTCTAGTAGAATTTCTGAATTGCAAAAGACATCACCAGAAGAATTTATGGCTAGAGTGGAACAGCGCGAGAAAAGTAAAGAAGTAGTTAAAAAGCCAAACCTTTCATCTGTTGACACAAGGTAGGTGCCCTGCTAGCTTACCCAGGAAGGGGCAGAAATGCATTGCCTTCTATTATATATATAATTAGTACAGATATGCCAACCTCATAGTTCTCGAAGTTCATAAAAGTAGATTAAAATTTGTTTACCAAACAAACATATAATACTTATGAATTTCTTTCAGACAGTTTTCCTCGGTCCTTAATCCCAAAACATCTAAAGATGGTGATCTATCAGCAGAAGAAAAAAAGCTTAGTGATATTTTTAAGGTGGAATTGGTTAAAGATAAAGATGGTACTGAAATTAAAGCTATCTGGGAAGAGTATCATAAGCTCTTAGAAGTAATATCTGCAATTATTCCCCTGGAAGTATATTCTGATATTCATAAGAAGATGAAGGAGTTTCCATTGTTTCTGTTTCCGCTGCCCCGCGCCCAAGGCTACGAGTTCATGTTGAGCCAGTGCCATGCACATTCTGTTCACTTCACACCTCTCTTGGCCTACCAGGTATACTTAAACTCTATGCTTCCAACTCTAAGGCCAAAAATGCAAGTTTTTTTATGGCATAAAAGATTGATGACTGATTATTCTTTTGACCTAGAATAGGTGTGGTATTGCAGATATAACAGTAAAAATAACTCCCGCAGGTACACAAAGAAAATGCCCCTGAATGCCTCACCATGGTTCATTATCCAGAACTCAGTGCTAAAGGCATTATCCTAATGCGTGGAGAATATGATAAGGCAAGCATACTAAAATTACTATAGATATCCTCAAAAAGTCATTTCGATTTTATTTTTATAGATTCCTAGATTACCTCTATGCTTATGCTAATGTGACTAACTTAACCTGTCTTTATTTACAGAATGTTCTTACTGCACAGGAAGCTCAGTGTTTGGCAAATCAATTCCAAATGTACTACAATGGCAAGGACCAAGCTAAGCTGACACTACTTGAAACATTTACTAAAAGCCCTGGCAATTTTAGTCACATGGATCTAGTTTCACACCTGGAAAATATACAATTAGTTTAAATAGCCTGAATAGGTAAATTCATTAAGAATGTTACACTATTCATGGTAAGAATAAAACAATAGATATTTTTCTGTGTTTTAATTTAGTTTATGGGGGTAATAATTATATTGGGGAGTATTATACAAAGCAATATTGTGTGTGCATGCCTCTAAGGAATTAGGAGGGACTTGAGGAGAAGATCCATATCCTGCTGGGGAAGGTACTATGCTAGATGGCTCAGAGGGACCGCTCTCATCATATTTTGCCAGTTCATGCACTCGTTTGAGTCTTAAATAGCTCAAAGGATTTTGGACAATCAATTCCTTAGGTGATTCTAATGCAGCTTGAGAATGACTTTCAAAACTCTTTTCTAGGCAAGACTTGTGCAACAATTTTCTTAAATTCATACTTGTATCTTTCATAAAATCTTCTTTTCCTACAGCTGAGGATAACTTTTCTAGATGTGCTGAAACTTGATTCATTAATTCTTCATAATATTCGAGGGCATGATCTCCATCTGATGTTTGAGATGACACTGATGTTGATGAGCAAGGGCTTGCTACAATTGGTGTCTTAGGCACTTGTGTTGTTGGGCTGAGAGAATAATTCATAAATGTATTGTGGTGCTCTGGTGGTGTTTCTTGCAAATCACATAAAGGCATGCTATTGTTAGATGCTTCACTATTAGAGTGTTCTGAACAATTAACATCTTTGTTTTTCGAAGCTATTCTGTTGGTATTTTTAGCCAAACTCTGGCAAGCTAAACTTGATTGTTGTTTAATCTCTTCTAATAAAGGTCTTGTTATAGTTTCAGAACGAATTGATTTTGGAAACATGTTTAAAGTCAATCGATTTGTTGTAATTAGGCTGGAAGCTTTTCTTCCATCTCTGTCTGGGTTCTCACGATGATGTGCTGAGAGGTCACCACGCATTATACGAAGAGATCTATTTCTCATCTCATCCAAACATCTTCTTGTTTTCCTTTTTTTTCTCTTTGCAATCTTAGATAATTCTTTAGTAATTGAGGACATTTCTTGGCTATCGGGAACAAAACAAATTTTATTTTTATGTATCTACGTCTTTACGAATATTCGTTTGTTTTTTGCCGCCGCGCCTTGTCTAATGTCTTACGCTGTACCTAACCAAAGAGAATACATACAATAATTTATACCATAGACTATACTTGACTTCTTTGATATTGGCGTCAACTTCTTGCAAGATGGTTCTGCATCTGGATTGACGCAATTCTGCCAATGTCCGCCTCATGATCGCAAACTTTCTTAATGGGTTACGCACTAGTATATATAAATCTATGTTTAAATATTTAAAGAGTAAAAAAAAAATTGTGTCCCGTTTAAGCAACATTTTATATACATTTATTAAACAGTTCCTTCTATGAGTTCCTTGTTGAAAAGTGACATGACAGATAGATAAGAAAGCCTTCTTTTACGTAGTTATTGCATTCTCCTTGATTGACTGCTAAATAGCATCGGTACATGCCGCGCGCCATTCAATATCAATAAATCTTGCATACAAGAAAATGAACTGGTCGCCGAGACCCCAGCTAATCCACTCCTAACCCAAGATCTACGAGAGAGACTGTAATTCTACTAAACTAGAATGTCGCATCGATGCGTTGGATGATCAAACCGCAACGAAAACAGAAAAAGGAGCAACGAAGAAAAGAGGGAGTCCGCAGAGCAGAGCCATACAGCCACCAGAAGTTGATCAAGCAAACATTTTTGAAACGCAAGGATAGAAAGCAAATAGGATAGCATTGTGATTTTTGTAATGATGCTATAGGTAGAAACTATGTGTTACTCTGATAGTAAAAAATATCAATGATGGAGAATTTTTCAAAGTTTGAAAAAATTGGCGAAGGAACCTATGGTGTTGTCTACAAGGCTAGAGATAGTTTGACAGGTCAAGAAATAGCTCTTAAGAAAATCAAACTTGAAAAGTAAGTTCAGCCAAGTTCAAGTCAAAAAAAAACAACCAATACAGTAAATATTCTTAAATATATTTACTGTATTGGTTGTTGTGTACTGGTGAGCATTAAACCAGTGCTACCAGTAATGCTATGAATGAATAAGTTAGTTTGAGATGCATTGTTTTTAAATGGTTTTTAGGTATGCACACAAAGGCAGACAATCAAAATTCAAAACTTATACCTTTTTATTATTATCATGCATGCATCATTAGGGGAGGCCTATGACCAATAGTGGACTATTATAGGATGATGATGCTTATTTTATATGGGTAATTTGGTATAAAAAGTATGTAGTATATAATGTTTTGTATAAAGTACCCATAACATAATCTCTGCTTAGCTTGGGCCTACATGATGTGGTGTGGATAATCCAATTTTTATCAAATTGTGAAGACAAGGGTACCTTGCTGTCTTTGAAGACAGCTTGGTAAAAAGGCATTACAAAAGTGCACTAAGCAAATAAATATACCTTTAATAAGTGCCAAATGAAGTGGCAATACAGGTCCTTTACAAAATGCATTAAAGTTATTGCTAATACAGATAAGCCATAACATGAATGGAAAGCTACAGAGCTTTCCATACAAAACAAGGCAATATTGGTGATGCTATAGTATTGTGGTAGTAAAGGGTAGTATTGTGGTAGGAAGCAACAAACAAGCAATACAACCTTTATAATATGTTTATGTTCTTATTCTTAATGAGTTTACTTATTTCAACATTTTAAAATACCTACCAGAGTAGTTAGAGTTAGTAGAATTAAAATATTACTGGTACCTTAATAGGTACCAGTAATATTTTAAAATATAATATTTTAATCAATTAATGAATATTAAGGTTGACTTTCAATTTAACTTTTTAAATTACATGACAACTAAGTAATTGACTGAGAAAATATCGTAATTTTTTATACTATCATGCTTATTGTTGTGTGAATTGTCCAGCATTATTTATTTATTTATTAACACAAAAGTCATACAATATGTACCATGTTTTGAATTTATGGCACAATTTCACTGCTGGAATATAGGAAAACCCAAAAATCTAATCAAAGTAAACATCCCGCTATAAATGACTTATTTATTTATTTATTGAGACAGTAACATCATTACAGGTTTTTTTATCAAGCCCTAAGGCGATGTTATAACTACATATTTTTGTACATACACAAAACATTAATACAATACTAATTAATTGATAGTATAAAAATGAACTGGAGGAGGCCTGTACCCGAAAGGGGTCCTAACCAAACATCATTTAAATACAATTTAAATATATCGAAATTTATAAGTTTAACAATTAAACATGAAACTTAATGCATGCAATTATTTTATTATTAATTATTTGAAATGATATTAAGAAAATCTAACTGATTACATTTTTAATTTAATATGATTTGACACAGGAATAATAAATAATGTATAGAAGCAATTATTCTTTCTTACATATTAATCTTTATGCACTTTTACTGTTACTAATATAAGTAAAGTGTAAGGTTATGGAATAAATGGCTTTTTTATTTATCTTAATGTTTCCATGGTTTCCAGTGAACCCGAGGGCGTCCCGTCAACAGCGCTGCGCGAGATCTCTGTCCTGCGCGAGCTGCGGCACCCCGGTGTAGTGCAGCTGCTGGATGTGCTACTGGCCGACAGCAAGCTGTTCCTGGTGTTTGAGTACCTGCACATGGACCTCAAGCGGTTGATGGACATCGTCAAGGGGCCGCTGCCACTTGATCTCGTTAAGGTGAAGCCATCCTCAAGAGCCCATGACGCATTGCTTAACCTTGTGTTTTTTGTATAGACAATCAAAGTCACTTTATTTCCTAGTTTTAATTTATGCAATTTGAAATTAGTGACAGGAAATAAAGCATGTTTGATGTTTGTATCAGTCTTCTGAATATGAGGAAAGCCATTCAAGAAAGGCTATATGGAGTATTATGGACCGGTACTTGGTACCCACAGCAGTAGCGATAAATTAAACTAGGTTTCGCTCGACAGACCGCCGGGAACAAATGCTTACAAAATGAATTTGATTGAATACTAAAGGAACTGCGTTAACCTAAGCACTAAAACAAAACGTCAACAACGCACACGCGCAGCGAAACTGTTTCGAATTCGAGTTCGAAAGATGGAAAGAAATATTTACAAAAATTCTAAGGGTCCGGCGACCCTCGCTTGCAAAAATCGCTCCGAATATCGCTGTCCCTGTTTAATCCTTGCGCCGCGCCACATGCGTGCGCGATAGCAATATTAGCCGTTCAAAATTTGGTTTGTTCAGTAATACCAAAAATTATGACTGAAAACTTTTTGTCCTCTTCACAAAGTATTGTTATTCTGTAACTAGACAATATAAGCTATGTTCCTTAATAAATAAAACGTAAGATATTGATGTTTTTAATACAAAACAAATAGCAAGAAAACTTGTCCGTTTTCGCATAAAAATGTGCAAAATGAGATTGGCTTTCATTTAATTTTAGGTAAGTATTTTGAAAAAAAAAACTATTTGGGATCCTAGATAAATACTATTTTAATACAAATAATGCAATATTATAGTGGAAATATTCTTGAATTAGAAATAATTTTGGTATTACGTTTGTATGAAGAATTCGTCCCTCGGAGGCCCCTTAACACTTGAGAATTTGCTTCTATAATACCAGTAGTGCTGTAAAATATTTTCCAACAGTATATTTTCTTTGGTATTGTACCCCTTCCTATGTTTACAAAAAATAGCTAAGATTCTAGAACCGAGCTAAACTACTGAATAACATAAAATAGGAAAAAATGCCATTTAAGACAAGATCATAACACCAGCAGTTGACTGACGACATTCCATGTTCCACAGAGTTACATGCGTCAGCTGACGGAGGGCGTGGGGTACTGCCACGCGGCGCGCGTGCTGCACCGCGACCTCAAGCCGCAGAACCTCCTCGTGGACGCGGCAGGACGCATCAAGCTGGCGGACTTCGGGCTCGCGCGCGCCTTTGGCATCCCCGTGCGCGTCTACACGCACGAGGTGGTCACGCTGTGGTACCGCGCGCCCGAGATCCTGCTGGGCGCGAGGCTCTACTCCACCGCCGTGGACGTCTGGAGCCTCGCCTGCATCCACGCGGAGATGGCCAGCGGCCGCACGCTGTTCCCGGGCGACAGCGAGATTGACCAGCTGTTCCGCGTGTTCCGCGCGCTAGGCACGCCGGGCCGGGAGGACCTGTGGGAGGGGGCGCGCCGCCTGCCCGACTACCGTGCCGCCTTCCCACGCTGGCCGGGCCGGGCGGCGCGCGAGCTGCTGCCGCCTGCCCTACGCGCGGACGCCCAGGCCGCGTCTCTGTTCGAATCCATGCTGCGCTATGAGCCCAGCGAGCGCGTACCCGCGCGCAAGGCCGCCGCACACCCCTACCTGGCAGGCGCGCGCCGCGTGCCGCCGCCGCTGCCGCCCGCTACGCCGCAGTCCTCCAGCGAGACGTAATTCTGAACCTAAATACACCTAATACCAATCTAATTACGCTATATTTTAAGAATTTAATAAATAATAATAAAGCATTGTATTCTGAAAATAGTACATTTGTTTTACCTTAATCTACACTTCCATTCGGTTCTTTGCAAGCTACATTATCCTTAAGCCGCGATAGACTACGTTTTATATAGGTAGTTACAGTACGACGATGATGTCAGCGAAGCCGCGAGCAAAGGCTAGTGTAAGTAAAATACATGTAAAAACTATGAAGCGTAGACCGAAAATAGCTTACCTCTAGATATTAATAAGAAATCGAGTAGGTAGAATGCAGAATATTATCGTATTTGCCGCCGCTGACGAAACGTAGTACTGTCATTGGTAGAAACGAGGATATTATTGTTCTGTGGTAGAAACTAACTAGTGCCCAAAACACGCTAAAGCTAGCGCGTTTCTTTGACAGTTCAAATCGCGTCATGTTGCGGCGTGGAATGACCAATATAATATAAATACGGTTTTAACCGATTTCTCGCCGCGGTCTTGTCGTTGGTGTGTAACACGCATGAAAGTCAATAGAGAATAATGCCCCAGATCTGTTTAGGTGAGTTCTACTTGACTTCTTTGATTTGACAATATTTTAGTAAACTAGACTACAGCAGCGAGTGTAGTTTGTTTATTTTTGTTTGACTGTATTAGAGCTACATGTACACCGTCATTAGTCGTCGTAGAGAAATAAGTTCGAAATCTATGGTTTCAATGGGTTAACAAATAGACGCCACACAACCTTTGTTTCGCTTTGATGTGCTCCGTAGAAACAGCAGCGGCATCTTATCGTACCATGCTCAGCCTTGCTCATTGTTGATCAATTGAAATATGAATTGAAATTATCTCAAATTCTCAATCAATATACGTGAAAAAGAAAACATAAATCAAACAATTTATGGTGATCTCAATCGAAACAAAAATTGAAAGGTACCAGTAAAATATTTTCTCACTCATCCAATTTTTTATGATGCGTTTATTTTGTGTAGAATAATGTTATTGACTCATTTAATCACAGTAATGAATACCGCAGATAATAGCCGACCGGCGGCGGGCAAAGCCTCCAAGCAAGTCTCTTTTCAAGTATTTCAATTAATTGTTTTCATATTACAGAGACATTAGGCAGCAACTTGAGGTATATGTAAACAAAGTACAGACAAGCCAATTTACATTGAAATCTTCTAACGAAAATAATTCCCACTCAATCCTGCTGTACTTACCTCCATCATAATGTCGATTGAAATTGAATCTGCAGAGTAAGTGCTTAAATTGAATTTATTCAATTCATATGTTGCGTTATGTATTTAGCATGTTTTATAATTTTGTGTTTATTTCAGTGTTATCCGGTTGATACAACAATATCTGAAGGAGTCAAACCTTACAAAGACTTTACAAACATTACAGGTGGGTACAATTATATCTATCTACCTATGTAATGTATTCTATCAAGTATACCAGTCATCTAGTACCCATAACGCAAGCTCTGCTTAGGGGCTAGATGACGCTGAGGGGATTGTCCAGCATTATTTATTAGTTTGACCTTAAGGTTCAATAATAATTGCATTGCAGGGAGATTAACTTTGGTTTTGGATATAACAGCTATTGTAGAATAAAAACTTGAGTTATAATACCATGATCATTAATTAATTATTATACAGGTTGTTCCATTCATACCGAAATGCATGACCAGCAATATTATTTACATATTTATGAAGTTAGAACTGTTGATTTTGTTCTAAATTTCTTAGCATTCTCTAATGAAGCTAGTTCTTTCTTCAGAAAAAGAAAAAATCAGCAAGTTTTTCGAAAACAATTTATAAAATTTTTTTTCTTCATAAAAACCGTTTATGAACGACGCACCCTATAGAGTCAATCATATAAATTGTGTCAGATGCATTCGGTATACACTCAGCTCATTGCAGGAGGAGACGGGCGTATCCCTGAACACAGTAGAAAGCGTAGAGGGTTTCTGTGCGGACATCAACAGCGGACAGTGGGACGCTGTGCTAGCCGCCGTGGGCGCGCTCAAGCTGCCCGAGCGGAAGCTGCTCCAGCTGTACGAACACGTGGTGCTGGAGCTGGGCGAGCTGCGTGAGCTGGGGGCGGCGCGCGCGCTGCTGCGTCAGACGCCGCCTGGACGGTTACTGAAGGCGAGACATGCCGACCGCTACGTGCAGCTCGAAGCTCTGTTGGCCCGCTCATACTTTGACCCGCGTGATGCGTACGGAGCGACGCCGAAGGAGCGCCGCCGCGCCGCGCTCGCTGCGGACTTAGCCTCAGAGCTTAACGTCGTTCCGTCCTCTCGTCTACTGGCGCTGCTCGGCCAGGCGCTCAAGTGGCAGCAGCATCAAGGTAGAACAAAGCACAAGGTTTCATTTTATTTATTTGGGAAACTAATAGCTTATATTTAGGTAAAAATAGAACAAATACTTAGAGCAAATAAAGCTAACTACAGTTTCCATTCGTAGCTTGTAAATATAACTAAGTTAGTACTAATTCACAGAAAATAATAATACAAATGCAGTTTGATCAGTTTTGTCGATCTCTGTCACGCAGCGGGTAAAGGTCCTCCTGCGACGCAGCTTGCAGGTTCGATTCCTGCCTCGGGACAAATATTTGTACCATATGCATATATTACCATATATTTTTTCTTTGTGTTTTCTAAGTACATATAATATATAACTATGTATGTATTAAGTTGATCAGTTGTCTTTAATCTTGTACCCATAACATATACTCTGCTCGGGGCTAGATGATGCTGCTGTGTGGATTGTCCAACATTATTTATTAATTTTCTTTGTTATTCTATTAAGGTCTCCTGCCGCCGGGCACCACCATCGACCTGTTCCGCGGCAAGGCGGCCGTGCGCGATCAGGAGGAGGACCGCTGCGCCGCGCGCCTCTCCAAGACCATCAAGTTTGGTCAGAAGTCGCACGTGGAGTGCGCGCGCTTCTCGCCCGACGGACAGTATCTAGTGACGGGCGCCGTCGATGGAGTCGTTGAAGTCTGGAACTTTACCACGGGCAAGGTAAACATAAAGATACTAAAGATGATTTGACGACCTGTTCCGCGGCAAGGATACCATGCGCGACCAGGAGGAGGACCGCTGCGCCCGCGCCGCGCGCCTCTCAAAGACTATCAAGTTTGGACAGAAGGTGGGCGCGCTGGTGGTTTTAAATATACTTGACCTCTTTGTGCAACCAGTGAAAGCCAGCTTGAGCTGCGACGTTAGAGGCTTGCGGGTTCTCACAAATGTTTGTAAGATACAGATATTTGTTCCAGGTGCCCAAATCATAATCTCAATCAAAGCCGCTAGCTAGACGCTAGATGATGGTGTAGATTGTTCAGCTAGACAATACAATATATCTTTATTGCACCATCAATACAAAAAATAATAATAAAGGATCTTAATACTAACTAAATCTAGTGGCACAATCGCGGCCTTATCGCTAACAGCAACTTCTTCCAGGCAACCTTTGTTATTTATTTGTTTTATTACGTTTAAGGTGCGCAAGGATCTCCGCTACCAGGCCAACGAGGAGTTCATGTCGATGGAGGCGGCTGTGCTGAGCCTGGCCTTCGCGCGGGACAGCGACACGCTGGCGGCCGGCGCCAACGACGGGAAAGTGAAGGTAGGAAGAAAATAACAGACCGGACCCGTATACTCTAATTTGGCGTGTTTTAAAAAACTTTAAATACGTGTTAGTTACACTATATTTTATAACTCAAGAACGGCTGAACCGATTTGTCTGAAAATTGGTGAGGAGCTTAGAACCAGGAGACGGACGTAGGATACTTTTTATCATTTATACCATTTGACATATAGATTCCCACGGGGGCGAAGCCCCTTGGCCAGCTAGTATTAAATATAAAAAGGTACTCTATTGTATTGTATGTGCTCGTTTGGATAGTACATCTGTACATCTGTACATGTTTGTAAATAAATAAATAAAATACTCTACAGACACAGGCTTGCCTCGTGCGGGAGCCGCCAGTAATGTGTACATATTAAAGTGAAATGGCTAATAAATAATTTTGTATAGGCTGATGATGGATGATGTTTGTTACATTGCAGGTGTGGCGCGTGTCGACGGGCGCGGTGGTCCGCCGGCTGGAGCGCGCGCACGCGAAGGGCGTCACGTGCCTGCAGTTCAGCCGCGACGCAGCGCAGCTCCTGTCCGCCTCCTTCGACCGGACCGTGCGCGTGCACTCGCTCAAGTCGGGCAAGGTTAGTACTAATAATCATTATACTTACCTTGCAGTACATAATCGTTTTCCACACATGACGTAAGCTTACATGAAAGCGCAAAATAAAAGGGAGAAAGTAACTTTATTTTTAACTTCAATCGCACAGTTTTTAGGTAGGTACTGCTTATAGACTAAGATTTAGATAATTTATCACTACATAGTCGACGTTGCTACATGCAATCCACGAGTGCTTACTTGACGAATCAAACCGTGGACGGAAGAACTTTCCAATCAACTAATCACATTAATAAAGATACAATTTGTAAAACTTCGCTAATTGTCATAAATTTTATACGCGTTGTCTATCAAATATAAATATGAAAATGCAATGTTCTATGCAATTTAATCAAATAAATTGTGAAATAGTCTTGCAAATACATTGATGCAATGTATCGACATAGCTCTAAGAATAACTTTTTTACCTAAACCTATTTAAAAAGTGAATAAATCGTTCCAAGGTGCTGAAAGAGTTCCGCGGTCACGGCTCGTTCGTTAACGAGGCTGTGTTCCTCCCGGACGGACACGGGGTGCTGAGTGGCTCTTCAGACGGAACTGTGAAGGTGAGTGCCAACTTTAAACCTGTACTTAAACTGAACTTGAATACAAGTAAAACCCCATTTTATCGCGAGGGATACGTTCCGCAAAAAATCTTGTTAAGTTAAATTCGCATATAACTAATTTTATTTACGACGCAGAAGGTTGCGGGTTCGATTCCCGCCTCGGAACAATTTTGTATACGATTTGCGGATATTTGTTCCGGGTGTTCTGGTCGTTTTCTATGTATAATAAAAAATATCTATCTATGTAATGTATTGTATTATGTATATCAGTTATCTAGTACCCATAACACAAGCTCTGCTTACCATGGGGCTAGATAATGCTGTGTGTGTTGTCCAGCATTATTTATTTATTATTATTTATGTGCCCAGCAGTGGGACGAAACAGGCTAAATAAAAAATAAAAAAATTATTTATACATAGCCAAAGGTAATATAATAAAAAATACAAATCATTTGTATCAATCAATTTAATTCTAAGAACACGTTATGCAGTACGTATTATATGTTCTTCTTACGGAAAAATACACCTTTTGTTTTTGGGCAGCGATTCTCTTACGTTCTTGTAAAATACTTTCATAACAGCTTCGCGTTAAGCGCGAAATTTGAAATGCACAAATGCAAATAACGGGGTCGCGTAAAGCAGTAAAACTATTAAATAAAGCTTTTATTTAAAAATTCCAAACTGCTTGGGAAAACAAATTATTAATTTTGTACACTTTTCTATCTGTTCCATCGCCCTTTTAACTCCAAGGTTTGCTGGAAGAAAACTCTTTTTCAGGGTTAAGCTGGCCTATGTACGATGTACAGTACAATGTACATATATTATCCTACGAAACTCGGGTTGCGTCGTTTCGTTTAGGAGTTCCTATAGCTTCTGTCTGCATCACCAGACCAGCTCGATGGTAGCATAACATGGCAATGTCACTGAATTTATATAAATTTGCCAAATTTCTGCTCAATCGATTGAAAACAAAGATTTTGGTAGCGTACATTCACATTACTAAGTAATTTGGTGATTATTTTGACAACCTATATTGCGGCAAACGGATAACTGTATTGCGAAAATATCGAGATTTTCAGGTGCAAATTCTTACTATATACGAAGATTGTTTTGTTCTGTTTGTTTATTTCCCATATGTCCACAGGTATGGTCGGTTCGCAGCGGCGAGTGCACCGCCACCCTGCGGCCGCTAGGCGCGGCGGGCGGCGCGGCACCAGACCCGCCCATCAACTCCCTGCTCCTCACCCCCAAGAACCCTGAGCACTTCGTGGTCTGCAACCGGACTAACACCGTCGTGATCATGAACATTCAGGGGCAGATCGTCCGCTCGCTGTCGTCTGGGAGGCGGGAGCAGGCGGGCGGCGCGCTCGTCTGCGCGGCCCTCAGCGCGCGCGGGTCGCTCGTCTACTGCGCCGGCGAGGATCTGGTGTTGTATGCGTTCTGTGCGGCTACTGGAAAACTCGAGAGGACTATCACGGTGAGAGAGTCGCCCAGTTTATGTGCACTGATTGAAATAAATTTTAATGGTTTTTGCGGTGTGACCAATAAGAAAACTTTCTTGCAGTGACGAATTGTTGCCTAAATACATTCAAAGGTGTAACATGCAATATTGGTCGTTCATGTGCGTTTTAGTATTTAATTTTATTAAAAAAAAATCCAAGGAAATCTATGTGTCAAAATCCATTGCGTAGTTTTAAAGATCTAAGCATGCTTAGGGGCAGACAGATAGCGGGAAGCGACTTTGTTTTATACGATGTAGTGATACAATAACTCAGACCGCTTCTTGCAGGTGCACGACAAGGCAGTCATCGGCATGGCGCACCACCCACACCAGAACCTACTGGCCACCTACAGCGAAGACGGCCTGCTGAAGCTATGGAAACCTTAACCTACCCTCTATCTATATTTTATAAGACTTTATAATGAAAGTAAGCGGGTTAACTATGAAACTTTTGAAACGATCATGGTTATTAACACTAAAGTAATTTAAAACGGGATATTTACCATGATTTGATTTTTGAGTCAAATCAAATCATGGTAAATATCCCGTTTTAAATGACTTTAGGGTTAACTATGAACCTATACACAAGCTGAACTATATGTAGAATGTTTGTAAACAAACCACGACACAAAGAACTACGCACTTGCTTGGCGTCGAGTTTCAGATATTATTGTGAGCAATATTTATTGAAAGAAGGAGCTTAACGACTATACAAATTAAAAAAAGACGCGGCAACAAAGTGAATTTTAGAAGAATTGGCGGCTTGTTTGTGGTGTATAGTTTGTGTTGGAATTAACCATTAGCAGTAGACGACGACGCGACGCGGAGCGCGCGCAACAAGAACCACCGAGATGATGAATACTATAACATAATAATATAAGAACACCCACGTTTTATTAAACGAGGGACGTTTCATAAAACGTGGGTATTCTTCTAACACTAGCTAGGTTCGTAGTTGACCCGCATACTTTCATAATATAATGAATTCGTCAAACTACGATAATTTTTATCACATGATGACTAGTAATGAACAGGGATGATTGTGTCTCTTTTTAAGTAAGTACCTAATAAATGTTTGTTAAGTAAATGTAGTTTTTTTTTATTGATTACCTACCTAATATAATAATAAATGTCTGTTGATTTAATTATCTTCCGGTTGGATCGGGTATGTAACGCACCTACCAATATGTATAGGAGCCTAGTTGCTGACATATAAATCGACGCTAATAAAAAATAAAATAAAATAAAAAGAGCTTTATTCCATATCAAGAAGGTACAATTTTTTAAACAATAATAATAATATAATTAATTTAACAATCATGAAACACATTATGATTTTAGGATTAAATAGAAATAGAAAATTAGGTACGTTACATCTTGATATGGACCGCCTTTGGCGGTGTCTGCCTCCAAGGATTTCTAGTAGTTTCTTTAGGTGTCATAGAAAGTTTTAATCTCTGCTTTTTTTAGCGTTTTCAGTGGGAGCATAGACTGGACGATGGTGTACGAAAAAGTTTGGATATTTATAATATGTATGGGTAAGTATCTAATAAATGTTTGTTAAGTAAATGTAGTTTTTTTTATTAAGTACCTACCTAATATAATAATAAATGTCTGTTGATTTAATTATCTTCCGGTTGGATCGGGTATGTAACGCACCTACCAATATGTATAGGAGCCTAGTTGCTGACATATAAATCGACGCTAATAAAAAATAAAATAAAATAAAAAGAGCTTTATTCCATATCAAGAAGGTACAATTTTTTAAACAATAATAATAATATAATTAATTTAACAATCATGAAACACATTATGATTTTAGGATTAAATAGAAATAGAAAATTAGGTACGTTACATCTTGATATGGACCGCCTTTGGCGGTGTCTGCCTCCAAGGATTTCTAGTAGTTTCTTTAGGTGTCATAGAAAGTTTTAATCTCTGCTTTTTTTAGCGTTTTCAGTGGGAGCATAGACTGGACGATGGTGTACGAAAAAGTTTGGATATTTATAATATGTATGGGTAAGTATCTAATAAATGTTTGTTAAGTAAATGTAGTTTTTTTTATTAAGTACCTACCTAATATAATAATAAATGTCTGCTGATTTAATTATCTTGCGGTTGGATCGGGTATGTAACGCACCTACCAGTATGTATAGGAGCCTAGTTGCCGACACATAAATCTGAATAATTCAACGCTAAACAATGACTAAACACAGAGTGTCGTTTTGAAATCAAGCATTCTTGGACCATGTAAAAATCTATAATGTTAACTTTCGTACCCTGCGGTCACCAATCCATTTGAATCCATCCATCAGATGTATTGGTGTGGTGATCACAGTTCGTTCGTACCCGTCCAACAATAGTGTTGTTTAGGCTGCGATCGTCGTCGATTGTCTAATTGCTTATGTGTAAGCATAAAGAAATAAAAACTTTGAAACATAGCTTTGAAATTACAGATGTTTAGGTGTGTGCGTGTGCAGTGTGAGTGCGCCGGCCGCGCCACCTACACCTACTTGATCTACAAGATTAGCGGTATAATATCTTCGAAGCTGAGAACCATATAATATATTGTATTCTCTTTGCTGAGAACAAAATCACAGTAAGTGTAGTTATAATCATTTGAATTAAAAGTAGCATTAACCGTCATAATGTAGAAACATTAAAATGGCGTTGACCAAAGCGATGACATTTTATTAACTGACAGTTTGTTTATGTTGTTTCTATTCGTCCGACAGATCACACTAGTGTTGGGCAATAGCACGCTTTTTCACTATCAAAATCGATACCTAACCTACCAGAGTATTTTTTTTGATTAATAAAATAATAATAACACATTCTAAAACTGGTATTTTTTAGTTCTGCATAAATGAAGTCGAGCAAGGACAATCAATTTAATAGAAAACTTTGTCATCCTTTCGGACCGGACCAACACGGAAAGCACCACCGAAAAGCTCTAAGCGCCGCTCGCCGATAAGCGAGCGGCGCGGCGAGCGGACTGAGAAATAAAGTGAAAAATGAAAATAAAGTCAAAAGTCTGTCTTTATTCGGGTGCACTGCAGGTCCGCCTGTAACGCAGGAGGTTGAGGGTTTGATCCCGCCTCGGGACAAATGTTTGTACGATCTACAAATATTTTTTCCGGGTGTTCTGGATACTTATGTGTATAATTAAAAATATATATCTGTATAGAAAGAAAGAAAGAAAGAAAGATATTTTATTTTTAACTATATACCAATCACACATACAAGATCTTAAAACTAGTTATAAAAGTACATTTGGTAGCTATACTATGCGGATTGTAGCTAAAAATTTAGGAAATGGCTCAGCATGAATGCTACGGGTACTGGTAGATCCAATACACGCAGCGCTGATCTTCCGCCGATTCCTACAATCAGTAGCAGGTAGCGCACAACGATAAAAACAGTGCCTACGTAACAAATTATATAACAACAAATATGAAAGTATATATATAGTACATAGAAAGGCGTGTTCAAGTAAAAACTGAGTTAAAATTAAAGTACACTTACTTTAATTTTAAATCAGTTTATACCTGCACTATAATCCTTTGAACTTGAAGATACAAAAAGAAGGTGTATATATATATATGTATAGATAGTGGTTTGGTCAACCGAACAACAGTTTACAACTGTAAAGTTATGTTTAGCATATCAATATACATAGGTACAATACATTTGAGTTACAAAAGGTATAATATACTGAGACTTAGACGATTGGAATGAAAGTGTACACTAGTATGTGGTACTCCAGAGGAGCCGTCGCCATCAAGCCATTTGTGCGGATAAAAGCGGATTTGAGTCTACGCTTAAAGGTAGACTTTGAGATAGGTTGCCGTAAAGGAGGTGGTAGATTATTCCAACATTTCGTGGCTTGGTAGCGAAAACTACCAAGCCACGTATAATGTATTGTTTTATTTATTAAGATTATGAAAAAATATTTATAACGTTTTGTGATGTCTAGTTATTTATATAACGTACATATAAATAACTAGACATCAAAAAACGGTAAGTAAAATCTATGTATAAATTTAATATTTTTTGTTTATATTCGAAAATTATTGCTGCCTCTGTAATCGTTTATCCGCCGCGCGCCGCGCGCCGCCGCGCGCCGCCGCGCCGCCGTCGTCGTTCACTCGTTGACAAGTTTGACAACCAAGATCCAAACCTTCACATCACTATTGATTGATTGTCATTTGCGAACGGCGGCGTTGTGGGTGGATGTGGATGGTTTGTTGTTATGTATTTTTGTTGATTATTGCAAAAAACAGTGAAACCGGCATCGAACAATGACAAAGGTAAGCAGCTTCAACCAAATACGGTATATTTCCTATTCGTCCCGTAGAGTCTTGTTCGTAGATAATAAAAACTCGCACAGAAAACATTACGCTTAGCAAAACGTAAAAATCTATCGAATTTGTTTACTTGTTTGATATTTTGTTGGAATCCTATAGATTTTGGAAAATCTATTTGATTTCCAAAGAAATAATGCAAGTTCTCTGGTGCTCAAAAGTGCAAAAAACGTGAAATCCCATGAACTATTTATTCATCTACCTTCATTTTTCAGAGCATCTTTTACTTGGTACCTTGCCTACCTTTACCTATTTCATGTTCGATATATTTTTATAGTTCATAAACTGGCCTTTGCCCTTTTTGCCCTTAGCATCCTTAAAATGTTATGCCTACTAAATCCAATAAGATTCTTGTCAACTAAACTGCCTAGCTATGGTTTCATTTCCTTTTAGGACCTCGCATTGAAGCATCAACCTATGATGGAACAACCTATGACTATGGCAATATTTCTAAATAAATAGGGTAGAAGAAAATACAGCCTGTAATAGTTTCCACACAGTAATTTAGGCCTGAAACTTAAACATTATAAACATTAAACTGGTAAACAACAATAATAATTCCTAAGTTCATGAAACAAAACATTGCCTAGCTCATGTCGTTGTAATGATGCAATGTCCTCCACTTTTCTCTCTCTCATATTTCTCCTCATCAACTTTTGTCTTACTCATATAGCTAATACTTGATCTTCCCCATCTACTAATGATGTTACTTAGAAAGTTGTAATTTTTACCTACATTTGAATAACTATCTGATGTTTATATCACTCATTTTGTGTACCTGAAATGTTCATATCAGCCTAGACCATCTTTGTTCTTTATACCTTGATGAACACAGTATACACTCTCCGAGACAGGCTCAGCTCAAATGTCTATGGTGCACTTGTCTCGGAGTCCCTTGAATGCTTCTTATCTTGATTATAGTTCTAGTGAGAGAGATGTAAATGGTGCCTCTCGTTGATAGGTGCTTTTCCTCTGAGACATTCGATCAGGCATCTTCGGTGTGTCTTCTGATCATATCCTGATTCTTTTTGTATTATTTGTCTGCAGGCGGGGGCAGAAGGCGCAGGTGCGCAGTGAGCGCGCCCCGCCCCCCGCCGCCTCCCCGTCAGCAGCCTGCCCCGTAAGTTGTCTACTTTTCATTAAATAAATAATGCTGGACAATCCACACAACACCGTCTAGCCCGTAGTTAAGAGCTTGTGTTATGGGTACTAGATGACCGATATACTTTACATAGATAGATCATTTTTATTATATGTTATCTATGTATATGACGACCGATGTGGCGACAACACCCAGAACAAATCTGCAGATCGTACACACAAATGTTCCGAGGCGGGAATCGAACTCGGAGCCTCCTGCGTCGCAGGCGGACCTTCGCCCACCGCGCCACAGAGGTCGTCATTATCTATAATAGTTTAATATAAAACAAGCTTTTGCTAGCAACATAGATAAAAAGTAGCCTCTATGTTGTTCCAAGTGTAGAACCATACATGCAAAGTTTCAGCTCGATCCTTTCAGTAGTTTTAGTGTGAAAAGATAACAAACAACATCCTTCCAAACATAAGATGTTCCAGCTTCTATCCTTAGATTTGCTCTTTGTATAAATAGAGTAACACATTTTTAAAATCACTTGACGTGTTGCTCTTAGAGAACAAAGATGTGAGTCAAAATCATAAAATAAATTGAAATTGTAAAGATACTCCAGACTTAGGTATGTAGATTTTTTAACCAACCTTGAAAAAAGGACAATTTTCTATACTAAGCTATTTTTAAAAATTGTGATGGAGAAATTGGAGATCATACATACATGTTTTTTAATTTCTTTGTCACTGTGACCAATTTTAAATAATGTAATTTAGCTGAAAACAACGCTTTATGGCGCTTATTAGGGGAGAACCGTTCGGTTCAGCTGTGGGCTAATATAGGCTGATGATAATTATTTATTCAACAGAAAAAAAATTACGGCGGTGGTGGTGCCGGATATTTGCAAGAAGGGGGACCCCAATGGATCTCACGATTCCCGTTCAAAGGTTAGTTATTATTATCTATTATCCGTAACGATCAAAAGAAGATCGCATTTTTTTATGGCTCCATTTTAGGCTACATCTTCACTCACTTACATAAGTAAGATAGAGGCCGCTTGACCATCACAAAAAAAAAATTGTTTGACCTTATTTTAATAAAGTTTGCCAGCTTCTTCGCACGCACGCGATATTCTAGGAAAAAACTAACCAAAATTTCAGCTCGCATCGTTCTGCTGTAAAACTTATATTACAAACAAAACGTTCGCAGGAGTGTGATGTATTGTGCAAAGCACGCCACTGACACCATAGTGTGTTTGTATTCGACTCGGCTTTTTAGGGAGTCGCCTAGCCATAGCCACCACACCATAGCCGGTGGATTTAGGATCATTACTTTTTTTACATTATTATTTAAATAAATAAATAATGCTGGACAATCCACACAGCATCGTTTATTTTATTGTATCATTGTGTACATTTGTATACATATATTATGTACGGTATATTTGTAGGTCCTAGTATCTTAGTAATGTCTGTGGTATTGTATAAGAGACACAATGGTACCCAAGCAGGGCGTATGGCAATAATAGCTAATGAGAGTGTCCACTCTCAGTGAGCCGGGTGATTCGTGATTCTATTAGTAGTTTTTTTAATACAATCCCAATACAATTAGTTGAAATCGACCGTAAATAAATAAATAATAATAAATAATGCTGGACAATTCACACAGCATTATCTAGCCCCAAGCTAAGCGGAAGCTTGTGTTATGGGTACCAGATAACTGATATACATAATACAATACATTACATAGATAGATATTTTTTATAATACATAGAAAACGACTAGAACACCCGGAACAAATATCTGCAGATCGTGCACACAATTGTTCCCAGGCGGGAATCGAACCCGCAACCTCCTGCGTCGCAGGCGGACCTTCGCCCACCGTGCCACATCGGTCGTCAAAATGGCGTACATTTCGAATTTTCTTAACTGACCGTATTTTTTAACCCCTGTACGCTACGTTATTCAATTACCCAGCGCCAAAACTCGAGTGCCATCGTCAAAATACAAAAATAGCGGCATGTTTGGGCACGAAGCTCACCGCTGCCTCTCGGATCGATGCGGGTTCGAACCCCGACCTACGATCACGCAGAATAAATAGTAGATGCTACTTGAGTAATGCATCGGAGCTTAGCTTTTGTACCGAGGGGTGCTTGAACTTTTGACTAACATTTCTATTATTGCGATTGGACGTTTACGATTATTACCGATGCCGTTGTTGGTGAAAAATGTATGATTGCAAAAATAACTTAGATGTCTAATAAAATGTTTTGACTCTCCAATCTAAGATTTATTTATAGACATGTCTACTCAAATCATCATCATCATCAGCCTATATCAGTCCACTGCTGGATATAGGCCTCCCCCAATGAGCGCCATTGCGCCCTGTCCTCAGCCTGCCGCATCCACTCAAATCATAGCAAACGTTAATCAAATTCATTGCTCAGAACGCTTGTAAGACCGGAATAATTCAAAAGTGTCCTTGCAAAGTTTTCACGGCTTTCAATTATTTCTTTAGACTGCGTTGTCCCAAGGCAAAGACCTTCCTTTTTTCTAGCATTCTCTGTGCCACGTTTTATTTTTCTCGAAAGCGAGAACGAGACAGGAATAAAAACGAAAGTTCTGTCTATGTATATTATTTTATGCAATTTATTTATTTGGTTTGATTGACGTATTCTACGTTAACTTTTTAATACTAATTATGTTCTAGGCAGGTAGGTACTAGGTACTCCTATTGGTACCTAGTCCGATACGAGTAGATAATTTCCTATAAATATTGAATGAATATTACCTGAATAAATAAAAACTTAAATCGAGAGCATCCACTACTGGGTTGGATATAGTAGACCCCTCTTTTCTATAGCGCCCTTTTTTAATTTCATCACTGATAAAAAAATACAACACATTAACTAAATACATATATAATCCATATTTATAAACTTATATCAACCACACACTCAAGCCCCGTTCATCACATGGGCCCTATTCTCACCTTACTATAAAATGATAGGTTTCCTCTCTTTTCTTAATATATCAACCTCGACAGGGGTGTTGATAGAGAGGAATCGATACAAAGGTATTATTAGTTACTCTGCCAAAGGGAGAGGAAGTGAGCGTATACAAAGTAGGGCAATACAAAAGTATTGGTAGTGATTTGTTTGAAATTATATTGAAATGAAATGAAATGAAATGAAAGTTTATTTCTTTAGGCTTACAAATAAGCACTTAGACAAGTCATATATTATACTATTCATTATTATATTGATGTTCACTTCAATTTTTTGTCCACCAGTGGAAGAAGTGAGAAGAAACCACTAGTATGTTCATAACTTATATGTCTAGTACATATGATTTGCTTATCTGTAAGTTGTTAGATTTTGAGTTGGAGCAAAACTCGTTCCAAGCTTTTTTATCTTCTAGATAATCTGATATTTTGTAATAAGCCTTTTTACAAAGAATATGCTTCACAATTTTTTTAAATTTATTTATTGATAATTTTTGCAGCTCACTTGGAGTTTTGTTGTAGAAGCGTATACATTGCCCTTTAAAAGATACACTTATCTTATGTAGTCTAGTTGT
The DNA here is from genome assembly GCA_947044415.1 of Eupithecia dodoneata. Classification (NCBI taxonomy): domain Eukaryota; kingdom Metazoa; phylum Arthropoda; class Insecta; order Lepidoptera; family Geometridae; genus Eupithecia; species Eupithecia dodoneata. Next base: position 11,807,539 of record OX345662.1, on the reverse strand, counting down.
GGGAACAGCGAGTTTATGCTTATTTCTAGTATTTACATTATGTATATCGCTTTTTTTAGCGAACCGATTGATGTTTTTATGAGTGTACAACAAGTTTTCATAAATATATTGACATGGTACTGTCATTAAATTATATTATTGTCTTCAGTGATTTCTGATTAAGAATTATAATCTTGATAACTATCTCATAGAGCATGATAGAACGCTAGAAATCTTGAAACTATGCAATTTGATTTTAAATTGGTAAAATATCGTAAGAATAAAAAAGCGAAAGAAATACCACGGACTTCGGCAAATCGATGACTAGCAGTGGGTAAAATTACTGTCATTGTCACCCCAAAAGACAATAAAATTACCTGGTTTAAATTGTGAATACTAGTTAATTTACTACTTTCTTTATTAATAAAAATATTATTATTAAACTTATCTACACATTAATGTCTCCAAATAAGGTTTGCTTTAAAATAAGCTCAACTGACACAGCTGTATAGAATGAAACCAAACCGATACAGCGCTTATATAAATCGTACAAACTACAGACTTACATTTCCGACAGATTTAAAACCATAGATCTAAAACCTATAACTTTCCTTGTTCTTTTAACACTAAGTTATGTAGCACTCTGCAAAATTGGCTTGGAAATGTTTATTGCTGAAGTCTTAAATGTTCTCAACCTCTCAAGTAAATTAAAATTTACCAACTTAAAAATTCAAAGAATATTTACATAGGTTGGAAGCTGAGGATTGCAAATGCTTTGTACAAATACTTACCAGACTGAAATTCTTTGATGGAAATTCTTGCATAAAATATGTATTTAGATACCTATGAAATGTTATGGATATTAAATTTATAACTCAAGCTCAAGAATCATGTTTCATCTACAAGGTGGCAGTAAAATCTGAGAATCCTAAAAGGGTCGGCCATCCCAGTTTCATCTAAAACGAATGAAGACGAGAAAAATAACTTCAATGGATGTTAAGAGACTCTTTCTAAAAATTTAGAGAAACCGCGTACTTTTTTTAACGAGACTTCAACAGAACCCTCTACGTTTATAAAATATGCAAAGGTTGCAAAACGGTTTCCCCCCATTTATCAGCGCCCCCGACAAGGTGCGATGCACATCTCATTAGATCAGATAACTTCGTTATAGGCGCGTTGTCTCGGAGGGGCCCGTAATCTATACACGATGAAATGATGGAAGTGTAATGGATGGAAACTCGGGCGGGGTAGAATGGAAAGCGTGCAAACTTCGAGCGACCCAGGAAATAATACGATAAATATAGGAAGAATTGGTTTCATCCATTAAAACCATATGGTCTTTATGATGATGATTCTTTGTTAATGGCAATCGTGTCTGGTTGGCACCTTTCTGCCAGTGTCAAATAATGGAAAATAAATTAACATTATCTGAGTAATCAAATGATAAAGATTGTTAAGCTGGCTTCCCAGCCGACCGTGGGAAGCCAGCTTTACAACGCGTATAGTCTTTATCAATACGATTCGACGATAAAAGTGTGTTGTCAATGGAAGAAGTCATCCAACATTGTCATACAATGTCACTACATAGTAAAAAACAAAGTCGCTTCCCGCTGTCTATCTGTCCCTATGTATTAAAACTACGCAACTGATTTTGATGCGGTTTTTAATATATAGAGTGCAATGCAAAAAATAGTTATTCAAGAAGAAGGTTTATAAACTATTTGAAGATTTCCACGCGGGCGAAGCTGCTGGCGGGCGCATCTAGTATTTCCATAAACGACAAATTAATCGTTGAAACTTTGGCTTACGCCATTCAAAGCGAATGTTTGAGCAAATCGTTCCCCTAAAACACGGCCTTCGGATAATTAACCGAGCGACCCTACAGATTCCGGCTATTCCGAGCTAGCTATTTAATCCACCCATAGCACCCCAAACGTGCATAGCTGTCACGTGGGTTCCGTCTACACGTGCCAACCCTGGAATTGTGGTTTTGTTAGGTCTGTTATCGATTGGATTTCTTGTTGGCAGGGGATTGTAGTCGGGCAGAAAATTTGGGAGCGCACGCTAACTTTCTTTCTGGCCTTGTTTGGGGTCAGTCTTTGTAACTTGGTGAATTTTGTAATCAGCAAATATTTTATGTATTTAACAGATTTTTTGTGGTTTTTATTGTTTTTTTTGTCAAGACTTTAAAATCCCGATGTAGATAAGATTGCGTAGATATTGAAATATAATAATTTCACTCTCTACATGCTGTTTGATAGTTCGACTGACGGTCAAATAGTCGTGTTCTAATGCGTTACCGATAAGATTTTTTATGACAATCGATTTTGTTTATGAAAAGATTGTAATAAAAACAATATCTAAGTTATCTGGTACCTAACACAAGACCTGCTGGACAATTCATTATTGTCCAGCAGAATTGTCCAGCATTAAAAAAAAGTATGAATTCTGTTGTTTTATTTGCTTCTGCCCGCACTATTTCACGCTTTTTTTCAAGATAAGTCTAGTCGATAGATTCGCATCTCTATCTGTCTAACTAAAATAAGGTTGTCTAAGAAATATGTCATTCGTTCATTCATATACCTATCAACAATTAGGGAACTACATAGTAGTGCATCATCCCATCTCCTAAGTCATAGGTATTCGAATGATTGTATTTCTAAATATGAACGCACACAATGCTTATTGTCTCGATAGCAGGTGGATAGAAAACAGACAGATATTGTAGTCTGTATGATTCATCTAGCAAGGCTATATTAGGACCTCCTTCGATGGACTTTATTACGCTTTATGCATTTTGTACGCTGCAATTACTGTCGCTGTGGTCGACTCGATATCCAAATTTATTTGCCCTTAGACTTCTCTTGATGTATTTTATTTGCATAAGCAACAAAAACTGCAGACACATATCGCCGTGCAACATTTCTCAACTGCTAATTTGCCATATAATTTCCATGTTCCTTCCGTTATTATTAAATTTTCCTGTATTGGTATTCGTGAGTCGCCCGCTTCCTTCGGTCTAACGTGGTTTAAATACATAGTATGTTTCTAATATTAGCTTGTACCCACTTTATTGATACTGCTGCTTGTAATGCTCGTTGTTTCCTTTGTTTTACCATGGTAAGGTAAAAGTAAACGTTTCTATTTGGCTGTTATTGTTCAGACTAGACTTCTGAACAATAACAGCCAAATAGAAACGTTATATAAAGTTAATAGATATAATTACAGTCAGTGAAAGCCTACGCCTATTACCACCGTTGAATCTATTAGATTAGATTTTGCAAGCAGTATTTGTCAGGCGGTCTCATAAAATTGTTCAGACCCTGAGATTTATGTCCTCTACCGATGCCCTATTTTATGCTATGAAGCCGAGCCACCTTGAAAGTTATTCGCTTAGGAAACCGTATAGTCTACAAGTGTTTGTTTATCCCTGTGTGATCCGCCTCGGTAATCTGCTGGATATCGACCGTATACGCTAGGAAAATACCAGCGAAATACACCCAATGGTAGGTAGTTTATATTGTAAGCCCCACTCCGACACTGCAGTGTTCGGAAGTTTGGTGCAGTCTGTTGTGTCTGGCGTCCAAAGTCTGGAAAACTCAGACCGTAGTTTTATCATACTTTCAATCTATTCTGTTGTGTGGATTGTTTAGCATTATGTATATATGTGTATTATAACCATATAAGCACATTCGTCTTAATAAAATTAATGAACAAAACAGTAGTATCTAATGAAAAATTCACATTCTATCTATATTTTATAGACACTTTGTGAATGTTGAAAATTGTATTTTAAATTGCATGTTCTATATTCGTTTACACCTGCATTATTAAATTCGATTATTTTGTTTGTCATGAGCTGGAGAGGTCCCAGAGGCTTCATACATTCAGGCTATATACAGATGACTTTGTAGACGATAACAAAGTGAGTTAATGATAGTGCCCAGTTCCAGCCCTGTACGTGAAACAACGCCTTCTCTCCCTATAAACCCCCATTCAAGCTCGGTATGGCCGCGCCTCATCCCTAGCTCCCCCCTATCCATCCAAGTCACGCTCATTTGTTCCTTCACGCTGATGTATAAAACACATTCTCCAATGTGCACATATTTGGTCGATGACGTTCTCGAAATTTGTCATGTTTGTCAACAGCTGCGAGCGAAATAGAACTGTAATGCTATTCTGTGAAGCCTAGTGTCGCTTGAGCTGCGTGCGCACATACGCAGCCTCCCCCAGGGTTGGCGCGGTCGATCCATCCAGTCGCCTCGCCGGCGTCGCCCGGACCGCTTTCCGGACAAACAGATCCACAATTATTAACAAAAACAAATCCACATTTTCCTTTCTCGCGTAAGGATAATTGCTGGGATACTCAGTGATAATGATTTCGCGTTTTTAACTGAACGTTAATTTCGTAGAGATTTATTTAGTGCTTGTGTGCTTTTGTGTCATCGTTTAATTGTGTGATATCGGACTGTCGACCTAGTGATTAACTGGATCATCAATGACCTCTCCAGTTGGCGATTTGTCTGCAATACCCTAGCTTAGTATAACAGGCTTAGTTGTATACGTTTCTTCAGTATTATATTTATAAATTGAGGCAGGAGTTTTTTTGTAACGAGGTACTGTTTGGTTTTGATGTATTGGATATCGTCCTGTGCCGTATCCCGCTTGTAGTTAGGACTGCAATTGTGACAGCAACGCTTTGTCTGTGTGAGACAAATAATAAGCTTAGTGACGTTTGCGGAAATGAGTCGATCGAATGCATTCTATCAATATGTTAGATAACACGAAGACAAGTGGCCCGCAAAGTGACCTTGGTACACACCGGAAAGATTCTGCTATACATAACAGCTGTGATATCACTTTTCAACTAATAGAAAAGTGATTGATAGGTGTCTAAATTCGAGATTGATGACAATCCACCATTTTAGCAATGAAAGTTCATCATTATTCATACTGACGCAACTGTCGTCGGCGACATCGACTTCGATAACAAATGGCAATGGCGTCATACCAAGGAGCTGACTGTTAATCTAACAAGGGTAAAAAGCGCACTGAAGACATAGAACCGTCCCGTTGACGAAACACATTTTTCTAGCAGTAATGCCATAATACAGTAAATATGTAATAGGTGTAGCTTAGGTTAATTTTTATGCTCTGCCATGCATAATAAATTTAATTATTTGCAGCGTAACATGAATATTACGAAACAAGCGTACAATGTAATGAATGAAACGGTGCAATCATTAAAGAGCTAAATAAAGTTACTTTACTATGTAAATGTTACACTACACCTGTCAGATAAGACACCAAACATCTGGGTGAACAAGGTTAACTAACCAATTGCCATAAATTCGAACACCTAGCAATAACCTTCTTCCAGTTATAAACTAGCAGTTTGTTCATATTGCAAAACAGAAAGCAAACTTAAAAATTTATCAAATAAATAATGCTGGACAATCTACACAGTCATCATCTAGTCCCAAGCTAAGCCAAAGTTTGTGTCATGGGTCTGGGGATGACTGATATACATAATATAATACATTACATCGATATATTTTTTTTTATTATACATAAAAAAGACCAGAACACTCTGAACAAATTTCTGCAGCTCGTTCAACCATTTGTCCCGAGGCGGGAATCGAACCCGCAACCTTCGCCCATGGCGCCACAGAGGTGGTCAACTCGCCTTTGCTTAGGGCTAACGAAGATATGACTAGCAAAACAAGAGTGTTTTTCGTACAAACGGGACATACACACACACTTTACTGTGAATGCTCTTGATATAGTCAATTCAACATCGTCTTGCCATTATCTTTCAGTCAAGTGCCGTCTTCACCTGAGCGTAGTAGATCCAATGAGGCGTATAATACCTGTGGGTTTGTCAATACAATGTTTACGGTCGCAATGCGCAAGTCTGGCGCCTCTATCCTGGCTTTTCGCCAAACTGGCTTAGTATCATATCCAACTAAGAATTTTAATAATCATTGCCTAGGTTACAACACATTATATCGATTAGAATTTGTCTCGACTTGTGTATTTTTATTTGCCTTGTCACAGCATTTCTACCTTTTGCTTGGGTTATCGATTCGCAAGTTTATTTTAGCAGACGATGCAATATCAAGGTTGGGCTTTACCTACCTTATTTCTGTATCTGTGACGATTACGATTTATAATAAAATCAAGTTTGATAACGCTATCATTTACAACACGTGCGTTCGTTAGATTACTACACCTTTCCTATCCTTTCTTGAACTATTAACAAAACAGTTTTAAAACATAAATTCAATGATCCCATTCCTCAAATTGCAGTTGGCTTTCAGTGACGCGTTTCATAACATACCTAATATCATAAATATCTCCCCCAGGACACCACGGTATAAAACATGTCGTTCCTGTTTTAATGGATCTATAGCCGCGTGTCTGTTATATCCATTAGTTCATCGCCCGACAGCAGGGTGTGTCGATGTTACTTTAATTACGTTGGAGTAAAATATGATTTTGGCATCGTTTAAGGGCGATCCTCCACAGGTTTACACGAATTTCCCTAATGCCACATGAGATTGCCAATGAGAAGATGTTTTACTTTCTCTTTCTATGTCTACAATTATTCGGTGAAAATTTATGTATTGAAGGTCATAATATCATAATATAATTTCTGATCTAACTGTCTCGAGTACCGCGATGTGTTCCGTTATCATCGTAAAACGTTTATCTAGTTTGCAAAAACAGCATATTGTGTGTGATTGAGTTTTATCAACAGCTATCTACTGCATGTGGCGGGGTCTCATAAGATTAACCTTGTCATATAAAATCAATACAATGCAGATAGCGATGCTCATAAACACCAGTAGCGTTTGCGTTGTTATTATTGTCAATTACCTATTTTTTTTTTTTCACTTCTACTTTTGATAAAAGCTTTTATTATAAACATACCTCTTTCATGTACGACGTCAAAGTTACAAATACTTACATGATATATTGTTTTTAATTTGATGAAGATTCCAAAGTTCAGTGAGAAAAAGATAACTTGCCCAGAAGGGCAAGTTGTTTCACAACATCTACATTATGTATGAACACACGTGCGTTTCACTTGACTTTAGGCTTAGTATTCATCTGACTTGCTGTAATACATCTTACAGAAAAATCCAATGAATCACAATGTAATCCATAAGTCTACGAGAATTTCCTACATCATAGTTAAATCATGTATAAGTTTGTTTACTAATAGTGATTCAGAGCATGGCAAATATGGCAATGTCTCTTCAACCTACTTGTGCGATCGACTGTACTTTACCCTCATCCATTGTGTGGAAATCAAATTCCAAAGTGTTAGTACATTCCTCTTTAAGATATTCATTAATTATTATGCAAACACTCGACGATTTCCTCCATTTCTTTCCTTTGAGCAGCTTTATGTGCGATCTTTGGTTTAAAATTTAAGTGTCGTTAGCGTTACCATTAAAACATATTAAATCTCTTCGTTATTATCTGTGTCACACAGAACCCAGAATCCATCAGTAGCAAACGCAGCAACTAATGACTTTGCTATCTAGTTACACTGATTAAATCAAGCGTTAGCCAACTTGCGAACATAAATAGTCACTTGATCCACGTAGACATTCAGGTTAATGCACAACTTATAGTATCATATCAGCCCAATTACTCAGCAATCACAGAATGTATCTGCACTACTAGCTACAACTTAGCTTTTAATCTCTTTCTTTCTAGCATCAGAAGACATTTTTTCTCTCATTCAGCGGGTATTCGCATTTGCTGAACCTCAATCGGTGTTTTCCCTCGTGGAATCGATTTATGGAACCTACTCATTATGTTGATCGAGTCTTGTACGTATTGCATGTGAAGCGGTGGCGATGACCTTCTTAATGCGCTTTCTTACGTGATGTGACATCATGATTTCTAATGTCCACTGACATTATCAAGGTGTTAATAATGCGGGTGATATAATTATTCTTGTTTCTAGCCAGACCATAATATGTATGTATAAAGATTATTTTCCGGAATACGGGCCTGTAAACTCGACTAGGCTCGATAAAAATCAATTTTAAGTTTTTTATATGATTTCTATTTTTCTTTCTATAGCTCAATCATCTCCAAATTCCACGACTTCATTGCAAAAACTTTCAATTTCAAAAGCGTGCGCTTCGTGCGCTAGGTAATTTACAAATTCTCACTTCCGTAACAATAATTACATTGCATCTATTCAATTCTAATACAATTTAACACAACACAGACGCTGTGGTAAATGAACTCGGATCTAGAAGCTTTCAGTTACTTGTAAACACGCTGCTGAAGCGATATCCCACCGCATTTGATAGTTCCTTCGATTTCACGCTCGCTGCGCCTGCGCCCGCTCAGTCACCGCTTCGCGCGGGAACTGCGAGCATTGTCCGCCATTTTATTCAATTCGAATTTCAAATGCGTTTCGAATTTGAATTTCGCGATCGTGCCTGTTTTGTTTAAAATTTTTAATGTTGTGGAAGAACATGGACTGTTTATAGTGCTAGCTTAAATTATAATTTCTTATTCATTCTGATGATTTCAATGAAAATTCAATAAAATACATTAATTGGTGCTTTACTGGTACTCGGTATGCGTAGAAATCGTTCCGCCCGAATGGACCGATAGAAGACCATCAAGGATTATCAGTGTTGTGGGTATCTTGACAATTTCAGGCACCGTTACCTCTTCCATGGCGGTTGCATCGACTGCTGTACTGTTAAAACAATCTGTGGGTAATTTTCTTTGATTATCTTCACTGTTCATAGCACTTTCGGAGTTAAAATATTGTTAGGTAGATTAGAGAACCTCACTATTGCACTGGTTTCTATGGTGATTAATAGTTTATTTTATAGTACAGCTAAGATTTGTTTTCTTTTGTTATGTTGTGACTAATCAATTCAAAAACTTTCTTATTATCAAAACATCTAAGTATATGGAAGCTAAACATGTGGCACGATAGGGCTGGTTCACTTGTCAAAGTCGCTCAGCGAGCTATGGAAAGAGCTATGCTCGGATTTTCCCTGAAGGATAGGATTCGTAACGAATACATCCGACAGAGAACCAAAGTTATCGACATAGCTCTAAGAATTAGCAAGCTGAAGTGGCAGTGGGCCGGCCATATCTCGCGAAGAACCGCCGGCCGCTGGGGCAAACGTGTTCTCGAGTGGAGATCATGACTCGGTAAACGTAGTGTAGGACGCCCTCCGACCAGGTGGTATGACGACCTGCGAAAGACTGCAGGTAGTGCTGGATGCGTCAAGCTGAAGACAGGGCGCTATGGCGCTCATTGGTGGAGGCCTATGTCCAGCCGCAGCAGCTTTTAAGAAATTAGTGCCAACAATAAACATTATTACTGTCCATCTTCCTCGCAACTGTAACTGCGTACCTAAAGATAAACTTCTCTTAAAAGAATCGATTCATTCTACACGAGTAAACCACCACCAGAGACGCTTAAATCCCTTAAAACGTCATTTTTCCTTTCCGGACTAGAAAAGGCACTCTGTAGAATTAAAACATCCACTCCCAGTCTAACTACCGGTTTTTGTCAGACCTAATCTTCCACTTTAGAGGGAAGGCTTAGAATTCAGAATGCCATGCAGCAGTTGCAACTGCAACCCTTTAGATTTCGTTTACGGTTCTATATTGGACGCCCAGAACTTCAATGGTTCTGTTTTCTGGTTTTATGTTATGTTTGGAGTGTTGGCGTGGGTGGCTGCAGTTAATCTAATGCCGAAGATGTAACCGTTGATATATTAACACTACATATTTATCTAAAGTCTTGTTTGGAAAGACTCTGATTAATTTAAATAATGTGATGACAAGAGGATGACAAGACATTTTTGTATTCTTGATATAAAAATGTAGAAGGAAATAAAATTGTGATGGAATGTGACAAATACGACTGTCTGGGTGATATTTATCACACGCTTGATGGTGGAGGAAATCATAAGCCTAACGAAATCTTTCAAGTGACAAATTAAGGTTAATATATCACATAAAATAAACTACCACTAGAGATAACGGATGCGGCAGATAAAGTATTATGATAGCTTGTGAAATGCTAACCATAACATTACATTAAAGATCCGTTGTTATCGTAACTGTTGCTTGGGTCATTCATATGATTATCACAATAAACAAGTAAAGCTAAAGATTTTGTATAATACAAATTTGATTTATGATAAATACATGCAAAATGAACTTTTATTGAGAGACTTAACGATTAATTAACAGATAAAACTTTTAGAAATAGATAATTTTCTTAAATCTTCATTGCATTTCTGACATGTCGGTGAACATGGTTAATGCCAACATACCAAGAAAAATACCAACAACTTTAAGTAAAATTTGCAAAACAAACGCTCGCCTGGGGTGCTTTACACCCCAACCGCCGCCTATCCTGCCTATCAAACGCAATACTAGGACAAACCTTACGCCACAGAATGTTTTTGTGATTGATTAACAATAATAAATAAATAAATTAGCGCTGTAACTTTAAAATTACAATAACATGATTTAACATTGGGGTGTAAAACCCCACGCGAGTAATTAAGGAACACTGGAAATTACTTAAACTACCTTACCTTACACTGGAAAAATTACAAATCCGAAAAATAATCTAATTTATTACTCGCATCTGAGCTTGATTATGGTCAACTCTGTACCTAAATCTAATTTACTTTGATGTCTTCATGGAAGTAGTTACAGTTAATACCGGAAGCCGGTCATTGATGATTGATTTCTTCTCGGAATTTGCAAACACCATTGGACCATAGAGCCTACTTACATCACAAATTATTTCGCTCTACATAACCCGCCTCAATGATAAACCAGTCTGCTTTCTTTCAAAGTGAAATTCTTTTGATTTTGTGACTAAACTACGGTGTTGACCTCAAGGGCTCCAAAAATAAATTACCAGTTTATTTGAATACTGACAAAAGCTTTTTTGTAAAAAAAAATAATTTGGTTTATATACATATTTTGCACAGCTAAAGCCTTTACCTTTTTGCTTTTAAAGTATCAATAAGATTCTCGATTGCTATGGCAATATACCAAACCTTATTCTACATAAATACGACTTAAACGTTGGCTTGTCGAGCAGAATTTCTATTCTGTAAACGAACTATTACAATTGTAAACCATTCTATGACATTATTTTTATTTATTCGACTTAATATGATTTATTTTATTTGAATTTATACAAAATGTAAACGAATTTTTGACTTGTAAAGTGGTTTTATGAATAAATTGTATTTCTGTATTTCTGTATTTCTGTATTTCTGCATTTTTCTTTTAAATTATCATCAAATTATTTCTCGATTGGTATGGCAAGATACCACACCCAACTCTTTTAAAATATTCCAAATACCTCTTATCATCTCTCTCACACCCTGAACATTACGAAACACTATTAGAACCATTTGAACACAATCAAAAATACGCCTTCTGACTCATACATAGAAATAGAAGCAAGACGATAGCGGTAATAGTAAGAATAAAGGGGTCATCGTAATACTCTGGTTATATTTAACTGCAGGCCGCACGGGCAAAGCCGGTGATGTCACAGGCACATTGGACTTGAAATGGGTTCAGATCCGATTTGCATTAGCCACCTATGCCTGTTGGGATACGATTAGTTTCAGCTTGGAGACTAGGAAGACAAGGTAGAAGTTATTGCTTGAATTAGCAACAACGGCATTGCCCTTCTGAGCGCGGGAAATCTTGATTTTATCATTGGAAACGATGGCTTTTCTAACATTAGCTCCTCATCATGAATTACACCGGCAGTGGTATTTGTTTTTTTTTTCGAAGAAATAAAAGAACCATCATTTAAGTAGTTTGCCAACTTTCCTATCAGGGCCCTATCAGTAGCTTCTATAAAATTCTTATCCTCTTATTCTTATCTGTTAAATCTAATCTGATCAGAATTGATTGCAGCTAAATCTAAAGCGCATGATTCACTAATTGTTTCATACATAAATATCCACTCAACATCTGCTACATCGGACACGGCCAATTTGTAAAAGAAAGCATTTGTATTCAACAAAGCTTGAGCCGCCACACATTGTGACTCATGCGCGAGCGCAGGTGGGGTCGCCGCCTTTTCGTCTGTTTTCTGACAGACATGCGTTATTTATTATATTATGACCAGCGCAATATGACTTCTGACCCCTTTTAATCAGTAAGTTTAATTCGCAGGATAAATGACTGTGATTGTTTCTTTTGTAAAATGGCGTGTAATAAAGTATTTTTCAGGTATCTATTTCATCATTTACAAGACAACATATCGCTGCAATGATATATCAAGGTAATTAAAAATTATGCCAGATATTTCACACAGCATCATCTAGCTCTATGTAAACTGTATAACTTTCTACTTATCATATCAACCAATGTTACAATTGGCTCATCTAGATGCTAGAGACAATTAAATGTACCAAACAAATGTTTTACGCCGGCCGATGTCATTAGAATCATAAACTAACCACTGTATACTTACCTGCATAAGCTTATGCTGATAGATCCGATCTTCTCGCTCGTCACTCTACAGTCGATTCATTTGGTGAATCATGCACTGGTGGGGGCAAGGCGCCTACTTGTCTCGTTGACAGCAGTAGATCATTTACCCACTTTGATATATCGAAGCTGTCATTTACCACTCTGATCACTCTGTAATTGTTTCCGTTCCGTAGGTTTGCTAATAGCTTTGTTTGTTTGACAGTTTGTTGATGTCTGGGAAGCAAATTGTATTGATGAAACTTGTAGGTAAATCTACCTACAAGTTTATTTCACTGCTGTTTGATTCTAAGAAATAATATTATTGTTTTCTTGCTTCTTATCCTTACCTATACCTGCCTACTTTAAGTCTTATGTTTTATATTGTTTCGTGCATAGAAATGGTAGGCTCAAGAATGGATGATTTTCATCACCATAGTCCACGACTTGCCTTCATCCACTGCTGGGTTCATAGTCGGAGCATTATTCGCTTTACGACACGACAATCGCGTTTCCTAGTAAAGTTAAAACTATTAACATTCTCTTAATTCATTAATCGTATGCAAATGCGATTGATATTCAATACTCTTGTAATTGTAAACTTTATCTTAGCTTACAAATTGTAAGTTGATATCCGCCTTAGAACCATTGATATTGCTCAAGCGTTACCTAACGATCTTGAAAGAATCACTAGTTTATTTATTTCATAATAAATAAATAATGCTGGACACACAGCATCATCTAGCCCCAAGCTAAGCAGAGCTTGTGTTATGGGAACAAGATGACTGATATAGGTACTTAATACTATAGATTACATACATATATATTTTTTATTATACATAGTTAACGACCAGAACACCAGAAACAAATATCTGCAGATCGTACACACAATTGTTCGGAGGCGGGAATCGAACTCGCAACCTCCTGCGTCGCAGGCGGACCTCCGCCCACCGCGCCACAGTGTTCGTCGCATGTCGATAATCTAATAATCAACACACTTCTTTTGTGAGTTCTAAATAATATAATGTTCCACCTAAACTCAATCCAATTCTATCTAGCGTAGCTTGTCATTACCACGGAAGACTAGCAACCACCTATGTATATAGCATTATAGGGTAGGTATTTTTGAGAATCCTTTTCTCTCTGCCTCGATCGATAACACGAGACCGGTTTTATTGGATGTGTAGACAGGCAGTGATTCAGTGCGATAGTTATCTATTGCCAACTAGATTACTAGGAACGAACTGCATTCCTCTGTGGCGCTTTGCTCCACTGTGCCAATTGAATGGTCTATTATTTTGCTTCGGTCATTGACGTCATTAAAACTGAACAAGCTATAATATTTTGCTTCTTAGGGCAATTGTTAACACACGATATCTAGGGTTTCCATGGTGATAATCGTGTCTTATGCAAGTGGTCCATATACGTCACAAATGAGAAAACACACACAGAGTAAGGCTTACCTGCCAGAATTAATCGCAGTTTTCACTGCGAGAAAAACGTGTGTTAACAAAGGCCGTGATCTGTTCCTGTAATGCAGATGGTCCGCATACGGGTCACTCCAAAACCTATACCGGAAATTCGCATGGCAGGAAAAGGGCCATTATCTCTAGGATTAGTACTTTAAAATTCTCTTAATCACAAAATACGTCTTAAACGGTTGGTAAAGTAGGTATACCTTAAAATAAATAGTAACTAAAAGTAGAACTAAACCTTCAACGTAAAATTAGATATGTAGTCCCTACTTCATACGAAGTTCTTATCCAAAAGCTTATTATGAAAACTAGAGCGTAACAACAGCGGAACTAAACAAAATAAATGGCTCAAGCTCTCAACTCTTGATTTGTGTTCAAGAACTACAAAGAATCGTTTGTTCTAAAACTTCAAACACTCGGAACTCTCGTGAAATATTTTTGCTACACGACAATTTTCATTATTCTTTGTCATGAGAAAAATAGGTATATGTATGTCGTGTATTGTTTCGAGTACACGGCGCATAAGTGAAGCAAAAGAATCAGCTCGTAGTCATACAGAGACAATACTGCATTCATTGTCTATCATTATATTTTTTTAACATTCCTGATTCTGGCGCTTTCGTCATCAATTTAGTATTTTATTCTTAAAATTGTATTTATTATAATTGTCAATTTTTATTAGTAATACTGCCTTGTTGATGCCATTGACAATTCAAAATCAAATATATTTTTATTTGTGTGTAACTTATATCCGTTTTTGGCAATTTATGCATATCCGTTGTCCGTCCTACGCAACAGATGAGCTATCGTTAACTCCTACATTATCAATGCATTAGCATGTTCTATCGACCTCTAAGTTACATCACATCTTCAGATGACTCACAGCCTCCTACAAGACTCATTGCAAGTCTTGCAATCCTATCCAGTTTTAAAAAAGGCCTTTTTAATATAATTTCGTAACTACCAGTTTCGCTGTCTTAAAAATTTCGTACATTATATTTACTGTATGAACAATAAATTGTATGGTTTGATATAATTTAAGTGTAGTGTGTCTGATCTCAGAAAACACGGTCTAGCACTAGCACGCAGGCAGAAAACGAAATCGCATGACATGGTATTACTCGTATGAGTAGTACTTGACAGCATTCTAAATCCAACATTTAAATTGATTTTAATCTAGAAAAAAATTTTAACATAATGTTTTGGGAATAAATAATGCTGGACTATGCCCACATTATCATCTTGTCCCAAACTTAGCAGTTTTAGCATTGTATTGCTAGTTCTTTTTCTGTTTTGTGTACGAATTTCAGTAGTAATGATACTCCAGATATAAAGCAGTCTGTTTTGAGAAACCTATTATCTAACAGGTTTATGTCTGTTATTATTATCAACGGGAAACTAAACATTGGCGTTACATTGATTGTATCATCGATCTATGTAATTTCATATGGCTAATTCGGTTTTACTTTTCTAAAAACTTTACTTTCACTTGATATAATCAATTCGTCTTAGTAAGATATCGTGATTGCAAGACCGAAATCTAAAATTTTCTCCATTACAATATCAAGAAACATGGAAGCATCTTTAGGTGAATCTTCTCTATTGCACATTCTCTCTCAGATAAGACGGGCGAGCATAGCCCTTTATTGTCTCAATTATGTTCTATTAACTTTAATAACATAACGAGTGTTCCTATTTTTTCTAACTACAGCACTATCGCCCACGACGATCCTATCTATATCTTGAATACCTTCGGAAAATGGAACATTGTCCTGTTCGGCCTACACATCTACTTGATATGCATCGTTTGGACCTTCGGCCGCCTTGTTTGGCACTTGCGCTATATAGTTTTGATTTGAGCAGAATGTTGCTTGCATACAAAGTACCGATCCCAAATACATAGACATAAATTGATGCTATATACTACATATTTAATTTTGTCTACAGTTCTATAATACTGAATAAAAGCTTATAGCTTTTAGTCCAGTCTCGTTGTTAAAAATGGTTAACATCGAAAAATACCATTTGTGTATCGAAGCAATTTCCGCAAGGATACTTGATAGCCATAAATCCAGGGCATCATTTCCTTCCGATCTTCACGCTTTTAGCCAACCTTTTTGTACTTGACCCCTTCCGACAGGAAATTCGTGAGTGCTTCCCTTCGAATAGGAAATGCGGAACGCTGGAAATATTTACCTCAAGCTCTTGAGGGTTCTCTGCACTTGCTTATCATCGCTGTTCAAATAATAATTACGTTCGTCATGGTTTTTGAACACTATACATATGTATTACCTTCATAATATTCGGGACTTGGTAAAAGGCTCAAATTCTATTAGTACTTAAGTACTTAATTTCCCTCTGGAATGAATCTTCATCATAGCTGTTTACGTTTAAATTACTCAATCCATCTGAACTTAATCTAAACTTAGCCGGAAGGTCATCGAACTCACTTTCGTTTTGAATTCTTATCAGCGGACCATAATTCATCTTGTGGCAAACTAATTTATATTTTCATCTAATTCACTTTCTGCAGTGTCGTGAACAGATTAAATAGTTCCATTAACTTTCGTTTTATGTGCCTAATATTTTTTGTAAAAAAATTTAACCGATAGATATACTACATGACAAATTTTATCGAAATTAGAAGCTAAAATAATGTTTGCATTTTTAACCTACCTTTGATTTCGTACTTTTTATTGTACTTAAACTTACTACTTTATCAAAACCATTTTGTAAGATTTGTTCACTGTTATGTTAACAATTGTCTCGCACGTTCCTTATTGAAGTAAACTGCCTGCTCAATAATACCTAATTATAACATACGAGATAAGCAAAAAAGTTCTCTATGTAAGGCATCTACGTAAGTCAAATTATGTCGTTCACACGTGAAATCATTGTGTTGATTTTTATGTCATGTTTTGTTATGAGCTTCCTCCATCGGATGATTTCGTAACTATTGTTGTTCTCATTAGGTAAGATATTCGTGACTTTATTGTTTCCTTTTTAAACAAAATTAAAAATATCACGTGTATTTACTATTTAGAGTTGGTTTTATCAAGGCTTTTTTTAATCATCTGTAGATACGATAACGATGATACATTTCATTGTTAAGTTTCTATAAGACTTAGACGATTAAGTGGAAAAGAAAAAACCACACAAAATTTACTGAGCTCAGGCGTTTAAGTTTATTATTCAAGTCGTAATACATACTAAACTACTCTTCAATGTATATTGTGGTCTTTAACAAGTGAACTCCATGAATTATACAGCTGCTTGTCTTGTTAATTACGGATAAACCACGCTGTAATAACAGTTGCGTAATTTCGCCTCATCTCATCACATCACATGTGGCAGCCATATGGCACTCACTACACTTTGAGATCACTTACACTTCCAAACTGTCAGTTTCTCTCTTAAATCACATGTTCTAATAAGAAAACCATAATATTTCAAAAGAGAAAGTGTGATATTATCGAAACATTTGCAGACGATAAAGTCAATTAATAACGGGTACCATGTTCGTTCAGTATGTTTTGATAGGATAGTTTTAAAAGTTTCATTCGCAGACGGCTTTAGAAACAAAGTCAGACCCATTAAATTACCCATCAAGCCTACTGTTAATTCCATTAAGCAAATTACAAAGCTTTTTGGACCCTCCCGTGGTTTATTGATGATCCTAAGCCTTGCTCAAAGCAGGGTCAACAAAAATACCGTAGTACCTTTCCCCCTTGAGAAACTGATATGTAATTTAAAACGGATGTACCACATAATGTACAACATTACCTAACATCCTAGCACGTGTACGGGATGGATTCAATTTCGCCGCGAAGCGAAGGTCGATTCTCGGGATGCCAGCCGCATTGCAGCGATGCAAGGAATTTTATACGAGAATTTTCCTCAGTCGACTGAAATTTGTAGACTGATGCCACGGGAAGGGGGAACCAATAAAGTATCAGTGACTGGAATGCTAGTTGGATTTTCTAGCAAAACACGATGAATTCAAGGCCCGGCCCGTCCATCTATTTGCGATTACTTCGTTAGCCAAATAGTCGGAGAATGGCTTTAAGAGTGGGATGTTACGTGTAGTTGAATTAAACTGGTAACAAATTAATTACCGAATTGTTGGATTAACAGCAGACTTGAACGGAACATTGAAGCTTTATGGACTCGTAAACATTCTATTTTGGGAATTTGTAGTAACTCTGAATTCTTCCTGGTTTTTTATAGCTAACTATGAGCATAATTTGAATCTTTCAAGCATATTGAGTGTTGATTTTATAACGTTAAGCCAGTTATTATCTCATAAACAACGGTTTCTTCAATCAAGGCGTTAAAAATGTTAGTACTTACTGCGTAATTGTTCCCATCATCTCACATCAGTACCTAATCTATCATCGATCCGTCACGGCATGCTTTTGCTATTATAGCATCTCTTGTAACTCCAGCGAGATAATTCATACTGTTTACTTTCACTTAGTGTCAGTTGGCTCATTATGAATTGTTATTTCTAGATGTAGTGGTTTGGGTTGGATTCTGTTCGTAGATATCCACATTGCTTTGCTTTTGCATGGTTTGTACATCTTGCTTCAAGTATTGCATACTATTATTTAGAATACAATCTTTTTACTTCGTTAGGTTGTAATAGGTTGCAATCTAATAAGAAAAACAATTATCTGATTAGTTGTGAACAAACGTTTAATAATGTTCTTTTCAAATGGATTTTCATTCCTAAACAATCTCTTCTTATCTATTCAATCATTTCTGTAATATTAGCAATCAGTGTAAAATAAATACGGGTCTAGAATAATAGATAGAAATGTTTACGACTCAATCTTAAACAAACAAATGTATGTTGCATTATGACAACTTTATTTTGAGAAGATAGGGTGTAATTTGAATGTATAAAATCTTGAATTATCTAACGATCTGCGCGTGCGCACAAGGCGTAGCCTGTATCGTGTGAATCTTGAAAAACCATTTCTAGTTAAACAAATCCTCTGCTAAAGGCAAGACTAGGTTGTTCTATTACATAATATAATACAATAAAACATAATTTAATAATACATAATATATATGTATTATTAAATTATGTTTTATTGTCTAGATCAAGTACGACAAGTACTGACTTTCTAAAAAAAAAAAATAAAGCAAAGAAAAAAGTAATTTATACGAACCTAAAATATTTAGGAAAAAGGAATAAGGCAAAAAAAAAGAAAATGAAGCGTTATGGTAAAACATGATAAAGAAGGATCAACTCTACTATCTTGACTTAGACTTTCAGCTAACGATCTATTCAGTCAGAGTAAGCACGAGCTTATGGCCTCTGCGTCATCCAGATCATTGATCGCTCATCATCGTTATCCTAATCATTGGATCAAGGGTGATTATCAGTTCATCTATCACTCTTTGATCTAGTCTAGACTTGGTCGCACTCTAATTACTATAATGGCTGGGTGCATCGTATTCCATAACCGCACTTTCACCGGTGTAAGTGCCCGCTTTGCTTTCATGTGCCTAATGGTAATGCTCCACGCCTTTGTTTCTTTTCGCCATTCTTATTTTACTATCCCACTAATTCTAAAGTTACTGACACAATAGAACTTTTACTAGAAGCTTTGAAGTTTTAGTTCTATCTTGAATCAGTGACAATTTCAAAATGATTTCTAAATTTTGGATTATATTTTCAAGAAAAGTCAAAGTTAATAAAATTCTGCAGGTAATTTAATACATCTAAGGCGGCTTCGCTACTCAAAACTCTTACATCAAACTCGAGTTTAAAATATTTATCCTTGAATTTACATTCCATTACGATCCCTCGCATTATGGCGTTCATTCTAACGACTTATTTTCGTGTTCGGTTACAAACGGCACTATTTTTAACCGCGACTTCCTGCAACACGACCGTTTCGTTCGTACAAATCTGTCACTGCTTCTTCAGCATTTCCTTCTGTCACAGTATTTTTATATATCTATATGTGGGGAATACACGATAGTTTCTACGCTAAAAGGCTTAAGGTAGAAATTCGTTCATGCCTCATTAAGCAAATTACAAAAAACAACTGCGTAAGATTTCTTCAGTTGAGTAATATCGTCCATTTTAGGCTTCGGTTTAACTTCAGTAGGTATGTAATATGATTTAGTTTCTTTACAGACTTGATTAATAGCCTTGCTCGTTAGCGCTGTAAGAACAATAATGGTTTCCCAGCTGAATGTTTTCACGTTTATTTAGTGTGGTCTAGCACGACTTGTACAAAAGTTGTCCGTATGCCTGTTACCTTTCATAACTAAACAGCTAAACGGATCGTTATAAAATTTGGTAAGGAGATAAATTGTAACATGCGGCTACTTTTATAGCAATTTTGCGCAAGTTTTGTCTGTTCTAGTTCAATAGTGTCCAACTTTAATTACTTGTTTTCTAAGTTCACTGTTAGACTCCACTTTCTACAAGTAGCTCGTGACCTATAGCTTCATCACAATGGAGTGGAGCCGACATACTCGCGGCTTGCACCACTTAACTTGGAGCGGACTAATTTCCGCTTAGCTTGAAGCTAAAAAAAATACTTATATACGTTGTAATGGATCACTCAGGCTCATTTTCGCAAAACCAATTTGGTTCTAACTTTCAAAATCCCTATCCACATCAAGCCACTCTTTAGCCATTCCAGCGTGTCCTATATTTACCACGCGCACTGAACACCTCCGCTCACGCCTCCGGGGTGAAGCCGCTCGAAACGAAGACTTTTTCGCTAATAGTTTCACTGGCGCAATAAGTCGACGACCGCTTCGCTGCAATCGCCTATTGTTAGGCCTATAATATCTTGAGGCTCATCAACAGATTATTTCTAGGCTGAAACTTTTGATAACAAGGATGGATCTAGATTTAAACTTTGTTATGTTCTATATTGATTATGATATTGATTACCATGATGGTGCTTTTGCGTACCTAGTGTTAATAGCCGTCACATGTTTCTCTATTTTAGACCGTTCTTCTTACTGATTCACAGTACTTGGTGCACCAGTAACCTATTTATGTTTTTTTGTGAATTAAAGCCTTTTGTTCTTTGTTTAATGTTATTTCTTAATAAATTATCTTATGATGTGTGAGTTTGGCTAATGTTGTGATAAGAAGTTTAAACTCGATCGGGACAAGATGTTTTTAAACCTGCGTCGAGCAATGTTTGAAAAACAAATGAGACCGTCGTCAGTCTGATCTCAGTTTATTTAATTAACAGTCTTGTTGTGTTATGAGAATCTGCGATATCTGAGCCAGCTTTTAAAATATCTGAAAAGGTTTTTTCATCCTACAATCGAGCTGATAATTTTGACTTTAGGACAGCAAAAGCGAAGAGCCATCAAAACGTCGTCGTCGCCTAAAGCTTAGGCACGGAAACGGGTCAAGTGGTCGTAGAATCTGAAGATTCTGTAGTTAGAATTCTGTGAGATATGTACTCTGATAAGCGAAGTGTTCGCGGTGTTGCTTAGTCATATTATATAGTTGGTTT
Organism: Eupithecia dodoneata; assembly: GCA_947044415.1. Taxonomy (NCBI): domain Eukaryota; kingdom Metazoa; phylum Arthropoda; class Insecta; order Lepidoptera; family Geometridae; genus Eupithecia; species Eupithecia dodoneata. Next base: position 11,786,067 of record OX345662.1, on the reverse strand, counting down.
CTATGGTTAGTCCACTAGATAGTACTTTTCCTTGACATTGAGCTGCTGTTCAAATAAGATATCTTTGAAATATTTCTCCTAACATCTATGTTTTATATTTTATATTGCATTGGGTGTTCCCGTAAAAATAGAGGTACGTTTGTAAATAAATAAATAAAATAAATAAATAAATAAATAAATGTTTAGTTCATATCTCTTTAGCTTCAAGTAATTATCTGTTGTCTACGAGGGGTGATCCAAAAGTAATGATAATCAATAAGAAAAAAGGGAATTTTAGGTAAAAAAAAAAATATTTCTCTACATAGCCTCCTAGTAAGTTAATACATTTAGTCCATCTTTTTTCTAAACCAAAAATTCCCTTTGAAAAAAAATATCTTCCTTGACCCTCCAAAAACGCCTCTACAGCAGTCATCACCTCGCTATTGTCGTCAAATTTTTTGCCTCGGAGGTGTTCCTTGAGCCGAGGAAAGAGGTAGAAGTCACTGGGAGCCAGGTCTGGCGAATAGGGTGGGTGTTCGAGCAATTCGAATCCCTTTTCATGAATGGCAGCTATCGCGACGGCGGCGTTGTGAGCTGGTGCGTTGTCTTGGTGAAACAACACTCCAGCTCGCAGTTTGCCCCGTCTTTTTTCCTTGATGGCCTCCCGCATCTTCTTATTTGGTCTGCGTAGTAAGAACCCGTAATAGTGGCTCCCTTTTCCAAATATTCCACCATAACAATTCCTTCAGCGTCCCAAAAAACGGACGCCATAACCTTTCCTGCTGAACTTGACACCTTGAATTTCCTCGGCGTCGGGGAAGAGGCTCGTTTCCAAGTCATTGACTGCTGTTTGATTTCCGGATCAAAATGATGGATCCAGGTCTCATCCATGGTCACGAAACGAGACAAAAAATTCTCCTGATCCGCTTGGAACTTTTCGAGATTCACCCTCGAAATGTCGACTCGTTTTTTCTATTGCTCGTCGGTTAACATTCTCGGCACCCAACGCGCAGAAACCTTTTTCATATGCAGTTCGTTCGCAAAGATTCTTTGAATACTACCATATGAGATCCCTGTGACTTCAGCTACATGCCTGATGGTCACTCTTCGATCTGCCAACACGACATCTTCGACTTTTTTCACGTTGTCTGCAGTGAGGGACGTGGTTTGGCGTCCTTCGCGATGTTCATCTTCCGTGGATATTCTACCCAGGTTAAACTCCTTTGCCCAGCGCGCAACTGTGGAATATGGAGGAGCAGAGTCCCCCAATGTTTCCACTAGGTCGCTGTGTATGTCTTTGGTAGACAATTTTTTCAAGCAGAGGTACTTGATGACTGCTCTGATTTCGTTTTTCTGCATTTTGATGTTTTCTCTCTGACTGTTCGTATTCAAATGAATGTACCTCCCGGGAATCGTGGTCTATTCATATGATTTTTTTATGCTGACCTAGTAGATATATAAGAAAACAAAAAAAAAATCATGTCTCTATGTGCTCTACAAATATCCGATTATCATTACTTTTGGATCACCCCTCGTATATAAACCGGTTTGCTAAATCTTTTGGAAAACATTCTTGTGATCCTTCTGTTTTCTTTCCTTGTTACAAACCAAATAGTAATGTACCTGCCTAATTGATATCCGAAATTGTATTATATCTAACCTTGACTGTGCCTAACTAAAATAAACAAATGTACTGTTTTTATTCCGGATTAATGACATGACATGATCCATCCCAGTGCGCAACATGTGGTGCCATTAACTTTTTACTCCATTTTAATTACGTAATTTCTTTAACATTATCAAAGCTATGTATATCCACGTTTTTGGATGCTCGAAAGCTGTAAAATTTCATTCATGGCTTCAAAATAAACAAACACCCAACATCACTACCAGGAGCGTTCACTGAAAAAAACTATAAATACAGTATCGTACCATACCATCATCTGGCAATGTCCCAAATAAAAAGAGTTTTAATAAAATAGAAAACCAACCAAGAGCCCTTACTTCTAAATCTGCTTCGGTTATTGCTGACCTACCTATAGTCGAACATCTAGGTCGAGGTTTAGATAAATAATGATCGCTTTACGATCGGCATATGAAATACCGAAATTTATCTATGATGGAATGCAGAAACTCTACGATACACAACGATATCCAGTACATTATTACTACGGGCCAACGATGCAACCGCCTATACCTATTACACAACTCTAACCTTACTCACACGTAGGTGCTTCCACTATACAATGAAATAAAACCCAAGTGTCCAAAATGAACTCGCGGGACTATTACAAAGTGACGTACAGCCGGGACGATAACGCCGACAGTCACGAGATACTAGACAACGATACTGAAGTTAACGCGAACCAGTTCAAACTGTACGATGACTTCACGTCGGATCTTCGTATCAGCTACAATCCCATGAGGAACAACTACCATGATATCAGACACACCAGGCGGCGAGCGGATCCCGACGATTCCGGAGTTGATATGGAGAATGGAAACGTTTCCACTTCTCGAGAATCTGACTTGGTAAGTCTTAGGACTGCATGCTAGGATAGTAAAGGAGAAAATAAAAGGCCCATATGACCCGATTTGATGACAGACCTTGTTGGTGCACTCACGACTGCATACACAACACAACATCATCATCATCATCATCATCAGCCTATAGCAGTCCACTGCTGGACATAGGCCTCCCCCAAAGAGCGCCATAGCGCCCTGTCTTCAGCTTGCCGCATCCAGCATCTACCTGCAGTCTTTCGCAGGTCGTCATCCCACCTGGTCGGAGGGCGTCCTACACTACGTTTACCGAGTCGTGGTCTCCACTCAAGAACACGTTTGCCCCATCGGCCGTCGGTTCTTCGCGAGATATGGCCGGCCCACTGCCACTTCAGCTTGCTAATTCTTTGAGCTATGTCGATAACCTTGGTTCTCTGTCGGATGTATTCGTTACGAATCCTATCCTTCAGAGAAACTCCGAGCATAGCTCTTTCCATAGCTCGCTGAGCGACTTTGAACTGAACACAACACAACGTAATGGGATTATCTAAGTCCTTAAAATACTTGCACGCGAAGAATTGCATTCATGCAGCACTTATTATGTTTCGATGCCAATATTCATACCAACTATGGATTCTTTTAAAGAAACCCCATATTCCAAATGGACAGTTAGCAAGTAATCTCTTATCAGAAACAAATTATATTTAGGAAAACAATGCCTGTCATTACCAGTACTCAATCCAACCTACGTTTCCTCGAAACCTTACCTTAATATTGAAGACAGGCGCATCGCGAATCAGCATGCAAAATACACCTTCCGACCGGATCCAATCGAGTAATTGTGCGTCGTCGACCGCCTATTGTGCTCCGGAACTCCACAGTATGCCATTGTGTCCACATTACCCCAGCATTCTGAACAATTCTTTGAAGCTGTCGCGAAATGTCCGTAAAGGTCAACAGGTGACTGTCTGGGCCAAGATCTTGAACTTTAGGAAATGTTTGTCTCTTAGACAATTTCCACAGAGATTCGCTGGACAAATAAAGCGGCGAAACGTCTTAAACCTTATTGTTAGAGCCCTGCCTCATTAAGACGCCATGGCGACGTCGCCGGCTACGTATCCAAGCAGTTTATATTGAAATGTATGTTACCTAACTCACTTGGCGATGGTGTGGCAACGTCGCCAATTTGGAAGCGTAGCCGCAAGCGACAGCTCCCTACGTGGCTTCTGGCTACTCTGGCGGCCTGGAGACGTTGCCACTATAATGTACACGTGTAAACTGCACCTCCCTCACTCAGTCGCCAGTCAGCCGCCATTTTGATCGCTCGCTCAAATATTTATGAAAAATGTATTATAGAAATTCAAAACCGTCCTTGTTTATGGGATAGTTCATCTTCATCATTCTAACTCATCTTCTTTTCTTTTTCCTTTTATCTGCGACGTACCTACATAACAAAGAAGTGTAACAATTTCTTCTACGTCCATTCCGGATGACTTAAACGAACTGACTGTCGAGACGCCATGGCCACTCGACATGGCGACCTTCGGTTGCCCGAAGTAGCCAGACTTGCGCCGCCGGCGACGTCGCCATGGCGGCCTAATGAGGCAGAGCTCTTAGGTCCAAGTTGCGGCTTTGTTTGAATTTGAAAGCACCCTTAAAAGGGCGTCATGTCACTATTTTGCCAACTAGTTCAAGCATAAACATAAATTAATTAGTGGTCTCAGTCGACCTGATTGTATCATTGCTTGAGCAATATCGCGTCTCACGTTTCTCTGAGAATTAGCACTTGAAGGGGTATTAATTAATAGGAAAAGGGAGTGATGTAATGGCTGAAACATTGTCGCCGATGACTCACACGCAGTATGGAGCCGTAACTCCATACGTACGGGTGGTCAGACGTGACACACATACAAGGCGCCTTTGTTCCTCTGTTTATGCGTCTGCTCTGCCGGTTTGACAATGTTATTAATATCACGAACTAAACAGAAGCGCTGTCGATATATGTATGTAATGAAGAATAAAAAAAAGAAACGATCCCCGTGTAAGAATCAATTAATTAATCGCCCCATTAGAATTCAACGAGTTTAGTTGAGTTTGAGTAGAAGTTTACCGAATTCCGTTACAATAAGCCGTGTCTAGATTGCAAATATTCAAGTAACGGTAATTCAACTTTGCACAATAAATTGGCACAATGGAAGACTGAACAGCGATATTCTTGTCTATAATTAAGAATTGTTACACGCATGGTTTCCCTTCACAGGCGTGTGTGCGTGCTTGTGCTTTTTTCGTTGCTCGTGCAACCGGTATTTTATTGCATCCACAAATAAATGCAGCCTTACGTACTCCGGCGCGCTGGCCTTGACCGGAGATTTAATGCTCGTTTCGGTTCGGACAACATTCGACTTAAGCCATTACCTCAGGACACTTGAAGACCTTTGCCTTGAACCGTTTTCCTCATATGGACATAGCGCTAATTACTTTCTCTCGCGTTGTTGCAGTTGGAGAACGAAGTTATGGTAGATCCCTGGAGCAGTATGGACTCATCTAATTCGCCGTTAACTGACTCGGGACCATCGGCCAGCGAAGACTGCACTCCATCCACTTCCAGCGAGGCACCGCGCGATCCTGAGGCGACTACATTCTCGTCGGATGCGCGCCGCATCGACCCTAAACCCCAAATCGCCAAACACGTCCCGCCTAAAGACAAGGCGCGTTCGCGAGACCTTACACTGGATCTTGAGACGCTCGGGCCCGACCCGCTGTGCCGGCCGCACTTCCTCGACGACGACTACCAGCCCTCCTCCAAGTCTAACATCGAGTGTCGGATACCGAAGCCCCACTTCCTAGACCACTCGCCCTCACCGGATGAATTCGATGAGCGCGGAGACATCACCAACCCGAACTTCCTCGACGACGACGTTGACGGCGATGACGCACAAAAGAAAGCCGGTGCGCTGCCAAAACGAACACAAAAGCCTAGTTCCTCGACGTACTCACCTCACGAAGATCGGCCGCATAGGACCACTTACAGGAGTACGTTACAATATGGATTAGAAAGTGCAGCGCGGTCCAGCGAGCGGGACAAACGTGCCTCTCAGCTGTACCGCGGCACATGGCCGGGTGAATGGGCGGGACACGAGACCGCCAGCGTACGGAGCTTCTCCAGCAACGGCTCGGCGGACTGCCCTCGCGCCTCCTCCAACATAGAGAACAAAATGGAGTGCGTCTGTTCTCTGATCTCCCTTCTAAGCTTGTCACCGGAAAACAACGCCGATCTCAGCGGGCCTCTGCTAGACATGAGCAGATCCGTGGAAAGCTGCATAGCTATGAGGCAGGCCGGGTGTATCCCGCTTTTAGTGCAGCTAATCCACTCAAAGGTCCCGCGAGAGACCCGGGATCGAGCGGCGAAGGCGCTGCGCAACATCATCCACACACAGACTGATGACAAAAGCGGTAGAAGGGAAGCGAGAGTATGGAGACTGTTAGAGCAAGTTAGAGAATACTGTTACGTGTTAGAAGATTTAGTGGAAGCTAAAAAGGAGGAGAAGGAGAGCGAGGATGACACGACGAAGCATCCGAGTCAGAGCGTCGCTGCGCTGATGAAGCTTTCCTTCGATGAGGAGCATCGACACGTGGTGTGCCAACTAGGCGGTCTGCAAGCTTTAGCCGCGCTGGTCAGCGGCGACCAGGCAGCGCACGGGAGTAGAACTGATGACAACACGTGCCTGACGATGAGGAAGTACGCCGGGATGACGTTAACTAATCTGACGTTCGGCGACGGGAATAATAAGTCGTTGCTGTGTTCCTTCAAAGACTTCATGTTGGCGTTGGTGGAGCAACTAGAGTCGCCCAATGATGATATGAGACAGGTATGTGGACGACATTACTGCCATTTGATAACAGTTTGCGGCTGTGAGTGATAACAAAATTTTCTTATTTCCAGGTAACGGCAGCAGTACTTAGAAACCTCTCGTGGAGAGCAGATACCAACAGTAAACAAGTCCTCAGAGAAGTAGGAGCAGTGAAAGGCCTCACCAAAGCAGCGATGACGTGCCAAAAGGAGGCCACCCTTAAATCTGTTCTCTCAGCATTATGGAACCTGACTGCGCACTGTTCGATGAACAAAGTGGCGCTTTGCTCCGTCGATGGAGCGCTAGGCTTCCTCGTAGATATGCTGAGCTACAACTCTCCGTCTAAAACGCTAGCGATCGTAGAGAACGCAGGTGGCATTATGAGGAATGTGTCGAGTCACATTGCGGTCCGGGAAGATTACAGACAGATTCTCCGCGAGAGAAATTGTCTTAGTGTCTTACTACAGCACCTGAAGTCTCCCAGCCTAACCGTTGTCAGCAACTCGTGTGGAACTCTCTGGAACCTATCGGCCCGTTGTCCGTTAGACCAGCAGTTCCTGTGGGACCACGGTGCGGTTCCCATGCTCAGAAGCCTCATCCACTCGAAACATAAGATGATCGCCATGGGCTCAGGCGCTGCACTCAAAAATCTACTCAATTCCAAACCCGGGAGGACTCATATTATATCCCTCGACACCACTGCTAGAAGCATGAATCTACCGGCGCTTCCTACGCTCGGAGTTCGGAAACAAAAGGCGCTCGAACAGGAACTAGATCAGAATCTAGCCGAAACGTGCGACAACATCGAACCGGCTACTTCGCCCTCCACGAGCAACAGAGAAGAGAAGAATCTCTTCACTGCGACAGAGAGACAGATCGCTATGAACCTAGAAAGGCATAGAATGACGTCCAGTTCACCTCTCATGGGCGCACTCACCTCGCAGATCTCTTTGAGCCACAGCGCACACCTAGCCAGCTACCTAAGCTGCAGCAACACATTGCTAAAAGGTGCATTAGTGACTCGATCGGCCACTGGCAGTGCGGCGAACGTGAACAGATCAGACAGCAAAGACTCTGTCACTAGTACCCACTCGGACACAGTGCTTGACAGAGTCGTCAGAACCGGAAAGGTCCCGGTACCAACTCCGAGGAATAAAGACTTGATGAAAAGCGAAGACTCCGACTCCTTTGCAAGTTCCAAACAGCTGGTGAAGGATAACTTCCTCCGATACCCGGCTCAGCCGCCCGTGCCGAGCCCGAGAACGACAGAGATGCGGACCAACTACACAGAATCCGGTTTTGACGTCGACCAGGATTCTTGCGACCAACCCATCGACTTTAGTCGCAAATACTCGGACACAAAGGACGAGCCTGAGGAGAAACACAAACCTCCCGCCAAAAAGAAGGAAAGTCCTTACGGTGACTATCAGGAAACAGACCTGGATCAGCCCACTGATTACTCGCTACGTTACGCGGAACATCAGTCTGAAACGGGGTCGGACACAGAGCCCCCCGGGCCTTCCGTTCACGAGGACACAATAAAACACTTTGCTACAGAAGGAACGCCGTACGAAACCCCTGTCATATTCTCCACTGCCACATCGATGTCTGATCTACGAGTCATAGGAAAAGATAAGGCAAAAACGGTATCTACATCCAGCGTAAAAGAGAATCCAGAAGTGATGACGCATTCTGATGAGAAAGACACGTGTTCTATAGAAGACCCGCCTCACGATAATGATTTAGCGGCCTCAACGCCAAGCGCGCCTGTGGAACCATTACCAGAAAAGCGTGGCGTTTTCGACACAAAGTTCAGCTCAGGAATGATCAGTCCAGAGAAGCCTATCAACTATTGTGATGAAGGCACCCCAGGGTACTTCTCAAGAGTCAGTTCGCTCAGCAGTTTGGGAGAGCCGACGGAAGAAGATTGCTTGGCGAAGAGAAACGCTATGGCGACTATCTCTGTGGATCCATGTCTGTCTGATGAACATAATATCAGCCAGACTAAGGATAGAGAGGGTAAGTTTGATTTTTGAGCTTCAAGCTTGTGACTTCGACAAAGTAACTCGGTAAAATTGACCTTTTGACATTGTCGAATATACAAGGTTGTTGCCGTATTCAGTCAATAAAGGTGCAGGTTGGTTTTATTTTAAAGGCTTGGCAAATAGATGGCAGTAGATATTCATCAACATCAACGAGTAAATGCACGGTTGCACACCACTGTTGCACTTGCAAATCATTCCATCATCTCATTGTAAAAATTGCCTAGTATAAAATAGAGAACTTTTAACTTTAAAAAACCGTGATTTTAATGTTAATTATTTTACTCGAGGTGTGAAGAATCTTTAATGACCGTCCGAAGAAAGAAACCTATCAGTTTGCTGTGTCTGAAACATAAATAGCTACTCAATAGCCAAATCCTTCCAGGGTCCAAAGCTGTGACATTCGCGACAGAAGCCGTCGACATCACAGAGCCAGCTGAAAAGGAGAGAGAGGAGAAAGAGGAGGAGTCTCGCTACGTGGAGGAGACTCCTCTGATGTTCTCACGCTGCAGCTCGCCCGACTCTCTGCCCGAGTGCTCGCACGACGACCAGGGCTCGGTGCTGTCTGAAGTCAGGTACAGTAGATATATCAGAGTCAGTAGGAGAGCTGAGAGACGAGTCTAGCTACGTGCTAACCAAAAACAGTGTACAAATCTGTACTGTAACCTAATTCTTTGTCTGCTAACACATGTTCTGCCTCTATAGCATAGAAAGACTAATATTTTATGTATTTGAAGATGATTAGATGTTTAACCGATCTTGAAAGATGGAGTGTTCTATGTTCGGCTGTATTTTAATGTATGTCGTGTTTATATTCGTCGATTTCTCTTGTTTAATTTTTATGTACTGAATTTATATGTATCGCAAGAAAGGGTTAATTATTAATAAAATGAGTATGAATGTGATCTTTATAGTATATGTATGCCTGGAAGAGATCGCTCTCAGCGATAAAGCCGCCTTTTATACTTCCTGTATTCTGTTGTTTATTTCTGTATTGTTTTCTGTTTTGTGTAGTATAATAAAGTGTTTTCTATCTGTATAGTATATGTTTGTCCCCAGCCGGCTGACCTCAGGCTGCATATCCCCCAGTGAGATTCCGGACTCACCGGGCGGTGTGTCCCCGCGCACCCCGCGCCGCGCCTCCACCACCCCGCACTCCCCGCACTCCCCGCGCTCACCGCAGACAGGTAACACCACTTTTCTCCTAGTGGTCCGGGAGCCAGGTACAAATTTGGTCAATTATTTCCTCCCGAGCGAAAATTCGTAAATACAATACAATACAAAAATTATTTATTGTACACCAGGTACAGATCATTACAAAAGACATTACATGTGACAAGTACAGGGCGGCCTTATCGCTTAGAAGCGATCTCTTCCAGGAACCTTTGGATGGAAAGAATTATGTGAATTTAAGAAACTTTGGTGTACCAAAGATAATCTAATATGAACATAAATTTGAAAGTGTTTCTGAATTGTTTAGTTTTGGTTTAATTCTATAAATATATAGTATAGTAAAATTAACAATGTAACAAGAACGAATACAAAAATTATTGTGCCTTGACAGGGTTTTTATGCATTGTGTACCCACTAAGATACTAGGTACATCTAAGAACAAATACCTGTGTGCACAAATCACAATATTATATTATATGAATATGAAATCGCCCGTTCCCTTGCCATTTCAGTCCAGTCGACGCGACGACCTTATAACAAGATATAATAAAATATCGTTGCTTAATTAATTAAATAATCGAATGATTGTTATAAGGACAGGTACCTACTGTAGTACGAGTCCGTAGAGTGAAGCCCTGGTGACCTGTAATACAGGTTTTACTAAACCTACATCAGGCACCAGTCTTCACGATACAGGTTCGATCTAGTATATAAACTTTACGGCTTTATTTTGTATCTACTTTAAGAGAACCTTTGTAAAGAAAATGCTAAAGTCATTTAAAACAGTATATTTACCATGATTTGATTTTTGAGTTATCCAATATTTCGACACAGTTTCATGATCACGAAATAACTGAAGGCACTGCGAGTAAGTTTTTATGGGCAGACATACCGATCTACCCTCACTTAAATGACTTTGGTTTTAATAACCATGATAGTTTCAAAAGTTTTACTAATATAAAATAATTAAATTATTAAAATTGTGTTTCCAGAGGGTGTGTGCGCGGGCTCGGTGTTCGAGGAGCGCCCTGCTCGTTTCTGCGTGGAGCACACGCCGGCGCAGTTCTCCACGCGCACCAGCCTCAGCGAACTGACTATCGACGAGACCAGCCCGCCTAAGGTACTATAATAATCTTATAATAATATCTCTTAAGGGTCCGGCGACCCTCGCTTGCAAAAATCGCTCCGAATATCGCTGTCCCTGTTTAACCCTTGCGCTGCGCCCCATGCGTGCGCGATAGCTATATTAGCCGTTCAAAATTTGGTTTGTTCCGTAATACCAAAAATTATGACTGAAAACTTTTTGTATTCTTCACAAAGTATTGTTATTCTGTAACTAGACAATATAAGCTATGTTCCTTAATAAATAAAACGTAAGATATTGATGTTTTTAATACGAAACAAATAGCCAGAAAACTTGTCCATTTTCGCATAAAAATGTGCAAAATGCGATTGGCTTTCATTTAATTTTAGGTAAGTATTTTGAAAAAAAAAACTATTTAGGAACCTAGATAAATACTATTCAAATACAAATAATACAATATTATCGTGGAAATATGCTTGAATTGGAAATCATTTTGGTATTACGTTTGTATGAAGAATTCGTCCCTCCGGAGGCCTCTTAAAGGGCCTGGCAAGCCTTCCAAAGGACCGGTATGGTGATTATGTAACTCGCGACCGGTTTGCGACAGGCGTAAATTAAGCAATCAGTGCTGTCAAACGCCAATTTTGACCAATTTTGACGTTGTCAAACTAATACAAAATTGACGTTTGGCAGCACTGATTGCTTAATTTACGCCCGTCGCAAACCGGTCGCCACATAATCACCCGGGGGTCACTTTATGGCCCGAGATAATGGAAATCAGAAACACATAATAAGAATAATCCATTTATTTTAGACAACAATAGTCTAGTACAGGATGAAAATACTTAAACCTACGGCCCATATAAAATATATACCTGACAATAATCTAACATTCATAAAATAAACCTATTTACTAGCACGTAATGTCGGCGACGTGTGTGACGCAATATGTGCTACGACCTTAATATAATATTGCTCTCTTATTTGATCCCCTGTACAACATGTTTGCAATAATAACATTGAGTATTTTGCAGACTGCACGACCAGAAATTGACGCATGAAATTTAAAGTCTAAAATACTTACTTCACCAGGATACCTCCCAGAACGAGTCGCGAGACGACCAGGAGTGTGACCTCGTTGTGGAGCAGCCCAGACCGCTCAGGATGCCGATGCAGCCGATCGAACAGAACATCATGCGGAATGAATGCAGCAAAGGTAATAAATAAATAATGCCGGACAATTCACACAGCGTTATCTAGTTTTTAGAATTTTTATTTGTTATAAGACTTACACAGAACATAATAAACTTACTTAGAGGAAGTGTGTAATTCCAGTAACAAAATGGCTTTCCCTCAGCATGAGTTGGATGACTAGCATGCTAGCAATCAATGCTATGGGTATGCCTGAACAAATATCTGCAGATCGTACAAACACTTGTCCCGAGGCAGGAATCGAACCTACAACTTCCTGCGCAGCAGGCGGAACTTTGCCCACCGCGTCACAGAGGTCGTCATAAAAGTAGGTACACGCTACTACAAGGTATGTAGAATGTCGCAAATGCAGTCATTCACTGGACTTCAGTTGGTCGGCGACGCTTATTTGGGATTATCCAATTAATCTGATTCAGCGTCACACTCGAGCGTGACGGTTCGTCATACACTCGAGCGTGATGGTTCGTCACACACTCGAGCGTGATGGTTCGTCACACACTCGAGCGTGACGGTTCGGAGTTTCGAAATAGCTCGAAGTTTTCCCCTCATTTACCTAACTCTTATGTTTTTCCAGATCCCCACACCCCATCAGACATGTGCCAGGTGTACTTCACGGAGGACACCCCGGCGATCCTGTCCAAGGCCGGCTCGAACTCCAACCTGTCGGTGCTGTCCATAGAGTCGCGCGCGCGGGAGCCGCACGACACCTCCTCCAGCTCCAACCTGAGCGAGGCCGGGGATCTGCTGGAGGAGTGCATACAGAAGGGGATCGCTGAGGTACAACTGTACAACCTGTCCATAACTAACCGTTATGTTAGTTATATTGGAAATTATAGTACAAAATACAAAGACGGAAAAACGTTTTACATGGCCTTGCGTCTGACTATTCAAACTAATGAAATTCAATATCTTTGTTCAGATTAGGATAACTTTTGAACTTGAGCAATATTTTTCTATGTTCCAGGTGGTAAAGAACAAAGGCCCTGTTTCAGAATCGTCTTCAGTGAACCCTTACAGAGATGATGTTTATGTAAGTTTTTACTTAGCACCTCAAAGTAAGCTTCTGAGTATTTACAAGCTTATTCTAAAGTTTTAACCAAGTTAAATTAATGTTTGAAATCAAATAACTGAAATGAAACGGACGAATATCCAATATTACTTTTTTAGTTAGTACATAAATAGCAGCTGATATAACTAAAGGAAAATAGTAGATAATGTATTGATTTGTTTATATTTAAATTGTTACGTTATTTTTGTTATAGTTTTGTACTCTACGTAAATTTTTATGCAATTAATATTAAATCTCTAATTTAACTACCTACATTATTTTAATAAAAGTGATTGTAAAACAGATATTGCACACCTCGCTGGTAGAATTACAATGGTTCTTGAGACACAACTGTGCTTTATATTAACATGTATTTCATGCAATAACAATAATATTTTTACTTTATCCTCGTTTCTAAGTAAAACCCTTCCAAAAAATTATAATTATTTAACTCTACTTATAGCTTTTTCATTTCCTGTTTTAAAAATGCAGGTTAATGTGTTACAGAGATCACTACCTCTCTACCTGCGCTCCTCCACGGAGACCGTCAGGATGTCTCATGAGTACGCGAGGACCCTTCATGATAGGTAAGTCTCTTTTTAATTTCACCGGGATCCTGACTGAATTGTTTTTTAATATTGGACATTTTACATGCTGTAAGTTGTTGCTAATAATTAATGTGACTGTTCCAGTGGCAGCAGCGGCAGTGAGGCACCCCCTCTCCCCCCTCCGCCGGGCCCCCTGCCCGCCCCCCCGCCGCGGCCCCCCAAGCCGCGCCAGGCCCCCCCGCAAACGCACGAAAGCCCCCCCAGGAAGACCGTCCACGACAAAAGAACAGAAACCCTCTCTCGGGATCGAAATGATTCCCTCAGCTCTCTAAGCCTCGATTCCTTCGGCTCGACCGATCGAGAAATCTTCGAGGAAACCGTCAAGGCTGGCCTGAGCAGCGTCAATGAGCGCAGCAAGGCGCACTCGGTTGAACGACCGGCCCCGTTCAACCGACACAGCCGACAGAACAAGTCCCTCGACCGCAACAACCGGTCTAAAGTCAGCGATCGAGAGTTCGATAAGGAGAGACAGGTCAGTCAGCGTTCGTATGCCTTCCCTGCAGAGCTGACGCGGCTGTCCCGCTCCCGCTTCACGGACGACGGACCCGCCAGTCTCCCTACCTGCATGGACTCGCCGCGACGTCGCGAAAGGTCAAATTCGCTCAGCTCGTTGAGCAACGATTCCTTCGGATCGACGGATAAAGAAGTCTTCGAACGCATAGTTAGAGTAGGAATGCAGCCTAAAACGGAGAAGCCGCGAGCCCAAAGCGGCGATAGGTTAGACAGCAAAGATAGAAGAAGGAGAAGAGAAACTAGAGGCGCACTAGAACGTATGGTCGGCGACGAAGCTCGGGACCGCGCGTTACTAGAGGAGGTTATAGCTAGAGGTGCAAAACGGGAGGGAAAGGAAAGAGAGGGGCGGGAAAAGGAGAGTTCAAAAAACGTTCAGGAGCCGTCTGCGGAACCCGCGCGCGCAGACGAGCTCGCTCCAACCGCGCACAACGACACTGGCTCTGACCCACCTAAACCTAAAATTAACACCAGCCTAAGACTGAACATATCGGAAAGCGAAGTCTCTCGCTCCAACGAGTGCCTGGCGCCAGCCTCCGCCAACACTACCATAGAATCAGAACGCGATGAGCTGAACCGTTCAAACGAATCGTACGCGGATGTTTTAGACGCGTCCTGGAGCGACGGCGAACCACAAGCCAACCAGGATACGTTAAAAAGAAAGAACAAACTCGAATGGACGGACATCAAGTGCGACAACAAACTGCTTGACGAACCATCCCGGCAAGACACTTGGAACGACAACACTTGCCCAGATGACGTAACGTTCCCAACCATAAGCAGTTCTGTTCATCTAGAGGCGTCGATACGGAGCGAAGCGTTGCCTGATTTGTTGGAACAGAGCGATCCAACCCGACGGCATTCCCGCCCTGATCTTACCAGACTGGAAACAGAAATGACCTCCAGTCGTTACGAAGCAAACTCCCCTAAAACGGATCGACTTATGCTCGAAAGTATAGTGGAGCCTAGTCTAGCTTCGTTGGTAGACGATGCCGACCATAGACTAGACTCTATAGTCTCGGCGGCTATAGAACGAGAGGCGGCGAGATTGGCCGCGCAGTTGAAGGTTTCTGCCTACACTATGGAAACCAGTGTCACTTCCTTAACGTCTCTAGACTTGGATAACGTTAAACCGCCGTCGGAACTAGGCAGTATGTTGTCTTTGAGTGCATCAGCGCAATGGGACGAGCCTAAGAAACCTAGGCGAAAGAAGTCACTGCCAATCGCTTCTATGGTAAAACGCGCGTTAACGAACTCAGCTCATCACGGGAGCTCGGAGCATTTGGACAGCAATCCTGTTAGCTTCCTCGAAAACGTAAAACCTCCCTCTGAGATGGAGCATATTGATATGGAAGGCAGCATGATATCTGTGTCCAGTATCGTATCAGAGGTGGTCGACCTTAGAGAGAAAACGCCTGTAGTGTTCGACTTCAAACTGCCGATTCAAGACTTTCCTCTTTGTAACACGTTTGCGAATGTTTTCCACGATCTGGACCAAGTGAATCCTCCGTCTTTGTTTGATGAAATGGCAGAATCGACGTTGGAAATCGAGCAGTCGACTGCGCAGCCAACTGTTAATCATAACACGGCTATGTTCGAGGATTGCATCTCGAATACCCTAAATGTCGTCACAGATATTCCCTCCGGTTCAGAAAACTGCACTCCTTTACCTTCAGACATCAGTAGCGTCGAGTCCACGCCAAAGAAGCAACGTGATCCCAAATACTTGACGCCGAAAGAAAAGAGACACGTCTCCAAAGATCGGTACCAAACTTACACTATTACGGATACGGTTACAGAAGATGACGTCGTTTTAGAAGTTCAGGAGGAATTCATGACTTGGACCAAAACGGAGAGCGAACCGTCTGATTACGTCACGGCAACATCTGAACCGAAGGTACGGAGAAAAGTCAGCGCGAAGCAACGACGATTAGAGGACAGAGCTAGGTACCAAACGCAGACCGTTGACGTACACAACATACCCGAGGCTTCGGCATTGCCGGACCCGACGATAGAGAGTCTGAAGCAACGCCTCGCTGCCAAGAAAACTCTCAAACAGAGGCGTCTCGAGAATGCCGAGAGGTTCCGCACTAGAACCCTAAGCGAAGACATCCCTCCGTCCCCGACGTTCGTCACCAAAGACGCTAACTTCGAGAACCTAGAGACGACTACGGGCTACGATAGCCTCTCCTCAAACGAACCCAATCATCAACAAATATCAGACGAAAGGCATGACGATGACGTGTTCTCGAGAGACGTCGACAGCGGCCACAACGAAGACGACTTCGAACTGAACTCTACTCAAATGCAAACGTACACTAAGAGCTTCCGAAACTACCTGCCGGTTATAGAGAGCCCGGCCGCGGTGGACATGTGCGTCGTCAACAACTTGAAGAATATCGAAATGACCGCCTCGTACCGCAGAACTCTGCAGGCTGATAAGAATCAGAATCCTAGCAGCAGTGATTTTGCGAGTTACGAGGGAGATAGTAACTCTGAAGAGAGAGCACAGTCTGAATCCGACACGGAAACACCGCGACCGAAACCGAAAATCGTCAAACCTCTGAGAAGAGACGAGAGTTTGGACTCCAATGACTCCTTAGACAAGGAACAGGAGGCGCCAAAAGTAATCAGAGGACGTAAGAAAGCGATGTACGTTTCGCCTTATAGGAGAAGCGCGCCTCCTGCCAGGAAAACAATTGCTCCAGTCACAAGAGTGACACCCAAAAACGCGCCCACAATTGGTCCAAGTACTTCCAAAGCTCAAACCGGTGCCAAAATACCATACAAATTAGTTACTTCCAAAACTCCCAGCGCCAACACCTCCCCGAAAAAGGCTATACCAAACAGGTCCCCGACCAAAGCGCCGGTTAAGGCTATAGTCATCCCCCCGGTGGCAACAAAGCCATTGCCTTTGGAGCGGCAAGGGACGTTTACAAAAGAAGAGAGCTCAGTGCCAGCGCAAGATCTTCCAGTTCCGGATAAGAAACCGGCGGCGAGCGCCCATCGTTTCGCGAAGCCCGCGCCGGTTTCGGCTAAAGCTACCACTTCCCCGTCCAGACTCCCACAACTAAATCGCTACGCGCGGCCATCCACATCGAAAACTCTCATCAAATCACCCACAAAGGTCGCCAAGAAACCAGAACCGACCATGAGGAATTCAGCTTCGAACCACAGCCTGCAGAGCAACGAGAGCGGAAAGACGATCACCATAGCGTCCCGAAGCTCTCGGCAGGGAAGCACGTCTAGCGTCAACTCGGTGCAGTCTTCCAAAACCAAAGACATCGAGAGCAAGATCGCAAACCTGTGGAAAAAAGTCGAGCAAGCTAAAAAATCACCGGCTAAAACTGACAAGAGAGTCTGGATCGAAAGCGACAAGACTGAACAGCCGCGATTGATTAGAAGCTCCACTTTTGAAGGGCAGCCGAAGGAGACTAAGGTCTCCACGAAACAGAAAACAGCTATTGGTATCCGAGTGTCACAGATACCAAGCCTGAAGCCAAAGTCTGTGACGGCGAGCAAACCCGTGCCGTCGACCAGTGCTAAGAAACCTACGACCTCACGCGTGTTTGCACGAAAACCGATCAACGGACAAGTCACAACGTAAAGATCAACTGAGCAAATTGGACAAAAATTTAAAAAATCATAGTGACTCTATTGGCGAGTTATGAATGATGGAATAGCAAACTGTAATTGAACAATGGATTTTATGATGAAAGTCCTAAGTCGACTATATTTGTGGACGAAGTGGACTTTTTGCGTATTGTGGACTAATGTATTTTAATAAAATAACAAGTTTTTAGACTTGTGCTGTTATTGATGCGGCACATTTGACTGGACGGATTATGAAGTAAAATAAAAAATACTTATTAGGGTCCGAGCAGACAAACAAGCATGACAAATAAAATACATTAAATCCTTTAGTTTCTCTTCGTAAAATATTTATGCATGTTGATTCCTGATTGAGTTTATTTTTGAGGGTTAGTGATTATTTCCCTAATATTTTATGTATATATTTTGTTGCATTTATTCAATTAGTTTCTAAAATTGTACGACCACTTAGATTTTGTGCTACAATTTTAATATAATTAAGTACCTACCTTGTTTTTATAAAGACGTCCCAGTGTTGGGAAGATTGTGTCACAACATGTACTTCTATTAGCATTTTTGTTTTGTTTATATCATGTACAGATTGTTTAACACTAACTAAATATATATATATATAACTATGTTGTCATTGGAGCTATTAATATCGTGCATTATAACGTCAATTCTAGAAAATTTCTGGTATAAAATCTATGTCAGTTGGCAAATGCTTATGATATCTTTATTCAAACAGTTAAATTCGTATCAAATTATACTTTACCGCATAATTTGAAGCAGAAACATGAGCTTTGCGTCTCCAAATTATCATTGACGGTGAAGTATGAATTGACACTTTGTAAATAAATCACGCTTAACTATATAGCATGTAAGTAATTCATAAATTTGTATATTTTTCATATTTCGAGATAGGTGTCATTCAGTGTTGCATAAGAGTAAAAATTGAGGCATATGGGTTTAACAATGATTCTTAAAAAAGGATAGATACCTGCTTAATTGTCTTAAGTGTGACTGTGCCTATTCTGATCAAAATGCTCGTGAGCCTCAGTTATTTACATCTAGTCAGTTTATTAAGGTTTAGTATTTGGGATAATGATATCAACTTAAATTGCAAACATTATTTCAAGTTAAACCGTTCTCTGGCTTTCTTAGGTGTTTTACACAATACAGTAGTTTATAATTTTTTTTTATATGTACCTAAAGCAAACATAGTGCATAGGTTTAGATAAAAATCTTTTGTTATATCTCCAAAGTAGCAAATCGCCATCATTTCTGTTTTAAGCCAATCAGGTAATTATAGCATAAGGTGCGAACTTGATGGTAAAATAAACGATCTTACATACATAAACGGTTTTATTTACATTCCTGAACTTACGGTAGGAATACAGATCTGCAGGACTAAAGGGGCACCATTATAGGACTGCTAAAAGGCACAGATTTAGAATTACCCGAGAAAGAAATAGCGCTATTTGAAAACGTGTATGCAAGGGACGATGCTACAAATAAATACGTGGAATGCCGAATGCAGTACGAGTGATACACATACTTGCAGCCAATGCTGCAAGTTGCTGCACAAACTAGCTGCGCCCCGCGGTTTCACCGGCGTGCTGATCGATATTTTTGGTTAATATACAATATATCTTTATGAATTGTAGCCTATGTGTTATTCTGATATGTAAGCTTATATTATTGTGAAGGTTCATCAAAATCCTTTCAGTAGTTTTTGCGTGTAAGAACAACAAACATCCTCACAAACTTTCGCGTTTATAATATTAGTAGGATTAGATACCCTAGCGCCTTCACATCTTGCAGGACATTTAACAAGGGCCGGCTCCGCAGCAACATAAGCGCAGACCGTTTAAAAGTACAGGCAAATTCAGGCAATACATATGTAGGTACGCTAATCTTGACCGAGGTTCTTTTAAAACCTAGTATAAAAAACATTGAAACAAGACTAGTTCTTAATTGTTTTTTCTTTGTTATTTATAAAAAGAAACAAAAAAAAAACAATGAGCGGCGAGAATTGTGAGTAGACCTACACTCAATACATCTGAATTGGCCAGTTATGATAACACTGAAAATGTTGTCATCCCTTTCCGATCCTTCGAAATAAATAATAACAAGCCGCCACTCAACTTATTTTAGTGGCCACCAAATCAGGATTTTCTGGTATTTTAATTCCGTCAAGTAAGCAATAACCCCATGGGTTCTGGAGGTTTAAAACTAAATAATCCAACGTTGGTACTTTGACCACAGGGGCATCTCTAATAATCTATAATCTTCTAATATCGAGCCGGTATAGTATTATAGGGATAGAATTAAGAATAGGATACCTACTAAGAAATAAAACAAACAATAACTAGACAATTGTTTATTATGTCAAAATGCAATCAAATTTAGCATAAAATAGAACCTGAACATAATGAACTCGCATATAATTCGAAACTGCAATTAGTAAAACTATTTTCCCTTACAATATGTATCTAAACGTACAAAATAGAAAAGGTATATCGTAAAAGTTATATTTATGTATATTTGCATAACAAAAACTATAGTTAACCATGGAGGCATGCAGAGGTAGTTCGGTATTATACTTATACAACAAGTATATTCGATTTAGCACATAGGATAAAGTTCCGTAGAACCAACGTAACAAGATAGGCTATGAATATTTATAATAGATGGTTGTGAATCAAATTCTTGCTTTAAATGAAGTAACAAATATTGTATAACTAAGGTACATATGGAACGTTCACTAAATCTATGCAAAAGGAGGGTTACTTCAAACTTACTGCTATAATGGTAAAGCCAGGAGCATATCTTTGAAAACTTAACTATGACAACCACAAAATGAGGTTACGTTCAAATGGTGCATAACGATTAAGAATGCAAATCAACTTTCGTTTAAAATCACATTCGAACTGTAAGAGCCAACCGCTGCTGATCGCATGTTCTTATGGGCACTCAAAGTGTTACTTGCGCACCCAACTGGTGCGTAAGTAGCCTAATTAAACATGTTGACTTTTAAAGTTATGGTGTTACGCTTATTATAACTTCAAATAAACCAGACCCGGAAAAGTATGTTGGCTGTTAGACCCTTATTAGAAAAGCTTGCTCAGTCATCTATCTATGCTTGAGTAACGATTTACTATAGCAAAAGCTATAATCAAGCTTAGATCGATGACTAAGCATAATACGGGGCTAAGGCCCGTATTATGAAGCTTGCAATGCTTATATATACACAGATGTATGACTGAGCAAGCTTTTATATGGGCCTTCATGTGTTAACTTTATGCTCTTGGCCTTAGGTAATTATTAAGAATTTAACAGCATTGTCTATTTACAATAAAGCTTTCCGCACAAAATACGTTCTTAAAGTAAGTATAGGTTTTCGTATTTGTTAAAACGTTTAAAAACATCTAAGCGAAGAAGCCGTATGTTTTATCCTTTTCATGAACAGAACTGGACGACTCAGTTTCAATCAAGTCTTGCACATAAAATGTGTAATGTGTATGTTACATAGGTTCGCTGTTATTGTTGTTTGTATTGTGACGAGACCTAATACTAGCTATGCGCACAATAGTTGCCTTACATAACAATCGATTGAAACTAAAAAGTCCAAATAAACGGACGATAAATGCATTTTTGCCGACAAGATTAAAACTATAATAATTTACGAGTTAAACTATAAAAACAATTACATTATTGCTTCACAAACAAAAGCCTATATACATTGACAAATTTATCGATAAAAAACCTTTGGCAATAATAAATAAAAGCTCAAAAATAAAATAAAAATTGTCACGCAAAGGTACAAAGGTACAAAAGACGGGATGTTTTATCCAAAATAGCTTCTTTTAAAATACACAAAAACCTAATCAAAGATCACAAATTTTTACAGTTACTTTATAAAACTTTCTTGCCAGCTATAATACGCGTATTTTCAATTAAAAAGGTACATTTCGTATGTTCCATGTCCAGGATAAAAGGCTTACAGAATTGTATTATGTACAAAATAATGTCTCACAATACCGAATACAACGTCAAACTAACTATTATGTAATGTATTCTTACTAAGCAATGAATTTTCGAATACCTAAACAAATATTACAGTATGAATGCAATTTAGCTTAGAAATATAATGACCCGGGCTTATATGAGGACAAATAACATCGAGTTACATTTAACTAGATACATTAGAGAGTAAATAGGTGCACTGGGTTTTTCCAATAACATTAATTTATTATAAAAATAAACGAACGAGAATAACTTTAAAATATCTATTACAACAGATCATGCAAATAGGTTGTACTTAAAGGGCAAATAATTAGTAATAGTTTAATCAATAAGTGTAGAGCTTGTTGAAAAACCAGTGCATCTACAGTGAAAGGTAAGCCCGGGCATAGGCCTTAATTTTTAAGACAGATTTAGTGGTAACTTATACTGTACACTTGTGGGTATTGAGGTAGTATTAGCCGTCTGAATTTCTGATGTTTATCGCTTACAATCGAGTTATCATTATATCACTTTCGATAAAATAGGACCACAATACCCTGTTTGACTATCATCTAACA
Organism: Eupithecia dodoneata; assembly: GCA_947044415.1. NCBI lineage: Eukaryota > Metazoa > Arthropoda > Insecta > Lepidoptera > Geometridae > Eupithecia > Eupithecia dodoneata. The sequence goes on along the minus strand of OX345662.1, from coordinate 11,763,881 downwards.
CCTAAAAGCTAGGGACAAATATACGGTCGCAAAGAGCACAACGGGATTAATTCCGTTATTAAGATTATATCTACTGGTTATTGGTACATGGTGGACCTGGACATCCGATTAGTGACAAGCCATACCTTTTCATCATTTAGATCAACTCTTATTAATTGAATGAAAACATGCATTGTTCCCTTTGCAACGAAAATTTACATCGAAACGGTATATAATGAAATGATTATAGAAGTTTTTGAATAAGTACTATTTATATTGAATAATGAAAGCCTCTCTCGAGGAATACACTTATACTGAGGGTGAGTTACACGCTATGTTATACTGTCTCGAGCTCGCGCGGCGCTGACAGCACTGTGCGGTAGTGATTTTATCGGAACTGACTCGCAGAACACGTCTGCTTCCTACGATATAGATACAGTGAGACAAAAATGCTTAATTGCTAATATTTTTTTGATTTTTCTTTATAGACACACAACAATTACACTTGCGACAATTTAGCGACTATTTAACCTAATATTTGTAATAATATAACCACATGCATCACACTTAGAGTTAAAATTTAGGTGAAAAATCAACTACCGCACAGGTTTTAGGGGAGGAACCAATCTAGCATGATTGTTCTGGTTGCATTCTGCCGTGCGAGCGCTGCGCGGCGGGGCCGCGGGGCCGGCCGCGCCGCCGCCGTCGGCCCGGGCGCTGAGAGCGAGTGCTGGCCGGTGCGCTCGCGCATGGGAAATGCAACACTATTTAATTTGTAATATAGAAGCCCGCAGCTTCCCGAGCTGGCAGTCACGGCCGCGGGCGCGCAGGGCGCTCGGGCCGCGCTGACTCTTCTATGTACATACTCTTCTAATGATTGCGACGCCGAATCATGCATTTTGTATCAATTTTGTCAATTTCATGTCAAAGCCTAATCTCGATAGCTACACATAGTTCTGTTATGTTTTCTGCATTCGCCTATCTGACTTTTTTCCGTATATATCCCCGACTTATAAGTCGACTCGAAGTTCAACGAACTCATAATACCTAACAGTCTTTGGATACTTTTATCACTAAGACCCCTCACATCCGACTTGTAAATAATTCTCTCCAAAATATATTTCGGAGGTAAATATTTCAATCTTTTTAACATTTACATCAACATTTTTAAGTCTCAGCTTAATTCTGCTAGTTAGTAATCTTTATGATTTGTGTTCGGGCGCGTGGCCGCCACTTGGTTAGATAATATTATCCGTGCAAGGATCCTCTATTTGTACCAACGTTGCCTTACTATGTTTCGTGTACCGGCGCTTGAAGGTACTTGCGCTCTCGCGATAAATAGCATCGTTTCTTTGTACTCGTTCCTTACATTACTTTACGCACTTACATCTTCTCTCTTACAACTAAATATACAATAAAAATATCACAGCACTATCGATTCACTTACACTAAAACCACGACGCTTGGCGCCACAATTTTACATAAAATATAAATAATAAAGGAATCGAAATAGAAATGCAATGAGCGCGCCACCACAGCGATGCGAACAAACTTCCGTAAACACCTCCGATAGTGATTAGACTGATTCAACGGGACAACTTGTTCATAGAAAACAAACAAAATGTCTGTTGTTCCTACAAAAACTGTCAAAATTGTATAGATTCATAAATTCGTCCTTTCGGTGGCCTCAGGTTGAAGCGAAATTATCAAATGCAAATATTAAGTGCCATAAATCAAATTTAGTTATTTACAAAGCAAATTATTCACCAAAACTTATACTAAAACTTTGGGTCCAAACATCGATGGTGAAATGAAAATGTTTTTGGAAATCGACTACCACTTGCGAGAGTTAGGTATTCCATTCCAATATGTCTTTTAGTAAGTCCTTTCTTGATACCTCGCAAGTAAAATAGTCAAATCAATATACAACTTTAATCAATACCAATACATCGAAAAGCTAGTTTGCTGTCATCCACTTTTCTATGTTATGAATGGCACAAGTATATGTTTTTTTTTTGTTTTTTTCGTTTTTAATATTTAAGCAACATACTAAAGCTTTAACTTACACTCTATTACATGAGGTAGCATTATTATGAATATATGATAACTAACGTTTGGTGGGATTTATACGTAAAAATGTTAACAAAGTTATAAAATAGCTCCTATGGATACTGAGGTATATACTAGTTTGTCGAGGTAGCAGCGAGGCGCGGCCGGCGCCCCCTTCGCCTAATGTAATACCTCGGGAGCGCCGGCCGTTCAACATAAAAATACTAACAATTCAATATTACTATAACGGATTTGTATATAACTTTTGTAATCAGATTCGAAATGCACTCTATATTTGTGCGTTGGCACCTCGACTACGGACTAAGAGTGGTTCGAAGCGCGAGCGTCGGTCGACACTCACAGGAGCATGTCTCGTGGCTTTGAACAATCATTGCGAAAGGCGGAACGCTCACTGTCAACCAACTTCACTGGTTAGCCACCGCATGCTCCGACATATTGATACAGGAATTACAATACATTATTACAATATATTCACGATCACCATTCCAATATAAAATGATCTCTGATTGAGACACAAAAACAAACTACAATACGGCAAACACTTAACGAATCGCGCATTAGATTGATCCTCACTAACGTACGACACGTTAGGGAGAGCATCTAATAGGGTTTAGATATACAGCTATAACATTCTAACGTTTATAGGTAATGGTGATCGCAAACTATTATCAACGAAGGTGCCAACGCGCGTATCGTATAACATCTAAAATATATTACCATTCAGCACAATCATTCGGTTATCGTTCGCTTCTTCGTACGTGAAAACTTTAGATATAATCGGCTCCAAATTCTGGTCCAACGGTACATTGTTTGAGTACACGTTGGGTACGTTTTGTATGTTTGAGTACACGTTAGGTACGTTTTGTATGTAGGTTATGGTGTTCTGTTCGTCCTTGATGGTTAGATGTGGGTCTATGTGAGGCAGGACGTGGTCGTCTAGGTGATCTATGTCCATGGCGGTGTATGTCTCTGTGCCGAGCGGGGTGAAGTCTGGTCCGTACTCGAGCGGCGCGCTGGTCGGCTGGTAGCACGCCGGCTCGCCCAGCGCTGGCCTTGGGTACGCTGGAACTGAAGAGTCGTGGGTTATGAAGGTTAGTACAAAGAGAAAATGGGGAAAATGTTAGTACAATCGCAAGGTATCACAAACATTTGCTAGGCTTGGTGGCTTCTACCACCATCAAACGAATGTAACAGTACATCACAGATTTGTAAAGAAATACTTGTACATATTTGATTTACTATGATCAACATCCAAAGTCTTCATTTCGTGTCATTCCGAGACGATACCATTTACTATATGATTGATTTAATGTAATTTGGCTCCTGTTGATACTGCCACTACTCCACACTACGTAGGAAATACATAAAATGTACACAGAAAGGCGATATAGTATACTTTACTCACCCGTGTTGTAAACGATGTTTTCAGCCGGCATCATTTCTGTGAACTGCATGATTTCTGGCTGAATCGCCGGCATCTCCAAATCGCCGCTGAGAGCATCGATATGTTCCACGATAGCCTTTATATCGCTCGAGTCATCCTCGCGATATTCCGGTTCAAACTCGTTAAAATCAGGTGTAGCATTCAAATTGTCATGCAGTTCCACCGGAGTCATCAGTTGCAAGTCTTGTTCTAATTCGATTCCATCGATAACACCGTCCGTTTCTATCATCAAGTTTTCGTTCGGATTAGGATCATAGTCAATTTTTGTATCAATACTTTCCATGATCAGGTTGATCTCTGTTTTGAGGTTTTTGATGGGTGCATCTCTATCGTCCGAGTTGTCATCTGATTCTATCAACGCATAGAGATCTGACAATTCTGACCCGGCGGATTCTATTCCGGACTCTGCCGTGACGGGGGAGGATTTGGGAGCGTCCGAGGCCAGTTTGTGCGCTTCCCTGACTTCTTTGATCTTGTCTTTGTTGTAGGAATGCACGCGGCTGAGGTGCTTGGTCCAGTTGGGGTAGCTGGCGGAGGTTAAACATTTAAATTTCGCGATAAGTTAACATATTTAAAGATTACTTATTGGATAAAATTTCCCCCCTACGTTTCTGAAGGCGAATAAGACGGTAGTCTCAGCTTAATTCCGCTAGTTAAAAATCTTTATGATTATTATTCGGGCGCGTGGCCGCCATTTAGTTAGATAATATTATCCGTGTAAGGTAGTCGTGGATACTGCCGTCAATTCTTGGTTGTAGCTCTAAGTAAATCCGGTCCCCCGTGATCACCATCCGTGGTCAGGGGGGACTGGACTGGACCAGTTCACCTGATCGCTTTAAGATGATGGAAACGTAGGGGAAAAGAAACACAAGGTACGCGATAAATACCTTGCGAAAGTTTTCTCGCACACTGTGCACTGGTAGGGTTTGTGCCCCGTGTGCACTCGTTCGTGTTGCTTCAGTTCGGGGCTCTTCAAGAAGGTCTTGCTGCAGTAGGCGCACTTGTATTTTTTCTTTTCGGAGTGAATTTTAGCGTGTTCCATGAGGCGGTTGCGTGCGCTGTATGACCTACCGCAGATCTGGAAGGAGGTTGGTGGGTCAAATATCTGTTACTTTCTTAACTTTATATATTACGTCCATAATAAATGTCATAATAATTGACATTAGCTCAAGGCTGGGAGGGACGTCGCTGCTCGGCAATGATACGATATTGGCCAAATTAATTTATAAAAGGGTTGTTGAACTTTTTAAAGAAACTGGATTACTTATTGCTTCTGTGACTGATTTATGCATCAAAATCCTGCATATATGCCAACTACCGCCATTTAGCTTACTAACGAAATGTACTATTAGAAACGGGGTCGTCGATAGTTCCGATAACTTCCAGTAGATAGGCCTATATAATACGTAGACGCTTTATCAAAATATTACTGATGTTACGTAAACATGATAGGAACAGTTTTCAGTGCTGTTACCATTTAACGAATATTTACTCTAAAATGAGAAGCACGCGGTCCGGGCGGCACGAGCTTAGGCCGAGTCCAGTCCATTTTGTTTTGTAGATTATTCAACTTCGGTCTGTGCATCAAAAGTACATAGTACTTACATAAGAAATTTAATAAAAAAACAGAATCTGTAAATAGTGTCATCATCTGATGATAGGCCTAAACTATAATAATATTATAGTCCACTGTTGGACAAATATATATATATGCTATAATGACTGCCATGGCAATGTTAGCGTGTGTAGTGTAATACCTTATATTTGAACATAAATCAATATTTTCCAGACAAACTTGGAATAAATGTGAAAATGAACAAAATCAGGATAGCTGCGGATCACCCCACCTACATATTAAAGTAAATTACCTTGCAAATATGCAGTACCGACTCGAAATGCTTCGTCAAATGTTTGACCAAAGGGTGCCGCTCGCGGTACGTCCGCTCGCACACGGGGCACACGAACTGGATGCGGCGATGGACGTCTAGATGCTTCTCGCAGGCGCGCAGCGTAGAGAACTGCAAGCCGCACTGCCGGCACCAGTTATCGAGCGACGACTTGTGGCCTCGTTGGTGGGTTACCAGCTCTTTCGGGGTGTTGAATCTGCGGAAGGCTGCAGTTGTACATTTTGTTGCCAGATTTTTAGGTGTTCGCTGGGAAAATGAACTGGTGTAGTACTAGCTCGGCATGATAAAGTATTTATTAATTGAGATATTAACATCATTACAGAATTTTTTATTAAGGCCTAAGGCGATGTTATATCTACTTATATTAACTTGTACCGCGTCAGTCGGAACCTAACCTTACGGATCGTTCTTGATCTAAGGTTACACTGTTAACTGATTTCGTAGTATCGCTTCAGCGAATATATTATGTTATACATTCGAAGGTGATATGTCTCCGTGGATTCCTTTTCACGCCCCTCTTTAGAATCAAGATGTGACATATGCCACTACAGAGTTAACCTTCAGAACAGCAACAACTTCAGGGGAGCATACATATCGCTATGTTTGGCAGTGAGATAGAAAGTATCCCAAGAGCTTTCCCGATTAAAAGAAGCTTATATCCTAAAAGAGCGTTTGCGAAGCCGCTAGCAGAAGCTTCTGCTAGCGGCTTCGTACTTGATTCTGCTTAACTAATTAATGTATCTAAGTACCTAGTTACAAATATTTTCGGTTAAGTGGAATCAACACCAAAAATCGCTATAAACAGGAAGGGAGCATTTTCCAAACCAGTAACAACCTCAAATAAGTTGAAATTCTTGGAAAGTTTTTCTTATTTAATAGTTTTATGTATGGACAATAAAAACATGCAACATTCAAGAATAAATGAAACTTCCTCATTCCGAATAGAAATAATGTCTAAATATCTTAGGGCTATTTTACTACCATGTGGATTTCGCCGCGTACGAGTACCGGAAACCAATTGCTGCAGCCAATACGCGTTCCGCGTGCGTGTGGCCAGAGCGTAGGCATATGAACATATAGTTTCCGGGTGGCCAGCACGCGGGAAATCCGCATCACAGGAAATGAGCCCTTATATTAGTAGTGGCGGATAATAAAAATGTAGCATTCGCTGCAATATGCGATTGCGCCCAGCTGACCAGATTTAAGCAAAACAAGACATTTATTAAAACTCAACTCCCTTTCTTTTCTCAAACATCAGGAGCGTGAGTTCGGCTCTTAAAAATCAAAGTGATCACTTTATTTCCTAGTTTTACTTATGCTCTTTTAATTTTGCGACGTGTCCAAGAGTCCTGTAAGGTCTAAAGGAAATAAAGCACTTTGATATTTAAATATCCTAACAAGAACCATGCTCAGCTAAAGATAGAAATGATACAATGATAAAAGAAGGCTAAAAGCATTTAAAAATCACGCACATGTTTTCTACAAAGCTTTCACAAACATAAAATAAGTCAAAATAACCAACAAATCCGAAGTAATGGAGTATACAGTACAAATTCGGCGGGCCGGTGACCAATGACAAAATACTTTCGGCTGCCTACAATATTCTTATACAGCTGGTTGTTTGTAGTTACCTCAATTGTTTCAGTTGTAAATATGTACTAGTTCTTCTTGTTTCTAGTACTAGATTGTAACTTCTTTGGTAATAAAGACACTGTTGAACCAACCCAATGAAAAATTAAAACCCCGGCAGCTGTGGCTGGCCGCTTTTCCAGTTAATATACCACCGATTACCGTGATTACCGCCACAATATTTCGACCGCGACAGTTCGACCGCGCGGCCAACCGCTATTGTGTAAAGGGCCCTCATTCACTGAGAACCATCAGTACTGAATCGAAGATAAAACAGGAAGGCAGAACTAGCGGGCTACCCAGCCAGCCAACATCTTGAACCAACTTCAAAATAAAGAGGAGGTTATAGATGTTGTCTGGCTGGTCCAGCTGTAAGTTTTATTCTTATTTTTTTATGATTTTCACCGATTTTTCCGTGTTTCGTGTCCAGGCTGATTGTAAAACAATTGTCCTTGTTTGAAGACAATGATCCCGAGATGAACACACCTCAAAAGTTAAAAAACTGTTTAATTATTGAGAAATTTAAAGTTGGTCTTTAGTTTTTTTCAATATAATAAAATTGTTAAAAGCACGGCAACTATTCAAGTCCCGTGTCAAATAAGTTCAAGTCCCGTCAATGTCCAATTTTTTTTGGATATAATTACATTTTCTTAGAACTCACATAGCATTGCAATCAGGTTCTTTACACCTGATAGTTACTTCATCGTGGACCAGCCGCTTGTGCTCGATCAGACGGTAGTGGCTGTTGAAGCCGTAGATGCAGGTGTCACAGCGGTATGGCTTGTCCACAGCACCATCGCAGTGGAATGCCAGGTTGTGCATCACCAGGAGCGGCAGACGGGGGAATAGACGGTTGCATTCTTCACATCTGGGAAGATTCATTAGGTTGCAGTGAACTGAACGCCAAGCATAGGCTGTTGTGTAGAGTGGAAAATATTAAATAATAATGCAACATTATACTTTGCGTAAAATTAGCTTTTCTGCAGTTTGTTTACAAACATTTATATCAAATTAGGCTGTTGTATAAGTAAAACACATTAAAGCAAATAGTCTCTTTGCAACAGACTTCTAACTTCAGTTAGTAGGAGGTATATTATTTTGGTGCTTGTTGAATCTGAAATGTCTGTCATATGGTGTCTTTAGATGTTTGTGTAAGTTGATACTCACTTGAATTTATCTTTAGCTGTATGAAAATAGCAGTGGTTGCCAAACAGTGAGTATTTGGTATACTGTTTCTCACAAATGTTACAAGTGTACACAACCTCCTTGTCATCATGCTGTGTGGCAAAGTGCAAGGCTATCTCTGATCTGTTCTTGAATAATTCCTCACAATGGCAGCATAGGATGCCTCCAAGGATGTCTATTGAGTTTTTTTCACTCGTGTCTTCTGGGTTTAATGCTGGAAGTTCCTCATCGAAATGTTCAGTTAGGTGCTTGGAGGCTTCTGTCTTGGAGGACAGGACCAGGGCGCAGATAGGACACGGGTACAGGGTCTCACAGTGGTCGTTCAGGTGCTCTTCGCACATCTCAACACTTTTTATAACGAGTGAACATTTTGTGCAGTTGTAGGGAGGGTCTCCTTTTACTTTTTTGTTGTGAATAATTTTATGCATATTATATTCCTTTTTTGATGAAAATCTGAAATGTTTACAAGTTTAGCTCAAAGTTGTAAAATACATTCTTTTGTTTGACGCAATAGTTTCATCCTAATAGCTAATAATAAAATGAAGAACTAGCTACTTACTTTGCGTTACAATCCCCACACTTAAAGTCATGAATGGCAGAGATGTGGCCTTTGAGGATAGACTGTTTTGCAAAAGTTTTGTCACATTGTGGGCATCTGCAGACAAAATAATCAAATTGTTACTGTAATGTTCAGATTTTAGGATTCATTAAATAGATTAGAAAATGCTATTATTTTGAATTTAGAACTTACTCAAACTTGTGCTTTGCAGTATGTTGGAGGTAGCAGTGGTTGCGGAAGCTGGGATATGTGGCATGTTCCTTCTTGCACATCACACAGGTGTACACAGTCTCCAACTTATTGTGTGTACTGTAGTGCATTTCAAATTCTTGCTTCTTTCCATATGTTGTGTTGCAAATATTACAGTAAATGCCGCCCATTTTATTTACAGAAGTCAGCTTTGGTATATAGATTTCATTACATTGAAATGGGACTTCTGTAATGATGTCCTTCCCAGTGGTGTGGTCTCTGCTCAGGACTAAGTAAGAAGCTATTGATGAAGCCATGGTTGTGCAATGTCTGCTCCTTATTCTAAGTATAATCCATGTATTTTATTTCTACATCAGTATTATATGAAAATGAATGCAAATCCTATACATTGAAATCATTTAGTAGCCGGCTACATGTCAGTTTAGAATCGAAATCGACGAGCAAAGCGCTCGAGCTTACTTGACCTTGATTGGGGCGCAAATTTTAGAAGCACCGGGAAAATACGCGGCATGTTACACCAAACATATTGCAATCATCGCTTTTATTGGGCACACTGTTACTTTTCATTCACATTTTATCCCATAAATTCGTCTCCATCTGTATAAATTCATCACAAATTACGGCGTTTACAAATTTCGAGGTTGTTCAGCCATTACTGTGGGACCCTTTATGAATTTGGTATCACCGAATGAAAATACACACAAATTTAGAAGCCGAAAAATAATATTGGTATAGAATTAGAACACTATAAATTTTACATTTCAACTGCACAAAAATAAAATTTGGTAAAAATAACACCGGGTAGGTATCAAACAACGCCAAGGAAACGTGCGTGTGGGTTTTTTATTTCTTACGAAAACTGCATGAAAATGAAAATTGTGTACTGAATTGGTTTTGTTCCCAACTAAATCTGACAGTAAAATATGATTTTTAGCTTGACGAAGTTTCTGATGCTCAAACCAAGTGATTTTATTCTCTTTGTCATATCCTACCCAGGCGAGAATAAGATCGCACTATCAAGCTGGCTCAGTTTAGTTGATGTATGCTACAAATAGACAAAATGAACAAAATGTGAAACCAACACCGACAAATCATGTCATTTGTATTTCCGTTTCCGGAAATCCTACCGGAAATCTTATCTATATTGGGGATTCCAAGCACAGCTATAACGAACTCCCGGACTAATTGTAAATAATTAATTGTAGGTATATACTATAATAACTATTAAATAAAACATTTAAAACTAGTTCACAGTACTAACTTTCAATATTTAAGATAAATAGAGTAGAGAAAAGTTTATGATTATCATAAACTCAAAGTCTTACAAACTTTTTCTTGATTTGGACCCATTTTATGAAAATTAGTTGGAAGCCCATCCCAGAAGAGCGAACGAATGAACTTTACCTACCTACTTTGTTTGTTTGTCACTTCATTCATTCATTTGTCAATATATATATATATATATAATATATATCCCGTTTTCAGATACTCTCTGATCTGTTGGTTTTTGACTTGTTTTGAATTTGTTCTGGTGGATGGAGGTGGGTGAATATTTTTGACCTATTATACAAGGGTTAAATAGGAAGTAATGATGTTTTAAATAACATTTTACGTTGTTATGGCGCGCTCCTGTGTTCGCCCTGTCCCGGTAGAGCGTAAGTATTTTTTAATAGAGAAGTACCTATTAAGAAACAGAAATACAAATATGTTATAATATCAGCGACAAACAAATTTAGATAGGCACTAGCAATTTCACACAATTTCAACGTACTGAAGCAGTAGTCGCGTGGCTATGTTTTGTTTTGAATTCAACATTAAACATTTTCTTGGCCCCGTGCCAGATTCCCGAAATAGGCACCACTCCTGAAGCGTGCTGGAGAACGCGCCTTGAGCCTTATAAAACATTAAAAATATGGATCGACATCAAGCCACGAACGCTAGCTTCCACGGCTCCATGAGAAGCCGAGGGTCGTCATCCACCGGGGGCAGCGATGCGCGCGAAAAAATAAAAGATTGCTGCAGGAAGTTCATAGCGTTTATGTTCACACAAGTGGGTGTTGGCGCGCTGGTGGTCTGCTACGCGATACTCGGCGCCGCCGGCTTCATGCACATCGAGAAGGACAGCCCCGACACGCAGCTGCACGAGGTGCTGCTGATGCGGCAGAACTGCGCCGAACAACTCTGGAACGTGACTGAGAGTCTCAACACATTCAACGAAACCATCTGGGTAGAGAAAGTAAATAATCTCCTAAAGCTCTTCCAAAACAACATAACAGCAGCTATTCACACCGGCTACAGCGGTAGATCCGCTGAGGACATCTGGTCCTTCCCAGCGGCACTAATGTACTCTCTATCTGTGTTCACTATGATCGGTTATGGTAATATAGTCCCTAAAACAATGTGGGGTAAGATCACTACAATAGCCTACGCTTGTTTTGGGATACCAATATACATCCTGTACTTCTGTAACATGGGTAAAGTGCTTGCTAAGAGTTTCAAGTGGCTATACATTACTGCCCATGAATGTAGCCGACGTGAGGATCCCATATTTGAAGATGGAGAAATCCCGATCAAGAGGAAAATCACTGTTCCGTCAACAGCCTGTCTTTGGGTGATATCATTCTACATCCTCTCTGGGACTATTATGTTCGGGGCATGGGAGAAATGGAACTATCTAGACTCAACTTACTTCTGCGTGATAAGTTTGTGCAAGATTGGTTTTGGAGACTTTGTCCCTGGAGCTAACATTGCTGATTCAGCTGGAGGGTCTCACTTGAAGCTTGTTATTAACTTTGTGTATGTACTCCTTGGTATGGGGCTTGTAGCTATGTGCTATAACCTGATGTGTGAGGATGTGAGAGTCAAAGTGAGAGAGCTCAGAGAAGATCTGAAGAACTGCCTGGATGATATAACTCTTAAGATCACTGTTTGTATGAATGATACAAAGTATTATCATCAGAAACAGAATAGAAACTTAAAATAGAGTGAATATAATTTATTTTTTAAGTTGAAATTCATGTGTTGTGTTGATACAAAATAAAAATGTAAAAAAATGTATGCTGTGTTTTTTATCATTCTGTTTCATTGTTTCAGTTCAAATCAATAAGAACAGAAATTGCATTGTTTGACCTACTTTCCAAAGTAAGTGATTTGCCCTTTAGCTTTTAACTTTGCTATTGTGTGGGGTTGTACACAACGAACAAGGAAATTACATAGGTGATAGGTGGTACATAACCTTTTTATAGATAAAAACGTAAAAAAAGGTATTCTTACCTAAAGTATATTAGACATAGATCAATGAATTCAATTACTTCAACTACCTTTCACCTTGGTTAATGTAGGTGCACACCTGGCTTTCAAAATAAATGAGGATTATACAAACATTGTTGTGCGACGGGAATTGAACCTGCAACTTTTCGCACCCTAGAACGACCTTCACTCACTGCGGGCCTTCCAACACCCCCAGCGGGCCTACCACGATATTTAACACATAACGTAACGCGCGTTATCAGCGTTCTTACGCTTATTTTAGCGCGGAGAGAAAAGGCGATAGTCGCGTTAAAATGCGCTTTAACATGCGTTTATCGCGCTAAAATTACCGTAATAACACTGATAACGCGCGTTACGTTATTTATTAAATAGCGTGGTTGCCCCACAGCAGAGGTCTTTAAAACGACTTCGATAGATTTATTAAATATTTTTAGCTATCATGTACTAGATCTACCTAGATGCACGTACATTGGTTAAACCCATCGTGCTACAATTGCCACTGCATTTGATGCAATTACTCAATTTACGACGGAAGAGCGAGGGTGACTTGTGTAGCACTGCAATATCGCCGCTCAGTTCAGTTTAATTATATCCATGGGCTCACGGATATTGGTTATGAGTCCGACTGCTTTGTACCTGCGCCGCGCCTTTCAAGTTGTAAGGAAGTCCTTTCATTTCTCGCGCGCACCCTACCCAAGCAAGATACAGTCCACTACAATTAGGCAGGAGGAACATATAATATAAGGGACATTTAGTATGTATTTAACAGGTCATATTACGTGATATTACGTGATAAACTTTATAGTACTTTAACAAAGTGCTACCTATTTTATTATGTTTACTTTATATTTTATTCTGTTTACCCCATACAACAAACGTGATTTTTTTTGCTCGTTTTTGCTCGATATTGATAACGGCAACAGGTAGACGCTTGATATATTCACAGAATATTAAGTTATATATTCACTTTAAAAATTAATCGAGATGAAAAAAAAAATTGTTGGGCATTTACGTAGGGTCGACGCCGGTGCAGCTATACTTAACTAGTTCCGCCCAACATTCACCATCCTCAAATTCGTCAGTTAGTAGCACGGGATCACTCGCGGTCATCAAGCAAGGTCTTTCTGCGCCATTCTGTCAACGGCCAGAGTGGGGGAATAGGGGAGGGCTAAAGTATATCGAGCAGTGGTTAGATCTCTTGTGTCATTCTCTATCATATTCATATCATTTATTGTGATTTCATGCATACAGGTAGTTTCTTAGGTGTAGTATCTTAGTGGGTAGGTACACAATGCATAAAAACCCTGTCAGGGCACAACAAAGGGGGTTCTTTCTAATTAACTAATATAGGAAAGGAATGTCATTTTGAAATAATTTGTTAAATTGAATAATAATTGTATTGGATAAGAATACGTTTTAAATCTAATAAAACGATCGCAAATTAATGTCAGATCAGAGATGATGTCCTACTTGGATGATTTTATCTGAGCCTTGAGTTCAGTTACTTGGTAGTATCGATATGTCGTCGTCGCCTCGGCCTCTGCGTGGGTTCAATCAATTGCTCTGCCTCTTTGTGGTCGAATATTATTCAAAAACGCAGTCATCTCTCAAGAATACAAGAATTTATTTATAAAAATAACATTTTACACGTCCATTGTGATTATCAGTTCAAAGATATTTATTCCTCATTTCCAACATACATGTTACTTACATGAGAAACTTAAGCTAAGTATTAATATGATGTTATTTTTCCGTCTTTTTATGTTTAGTTTTATACTATATTACAATTAATAATATTTCATTATCATATTTAAATATTAATTATACATTGTACCAAATAGTGGTGGATAGTTGGTGGGGCTGTCTTCTACAGTTCGGGTAATTCGAGGAATTCGCCCATGCTGTAGTAAAACCCCCTCCAACAACCATGCTTTCAACCGACTCTTAAAAGCTGCGGAGGAGGCTGCATTTCGAATACTATCTGGTAACCTATTGTAGACTGCCGGGCCCGAGATGAACACCGATCTCTTCGACTTGTTCAAGTTAAAGTTGAGAATTGTTAATGTCTTTCCCAGTGGAAGCCCGTCCGGTGATCCTATACGGAATCCAGGGCCACCTGTCCCGCTTCAATGATGCCGTGTTCCAGCCCGCCCTGCCGCGCTCTCGCGACCTCGCCAACCAACGGACGTTGGTCTTCTTCGGCGGGGATCTACAAGTACGTTTCATCATATTAAGGGTATCTAGCTTCGCCCGAATCTACGTGTCCAACACGCAGGACACGACGTAGGGTCAACAACGCGAAACTTTTCTTTGAAAAAGTTTCGTCATCGCGATCGTGTTGGTGTGAGTCCGTTGAGGCGCTATTGCAGCATCTGCCGTGCGGCTGACGCTCCCCGCTTCGCATCCTGCGTGTTTCACGTGCAGGTATGGCCGAAGCTTTAGTCAACATGTGGACATAGACCTCCCATAATAAGCGCCATAGCGACCTGTCTTCAGCTTGCCACATCCAGCACCTGCCTGCAGTTTTTCGCAGTCGTTATCCCACGAGTACAAGTACGTTTAGATTTACATCATTGTACGAGCGTCACATCACATATTAGATCGCGTGGTGCCGCTGTCACCTAGCAGACAAGCCTAGGGGTAAGCATTAAAGAAAAGGTAAGAAACTACAAAGAATAAAGTATTTATTAATGATTAGAGAAAGGGTTCGTGGGTAGGCCTTTACATGTATCTAGGTTTAACTTGGTGAGATTTTTAGTACTCTCGAGGTTATTAATTTCAGTATTAAAATATTGAGAGAAGGGAACGTAGATTCGCCTTCAAGCGCTTAGGGTTTGGGCCGGCTCGAGAAAGCACCTCTTCACAATAAGTGTAATGTTCATCATCATCATCATCAGCCGGGTTATATCTGTGCAGGGTGCCTCGTATAAGTAAGTTACGTTATGTGTGAATAAATGAGAGCGTGTTTTCTTTCGAAATAATCTTAAACAAATTCAGCTCTAAACTTCTAACCCCATAAATCTCAGATCATAAATTGGGGTCTGTTCGATGCAGATTGGACAACCCATTTCGTTTAATCGTCCTTTTCTATACCCATCCATCGTGCGTACCGCGCTTACATTGCTATCCACAGATAGGCCCCTAAAACGAAGCCGCAGTCAAAAGCTAGTGTTTATATTATAGTATAAAATCATTTATTTCATACCATAGAAAAGTAAGAGACCTTATTTTAACTTATTCTACGCGCTACGGTCCAGGGATCTATACTAAAACCGTGCGAAGCCGGGAAGGTACGCTAGTAAAATATAAAAATACTTATTAAAAACACGTCTAAATAAACGAATCGAGTCGAGTCACGATGTAGCAGCTTAGTGCGCATGTGCACCCAGGGCTCAGCGATGCGACCTAAAAGGATGCTAACGCGTAGGCGAGCGGAACTGCTGACAGCAGAGATTAATAAATCGAAGAGTCATAAATTATCACAGCGCATGTGCAATCTGTCTGTATCACACCCGGAGCCGGGGCTGGCGCACTTGCGCATTCGGCTGACGCATCCCTGGGCTCCACGTAATAAATGGGTCATGGACGCTCACCCTCTTACATAAGCAAATCTCTCAATTTTCCGATAGCTAGTAACACATTCAAATGTTTTTATTTTCTGAATTCTCATATTTCTAAGCCATTACATAAAGTTGAGAGATTTTATAAGTATAAATAGGTACAATAACATAATACTTTAATAAACTATACTATTTAATTATAAATGTATGTATGTATGTACATATAATTAGGAAATTGTGCAGATTCTGTTCTGTAGGTACGACAAAGTTAAGTTAGAACTCTTAACTTTGTCGTACCTACAAAATAGAGGCTAAGTTGAATGGGCATGTTGACCAATATTCAGAAACTGTAGGTCCAATTTCACCGTTGCGTTGCAGTTGAACGCATTCACGTTGAAATTCAACGCGTTTAATTTGAGACGACCTTGCTTGCTTAAAATGAGTAGCGAGTTAAGCTTTACTGGCAAAAAGTCTATCAAACCGAACTGAGTTTTGTTGATCTTGGTTTTGGTAGAAAATGGTGAAACATAGATTTAAAGCTGTTCGCTCTAAGTAGATATGATATTTGGAATAACTAACTAGTGGTCCGGGAGCCAGGTACATATTTGGTCAATTATTTCCTCCCGAGCGAAAATTCATATATGCATTAGGGATTAATATTATGAATACTCGTGAAACTCGTAAACGTTTACTTTAAAACGTTATTGCACTACAAAGGGTGGCATTTTCTACCTGCCGACCAGTAAAGCACATGTTATTACAGAGGAGAAGTAGGCGTGCTAACATTATTGCGTAAACATAAAGTTATTCGAAGTCGATATTTCTTATTAATCTATCTAATTATGTTAGGTGATGGTAATGATTATTTTTTGGCAAAAACAATTTTATTATTATTTATTTATTATTACTTATTCAAACAAGTTCCTATTCAACATTTCAGAACTTCTCGTATCTTATGGACCAAAGCAAAGACAGCGTGATAGACCACAAAGAGTGGTGCCTAGAGCAAACCGCAGTGCGGCTTGGCCACGAGTTCCCTTCCTGCCATGTTGTGGTCATCAAACCCTCCAGGTAGTAGGCCACGTGGTGACTGCACTCACTGTAGGTAGCTTTGTTTTTATTTGATTTTTACTTTGCCAAGTTCCTTTTTAAATGAATGAATTCATTAATACAACCTTTTTGAATTAATTAATTCAACGTTCTTTTTTAAGTTCTTAACGTTTCTTTGCTGCTTCTGTTTTAAATCAACTTCTGGCCTTCTTACTATTTTAGATTGCAACCGCTATGATATTACATACTCGTGCTGTCGCGTTAAAATCGAGATCCCGTTTTTGTGAATTTTGACCAACGCGGCCATTTACAATTCAATTTATTTCTCAAACAATTTACACTGTGTCGAATTTTTTTACATAGGAGCTCATTTTATTCATAGGCCCCTAAGTAAATTGTAAGGCTAGAGCGAGAATTGGTACAAAAAAGATACTAACAGAAAAATGGAATACAGTATTAAATCACTTTTAAAATGTCCGACACAAGTAAATTGTTTGAGAAATAAATGAATTGAATTTACGCTGACAAAGCCATGTACGCGGGACATATTAAGCGCACAAATATGTGTTACGAAGACACAAATGCACATTTATCCCCATTATAACAAATTGTACAATTTTCCCCCTTTGTAACAAATTGTACCTGTTTGTTCCAGGGTCGCCTTCGATGACGTCAGCTGCTTCGACAACTTCGTGGAAAACAATGTCATCGGCATTCCCAAGCACTACTATCATTACATGGCGCTAATGCATTTGGAAAAGTAATTATAATTTTTGCGTTTGCGACTGCGAGCTAGCCACGTGGTGCTGGCTTAGAAGTTGCACCACCCGACCTCTGTGGCGCGGTCCGCCTGCGACGCAGAAAGTTGTGGGTTTGATTTCCTCGTCGGGACAATTGTGTGTACGATCTGCAGATATTTGTTCTGGGTGTTCTGGTCTCATCTCATTCAATAAAAAAGATCTATCTATGTAATGTATTGTATCTATGTAATTTATATATTATTACTATATTTTATAATGTATACCAGTCATACATAACCGTACCCATAACACAAGCTCTTCTTAGCTTGGGGCTATATATTTATTATTTATTTATTATTTTGAGCCTGAGCAAAGGCCTCCCTTTTCAACAATAATATTTTGTTCGCAGATTGCTGGAGACTATGAGCATCAAGTTACAAGGAATGGACCCTGATGTCCTGTTCAATATGCTTTTACGCACACTACAGGAAGAAAGAGTAAGATATATGATAAATCTCTACTGTACCATTAAACCAGGTGGGATGTCGACCTGCGAAAGACTGCTGGTTGCGGCAAGCTGAAACAAGGCGCTATTGCCCTCATTAGGGGAGGCTTGTGTCCCGCAGTCGACTAGCATAGAACGAAAGCTTTGAAGTTTACGAATATTTTTGAAACTATCATGGTTATTAAGAGCGTTTATTCCTAAAATGCGCAGAAACAGTACTTTTCAAACCTGTTTATATCATGAACATGTCAGCTAACATCACGAGCGCCTGTACGACTCTGAGGGCGAAGGCAGAACCACGCGACACCTCACTGCGACTTAGACATTTCACCGCGGACGAGATCGGAAAAATAGTGAAGTCACACATAGCTCCTAAAAACAGCACTGATTTGTACGGAATCTCGTCCAACTTACTCCGTACCGTCGCTCAATCGCTCGGCCATGTTGTAGCCTACCTATTTAACGCGTGTATGCGGGAGGGCGTTTATTCTGCTACCCTTAAACGGGTTAAGATATCTCCCTTATATAAGGGTAAAGGTAAAAAGTCTGAAATGAAGTCCTACCGCCCGATATCATTAGTACCTGCGATTAGCAAGATATTCGAGGTAGGACTAAATCAAAGACTCTTATCTGTTATAGGAGAAGGCAACTTGATATCCGATAGGCAGTACGCATACAGGGCCGGGCGCGCTACAACAGACCTAGTGCGTGAAGTGTTGTGGCGCGTGCTGAGCGCGCGCGAGTCAGGCCAGCACGTCGCCTTACTGTGCTGTGACCTTTCGCGCGCGTTCGACACTGCCAACCACAACCTGATTGCCAACAAACTCGATTTCTATGGTATACGCGGCCCGGCGCTGTCCCTGCTAACCTCGTTTATGTCGCACCGTACGCAGACAGTGGTTGGCGACCAAGGGCGCGTAAGGTCAGTGGAGCTGGAGAATACTATGGGGGTACCGCAGGGATCCTGCCTGTCGAACACATTGTTCAGCCTACTGCTCAATGACCTACCCGAAACCGAGAGCGACGCGCATGTCTATATGTATGCCGACGACGTGGCAGCCATTGTGACTGCGCCGTCATCACTCGAACTGGAGATTAGACTGAACAGTGTTGTTCAAAGGCTCGAACGTTGGTTTAAATCAAACGGTTTAGCTCTCAATAGGGAAAAAACCTGCTTCATGACCTTTCGCCTTAATGGCACAACATCGCCACCCTGTACAGTCACCGCCGGTAACACGGCCTTGCAGACGGTCGACACAACAAAGCTGCTGGGCTTCTACATCGACAGTGGACTCACTTGGGAGCCTCATATAGAGGAGCTCTGCTCCAAATTAGGCCGCACCTGCTTCGCACTGCGGCGGCTCGCTGGCACCGCGTCTCGTAGCGTAGTACTGTCGTGCTACTTTGCGACCATCCACAGCATCCTCACTTACGGTGTGGAGCTGTGGGCGCGAGCTGCGGATGTCGAGCGGGCCTTCGTCATGCAGAAAAAGGCAGTGCGCGCGATCGTCGGCGTGGACGACGATGTGTCGTGCAGAGACTTTTTTAAGGAGCTGAATATCATGCCTCTCCCCTGTGAACTGATATATCAAGTAGCTCTGTTCACACACAAAAACATTGATAGATTCCAGAGGAGAGGTGTGAACACCGCCCGCGCCCTGCGCAGTAACAAGCTCGCTCACGTCCTCGTCACACCGGCGCACAAGCTGCGGAGAGGTCCGTATATATAATGGGTCCCTCAGTCTACAACAGGCTGCCGGATACTATTAGAAAGGCAGCTTCCACCATGGTATTTAAATGTAAATTAAAAAAATGGCTCTTAGAGAGCTCTTTCTACTCTGTAGATGAGTTCTACGCTTTACCTATTGTATAAATTTATTATAATTTAATTTCCATATTACAATTGATCAATTATACTTTTTATGACATATACATATTAGTTAAGGACAATATTGGATTATATTGATTGCCTTATTATTATTATTACGTGTGACTTGTAACTTGGTGTTATTAATAAAGAATTTGTATTTTGTATTTGTATTTGAACCACTTATCTTATAGTATATGTTATTTACTAATAATTTTAGGAGTTTATTCCTAAAATTATTAGTAAATAACATATACTAGCTCTTAACACAAAAGTCACTTATATCGGGATATTTCATTTGAGTTTTGAAAAAACTTACTCGCAGTGCCTTCAGTTATTCCGTGATCATGGCGCATGAAACTGTGCCCAAATATTGGAAAACTCAAAAATCAAATCATGGTAAATATCCCATTTTTGTGTTTACGAATATTCTCTGCGGTCACAGATGTCGGGTCGGCGCAATAAACCCGTCTCCGATACATAATATTTAAAACTAGTTTCACACGCATTGTTTCTATGGAAATGTTTTAAGGTTTTTTCTATGGGAACTGATTTATGGAATAAAAAGTAGCCTATGTAAAGTAAAGGGTGATTTTTTAAGAGCTTGAGAACTTTTTAAAAAAAAAAAAACGCATAAAATTTGCAAAATCTCATCGGTTCTTTATTTGAAACGTTAGATTGGTCCATGACATTTACTTTTTGAAGATAATTTCATTTAAATGTTGACCGCGGCTGCGTCTTAGGTGGTCCATTCGGAAAGTCCAATTTTTGGCAACTTTTTCGAGCATTTCGGCCGGAATAGCCCGAATTTCTTCGGAAATGTTGTCTTCCAAAGCTGGAATAGTTGCTGGCTTATTTCTGTAGACTTTAGACTTGACGTAGCCCCACAAAAAATAGTCTAAAGGCGTCAAATCGCATGATCTTGGTGGCCAACTTACCGGTCCATTTCTTGAGATGAATTGTTCTCCGAAGTTTTCCCTCAAAATGGCCATAGAATCGCGAGCTGTGTGGCATGTAGCGCCATCTTGTTGAAACCACATGTCAACAAAGTTCAGTTCTTCCATTTTTGGCAACAAAAAGTTTGTTAGCATCGAACGATAGCGATCGCCATTCACCGTAACGTTGCGTCCAACAGCATCTTTGAAAAAATACGGTCCAATGATTCCACCAGCGTACAAACCACACCAAACAGTGCATTTTTCGGGATGCAAGGGCAGTTCTTGAACGGCTTCTGGTTGCTCTTCACTCCAAATGCGGCAATTTTGCTTATTTACGTAGCCATTCAACCAGAAATGAGCCTCATCGCTGAACAAAATTTGTCGATAAAAAAGCGGATTTTCTGCCAACTTTTCTAGGGCCCATTCACTGAAAATTCGACGTTGTGGCAGATCGTTCGGCTTCAGTTCTTGCAGGAGCTGTATTTTATACGGTTTTACACCAAGATCTTTGCGTAAAATCTTCCATGTGGTCGAATAACACAAACCCAATTGCTGCGAACGGCGACGAATCGACATTTCACGGTCTTCAGCAACACTCTCAGAAACAGACACAATATTCTCTTCTGTACGCACTGTACGCATTCGTGTGGTTGGTTTAATGTCTAATAAAGTAAACTGAGTGCGAAACTTGGTCACAATCGCATTAATTGTTTGCTCACTTGGTCGATTATGTAGACCATAAATCGGGCGTAAAGCGCGAAACACATTTCGAACCGAACACTGATTTTGGTAATAAAATTAAATGATTTGCAAGCGTTGCTCGTTAGTAAGTCTATTCATGATGAAATGTCAAAGCATACTGAGCATCTTTCTCTTTGACACCATGTCTGAAATCCCGCGTGATCTGTCAAATACTAATGCATGAAAATCCTAACCTCAAAAAAATCACCCTTTACAATATAAGCTAGTATTCAAAACTACCGGAATGCAAAATTTACGCCTAATCCGTTTAGTAGTTTTGGCGTGAAGAGGTAACAAACATCCATACATACATATAAACATACAAACTTTCGCAGTTATAATACTAGTTTCTGTCCGCGGCTTCGCGCGCGTTGTTTAAGGTTATTTTTATCCCATGGGAACTATGATATAAGGGGAAAGGCCTAGTACTGTATGCAACATTTCAGCCCGATCCATTCGGTTATTTTGGCGTAAAGAGGAAAACAAACATCCAAAATTTCGGATTTATAATATTAATATGAGTGATATGAGTCTAATAAATATATTTGTTTTCCTAATAAAAAATATTACTTACAGCATCAAGAAAAACACAAGCTTGAGGTATGCCGTTCATGGCAGTACGACAATATGTAAGTTTCATTACATATTATTTCAGAGCTTCGAAAGTGTCATTTTTCTGTAGATTATAATTTTTATATAATCCATAACTGACGACCGATATGGCGCAGCAGAAGGTCCGCCTGCGACACAAGAGGTTGCGGGTTCGATTCCCGCCTTGGGACAAATGTCTGGGTGTTCACCCAGAACACCCATTTTCTATGTATAATAAATAAATCTATGTATTGTATTATGTATATCAGTAATCTAGTATAGTACAAAACCCATAACAAAAGCTCCGCATAGCTTGGGGCTAGATGATGCTGTGTGGATTGTCCAGCATTATTGATTAGAAGAATAGGTATGGCTCGGTAAGTACCAACAAAGCTATAATATGACGTGGTGTAAAACAACCAGCATTATTTATAATAATTACTAGCTGCGCCCCGCGGCTTCGCGTAGAAATCAATGTGTCAAATGGTTTATAAACCTTCCTCTTGAATCATTATCTATTAAAAAATCCGCATCAAAATCCGTTGCCCAGTTTTAAAGATCTAAGCATACATAGGGACAGGCAGACAGCGGGAAGCTACTTTGATTTATACTGCCGACATATTTGCAGACGAGTAGAGAAGACTGATGCCTTACATGCTGTACATGTTTAGCTTATTATTATTATTTAACTTATGTTTTATGTTTGTTTATATTTGTGAATGCTATTTTTGACAATGTTTTTAATCTTTATAAATTAATTTTGACCTATTTTTGACTTACCTATATTTAATTCTTAATTTTATGTTGACTCTTTAATAATTTGAATGTATAATAGAATATTTCTTACGATAACTAAATTTAAGCTTCATTCTTTATTATTTGACTGTATTTCAACTGTCTTTATAACATTTGTTCTAAGCTAATCTAACTATATTTAACACCTCTGTAATTAGTATAATTGACGCAGGGCCGTTCTGATTACATCAATAAATAAATACTATGTAGTGATTATATTTGTCCCCAGCACTGCAGACAGAAAGCGCGTGCTAATAAACTGGCAGAAGAAGATATCCCTCCACAAGTACCCGGTGACGCTCGTGGCATTCAGCAAGGGCTGCGTGGTGCTGAACCAGCTCCTGTACGAGTTCCACTACGCGAGGAGTCTGGAGCCCAACCATGGGGACTCGCGGTAAGGCATCTGAAGCATCGCGAATTCCGAAGACCAGCTGAATCCTTAGACAATACCGACAACGAAGACCTTACTTCATAAGATCATTTCTCTAGTAAGCTCTTCCTCAGGTTATGTCAGACCAACATTCTCGACTGGGTTTTCCACTTGTAATCGACTTGAAGTCCCCTATTGTCATAAACAAACAATCAGAACCGTAGAGTATTAGGACATGAGTATTTGATCTCCCCCAAGCTGACTGGTCATCGTGGGAAAACGACCAACACCCTCTAAGGATAGAAAAACGAAAAGAAATAACAATTACGACATACACATAGCATCACTTAATACAAAAACATTAAGAACCCGAGATAAACTTATCGAATTAGAAACAGCAAGTAACGAAATCTAATGGGACATTATAGGAGTACCCACCTAAGCAAAATTAGGACGAGTGGAGAGCCTTAGAGGAGGCCTTTGTCGAAAGACAAGCTGGGAAGAAGAAGGGAAACTGAGCGCAGAGAGCAGCATTAGTTGTTTAAGTTTATAAGTTACGTTTTTATGAAAAAAATTCTAAACTCTGTTACCAGCATTAAAAGTTTATTATCACTATTTGCGACATTAAGTATTGCACAGAAGTGGACGTATGTATGAGGTCTTGGTTAGAAAATGAAATGAAATGAATTATCCTTGCTTCAGCTTCATAGAGCTTATTCGGGAAATGTACTGGCTGGACTCTGGGCACTGCGGACGGCACACCGTGTACCCCACGTCTATGGGGCTTCTCCGGACCCTCTCTAATCTAGGTAAGTCTATTTGCGACGACTTCTCTGGTTCAGCGGGCGATTATAATACGGGCCTTAATGATTATAGAAATTGTGCTGTTGCTTGCGGTCGTGGCGTAAGAATCGACCCCTCAACTTAGCGCGGATATCGTAAAAACTGACTAACGGAACCTAACAGTGCAAGGGCAGCAGCTTTCTTTTTTGAACATTCACACTGCTATCACCAAGCGCCGAGCGTGGTAACTATGTCAATAACAACCACCCTTGTTTGGGAGGGGGGGGGTTGCTAATAAAAGCTTGAAATACAAAAAATAATAACGGATAGGTACCTAAATCTAATTATAAGTAAAGTTACGAGTTATATGTACTCGTTATATGCTCATGCATACCCACGTACAATTACTTCACTTAATGCCTAGAATCAGGAACCTTATAAATTAACTGATTTGAATGTTCGGGTAAAATAGATTGTAATGCGAAAGTTATGTCCTCAGGGATAATAGTCCATGTGCACGTCAGCTTGTACATGACTGCAGACGAGAACCGGCCTTGGATACATGACCAATTAATGGAGTTTGTTAAAGCACTCTCTGCGCTCAATGCTGATGTAAGTATCCTCTGCAGTGTATCTTATGGAACTACCCTAAAGCCAGAAATACACATGCCTGTAGCAGACCAACTTGCATAAAGCCTAAAATACACATGCCTGTAGCAGACCAACTTGCATAAAGCCTGAAATACACATGCCTGTAGCAGACCAACTTGCATTAAGCCAGAAATACACATGCCTGTAGCAGACCAACTTGCATAAAGCCAGAAATACACATGCCTGTAGCAGACCAACTTGCATAAAGCCTGAAATACACATGCCTGTAGCAGACCAACTTGCATAAAGCCTGAAATAAATTTGCCTGTAGCAGGCACACTTGCATAAACTAAAAATAACTCGTGAAAAGTCGTTATGTGCGTTAATCGCGCTAAAATTAGCGTAATAACGCTGATAACGCGCGTTACGTTATGTGTTAATCATGCAATATCCGCGAAGCCATGTAGAGTGTGGATGAGTTGTTGATGTATGGCGTGACGTGAGTTCGCGGTGGGATATCATAACAAACCCTATTATACAACACGCATTTTGCACTCTGTGCGTTCTCGACAGTGATCGCGGGCCATAAACCAAGTCGCCATAGTTAAGCTTCAATAGAACTATCGACTGACATACTTGTAGGCGGATTTATTTTGTAGAAAGTTGTGCATGAAAACTTAGCTTTAAAACTTAACTTTAATATTATTGTAAAGTAAAAATGTTATTTATTGACTTAATAGATAGTGTAACAGGCAATACGAGTCCATAGGCTCCTGAACTAGTTAAAAAACTGTGTTTCAGCAACCAGAATATAGTTATTGTACGGTGCAGCGCAACCGTGCATTTAGGTATAATCATAATTATTGTCAAATCATCTATATTAATTAGGTCATATGTTACACGCGCCTTCCATTTAGCTTATTGCATCAGTTCACGTTTTCACCTCATCATGGTAGGCGCGTAAATCAATCATTTTATAATATCAATATAAGATAGAGTTTTTATCAATCTCTTCGTATCATTTATATCAAAAAGGTGTCCCGTACATCTTTTTGGTCCTTCGAGCCACTTACAGTGGACTATTTTACTCTTTTTAAGCCAACTTTAATGGTTCAAATATTTCCAGGTAAATTACTTCAGCCACATAAGCACGACCGAGGATCTAGACTCCCATCTCAGCGTGCTGATGCGGTTCAAAAGCGTGGAGAAGAAACACCTTCACACCACAGAGTTTCCAGCGGTGCGGCGCAGGACTCTAACGCCCGACCAAAAGGAAGCGGCGTCGATCCGAACGAGGTGCCGTCGGCTATCGGGTGACACCATCGGGATCTGCCTGATAAACCCTCACGATACTCCTTATTTAGGTCTTCAAATGGCCATACAAAAAACTGGCTTCACCTGTAATGCTACTCATATGCGGTTATCCTGCCCTCAAGACAGGAATTTTGATCAAATTTTGCCTTATAGGCAAAGGAACTCCTCGACACAGTCATCAAGCCAAATGCGCGCAGTTTCTGCCGAACCACCGATATCGGATCAAACGCAATCAACTCCTGTTCAAGCAACGACGGCGACTGCCATCCCATCGCCTTCTAAGGAAGTGTGGCCAGACCTGTTGCCACAAAATGAAAACCAACCGACACTATTAATGAATGAGTTAATATATCCTATAACTGAGGAGGAAGCTCAAAACTGCAAAAGCACTGCATACTGCGACACACAGATTCCAGTGATCGCAATACCAAACAGCCGCAATCCATTAAGTATACATGTGTTCACGGCGATTAAAGAGACTTATGTTCCAGAAGTCTCCAATAATCCATTCGTTGAGAACGATCAGGATGGAGAAGAGGGTGAGGGCTTGCCCCCTACTCCCTCTGAGTCAGACTCTGACGCTTCAGCCTCAGACTCTGAAGATCTCTCAGACGCTGACGTCACTAACCCTGACTCAGACGCTGACATCACTAACCCTGACTCAGACGCTGACGTCACTAACCCGGACACCGCCGCTGACGCTTCATCTGATTCAGACTTAAGCTCAAGCTCTGGAACGTCCAGTCCTATCAACAGCCGCATGGACTCACGTTCTGGGCACGGTCACAATCTGAGATCAAGACTAATGGATGCTCTCTCACGTGTTGTCTCTGCAATCAGCATTGACTTGCAGTCAACCATCACCCAACTAGAACCTTCCCAGAGCGCTCCTCGCAGGGCTCGCATTGCTCAACCCAACGTTTCACAGAACCAAGTGGATACACCACGCGGAACAATTAATTCCCAATCGACTACGCCCGGTTCCGAAGTGGTAAGTTCTTCTCGAGATTCTGTTGCTCCTCGTGCCGGTACATCAAGGGCCAGAGAGGTCGATGATGAACCTCAATCTCGTTACAATTTGAGGAAGAGAATAAAACGCTGTTATGATGAGAACATTCACCATATCCACTATCAATAAAATTCCTATTGAACGGGCAGTCGGGAGACGTGGCCAACCCCTTTCATTCCTATACTTGATTCATCCAAAGACAGAGCGTAAATAAGAGCGATAAATACCCGTAGTATCAATACTTATAATTATTATGTGTTCAGATCGCGTAAGTTTAAAAATATCATCCATTCTTTGACTGCCTCGTTGGTCTATCGGTCGCGTTTTCAGCCACTCATAAATTTATAATAAGGTCGGGTGTAATTATTGTTGTTGGGATTTGTCTTGCAAAAACACAGTAACAGTCCGTAGTCAAGAAGATGTGTGTTCTACCCTCGCGCTTCGGAAACACGTAAAGCTACGCCTGACCTCTCTTTCGTCCCATAAGATTCTGAGAGTGAAAGTGAGAGAGAAAATAGTGTACTCGAGTTTTCGTACATGTTTGTCACAAAAGTGAACGAACACGTGACAAAAGTGAAAACACTTGTGTTTGTTTGTGAGCTATATACCCTGCGCACAAAGCTAGTTTCACTTGAGATGAGACCGGCCGCCCGTAGCCGAAACTCTGCTATGGGGACATTATTTTGATTTCGTAGTGAAATTTGTTCACCTCATTGTTGTCAATATTGCAAGCCTTTTGTGGTTTATTCATCAGCCTATAGCAGTCCACTGCTGGACATAGGCCTCCCCAGCGCCATAGCGCCCTGTCTTCAGCTTGCCGCATCCAGCATCTACCTGCAGTCTTTCGCAGGTAGTCATCCCACCCCCTCTGGCCACGTGGTCCTACTGCCTTTGTCCTACCGATCGGACCACATGAACTTTTTTTTCCTATTAGTTCGATTAATCGGATTAATCTGGTCGGAGGGCGTCCTACACTACGTTTACCGAGTCGTGGTCTCCACTCAAGAACACGTTTGCCCCAGCGGCCGTCTGTTCTTCGCGAGATATGGCCGGCCCACTGCCACTTCACCTTGCTAATTTTGTGGTTTAGGGAAAGTTAATATTTTTTCGTATTCAATTTGAAAAAAAACTAGGATTCGGAACTAGAAGGTATTTTTTTCTATTTTTCTTAATAATTGTATATTTATTCGTGATAAATATGATATGCTATCTGTATAGTATATAAAAATAAATCTCGGGAGTGCTTAACCGATTTTTTTCTTTAGTTTGCATTTTTGGTTGTTTAAATGTGTAGAAAAAGGAAAGAAAAAGATTAAGAAGAAGTTCACGGTTTCATCTAATTTTTATTTACTTTTATGTGAATAATTTATCCAATCATAAATACATAAATCAAATGAATAATACTGTAGGGTACAGTATTATTCATTGGATTTATGTATTGAAACTGTGTTTGTGCACTAAATATTTTGTAGAATTAATTTTAAACTATATATGTATTATGTATGCTGTGATAATAATTATTTTGCGAAAATTATTTTAGACTAGCTGCGCCCCGCGGTTTCACCCGCGTGGTGATAGATATTTTGGATAATATACAATATATCTTTATGAATTGCCTAGGTGTGATCCTGATATGTAAGCTATATTGTTGTGAAGTTTCATCAAAATTAATTCAGTAGTTTTTGCGTGAAAGAGCAACAAACATCCTCACGAACTTTTGCGTTTATAATATTAGAAGGATAAAGAAAATAGTATGGTCAGAGACCATAGTTAGTAAGTTAATGTATTTTTTTGCTGTGATAGATTTATTTGCTATGTTTTTTACATTTACCGGAGCTATGTCACCTTAGTAGTTATTATCCTAGTCAGTAACATAAAGTTACACATATTTATAAACATGCTATTTTTAATCTGAATGTATTTAGTGATAAGATAATAAATAGGAAGTGCCATAAAGATAAGGAAAGAATTCTCACTTCTCAAAACGTTAACATTCCACTTAAAATAGGTACAGAGCGCACCTAACCCGATCTTTTATTCAGCTATTGGATGCATTTGGTGAGTCACTGACACACGTTTGATCTTGGTTGTTGTAGTAGCCGTGCACATGCACATTGCGTTAGTGTGCGTAACCTCGGGAGCTCTCTCGACTCGATCACTCAGTCTCGATCGCGACGCGGTCCGAGTCACTTGTGTTTTTGGATCCACGCAAAATGTCAGCGCAAGGCAGAAAATTCGTCGGCGAAACCTTTGTGAAATAGAATATCTACTAATACCAATTTGTAGCCGTTACGATGTTTGTAGCGTTAATATTTTGAGGAGTGGGAACGGGTAATCGGGTACAGTCACCACTAGAATCAGGTTCCTTTTACGCGAACTTCTTTCACAAAATCATTTTAATTGATTCGTCCAATTTGAAATGTCGCCGGGTTACTCTATTTTGATAAAATAGGTACCTAGAAACATAATTAACAATTTTAGCGGTGAATGTACCTACTAATTCGGATATACAGGAGTAAGGTAATGTAGAAGGGTAGGGACAAACCCGGTGTAAATTTATGTCAAATGAAATGGTGCTCTCACGATGTATGGAAACGAACGATTGCTCCAAGAATCGAACCCGCAATTTATGCATAAGCCGCAGTCTACACTGAATGTTAATTGGCGCCAGTTTCAAAGTGTCCAAAGTGGGAGCTCCATGATATGACCAATATCTGGCCAAGCCAATCCTAAGACTGTCCTTTATTTATCTAAAAAAAATTAAGACGACCATCTCTTTTTGTTGTTCCTTATTCCGTTAGTTCTCATTTACTATACTATTTTTTAAGTTTTACGGAATCGGCTGACTGATCTGCATACCTATTGAATAGATACATATATATTTTTTTATTTATTCTTTACATCACAAATGAATCGACTCGAAATTGTCTTCTGGGTATGAAATAACGTAGTTTTTTTTAATTGTTCCCTACATACAGACTCGCTTTTGGTGTTTTTAATCGGGACGCTTTTGACGCAATATTCATATTTCATATTTATTTTATTGCATCATTGTGCACATTTGTAGGTCTTAGTATCTAGGTAATGTATAAGAAATACAATGGTACCCAAGCAGGGTGTGGCAATATGTACTGTGAATGGAAGTAGGTACATATTGCCACACCTTGGTTGGGTATACGCTGCGGTATGCGGCACAGGCAATATTGTACCGCATACCGGCTAGGCAATTTCCGCAAAATATATTTCTGTCTCACTTCAATATCGATGCTATGACAGTCGGCTAATCCTTTTGATCTCTTTCATATATTTTTTGTGAAACAATACTTTCTAAAAATATTTCAAATGAAGATATATTTATATTATTTTGTAATTTTATTGGCTTAACCAATTTTGGTAGGGCATTTGTACTCGGGAGGGTTTTTTGACATGTTTCCACCAGGAAGCCATGGTTTACACGGCGGCATTGAAATGTTTAGACGATACATTCGTAAAACTTTATTGTAGCGATGTAGGATACTTGATGTAACAGATACTTTAAGTTATATCTGTATGTTGAATTAAACCAGATAAGTAAGGCTTTTGTGTGAAATAACTAGAATACTAACTTTTAATCTGGTTTTTTTTAATATTGTGTTTTACTGTAAAATACAGATCTGCTTTCTCTATTGCACTGCTAATTTGTGCTGCGTCCAGACTTAAGTAATGTAATGTGAATGGAGTATTATGTACATCAGTGGATTCGCGAAGCGCTCCTATTTCTGGCATGCTTGCGAACGTAGCGTTTGTTCGTATTCGCGCTCTACACATCCCGTCCACATTGGCGAACCGAGCAAAATGCGAGTCTCATTGTATTCGTTCGCAAAATCTTAAATGTTCGTAGCGAATTCGTGAAAGTAAGGCGCCCTCACTATAGACTTACATACATTGCATGATATTCTGCGTGGTTCATATACGTACATTTCACTGCTGTGGACGGCTTTTTTCATTTCAAGTCTGTACATGTTAAGTACCTAGGTACGCACCAGAGATGTCAAAATTGCATTTTACCAATGTCTCATAGTTAGTACTATGTGTTAATCTGTAGCATATACTTCAAAAATGCATTTTGCCAAAATGTTTCAAAGTTACTGACATTTTTCATTATAATGTAGCAGTGATTTTAAAAATGTTTAAATTTTAGTACTCAACAATTGACATTTTTCAATGTGTGAATATTAGCAGATATTTAATAAATGCATTTTACCAATATGTTTCAAAAGTTACTCAAATATTGCATTTTTCAATGTGTTAAAATGTAGCAGAGATTTCAAAAATGCATTTTACCTATAATGTTTCAAAGTTACTCAAAGATTGTCATTTTTCTGTGTTTATAAACATGTAGTAGTTCACCTATTGTGTATCCGAATTATATCTCGTATAAATGTTGTCAAACCTTTAGAACTTGGTGTATTTCAAATAAATGTGACTCAAGTAGCAACCTCTTTGTTTTTCTTCAGTTTCACGATCACTCCAAGCACTTCAGGCTTCAGCTATGCTATCCGAGGGATGCGTCGTTGTCGCTTTATAATCGGGGAAGTTATTGTGTCAGTGGCATAAAGTTTCTGCAGATCTTGACCGCACAGCACAAAAAGGTGCATTATGGGCTTTAACTCGTAAAATTTAAATGTATTTCATATTACGTCATCTACACGCTGATTCAGTTATCATTAAAATGTCTATTTATAGTTTAAGTATGCTAGTTTATATGAACCGTAGAGTAAGTTAAATAACATCTCGTACTTTTCTATGGTCCGATATAAATGATTATTATTATTATTTCTCGTCATTTATTTAATTTCACGTTAAAAGAATAATTTTTTATAATATAAAATAAAATATTATGAAACTACAGTAAAAACTATATCAAAACGGTATATCACCGACCGCGAAGCTAGGCTCAAGCGGCCGGCCACTAGGGATGCAGAGAGAGGAACTTCCTGACGATTATTATAATTAAGGGCTTGAAATTGCATCAAAAAATTGCGAGATTAATTCAAGCCCATTTTGAATACACGTTTTAGGGAGCGGTGCTGGATGTTTGTATGTGCTATGTCCTTTAAGCTCCCTACCTACCTATATTATTTCTTACAATCCTATAATCAAAAAAATTGCATGGGATTTAGGGGTTTAAAAAAAATAAAAAGCTTCCCGTAACTCCTCGATATATTTAATTCATTAAATCACTTTGAAAAAACCCAAATGCCTCTCTAGACATTAAGCTAAACACAAACTAGTGAACTTATACATACAGTAACACACAAATCAGGAATGATTAATCGAACTCTTTTTAACTTTGGAGACCTTGCTAGGCTCCTAACATAAAGGCGACGGCCGCACTGCAAGCGCTTAGGTTGGCATTGGAAATATCTACATGTAGCTTTAGTGGGTTGATTCGGTAGTAAATATGCGTGGCTTCGGCTTCAAAATCTGAATAAGTCACCTCACAGATACCAGACAAGCATCTGTTCGCCTACTAGACGTACATAGACGATGTCTGTTTTCGGATTATGAACACCACGCCTAGCTACTATCGATAGAAGCAACCCGCTAAATTAGGCACTTACAGTGCGGCCGTAAATTAGGAACCACCTTCACAAGCGAACAGTGTGGGGCCACGCAACGCTTGTGTAGTTGTCAAAGAATAACGTGGCAAGTTGTGACTATGGTCGATACAGGTTGCTTGTGAAAACGGTCTCAAAGTTTATGAATGAAATAAATGAGTGAATAAGTGATCTCTTGGTGAATATGAATAGCTATGATTAAAAACTAAGAACGTCTTAAAGAATAAAATGATGGCATTATACAATAAAGCTATCACGTTGAGAAAATCTTATAACATTAGTTTGGTGAAGGGAGATCCGAGCCGCATTTGACCAATTTTGCAGCTTTTAACAAATTCTTGGTAAGCTCCGAGAACCGGGAGTAAGAGCCTGTCCAGATAGAGCGTTTTACTCCAGATACTAGAGCGTTATACATCCCGTCCAGATGATGTGTTGCGATTCCTCACTCGTGCGTAAAACGCGAGCAACGCGCCGGACTCTCGACTCGCGCGTGCCGCGCGCGAGCGGCGCGCGCGAGCGCCGCGCGAGTCGAGATACTCTGACACCATTGCTGCGTCCAGTGGTGCGCGCGAGTCCGACGCGAGTGGACGTATTTGGAACGAAAATGGAGACCAAATCATCAAACGATGTTACTGACATCCGAAAGTAGTTAAAAAACTTTTCGTTATGTTCTCTGAACTTTGGGTATAATGTTATAAACATACTATGCGTCATTCTGTCACGTAGAATTGGATGCACATTAAATCGTCGACTTTCTCTTTGTTTACGACGTTTCCATCGACGGTATGCAAGACACAACACGACTGCTTTGTCTAGCTCCATATTCATAACTGTCCCTGGGTCCGTCA
Source organism: Eupithecia dodoneata (assembly GCA_947044415.1). NCBI lineage: Eukaryota > Metazoa > Arthropoda > Insecta > Lepidoptera > Geometridae > Eupithecia > Eupithecia dodoneata. The sequence continues at coordinate 11,730,326 of OX345662.1, read as the reverse complement.
CAAACACATCGCGCGTAGGAGCGCGCGTAAAACGCGGCATTTGGATACAATATAAATTGAAACGCGCGAGGCCACTCGCGCGTAATACGCTACATCTGGACAGGCTCTAGGTCTATGAAAGAAATGAGGTAAAACCATTTTTTTACTTGTCTTACACCCTTACCAACACGTTTCCTCTTAATTTAAGTTTATTATGTTCTGTGTAAGTCTAATAACAAATAAATTCATTTCATTTCTTTTTTTTTTCTTTTCAAATTATGTTTTTCAATAGCTGCATGTACGTACCTATCACAAATACGGAAGAGACAATCTAAAGTTACTTTTGGTTATATTCGATCATTCAGAATAGAGAGTAGGTTTTCCAAGCTACCACGTTAGCAATTCAGATTCACGACATATCAGAGAATAGATAAATACGTAAAAGATTCACCAATAGGCACAGCGATCCCGATGTAGAATTGAAATAAAAATAACGTAACATCGTCATCGAATGCGTAAAATATTAGATTTTAATTCTATAATATCAATAATTTACGGAATGTATTGCAATGCCATGTCATTTTTGTCTATTCTCTCTTGGAACACACGCGCTGTGCTTGGCTTGGCCCTGAGGATTTACTTATAAGATAAAGAGGCCCGAATACTCACTCTAATTTAAGCATGTTTTATGGCAATTTTCAATGAAAGCTGTCAAAAAATCGCGACTTGTCACTGGCAGAAAAGTGGCAAACCAAACGCATATTGCCAATATCAAAGAAGTCAAAGTCAAGCTTAAATCTGACTTACGTTTGAGTAAGTATTCCGTGTTTAGGACCGAATAACTAAACTATAAATATGAAGGAAACTACTAAACAAGATTAAATTTCTCTGACATAGTTGTCAGGATAAACACTGAAATATACTTTTTATGGCTCTAGTTATTTGAAATTGAATGCTGTTTTCAAAATAAATCTAAATCGCTAACGTAATGGCGATACCCAAAACTAATAGGTAAATAAGTACGAGATACAATATAACTAAAATATTCTCCCCCCTCCTCACATGTTCTCAAACTGTCCGTCCTTGTCTAGCATGAGAATGTTGGGATTTTCCTTCTCGAACTCGGTCGGTTTGCGCGCGCGCTCGGTCTCGGTCCACTCGCCCTCGCCACTGCCCCACTCGCCCACCTTTGACCCAATCACGTCCACTTCCGCTCTAGCTCTGATTTTCTCCAACTATTGAAGATAGGAAGGGATTAGTTTTTAAATCTAGAATTCTAGAATTATGTCCATGCAAAATGCTGCTTTGAGCAGCATTTTGCATGAACATAATTCTAGACCTGGAATATATTTCGGAGGAAGTTCCTATGTCTGCAGCCCTAGTCACCATAGATCATCGGCCGCGAAGCTAGGCTCAAGCGGTCGCTTGAGCCTAGCTTCGCGGCCGATGATCTACTGTTTTGACATATTTTTTACGATATAGGATACGGAATAGTTTCATAACATTTTATTATATTTTCTATACTGAAAAATGTATTTTATAACGAGAGAATTTCAATAAATGAAGTGAAATAATACTGAAAGCTGTCAAACAAAAGCATTGGAGTTAGCATAAGCACCTTATACCTCCTCGTCGTGGTGTGCGAACTTGTCGAACATATTCGCGTACATCTTCTTTTCCTTCTGCTTCTGCTTCTGTATCGCGTTCTTGCACACTATGATCTGGTTGGCGGCCGCCTGGAAATGGAAAAGTGGGCTTTATTTATACTGCGTTAGAATTTGATTTTCAGGCGTTAGTTGGATGGAATACAGAATATAGATCATTTATTTGCACACATGTCACATGGTCACAGAGGTCTTAGTTATAAAATATGTACCGTACATGTCCTGCCTTAGTCTAGGGCATGCGAATTTATTTTCCTACGGTCGGTTATAGATAGATAAATTCTTTATTAACAACTTCAGACATACAAAATACAACAATTATGCAGTACACAGGGAAACAAAAAACATGAAACACATTTGACTAAAATAAGAAAAAAACAATGATGATATTAAAACATTGGCAAGATGTCTGTGTGTGCTGCAGTATGTCAAACAAGCCTGGGTTCAGCGTAATATTCTGCTAGAGAAGCAAAAGAACGAATTTTCAACCAGACCTTATGAAAAAATAAGGTGATGTGATTGATAATTCTTTGCGATAAGGTCGCCGGTTGTTCTTGTCGCATGTAATGTATTTTTGTAATGATTTGATTATGGTGTACAATAAAGAATTTTTGTTTTTGTATTGTATTGTGATAATAGGCGTTAATGCGTGGTGGGAATAAATGTAAGGACATACCTTATTCCCCGGCTCAGCATCGACGACCTTCTGGAACTCGTTGAGCGCCAGCTCCGCCTCGCCCAGCCCCAGCATGGCCTGCCCCAGTCGGAACAGTCCCTTCACGTTCCCGGCGTCGAACGCCAGCGCCTTGCTCGCGTTCTCCTTGGCCTCGAAGTAGTGCGGTGGACTCACCTGAGACAATACAAAACACATTTTATTTTGCAACATATTACACGGATAGATTTTCGTTATTATACATAGAAAACGACCAGAACACCCTGAACAAATATCTGCAGATTGTACAAATATTTTCCCGAGGCGGGAATCAAACCCGCAAACTCCTGCGTCGCAGACGGACCTTCGCCTACCGCGCCAAAGAGGTCGTTAAAAAAGTTTACATAACGTGTTCGCTTCGTGTTTGTTTCTTCTTTACTGTTTTTTTCTCTGTTTTGATGTGCAATAAAGCGTATTTGTATTGTATTGTTTCAGATTTCATAGCTTTAATAAACACTTTCACTGCCATAACCCACGTGGACGTCTTCCAGCTATAGAGCTGCGACGCGCTCTTTGCCTAAACACAGCCATTGCCTGAGCCAGAGGCAATCCATGTGTATGGTTTCACCCTAAATTTGCTAATTTGCGCACGCGGCGATTTAGGTACTCTTGTGTCGCACGCGCGATGCAATTTACCTAGATTGCTTATACCTACTTTAACTTCAGTACGTGACCTACAACCGCGAGAGTGACATTTACGGGAAGATTTACCACCTTTACCGAACTCATTAAAACACTTAATAAACTTTAACTGTATGACTCGTAGGTTTACACTAAAGTCATTTAAAACGGGATATTTACCATGATTTGATTTTTGAGTTATCCAATATTTCGGCACAGTTTCATGCGCCATGATCTATCTACTACATGATCTACGAACGTTACCATTACATTATACTTTCATTATTATCGAACGCAGCTCGATCACGACACACAACACTGACGGTATCAGAACGCGGCGCGGTTGGTACATCACTTCTTCGGTTTTTGCACATTCTCACAACAGGGTTCCAGGTTCCCGGTAATTGGAAGCCATCTTCTCGGTTGAAGTTCCTATGTTTCCTAATCTCAATACCAAGAATGGTACAGGACCATTCTTGGTATGTAGTGTCGTTCTGTTGAGATTACTTCTGGGTTGTGCAACTCGATCCAGTGGTTTGAACCAGACTCGAGAAGATGTTCCGCTATGGCAGACTTCTCGGTTGCCCGATTCTTAACTGCTCGTATGTGTTTAGTGGGTTTAGTTGATGTGCTCAAAACAACAAAGCGAGCTATAGGTAAACTGCCTACAACCACACCTCTACATGTAGAGGCTTTCACTTAGGTCCTTACACCATGAGTTAACTGAATGAGCAGCATTGACTGAACTTAGATTTTAAGAGCGTTTATTCCTAAAATGCGCAGAAACAGTACTTTTCAAACCCGTTTATATCATGAACCACTTATCTTATAGTACGAGGGTGGTCCGATAAGTACTTAGCCTACAAAAAAAAAAACGGTGATTTTGGAAAAGTGGCGTTTTTTTTCTCAACGTAGTCTCTTTTTAGCTCGAAACACTTGATCCAGCGATGCTCCAACTTCTTTAACCCGTCTGAAAAATACGTTTTCTCGAGGTCTGCAAAATAGGCTTCTGTGGCGGCGATGACCTCCTCATTCGACTCAAATTTCTGCCCGGCGAGTGACTTTTTCAAGTTAGGAAACAAAAATAAATCGCAGGGGGCTAAATCTGGAGAATACGGTGGATGGGGCAGCAGTTCGTAGCCCAATTCGACCAATTTGGCCATGGCGAGGGCGGAGGTGTGAGCCGGTGCGTTGTCATGGTGGAAGAGCACTTTTTTCTTCGCCAAATGGGGTCGTTTTTTCTGCAATTTGGCGTCGAATCGGCCCAATAATTCGGCATAGTACAGCCCTGTGATCGGTTTGCCCTTCTCTAGGTAGTCGATGAAGATCACACCTTGTGAATCCCAGAAAACAGTGGCCATCACCTTTCCGGCCGATTGAACAGTCTTCGCCTTCTTCGGAGCACGTTCGCCGGGTGAAGTCCACTGTTTCAACTGTTCCTTGGTCTCTGGCGTGTACCAGTGGATCCATGATTCGTCAACGGTCACGAAACGACGCAGAAACTCCTTTGGATTGCGCTTGAACAGCGTCAAACACTGCTCTGAAGTGGTCTCACGGTTGCGCTTGTTGTCCAGAGTGAGCAAACGCGGCACCCATCTCGCCGACAGCTTTCTCATGCCCAAAATTTCATGCAGGATATGACCTACGCGGTCTTTTGAGATGCCTACTGTCTCAGCTAACTCGCGCACCTTAAATCGGCGGTCTGCCAATACGAGATCGTAGATTTTTGTCACGTTATCCTCCGTAGTAGCCGTTTTTGGGGCACCTGGGCGTGGCTCATCAAAAACCGTCGTGCGACCACGCTGGAACTCGTTAAACCAATTTTTGATGGTCGCCATCGAAGGAGAAGAGTCACCGTACACAGTATCCAAGCGCTCTTTGATTTCGCTGCGCGATTTCCCTTCCAAAAACAAGAATCGAATGACCGACCGATATTGCTCTTTTTCCATTTTGCTAGAATCCGCGGACAAGCGCGCTTCCACACGCGGTCATAAAAAAACTACGCGTCCAATTTGGATGAAATTTCTACAGTAGCCATCTACGAGAATGTACTACACGATAGTAAATTTTTCTTGCGATAGTCACGCCATCGGGCGGTGAGGCTAAGTACTTATCGGACCACCCTCGTATATGTTATTTACTAATAATTTTAGGAAATTTTAGTGTCCAACGAGTTTGACTATAAAATATTTCGATTAATATAGTATGTACGCGTTCTATCAAGATAACTTGTGAGAGGTTTTCATAATTTCCCTTTCAGCATCAGTTTCGAAGCTCAAAATAATAGAAAATACTGACATATCTAATTAAGAAAAAAATATAACCTACTGATGAGATCCTTGGCTAAAAACTTACTTAGAAAGATGTTTGGTTTTGGTATCCTACTATGAGAAAATAAAATTCAAAAAATGTGAAATATTACGAATATTTCACATTTTTAAATGATGTTTTTACCGATATACCTTATTTAATTTAATATAATAATAGCCTACCAATAAAGTGAAGCATCTTTTTTAAAATCATACATTTAAAATTTTTATGATTTTGTTGCTATTATTTTTCTATAAATATTTTAAAACTACTATAAAACGCTGCGCGAAAATCAGTCCGCCGCGAGGCTTTCTAGAGTGTGGTCACGTCGCTCATTAAATATTTATAGAAAAATAATAGCAACAAAATCATAAAAACTTAAATGTATGATTTTAAAAAAGATGCTTCACTTTATTGATAGGCTATTATTATATTAAATTAAATAAGGTATATCGGTAAAAACATCATTTAAAAATGTGAAATATTCGTAATATTTCACATTTTTTGAATTTTAATTTCTCATAGTAGGATACCAAAACCAAACATCTTTCTAAGTAAGTTTTTAGCCAAGAATCTCATCAGTAGGTTATATTTTTTTCTTAATTAGATATGTCAGTATTTTCTATTATTTTGAGCTTCGAAACTGATGCTGAAAGGGAAATTATGAAAACCTCTCACAAGTTATCTTGATAGAACGCGTACATACTATATTAATCGAAATATTTTATAGTCAAACTCGTTGGACACTAAAATTTCCTAAAATTATTAGTAAATAACATATACTATAAGATAAGTGGTTCATGATATAAACGGGTTTGAAAAGTACTGTTTCTGCGCATTTTAGGAATAAACGCTCTTAAGAAAGAAATAAAATATTACCTTTAAATAAACGAGAGCAAGATTCAGGTGTGCTGAGAGGAGATAGTCTTTCGCTCTTGCCTTGTCTTCATCAGTTTCTGATGTGTCTTCTGGCATATCTGCAAGGGGAGTTTCACTATCGTCAGTCTATCTATATAATATAAGCTGGGCCCCGTCGTTTCACCCGCGTGGTGATACATATTTTGGATAATATACAATAATTATATCTTCATGAATTATAGCCTATGTGCTATTCTGATATGTATGCTATATTATTGTGAAGGTTCATCAAAATCCATCCAGTAGTTTTTGCGTGAAAGAGCAACAAACATACTTACATACATCCTCACAAACTTTCGCGTTTTTAATATTAGTATAGGATGCTTTCCGCCTTCTGCAAGACTTTAGCATGAGCTTTATCATAATCACCACTATTTATTATTATTACTACATAGTATAAAACAAAGTCGCTTCCCGCATTCTGTCTGTCCCTATGTATGCTTAGATCTTTAAAACTACGCAACGGATTTTGATAAATAGAGCCATTCAAGACGAAGGTTTATAAACCATTTGACAGATAGATTTCCACGCAGGCGAAGCCGCGGGGCGCAGTCTATCAATTAAATAACCAAGGTCTCGTCGGTGCTATGATGCAATTTCTTCCCAATGGTTTCTTATTTAGGGACCCGTACCCAAAGGGTAAAACGGGACTCTATTACTAAGACCCCGCTGTCCGTCTGTCACCAGGCATAAACCGCTTTCATAAACCGTGATAGTTAGACAGTTGAAAAGTGACGTCATAGGAAAGTGACGTGATAAAGATAAAGGGATTTATTAGGGATGTTTGTATCTCTGACTGTACCTTTCCACATTTTTAGTTCACTTAGGCTCTTATAAATTTGTGGGTTGAAACGACAATCTTAAAAACAGCCGGTGAGAAACGAAACAATTATTGTTACTTTTAGCTCGTGGTGCTTTCAATTTGGTGCGAAACACAGCTACACCGTTGAAATAGATTATGTATTTTTATTTTGACGCTATAACAAAAATAATAAAAAACAGAATATAATAATTATTTAAGGGGGCTCCGATACAAAGTTTTCCCGTATCTTTTTCCATCTTAGCACGCAATTACACGCCCCAGTCAGAAATTAGTTACAATTTAATCTCACCTTCAACAAAAGTACAAACTCTATTGTACATCTTGATTGCCAACTGGAACTTGCTATCTTTGAAGTAGTGTGTCCCCTTCTCCTTAAATATTTTCGCCTGTTCAAGTTTTTCGCAGCCATCCATCGACCATATCTCTTTAGTTTGCTCAAAGTTGGTTAATTTTACAATGTACTCTACAACTGAGTCAGGCGGCACCCCTAATGTGGCGTTCCCTCCTGATTTGAACGCATATTTAGGTTGGATTGTGAGTCGTGACTTTTCATCTTTGTTAAATTTCTCAAGGGCTCGCTCGATGCCTTGGCAGACATTGATCTCACTGCCCTCTCCGAGGTTGAATGTGACAGTTCTTGTGTCGAACACCTTGCCGCCAGGGAGCAGTTTGCCTTCCAACTCAACTGGAATATTCAGATTATTTGTTAGTGACCTATGTGGTGCGAATACAAAAAGAGCGTAGAATTTATATTCTTCGTTCTTTTTGTGTTTTTTACTTATATTCACAATCCATGGCACAGTCGCCGCGCTAAGGGCTAACAATAAGGTTTGCTGGAAGATAACTCTTTTTAGGGCCTTTGGAAGGTCGGGTATGGGTCGGGTCAACGGTATTGAAAGACTTCTTTCAGTAAAATGTTCTATCTACAATATAAAAGGTACTTTCCCTCCATGTGGCATGACTGTGGGACGCCCTGTATAGTTTATTGTGCAAAAGTATAAATAAAAAAAATAACCATTTTTTATTTCGGTTAATTATCATCATCGGGATATATTAGTCCACTGCTGGATATAGGCCTCCCCTAATCAGCACCCTGTCTTCAGCTCAGCTTGAGTCTGAGGAAAAAACGTTTTTTTTTTATCAAAATGTAATTGGAGAACCATCAATGTAATCTGCAGACAATACAGTACAATAGTTGGTGTAGTGTTCTCTAGCTTTTGTACTTCATGCCTCAGATATTTTGACAGAGGAGAAAGCTTGAATTCACTACAAAACAAAATTATAGTCTTTGTTTTAATTTTAAATTATTTCCATATTTTCCCTTGGCCTGTGAGTGCTTGGAAAACTACAAAATACCTATAAAATATTATAAGTGGAGAGAGAAAATTGACATTGAATTACATCAGTGAGCTCTTTACTAGCAGTTGGACAAATGCAGCTAGAAATAATAACAATATGAATCATACTGGCTGGTCGTTGGCATGTCTATCTCAGTGTGATAGAGTTTAATAGAACTGGCATTAGAGGTCATCATCATCAGCCCATATTAGTCCACTGCTGGACATAGGACTCCCCCAATGAGCACCATAGCGCCCTGTCTCCGGCTTGACGCATCCAGCATCTACCTGCAGTCTTTCGCAGGTCGTCATCCCACCTGGTCGGAGGGCATTAGAGGTAGGTAGTGGTAAAAATTAGAATATTTTTACCTGTGACAAGAGTTCCATCCTTGGGTGTTTCTGATCCGGTGCCTTGCTCAATGATGTGCCTGAGGATGCCTTTGTTCTTGGTAGGGCTCAGGTCTTCCACTTTCCAGTCAATCATTTCAATCTTGAAACAGTAATTGAACATTGTTTATTTGTATAAAAATATGTTATTCTTCATGCTAGACAATTGTTAGGACATCCTTTTTATGAATAAATAAATAATAATAAACATAAATAATGCTGGACAATCCACACAGCATCATCTAGCTCCAAGCTAAGCAGAGCTTGTGTTATGGGTATGGTATGGTAAGTGTACTCTTATTTCCGCACTTAGACTCTGATTGGACCTTTGTGCAGTGTTTGCTAGTTTAACGAGTCCAGAAGCGCAGAATACTCTTAGGCTCTTCATCGTCTTCGTGTCCTCGGGTGGTCGAGGATTTCTAGTTGTTGCGCTGTTACAACCTGGCATTCCAGGACTAAGTGGGCTTGTGTTATGGGTACTAGATGACTGATATACTTAATACAATAGATTACATAGATAGTATGTTAGTATACTTGTGCCAGGATGTCCTGTTCTTCCAGTAATATTGTTATGGTATAGATAGTGGATTCTTTATTAACAAACTTAAATACTCCAAAGAACAAATCAATGTACTGGATCTTTTATATTTTATAAAAGAGAATTCAATATTTCACATCAATATTATCAACTATACTTGCTAAAGGAAGTGGTGGACCACATAATTGACTTTAACATGATAAAGTTCTTATTTAGTAAAATTTTGTACTGCCAAAATGATTATTTTACTATTGGACTGACTACTTCAAATATAGCTATTTTATTAGTAGTCACAATGATTCTGACAGAAGCTATCAAGGTATAGCTTAAGCTAAGGACATTGAAACAAATAAATAATGCTGGACAATCAACACAGCAACATCATTTAGCCCAAGTTAAGCAGAGCATGTGTTAGAGGACTAGATAACTGATATACTTAATAGAATACATTACATAGATAATATTTTATATTATACATTGAAAATAAACAGGGAATAATACTGTTTAGTATTTAATTAGTACAATTCTACCTCATTGAGTAGTTGATAAGTACAATTATCACAGTAATAGTTAAACCATATATTGCTTACTTTACCAAAGATCATTGTTCAGACAGTGATTACCTTACCTACCATTGTGCTAGGTTCAATAACATGTTTCAATATAATTTGTCCTTTTGTCGCAAGCACTCTTTAGTCCAATTATAGTGAAGATTTTTACTGGAATTAAGCTGATTCATTATACCTCAAACTGGAGAGTAGAGTTGGGTGGAATTTTGGGCGGGCTCCCTTGAGCTCCATAGGCATAATCCGGAGCACAAGTCAGCACACACACTTCACCCTTCTTCATCGTCGCCACACCAATGTCCCATGCTTTAATCACAGACCCTGTCAAATAAATTAAATTTAGCATTAGTATTTTTATACTTTCTTATATACATTAATATATTAGTATCTTAAATAGGTTTTACCTCACTCCAGAAATAATATATTAAGAAAACCAGTGACTGGTTAAGTAGTAAACCTTATAATTGAGTGCTATTAAAAGGAAGTAATACAGAAATTGAATAAATAATCAATAGCACAGCCAATTGAACTTTAAGGTCAGGGCATGAATATTTGTTTTCTTCCAATGAAGGGCAGAGATTCTAATCTTTACAAAGACCACATTTCAAGACTATTTTTATCTATTTAGGAGAGATAAAGAGAAATAATAGAAATATGCACAAGAGTGGAATGGGAGGTTATGCCAACCCTCAAATTAAATTGACTAACCTTTGCCCAGCTGAAATTCGAAAGGTTCGTTTCTATCCTTGCTGGAGTCAAACTTGGAACCATCGAGTAGGGTCCCTGTGTAGTGGACAGTAACCTGGCAGCCAGCATTGGGGGTGTCGGATCCCTCGCCTTCTCGAATGATCCGCTTGAGCACTCCACGGTCACCTGCCTTCGAAATATCCACACCCTGGTCTACGGTCATGGTTCTTGCTTATTTGAAGACAGTGATGTTAGAATTTCTAAAGCAATGGGATTTTGACTGATTATTTCGGAAATAATTGTAGAAAACAAAAAGTACTTTGTGGTAGAAAATTCACACACCGGCGGGCGATGAAGCACTTTTTGTCAATGTATTGCCAACATCAAAACTGCTGTTTACCCAATACTATAAATTAAATGGTTTTACACATAATATTCTGGGTCTAAAGTCTCGCTCGTGCCCATGACACTCGACCAAAATTCTCCATACCAAAGCTGCGTCTGAGCGCAAAAAGAATGCAATAAATAACTATCTGTAAAATAAAGTAAATTAATATATGGGAAGATCTGGGCGCTAACATGCGCAAATGAATGTATGTAGGTGGGTACACCTGCAACTGTGTATGTGACGTCTAGGGTCACTGCTTGAATGTATTGTGCAATTGAGACTATTTGAGACAATTGAAATATACCTCAAAGACATCTATTGGTGGCACTTCACATGGCTATTTGTATTTGTGTATTTGGCATATTTGGCAAACAATTACCATGTGTGGATAGTTTATTTGACAAAGTGTTCGCCTTATTTGCCTATTTGACAAATAAGGCCAAAACCAAGTACGCGTTACCATGCGCTTGTCGGTTTCTCGAGGCACATCAAAGCAGTCAAATAGGCAAATACGCAATAATCCGTCCACACAATGGCCGTATTGGCACCTTGCGCTCTGCTCAGTCTGCTGCCAAATGTTTGTGTGTTTGTGTTCCATATGTGGATGGTCGTATTTGCCGCTTTTTGCATGTTCGTCTGAACGTCATATATTTTGCCAAATACTACAAACACCCAATAGAGAACACAAATAGCCATGTGAAGTGCCACCTTATGAGAAACGTATGAGTACCTACATAAAAAAAGTAGGTACATATCTGTTGTATCCGTCCGACGACATAAGACAATACGATATCACGAACGATTAAGATGCATAATGGCCTAAATAATGCTAACTTATCAATAAAAAAAACTATTTTACCTCACAATAAAATAAATTACACATTACTCTGGCTACAAAACGTTTCATAGCTTTGGCAAAAATGAGGGGAAAATGTCTAAGTTGGTAGTACTCCCATGGTTATCGGTGATGCCATTGCAAGAATATTATCCCCAATATTAGGGACATCGAGATCTTAAAACAGTTATGCCCGAAATCTTCTTTTTATTGATACGAATTTTGCATGGAGGCCCTGTCTCCGACACAGTTTTGAAAGGTAATCTGCCGCAATTGTAGCTGAAAACCCTATGCCTATGTTCTATTTCCAATAACGATTTGTAATTGTTTTTTATGTAAGTAGACTCAGATAATTAATGTTATTTATCTACTACTAGCTGCGCCCCGCGGCTTCGCCCCCGTGGAAATCGATTTGTCAAATGGTTTTTTTTTAATATCCTATGTTAGACTCCTGGTTCTAACCTACCTTCTTACCAGTGGCGGATTTACACATTTGCCGCCAGTAGGCTTTTCAAATTTTGCCGCCCCTACTGACCTCTAAAAATTGATAGTATTTTCAGCGAGAGAGCCGCGAAAATTTTGTGGTTTTCAGTAGATTTTCGTCCTACCGTCACCATGAGAGCACACCACACACCCGCTAAAGCCGCCCCTGTGTCAAAAACATTCGTTCCCGCGCCCCATTATGACTATGCAAGCAAATACTTAATAAATACATTAAATATTTAAGGAGTGATTGGTGAAACATTATACGCGTTAATTTAATTATCTAATAACATTCAGAACATAGTATTGTTTTTTTTTCTGTTAGATAAGAAATGTTTATGGCAAATTTGCCGCCCCCTAAAATATGCCGCCATAGGCTCCAGCCTACTCAGCCTGCTGGTAAATCCGCCACTGCTTCTTTCAGTCAAATCGGTCCAGCCGTTCTCGAGTTATAAGTGTTGTAACAAACACGACTTTCTTTTATATATATAGATATCAATACAAACCAGTCAACATGTATCCAATCTTGGGAAGGTGGGCAATTCCTAGATTTGAGCTGCGCAAAATCATTAATTGAGGGGATGTCTAAGGGAGGCCTATGTCCAGATTTGGATGTCGATCCGCTGATATGATGATAAAGTATAAAGTTAGAGAACCTTCTATATAATATTTTAAACTTACATAGGTGCACAATTTATTCATGAATTTTAATTTAACTCTGATGTGATTACAATAAACTGCTATTTAGGTGAAAAATTGAATTACCTACTATAATTATTTATTTTTCCAGGTAGGAAGTAAAAGAAAACAAGCTTAAACATAGTTATTTATTTGCCTAGTTTTCAGTCTTTAGTGACATTTTTCTAACATTAAGTAACTGGTAATTGTGTCGCTCACATAACAATTACTTACGGAGTTTGGCTTCTTTATAGATACATAGATTTGATATATTCCATAAATATGCATAAATAGGTACCGGCCCTTGTTTCATGGAATGCATCACCACAACATAAGCACATAAGAAAATTATAGAGTAAGCCTTAACGCAAATTAGAAAATTTAACAGCTGCTTTAATGTTATGGAAATTAAAATTACAAAATAAGCTAACACAAAGTAGTTTTATTAACAAAAACAACTCTGCCTCACTACTATACTTTGTTTTTCTAGCACATTATTTCAAAATAAAACCATAATGGAATCTGTTAGATTAGGTAACAAAAATCCTATACATAGCTCTTTTTAGGAGTGGCATTTATTGGAACATTTAGTAACATAATATCTATAGTGCTGTTTATTGCTCTGAGATAGAAGAATTTTGTTCTCCGAGAGCCACTCATCGGATCCATCGCAGCAGTCACAGATCCCATCATTAACTCTACTAGAAGGCACTTCATTTAAACCTTCTATTGACCTTCTGGGTTTCTTGTTAAACTGGGTATCACAATAAAATGTTCCATTTACACATGCATTAGTACTTGGCTCATCTGTACCATCTTCACAGTCACAGTAGTCATCATTCACACATTTAAATGGAATCTTCTGTTCTGATTTCAAACACTTGAATTCATTGTTAATGTCCGGCCGGTACTTCGGCATGTGTAAAAAATATACACCTTTTATGACTCCTTGGTGGTTTATGTGTCTATCAGCCTCGGAATGAAGATGGTTAGCTTCATGAACTTTGTGGTCAGCAGAGATCACTATAAAATTCTTGTTGGCTTCTGAGGTAATGGTTAGAAAGAAATAAAGTTGATAAAGAATGAAACTCACAAACATACAAACACTGAGGATTATAACGTTTTTCTTTTTCTTTAAACCCATTTCAGCAATTAATAAATAAGGCCACGTATTTCTCGACAGAGTAATAAATACCCTTTGTTGTCAATTTCCATCTGTTTTTCCGAGTATACCGGAAAGAGAATTACTTACGAAAGAAAGAAACGTAAAAAATGTTTTGTTGTTTTGCGTGACGTGAACTGCTTAACAGTGAGAGCTGCCAGCTCAATATTTTGTAGAAAGTCAGATCAAGACGAATCCCTGATCTGGCTCGGGTAGGTAAAGCGTAAAACTGTAAAAAGTTAACAAATACATAACTATAATTTCTTTCTGTTTTCTTATCACAATTGTAAAAATTTACCTTAGTTTTAATCCTGCTATCAGTTTTACGGTAGGTACCTACAACATTTATTGGCACATTTCACCATATTTCTTACACGAATATTTATCATTCATTTGAAAAGTGTTTGAAATTCATAGTCGTGTCTACTGGTACAAAGGTTTTACTGATACCAATTTATAAAACGGATCTTTTTGTGACATTTTGGACCAAATTTGCCCACTTTTCGGAGCTTTTGCATTTTGACTGCTAGTTCCGCATGCAAGCACTCGGGATGATGATGGCTCGAGAAAGACAGTTCTGACGCAAAAATCTGACTTGTATTCCCTCCCAGTCTTAAAGCTAAATTTAACCATAATTCCTCTGGAGCTGGTAGCACAAGGTAAAACGAACTTGCCAATGACATTTATGTGACAGAGACTCCTCAGTCCTGTGATGTCAGTGTTGCCACTTGCCAGCACTTATTAACTCTACTACCCATTTTTTATTTTACCCTAAATTTGAACTGAACTTTGAGTTGAGGTTATGTTATTTCTAATGGTTGTTTATTTTGCTGTTTATTGCTAGAATAGAATAGAAAGAATAGAAAAAACATTTATTTAGACACAGGTACAAAATACAGGCATAGAATAAACAAACAAAGAAGTTTATCATGGGGATAAACGACACAAATAGGTGATATTAAGACTAAAATAAGACTACCTCCATGACCCTGCGCCGAAATAGGGGTTGGCTCAGCGTGTGCTGAACATTGTTTTATTCAGCGCTGTTTTTATTGCTATAAATATATTTAGAGAAGCTACAGAAAAAGAAGATATTTAGGATGTGGCGCCGATATTTGTTATGGTTTGCCCAAGAGCATGTGGATTTTCGGCACGCTGTGAGTTAGTTTTGTCCAAAATCTATTAGAACCATTGGAACTGGAAAAATTTATTAAAAATGCTATACATTTCAGGAAATTCAAAGTATTCTCGACCTGTTAAAAATACCAATCAACTATATAGAGAAACCGTGTGTAATGAAGCCATACTGGGTGGTTGAATTGCCTTCGGAGGAGTGTGCAAAGCAGATTGCCTCTCGGTCAGTTTTGTTAAGAAACTGCATAGAACTGTGGTCCAGAGCGAAAACAGAAACTCAACTCCACAAGAATTTACAAGAAGCATACAAAAATTCCACCGGAAAGTGGTTGATAAAAGACAATTCAAGTCATGAGACCAGTGATTTGCATGTTTGCCCAAGGGAGCTGATTGAAAACTGCTGTTCTGAAAAAACTTCTTTCAAAGTAGCTGTAGAAACATTTTGCAAACATTTCAGTATGAAAGAGAAAGTGAATAAGATTGAAGTAAATATTTATTTAAAAGACTAAAAGTACCTATGGCATGTGTTCTCCGAAAAGATAATCATACAATTTCCGAAAAAATATTAATAAGTACTTATGATTACATTATTATGACTGATGAAGCTGCTCATTGTCCAATTATGTTTCGAAGAACACTAGGTCCTTAAAACAATCAAAAAATTTGTTTTAATTGTCAGTTTTTGTTTTATAATTCCATTGAAAGTGTATGATTGCAGAAGTTTGAACACTTGCCCCTGAAAGGACCCATCCGCCTGAAGAGTCCAGACGTGACACTGAGCTATGTGGAATTCTATGGCATGGACCCCAATGATGTTCCTGAGAACCCATATGATTTATTTTTTGGGAAATGGGTAAGGCCACTTATTAATAAGTTACAGAGAAATCAGACAGACAGAGGTATCAAATACAGACTCATTAAGTGATTATGATATGAGCTTATGATTTCAAACTTGTTTCTGTATAGTTTCCATCAAAGCGAAGAATTAAGATGAGAATGAGATGGTAATGTTTATTATAATACATCAAAAATTAACACAGGTTATGTATGATGGTCATGTTACACTATTTAGACCTTCTATTAATCAGTTTGTTTTAGACAACTCTCTCTAAGTAGGGAGGCTTTTTGGCGCAGCACGATAGAGGCGTTATCTTTTGTGTCGAGACGAGGCGCGGGCGGCTTTTCTTCTGCATACGAATTCCTTCCATATGGCGGCAGAGACGCGACTCTGGTTGGAGAAATGCCTCGCTCGCCTCGACTACAGGTCGCTTTCACTTCGTCCGTGATGCGAATTTAGTAACCATGGAATGTGTGCACTAGCACTTTTTATTCCATAAAAAACGTAGATGCGGCAGCGCACCGCTTTTACGCTTGCGTCTCGACGTCGCGACGTCGTCGTCGCCTCATCTTTTGATTCAATGTGCGACGGACATATACTTGTTGAATTTGACATAAGCGCGGACTGCCTGCGCCTAGCCTAGTATTTAGCACGTTAGTGCATTAACTGGGTCTATGGTCTCGCTCAGTTCTCTCTATTTCAACACAGAAAGAAAGCTGAAAGCCATTTAGATTCAGATTTCTTTATTATCATAAATCAAACATATAATAGTATACAATATAACGGTACCTTAATTATGCTGAGATTCGACTCGTCAAAACACGATATTTTTTAATTTTTAATAGGGGCATGTTTAAATCGCTTAAAATATTTACCTTTCCGGAAGGTAAAGTTAAAGTGAACTTGTTTTATTGGAGCTAGACTAGCTGACTTTCCCAGACTTTTCTATCTATTTCAGGTAGCAGATGGCCAAAGAGACCTCATACAACTTCACACGCTGAAGAAGCGCCAGTTCATCGGGAACACCAGTATGGACGCCCAGCTCGCTATCCTGATGGCCAATCAGGCGCAAGTTCGGGTCGGTGACGTCATCCTCGACCCGTTTGTCGGGTCGGGCTCTCTGTTTGTAGCGGCTTCACATTTTGGAGGTAATCATATAAATATAACAAAAAAAAAATTATGTGGCAAAGTCGACGTTTTCGGCTTACTCGAATAGGCGCCAGCAAAGATGTCTAGTATTTCAGTGCTGTCCGCTGCCACAAGAAATTAAGAATAGAATAGGTAGGTAGGTACTTAATACATGTAGGTACATATAATAATATAATAAAAAAATACAAATACACAACAAAATATTTTATTTAATATTTCTTGTTATTGTATATATACTTAGATATTTAAAGGCGAAAGTTTGGATTTTTCTTCATATCGAAACAACGAAACAAAAATTAAAATTTTACAAAGATAGGCAGGTATGTATTAAAATAAATAACTAATCCCAGAAAACCGCGTACGCAGCCGGTGGCAAAAATAGTTAGCGCATTGACATGGTAAATTGTTAAAACTTAAAATAATGTGAGTTTTTATATTGCAGCATATGTGTGGGGCTCAGACATAGATTTCATGATGCTGCACGGCCGGACGCGCCCCACTAGAGTTGGACAAAAGGTAACAATGTATGTATTTCTGGGATATGGTCACAAACTCCTTGTAAGCAGCTTAAATCTAGGCAGAATAACAACGCTTTCTGTTCATATAGTATATATAGATGACTGATATACATATTACAATACATTATGTAGACAGATATTTATATTATACATAGTAAATGACCAGACCACCTGGAACAAATATCTGCAGATCGTACAAACATTCGTCCCGAGGCGGATAATCGAACCCGCAACTTCCTACCTTCCTACGTTACAGGCGGACCTTCGTCCACCGCGCCACAGAGGTCGTCATTGAAACACTCCATCCATTGGTAAAAAGTGTATGAATTAATTTGTTAATTTCCGAGTTTATCCAGATCAGACAGACAGACGTGGCGGCAGACTTTGTTTTATAATTATTATGTAGTGTGTTAAACACAGCGCCATCTGTGACACTGATGTGGCACTACTTACCCATTCAGATTATTTCTTAGATTATGCTTCTTATGTTGTTTGCCCAACGCCACCTGTTGAGGCGTTGTCGAACTAAAATTTGGAGGCAATGACGCGGCGGCGGCAGACCGTTTCTCTTTTCTGTGCATGTGCACTTCACTTGTCAACTAGAGTAAGACATATCATTTATTTGCCACTACACACAATATACATTATCAATTTTAATTTACAAATTTATTACTTCAACTCGTTCTAAACAATTGAATAAACGACACATTTCTGTTATAGCTGGCTGGCTTTCTTTCCCTGCATTTTACATAACCTTTGTTGTTTCTTTCTCAGGTCCGTGAAAAAGAGGAAAGCATACGAAGCAACCTAAAGCACTACGGCACAGAGTCGAGGTACCTCGACGTGGTCGTCAGCGACTTTTCCCTCCCGCTCTGGAGGGAGAACTTCAAGTTTGACGCTATTATCACTGATCGTAGGTATTTATCATAATACTACTAGATATCAGAAATGAAAGTCAGTGTTTGCTTATAGAGCAATACTGAGCTATTACCCATATGACACTGCTACATATACGCATTATTAGTAATTACTTTTTACTTTTATTTTTTACTTTTATTTTTTTATTTTAATAATTATGTTATGGTTTAATTTTGTACTTGTTATGATTAAGCCAACTGTATGTGGGTGTTTTATGTGTCAAATAAATGATTTACTTACTTAAATGTAGAATTTGCGCGAAAATAATGTGTGTGCTTTGATGAAGCGGAGCGGAATGGTAAATTTGTGGCATCGCGCATATTTATGAGCCTTGAAATGGAATAAATAAGAATGGGACAGAGGCGGCGCGGCGTACGGTAGGTTGGTACCCAGGCCGGTATTAAACCAAGCACCTCTAAAAAATATAATAAACCGAAACTTAAAGGCTGTTCCGCCTTCTTCTTCTTCGGGCTAGACAAAACCGACTCTCAACTCCCAACAACACCAAGGATAAGTAACGGCGAGCTGAGCGAGCCGCAAAATTTTATGAGACTTTTTTAGATGTTTGGGTGAGTAAGCAAGAGTATCTATGTTGAACGAAGCAAGCTCCGAATTTTTTTTAAGTTTTCTGGTATACAAAAATGTGTGATGTAAATAACGGCGAGGGGAGCGAGCGTGTGAGTTGTGTTAAATGGTGTCAAGATGGCACCCGTCAGAGCTTAGTACCCGGGGCGGACAGCCCAATCTTCCTTCCTTATACCGCTCGCTAGTAGGCCAACGAAAGGCCAATTTTGAAGGCTGTATTGTATTCGATTAGGCCCACTTTAGACGGCCTATTTATTTTCTTTGGGTGGCTTGGGTGGGTGTCACTGTGGCCATGGTAGGCCTATAATTCATAATTCTCCACTAACCCTTGCAGCTGCTAGAATTTTCTTCGGGGTGATGTCTCGTAGCCTGTCTGGGCTATGCAGGTGCTTGCCCAGGTGGATGCTACGTTTTTGCATCAGTGCCCCGCACCCTCCTAGCAGATGGAGGGTCGTTTCATCCGCCTCCTCGCAGACGACCTCTCCTTAGACGGACTTCCTATTAAATTAAGCGCAAATTATTACTGCCTATTTGTGTATGTTACTGGCTGAGCTTTGTTCACATTCTTATTTATCTTTTTAGCTCCATACGGCGTCAGAGAACCGGCTGAGAAGATCGGCATACAGAGGGAGAACTACTCGCTGACTGAGGAGCATTTAGTGAACCACGTACCAGCCAAGGTAAAATATTACAGTGCCGGCTGATATAGGGCACACTATAGTGCCTTGTTATACTAGAGGTTTTTAAACATGCTACTCAAGATATCTTTCGAATGGAATGTCTGAATTGAATAATGCAAAAAGTTATATTAAGGTATTAAAGCAGTCTTAATTATAAAAATTTTTTTTTTGATAAGGATTAATACCACTGTACAAATAAAAAGCCTTTTCTAGCGGCGGCATTAATTAAAATTGTTCAATCATCAATAGTTTTCGCAACGCACGCGATGTAAGGAATTTCTAAGGTCACCGGTTTTTTACACCTTAGGTTACATTATTGCAGTTTTAGTAAGGATCCCTAATTTTTTTGAAAATATAATATAGACTATGTTCACCGGGGATAGTGTAGCTTTCCAACGGTGAAAGAATTTTTCAAATCGGTCCGATAGTTTTGGAGCCTATTCAATACAAACAAACAAACACAATCAAATGTTTCCTATTAGTATAGATATAATTAGTTCCTGCCTCTTGAATCACTCTATCTATTTAAAAAAACCGCATTTAAATCCGTTGCGTAGTTTTAAAGATCTAACAGACAGCAGGAAGCGACTTTGTTTTATACTATGTAATGATCTTAAATTTCAGGTGGAGTATGTCCTGCCTCATATATACAGCGACCTACTCAGCTTCGCGTCGAGACATTTGGAGATCGGACGACGACTCGTGTGCTGGTACCCACTTGTTAGGTGAGTTTTAAGCTTGTGGCACATTTCAAACGCCTTTTGTACTGTTAATGTGTAATATTTTGATATAGGGTATCTTAAGTGCAGGTGCAAATGGTAATAAAGTGTTCATTCATTCATTCATTCAAAAGCACCGCTACCACCCACCACAAAATATGCATTCAAATATGGGCTTTAACTCGTAACGTTTAATTTTAACTTTAACGATTAATTTTATGTTGACAGCATCATAAGAGATAAATAAGAGACTGCTCGCGGATGATTTGGGCAACAATTAACAATGCATAAAAGTTTTCTAATTGGTCAACGCAAAAAGCATTAAAATTTGTTTCAATCAGTCACATGTAAATTTAGTTCTAATCAGTCACGTCTTAGTTAGTTTTGTAATTATTGGTCACACGGCGAACTTGTTCGTCACCCCGTCAAATATTTTTTATTGGTTACAAGGCCTGTCACAGGCCTTTATAACAGTTATACATAGAATAGCCCTATTTCACTACTCGACAAGAGTTATGTTACGGAGGGGTAACGAACTTTGAGCGAAAATTCGGAGAGAAAACTCTAAAATAAAGCCCGTTCTGACATAGTTTAGTTATTATAACCTCTGTGGCGCGGTGGGCGAAGGTCCGCCTGCGACGCAGGAGGTTGCGGGTTCGATTCCCGCCTCGGAACATTTGTGTGTACGATCTGCAGATATTTGTTCCGGGTGTTCTGGTCGTTTTCTATGTATAATAAAAAATCTCAATCTACATTTATATCTAATAATGTATTATATTAATTATATCAGTCATCCATAACACAAGCTCTGCTTAGCTTGGGCTGTGTAGATTGTACAGCATTATTTATTTATATTTTTTTTATTGGAGGCATATGTCCAGCAGTGGACTAACATAGGCTGCTAATGATGATGATGATGAGACAATCAAATGACAATAAATCCCTTCACCCCACAGAGAAGAGTACTCCGCAGCTAGTCTGCCCTCCCACCCATGCATGTCGCTGGTGTCCAACTCGGAACAAGTGCTGTCCCGGCTGACGGCGCGCCGCCTGCTCACCTATGAGAAGGTGGCTGAGCCCGCGCCCGATATGATACCGACTGACGGGGCCGAGTATAACTTTAGGTATGTCTACAATTACAGGAGATATATATTTATTTATGATACAAAATCCACGGCCCTTCAACTTCTTGCTAGATGGCTCTGCGTCTGGATTGGCGCAATTCAGCCAATGTCCGTCTCTTGGTAGCATCGCAAGCCACAGCCCTTAATTTAATACGTGTTAATTATCAAAGCTTACGGCCAAAAACTGAACTGTATTAGAGTGTATTATTATTATCTAGCATTTCCGAGCTAACCAGCAGAAAACTCGAATGTATACGTCTTCATTTGGCATTATAAACGTTGTCTCAACAGTTAAATAAAAGAGCTTCGTAAGTTATTCAAAGTTTTTCGCAATTGTCTAGGTTTTTATAGCGAGGACGCGTATACGATTGGCTAGTTAGCTCGCAACCACCAAGTTGGTTGACCTATTTAAATGAAAAAATATCCCGGTTTTTGTATCAGAGGATTTACAAGGTGTCTCATAAGACATTTTATATTTATTTAGCTTACTGTGTGAACGCAACGTATCCGAAGGGCGCGGGGGTTATGTCAATCGGTAGCCTGGCTCTTGGGAATTCAGTCGCTATGGAGCGTTTCTCGGGAGCAGACCGCGCGTTGTGCGTGCGAGTTTTACAAAAAAGGGGATTCGGCGACTGTAGCGCGTAGAAAACTTTGCAGTATTCGAGGTTTTCGCCACTTAAATGATGCGCCAAGCATTGCTCTCATTCGACATTGGGTTAAAGAGTTTGAAGAGATATAAAAATTATTTTGAGACATCTATAGTACTAAGCTCACGCCTTTCTTTGCCTTTGAAGTGTTTTTGACGACGTCTCTCGTTTGTTGACTTTTTAAGGTTAAATAATTAAATGATGACATACCCCTTATGACATTTTGTCACAAATATGGGAGTCAAGCTTTTTGTCATTTCAGAGAGAAATACTTTTCACTGGGAGAAGGGCAGATGACGCGGAAAGAGATCAAAAAAAAGAGGCAGGAAGAACTGGCATCCTACATAGCTAGCAGACAACAAGCAAGGATAGATTATTCATGATAATGTACTCTAAGAAACAAAACATAAGGTGCAAATTGTAAATAAAATATAATTACTAATTTGATGTTGTCTTCTTTACCTATCTTAAGGAATCAGTAGGTTTCTGTCTAATAATTAATGATTGTAAATAAAATATCATTACTAATTTGAGTTTGATTTTTGGGAGATTGGTGGGAGATCGCACGTGACCGCACTGAGTGTAAAGATTTGGGGGAGGCCTTTGCCCAACAGAGGGACGAAACAGGCTAAATAAAAATATAAAAAAAATTGATGTTGTCTTCTTTACCTATCTTAAGGGAATCGTGGTTTCAAATTAATGATAAGAAAACATTGAGTCAACATAATTCCATCTATTCAATAAATATCCAACTAATACATGTTTCAAATAGTTATATAGTACAAGTTATACATGGAAATAAAATAAAGATTAACTTTAACACAATAAATGCCTTCACCCGCATACAAAACTTACATACATTTCTCTTAAAATACGTTCGTAGACTAAACATTATTCAAATAATTTTGTTATTTATGTGTCATCTATAAAATACCTAATTTGGTGCAATCCACTTCTCATTTTGCCTATAGACACAGAATCTACATTATATAGAATGAGAGCGCAAATGTTTATGAACTGTTCATAGGAACAAAGCCTCGACTACGAAACAACACGTGGCACATTAAGAGCGTTATCATTACTGTAACAGCACTTAGAAAATAACAAAATATGAAATGACACTCGACTCGAGTAGGTAGTGGCATCGTGCGACCCATGAATTAAACGTAGAAATAAAATAGTTCTCCTATTTGCCGCGGGACTTCTTTATTGAAAAACACGCTACTGTCGAACGGCAATGTCCTCTGACACTTTAAAATAAGCTACTGAGCAGCTACAGCTCAAAGATTTGCGCTCTCTATACTTCTATAGAAAATACTTCTAATTACTTGTTTAAGACTTATTTCTGAACGAAATTCAAACATTACTATGTGAAAGTTTTTCTTTGTAAACAATTAAATATTCGCCGTAAGTCACTTTTCTGTTTAAAAATAGTAATATGATACCCATAAATAGGACACTGAACACTTATGGCCGAATACTCAAACGCAACTCAGATTTAAGCACGTTTCTAGTCGCGATTTTTGGACAGTTTACAAGGGATATTTTTGAGAAATTTGTCACTTGATATGTGTATGGGGCGAACCTAACATTGGCGGCTGCGATCACAAATACTGTCTAGATTTCGGGTCCCATAAAAAATGAGTAAAAGCAGTCTCCGTAAATAACTTGAAATGTGAGCTCTTGTTTAGTTCGATTGAAACACAGCGAACGTGTTTCAATCGAACGTGTCATAATGCCGCAGCGTGAATTCAAAAGTTGCAATAATAAATAATAAAATATTATTTGTTAGTTTAAAGCTAAAAATATAACTTTTTCAACATTGCTTTTTCGGGCATTATTTTTGTAACTTTTGAATACAAATTACGGCCTTGTGACACGTGTTTGCATTACTCTTGGGCTGGTTTTATTGTTACGCGTTTCGGTAGCGAGCCGTTGGAGCGCGCGCGTTCGGAGATGTATGGAGGTAGTAGTTGCGTTTCAAAGTCGCGCGCTTGTGCAGCGCTCTTCAGTAAACGTTAACAGCGCGCTGCCCAGCGGCGCGACTATAAAATCGCCCTTAAATCTGAGTTGCGTTTGGGTATTTGTGAGTAAATAAATGACAGCAACATCACTCGTTAATAGCCAAGTTGATCATCATCTGCGTGAGCGAACCATCCGGCTGGCCCGGCTTCCTGCCCGCCTGCTGCTGCGACCAGCGGCACAGCTTCCACACCTCCGCGCGTTTGCTGCTGGTGCCGCTGCTCTTGTACAAGTTCAACAGCTGGTTGGTGGTCTGTGGGTGGGCATATTTAGAAATTAGACCCTTTTTATTTGGGAAATAAACAGAACATAAAACTGAATACTACGAAAGTTAAGATATACAAAAACCAAAATAATTTCCTCTATTATGTAACACAAATAAAGTTAAATGAACAGAGCAATAGAAAAAAAATCTAAACATGTTGAAAATACGTATAATATACCTTTTAATTGATACCTGTGTTAATATACAACTTGATACTTAATTATAATGAGTCCTTGGCAACGCATAGTTGAACTCATGTCAGTTTCATTTTATTTTTATTCAAAGACAATTTAAATTGTCTGAATGAATGGGAGGCTAGATGATGCTGGGTGGATTTTCCAGCATTGTTTATTTATATATAAAAAATGCTGGACAATTCACACAGCATCATCAAACCTTAAGGTAAGCAGAGCTTGTGTTTTGGGTGCTAGATGACTACTTTACATAAATATTTTTTGTCAGACATAGAAAACACTCAAGACAAATACAAAAAAAATATTTACCAAAAGTTTACAAATAATGACACCTTAACTTAATTTATGTACATATTCTTACATTTTAGAGTTGATTGGTTGAGGTGTTGCACTTAACAGTGACCCCCGCACTAGGCTAGGCCTGTTTCGCGGGGTATCAAAACATTTTCTATTTGCTGATAAGGTAAGGAAAGACAATTAATATCTGCAAATCGTTGATACAAATATTGGGAATCGAACCCGCATTCTCCTGTGTTGCAGGCGGACCTTCGCTCGCTGCGCCACTAAGGTCGTTACGAGATATATCTCATAACGACTGAGACTCGTAACACCTTCACGTGTATTATTTTGCCTGTAAATAAGGAGTAGGTATAAATCGCGTAGATCAATTTGGGATTAAAATACCCTCTCATGTTGTTCCGTTAATCATATTTGATCAAATGCATGCCGGACATTTCCTAAGCACGGCTGTCATTTCAATTACAAATTTATCTACACGATTTATACCCATTGAACTGTGTAGATAACATTCGACCGTGCGTGTTTTTTTTTCAAGACACATGGTTGACGAAACGATATCTCTACAGAATTTACAAGACAGTGTTGAAATGGACTTACCAAGAATAAGCCTAGTGTTGCGCGCATGTTGTTAGGGTTGAGTTTCAAAGCCTGGCAGTAGTAAGTCTTTGCAAGCTCCAAGTTTTCTACACCTCCCTGCAAATATACCAAACCAGTTAGGGGATGCACAACAAATCTGACTCACCCTGCCTTCACTTAATATTTGTACATACAAATTTTCAAGGATTATTAAGAAATTCTTAATTTAAAAATCCTTTATCAAAATCAGTGTGTTTGTAATGACGGAATTGTATAAATATCTAGAAGAACCAGATTCTATCTAAGCTGAGAGAAGACTGTTGTTTTAAACAACCAATAGAACATCGTTATTCACACATCTTGTCTCTGCTTAAACGTAAATTTCTTTGGGTATTGTACAAAACTTACCATAGTGTACCGTATGTCGGCCAGTCGTTGCATGTGCAGGTGGTGATGCGGCTGATGCAGCAGCATCTCTTCAGCGCAGAAGGCAGCCCGCGAGTAGTTGCCCGTGCGGAGGTATAGGGAACAGAGCTCCTGCCACGCTTCTACATCCGACATGAACCTGGCATAATTAAATATGCGATCATTACAAAAAGACATTACATGTGACAAGTACAATAGGTGGCCTTATCGCTTAGCAGCGATCTCTTCCAGGCAACCTATGGATGGAAAGAATTATGTTAATTTAAGTAAGACCACAGATAAGCTAAATATGAGCATAACACAAATACTAAAAAACAAATAATAAATAAATGGTACAAATAACAAACTAAATATTATACTACATATTATGTAGACACATAAACAAATAGCAAGTACTACGGTTGCCTGGAAGAAATCGCTCTTAGCGATAAGGCCGCCCATTGTGCATCTGTATCTTTGTTTGTTTGTTCTTACTGGTTTTTTTCTGTGTTTGATGTGCAATAACATAGTGTATTTGTTTTGTATTGTATTGTACTAACATTCACTATTTTGGCAGGAAAAACTCCTTGACGTGTGCTTTAAAAACTGGTAGAGTCTGTGCAAAAAGAGAACCGCCGTCGTGGCGTTACGGTGAACTAACATTTTAACGCAACAAAAGTAGTACATTGGCACACGCACAACCTCAATACCTAAGACGCTTCTCTTTTGGTACAGACTCTAAGGATACAGTTTTTCTAATGGACTGTGGTAGTGCATTCCACAACCTATTTATTTATTATAATGAAAGAGGTGCCCCCTCTTTCTATATCTAACACGCAAACTCCTGCGTTGCAGATGGAGCTTTGCCCGCCGCTCCACAAAGGTCCCAAAGTGAACTCACTTGTTCAAATAGTCCACCAGTTCACTAATGGCCTCCGTGATTTGCCCCTTGGCCTTCAGAATAGCAATGCGTCGCTTCCTCGCGGCAGAGTCCGTCGGGTCCGCGGCTATAGCTTTATCCATGAGTTCCAGAGCTAGGTTGTAACTGAAAGAGAATATTAAAATATTAGAATGTAGAATATATAGTAACAAATTAGAAACCGTCTTCTAATTCAATTCAATTTCTTTATTTCCACACAACATATGTCCATAGAAAACAAAAAAAAGAAAATATAATTACAGCGAAGAAAAAAACCAAAAAGGCTTAGTAATTTCACCCGGTTCATGTTATGTATTGTACAGTCAAGAGACCCAACAAATGTACAGTTAATTCTTATAATTGAGTCATTCATTTCTACAAAGTATCACATGAATCTATTATAATCAGTGCATGAGCATTGCCATACAGCAGCCATATTGTAGCAGATGATGGTTTGTGAATTGACCAGCACCATATTATATTTATTTGTTTGTTTACTGTACTCTTAGTGTATTTTATTTATGTTTTCTCTTTTAGATAGACTTACTCTCCCTGTGCTTCCAACAGAGCAGCCCTGTAGCGCTGAAGCCTCGCGCTTACGGGGAACTCCTTGCTTAGGATCTTGAAGCAATCATTAACCTCTTTGTACTGGTGGCAATCCATTGCTGCAAATATTACTTGTTCCAGGATCAGGTGTTCTGTAAAATTAAAAATTTTTGTTAATTTAATATGTTTTTGTGTTATAGGTTCCTTTTTATAAGTTATTTATTATTTAACACTAAAACTACTGAACAGCTCAAGTTGAAATGCATACACATGGAACATTTCAGGCATTACTGGAATAATGTAAAGCTACTATGTATCTAAACTCACATGTATTATACACATAAGTGATATATAAATATACTGTACAACCAGTACAATCTTTTCACTTCTTCAACTCAACAAACTGCGTGAACAGAAAATCAAAAATACCTCATTTCTATGGTAAAATTTGACTTGAAGTGCTTATTTTGTACCTAAGCCTAAAGAAATTTGAATTTGAATTTTTTTGAATACTTTTATCAGAAATGTGCTATTGGTAGTGGCAGATTAGAATTATGGCATTATTTCTTACTTTCATTCCCAAGTTTATCAACACTGTCATTTAGCTCAGTCTCCCAAATCTCCATTACATCTTCGCTTCGTCTCTCGTTGCCTTCTCTCCATGTACGAAGGAGATCTTTTGCTTCTGTAATAAACCAATACCATCAAAGAGGTCTAAAAACCTAGGTGTTCTTTAGGGCTAACGCATACGAATAGATCAACATAATGATTGTAAGCTATAGGATCTTCTATTTGCTATCAATGAATATGTACATACAGAGGGAAAAAACTGAAGTGAGGTTTTTTGGGATACGGGTAATCAAGTTATGGGGCTTATAAGAGGTATTTTCTTTTATCACTCACCACTAAGAGTAATTCCATCGAAATTATAGGACATTATTACTGTTCGGCGTTATTGCTGCAACTATGGAGTACAAGTTAAAAAAAATTCAGGATTCAATATTCTATCTATATTTATTCTTTTTCAGAGAAAATAGAGAAAGTCTGTCAGACAAACTGAAAATAAAAGCAGCTCAAACCAAACTTTGAAATTGACATTGAATAAATTTTGACTTCGACTTACACTAATGAATGGTTTATATGTCACAAACAAGCGTGCGAGTCAGTTGCCGACGAGTAGCTAGAGCGAGTTACTGCACTGTAGCTAACTACTAGTTACAGTGCTGTAACTCGCACCGTATATGGGAAGTATCTATGGAATTACCCGCATGTCTGAGTTGGATAATAGCTTGAGGTACTTTAAATTTTTTTTATTCACACGCCTGCTCGCCTGACCTGTTCTCGCTCAAACATTGCAGCAGCTTGCACATCACGTATCGTTCGGACAGTTCGGCAGTACATAGCATAGCTCATCAGTCATTTAAAGCAGTTGTGCTAGGCTTTTCTATAGTTTTTTTAATAGAAGTCTTCCGATTCACTACCTATTTATATTTAGTTATTGTGGTCATATAATATAATATTGCAGTTCTTTTAATCAAAGCACGTTCATGATGACTCGATATCTAAACATTACTAACTATTTGATTGAATCATGGCACAGCACAGGTTACGATCCCAGTTACTGTCATCATAACATAAGAAAGAGTATCTACACAATGCGAGCAAATGGCTACTGTCAGGTCAGCAGCTCGCAACGTGTAAACCCGTAAAAAAATTATTTCGTTTGACATTGCCATTGATGAGTGAATGAAAGTTTTGGCAGCGATGTCAACAAATTTATTGCCAGCTTTCATTGATGGCTTAAATGCCAGAATACAATTCTTAAATAAAATAACCATAAAATGTAATTTTATAACTTTTGTATCTAACATAAATAAATGCGACAGTGTTGCCTCGTCGTTAGTCGTTGGTTTTCGACGGATCGTCGACCACTGTAATCGTTTCATTTTTCAATCTGTCAAATTCTTACGGAAAATTCAAATACAACTTCAAATTCTAAATTTTAATTTCAATCGTAAACATATTGATATTATCGTGAGACCAATAATGCTCCTACATTATGGGTCTCGCGATAATATTGCACGCGTTATTACGATATCTATTTTCACTTTCAGCACCTACATTTTGTATTAGACGCATCGCATACGATCCTACAATCTGCTGCTGCTGCGATATTATCTCACGACAGGGTGTTGGACGTGGGCGTTTCTGTGACCTGTAATATTGCGATAGTTATTCTCAGAAATTTCTGTTTATGGACAATAGAAGTATTAGTTTAGGAACCGCTACACAAAAATTGCCCTGGACTCCCTGGGCGGGGGGGTGAGTTAAACACGAATGCACACAGAGGGAAGTAGAGGCTGGGTTACACCTACACACTTTGCACCTAAAGGCAAATAAAGGCTCACATTCGCTACATAAATTGTGTTCCTGCGTAAACGTTCCTAACATTCAGTACTTTCTTGAAGTATGAGTGTAGATATATCGCGCGTTAAAACGCATGCAAGGAATCGCGCGATACAATCGCAGTTATGTCAGACAAAAACGTGCCACGGTGCAGCGGACAGGATTTACTAGTCATATTAATAAAAAAAACATAAAATACAATTAAATTATGGCGCGCCGCAACCCGCCCCGCCGCGCCGCTTCCTATTGAATACCTAACATTTTGCGGCTATTTTGAGGATACGCTAAACAGTAATAATGCTACGTCTAGCCATCAGCTATTGCGCTGGTCAGCAATTGAATGAATGAAGCAGTTTGTTTGACAACGACACTGTCATAACAAAAAGGTCTACGGTAGTGAATGACGTTCTGGTTTCGTTCTACGCATGAATTGTTTTATACGAATAATGTTGATTTGAAAGAAATGTATAGCCACAAGCTCACAAAATCGTTATCGAACGGGAGTATTGGAACACAACCTGCTGTTGGTGTGTGTACGTGAGTGAACGAAACGTCTGCAATATGTCTGACTATTTGGAAATATTTTTAGATGTACTGTAGTCGTAATTATAGTGAATATCTTTCTATTAATTTGAGTTTGCCATGGATTTTATGTGATAATCATTATAACTTTATACTGGTAAAACTTTTATCATCGATAGTCTTAGCTATACGTTCCTTGAACTGGCTTCATTCCTCATCATACAATGCTAACTTTTTATGTTCAATGGCCTTTATCTCTGAGTTTTGTTTTCTTTTGTCCTCGGTTCGCAAGTCAGACAAGTTTTGAGCATTCGATTATGCGTCGTAATCCTGTATATTTATTCAGGGTATTCTGTTTCACAGATCGATAGAAGATCGCAGCGAAGTTAGTATCGTTGATAACGAGGGGATTTCGTGTGAATAGTGGATATGCGCGTCACGGACATTGCTCGAACAGGCTCGCGTCGAGTGTGCGTGCTGTGACGAAACTTATCGGTGTAATCGGCGGCTGCAGGGTCGTCGGTTCGTCGCGGGGACATCGCGTGACGTCAGCATGGAGTCTCCCGTGCAGTGCCCCGTGTGCACGCTGTTCCTGCACAATGGCATGACGCTGGAGTCGCATCTGGACACGCACCCTAAAGACCAGGTCATTAAGGCGCTGTGCAGCTTCACCAAGACGAGTCCCAGCTGCGCCAGCAGTCGCACGCCCACTCCTGTCCTCTCCGAGCGATCGTACCGCAGCCGGTCACGCACGCCAGTCACCGAGGACAGCGGAACCAATCCTTGGAATGGGAAGGAACACGATCGCTTCTGGGCAAGGACCCCCAGCGTCACCTCCATCAGAACTCCGAGTGGATCCAGCCGCGCACCCAGCAGGACTCCTAGCAGCTCTAGCCGTGCCCCCAGTAGAAACTGTAGAACCCCCAGATCACATTCATCAACCAATGCATCACGGATCTGTACTCCTGAAAGGATGGTTGACAATTTGGCATTTGAAGCAACAACAGCCAGTAATTCATCACTTAACTCATCTGGCCATTCCAAACCACCTTCAGTTATAAAAAGTGATAAATCACAACAAAGTCCTATGTACCAGTCTCCTGCTTCGCAAGATTATGATCCTCAGTACATAGATTACTCTGAACAGCTGGAGGATAGAGAGGTGAAGTATTCTCGAAGCGCAGAGTACAATGCTCTTAATGCTAATAACAATGAGCTCAATGCTAACAACATGTTTTCATTCAATGTGCCAATGCCTGGAACAGGGTCTAAGTTGCTGTCACTGCCTCCCCACATGATGCCACCTCGGAAGAGAAGTGAATCAGTGAAGGCTGCCCCTACGAAACATAATAACCTACTTAACCTTGTGAAAAATAATATAAGTGGAATGCAGAAAGTACCACCTTACATGGCTAATCGCAGTCCATACCAGTTGGTTCCCAATGCAATCCCAACTTTTGTTCAAAATAATGTTCAAAACAGTATGATCCTGGCTAGCAGTCTGCCTAACAGTCAGTTAAAAATTGATGCTAAAAATGTGCCTCCAATAGTTCAAAACCACTTCAGTATGGCCTCTAGTGCCTTCACCCCTGGTACCACTGTGGTCACACAGAACTCCCAGTACTTTTACCAAGAAATGGTACAGAATATTGACCCTAAGGCATTTGTTCCTACAATGCCACCTGTATTTACGGGCCATGAGAATGTAACCAATGTTGCTCAAACTAGTTCAGAATGCACAAGGATGTATCAGAATGTGATGCTAATGGACCAGTATGGGAATACTTCTTGTATGTACACACCTCAGCAGGTGATGCCAAAGCCATGTGCACCTCAACTGTTCTCGGAAACTCGTACCAGAACAGTGAATACTTTGATGCAAAATTCAAGTCCAATAAAGAAAGATCCAAGTAAGACTTTGATAATTGAGGTGGGCCCTATACTGCCTCAGCAGAGAGCAAGCTCCAAGCCTTCTGCCCACACCACTGTGATAACACAGACCAGACCCTCGGTCCCCAACGTTCCTAAAATATGTCCCCCAAAGCCTGAAGCGCCTAGCATTTCCATTACTGAAAAGATTGATAAAACAGAAGCCCCGGGCACGACCAGGGGTCTTAAGATCCTCAGTAACATCAAAGTGGAGGTTCCAGTGCAGCATATCAAGAGTATGATAAACACTTTGATGGACCTGACGGGTTCCAACGACGCCGTGTACCCCGACCAGAGCCGGACGCCCGAGAATATACTGCCTGACCTCGAACTCGGGAAGCCGGCAGCCGGGGGCCTAAATCCACGCTCCTTTACCGAACTGAAGTTTGAAAACGCTACCTCAAGTAAAGACTTATCTAGTAAAACTAGCATAGTAGATAATAAATTAGAAACAGACTACGGCGACAGCTGTCCCGTACCCGATTTGATTTGTAATGAGAAGCCTTCCATCTCGCCGTGCAGCGAGCTCTCCGAGAGCGGAGACAACTCCGTGGACCGCGCCTCCCCCGCCCCCGCGCTGCACTCCAGCGCAAGGAAAGACCCCGAGGTGGACTGCAGAAAGAAAGCCCCCTTGAAAATAAGACTGAACAACATTTTCGTGAGGAAGAACAAAAAGATTCTGCAAATAAAGAACGCGAGACCCACCTTCAGTCAGCCCACCTTCAGCCAGTGCGAAATAACTCCCGTCGCCTGCTCCTCGAAGAGCCTGGCCCCTGAGAACTTCGCAGTGATATCGCAATCCCCAAATCGCAGTGAAAAAGCTACGCTCAAGACCATTTCCATCGAGGAGATTAAAGAGAGTGTGGGGTATGCAGACATGGAGGTCGCTATGGAGGAGGTTAAAATGCCGCCGGCGCCGGAGAAAACGGAGATCGCGGTGAAAGAAGAGTTAAGCTTGAGCAACGACTGTGCCTTCAGCAACGAGGCCCCCGGACCGGCTCGAGGCCTCGGATCCCTCGACCCCCTGCGGCCCATATCCGTCAGCTACGGCAGCATGTCTTCCGCTGACTTTGACGACGAATCCAGCAACCGCGAGCTGCTAGACCTAGAGAGCACAAAGAACAAGCAGTTCGTCACGATGATGAACGATAACTACTTCGGTGACAACATTTACGCAGATTACTTCACGCCTGAAGAGCGCGGGGAGTCTTACGATGACAAAGGCCCTACGGTGTTCAAAGACGGCGGGAAAGAAGCGTTTTCGTGTAGCATTTGGGGGGAGCCGTCGAGTAAGGGGAACGATTTCGTTCTACCTAGCTTTATCCATGAAAGTTACAAGATAGCGGACAGTGGGGTGGAGTACGCGGACTTGGATGTTAGACGGGACTGCAAGGGGGACGTGCCTCCGCTGAACATCTGCGCTGATGAGCGGATGCCGCCTCGAGGGGAGCTCAGCGGACAGGAGAGCAATGGAGACATGGAATCCTCTTGGAATGGAGTAAGTTAACCTTGTATTAAGCTAATACAACTAGTTTCTGTCCGCAGCTTCCCATAGAAACGGTTATTTATTTCCAACTGATTTACGGGATAAAAAGTATCCGTGTTTTAATCTAGGTATTTTTATATACAATATCAGTCTGATCCGTTCTTCAGTAGTTTTAGCGTGAAGAAGGACTTAACAAACATCCAACTTCCACATTTACAATATTAGTGTGAAGATTTTAATAAAATTAATGTTTGTTGATATTAATTTCGTTTATCTCATGTGGTCGCGCCATCACTATTATTATGCTAATTTAATCCAAACGTTCCAATTTGTAGCGATAGTTTAAATGTTTGTTACTTCATCAAGCTAAATCTTCTGAATGAATCCTAAATATTAGATAGATCGCGTGCGATAGAAGCTACGGGCACAAGCTACTTGCATACAAAAACCTTTGTTTCGCGGCTGGGTTTCATTTTGAACCCGAAAACATCGTGCGACCTATGTCAACACTATTTGAATTGAACTCCGTAGCATAAACAGATCAGATATTGTTTATGTTGTACAAGATAAAATAGATAGCTGTTATAGTTTGTTTATAATACAACGACCGTTAGTATGGCACAGTAGAAGAGCTGAGACGTAAAGTTCGATTCCCGCCGCTCGACAAAAGGTGGTAAGAAATGCAGATATTAGTTCCGGATAGGTTTTCATTACAGAATGAAGGGAAGGGTTTCA
Organism: Eupithecia dodoneata; assembly: GCA_947044415.1. Lineage (NCBI taxonomy): Eukaryota > Metazoa > Arthropoda > Insecta > Lepidoptera > Geometridae > Eupithecia > Eupithecia dodoneata. The sequence continues at coordinate 11,695,621 of OX345662.1, read as the reverse complement.
ATACAGAAATTAATATTTAAATAGAGGTCGTACAAAGGGCGGCCTATTCGCTGAGAGCGGTCTTTCCCAGGCAACTTTAAGTTGAACACTTCTGGGCGGCCTTATCGCTGAGAACGGTCTCTTCCAGGTTTTTAAGTTAGTAAGTAGATTATTAAGTTATTTGATGCCATGGTTTCAGATCTACCCTGAGGCAGTTTCGACGGAGGCCTACGATCTGATGGCTCGCGAGAGCTGGGAATCGGATGGGTCAGAGCTCGACACAGCAGAGAAAAGGGAAAATCTGTAAGTGTCACTTATGAGAAATGGTTAGAGTGATGCAAATTACTACAGGTCTGGTTGTCACCAACGAGGTATATACGAGTAGGTAGCCGTGCGTTAGCGGTAAACTTCGTCGGATTTTGATGATCGATGTGGCGCGGCTTCGCACGCATTGATAGAAACCATTTTTTTTAGATTATTATTCCTCATATACCTATTTAAATACTCGCTACAAAATTATTATTTTTACTATATAAAATACAATAAAATATTATGAACAGTAAAAAATATATCAAAACGATAGATCACCGACCGCGAAGCTAGGCTCAAGCGGCCGGGGCTGCATTGAGAGGAACTTCCACCAGACGATGCGTGTCGAGACCAGAAGTACCGCCTTTTAGATCTTGTTATTATATGATTATTATAAGATTATTTATATCCCGTGGGATAGGGTCCATTGATTCCAGGTTTAGATCTACATCAATGCAAAATTTCAGCCTGAAAAGTTAAGTTTATGCGTCTGTGTTAGTAAGCTAAAATCTCTCATTACTATCGCTGTCTGTCTGTCCCTATGTATGCTTAGATCTTTAAAACTACGCAATGGATTTTGATGCGGTTTTTAATAGATACTAGCGGCCCGTTCCGGCTTCGCCCGGGTGTCATTTGTTACAGGCAATTTTAAAAAAAATTCTCTTTTTTCTCTCCGTATAAACCATCCTCGTACTTCAAGGAATATTCTAAAAACAGAATTAGCGAAATCGGTTCAGCTGCTCTCGAGATTTGAGCTTAGCAACACATTCAGCGATTCATTTTTATATTATAGCAAATAATGATTCCAGAAGAAGGTTAATAAACTATTTGACACATAGACTTCCAAGCGGGCGGAGCCGCGGGGCGCAGCTAGTTGCAATATAAACGCACAGCAGGCCTTTGGCATTGAAATATTAATCTCTTGCCCTAGTCTGTTTGTATCGATTCAAACGGTTTGTATGCGGAAGTTTGAGACCCGGAACGGGCTTTATAATTGATTCGATTCAAGGACATCATTTAATTGGTTTCATATCGAATCATCACTACGTAATAAAACAAAGCAACTAATCAACTCAAATGTATTTTCATACGATTTTCACTACTAGAAGAAGTTATTCGCTGAAGAAGTGATGAAGAAACCACTAGAACGTATAAATAAAATATCACTTTTATGGCACGTTTAAATATCACATACATATGTGTCTCGTACATATTTACTGTCTGTACTTACGTGCTAAATGAATGTTTATGTTCCTCAATACACTACACTATCACTGATTCCAAGCATATTGCTCAATTATAAAATAAAAAAGAGAAATATTTTAATGATAAATCACACTTACATTATAAATGCGAAAGAGGAGCCGTTTTAGTGTGAAAAAGTAAAAACACACAAACATAAATCTAATGTTTGGATTTATGTTTGTGTGTTACTTTTTCACGCTAAAACGGCTTATTATGTTTTTTTCATATGTTACAAATTTAGCTAGCAATTTTTTTAGTACAATAGATCCAGCAATATATGTAATTATATGTATGGAAAGAGAGATAAATACATTATTGTTCATAAGAACTTATGTTTTTCTCGTTATGCATATTTCTGAGATGTTTGTACGATCGCAGATATTTGTTTCGGGTGTTCTGGTCGTTCTATATGCATACCCATAAAAGCTCTGCTTAGCTTGGAACTAAATAATGCTGTGTGAATTGTCCAACATGATACATTATTATAAAGAATCTAAATGGTAGCTCAACTGATCAATACATAGTATAAAACAAAGTCGCTTCCCGCTGTCTGTCAGTCCCTGTAAGCTTAGATCTATTGTAATAAATCTAATCTAAGCAGACAGACATGCCTTGTTTAAAAATAATCATTTTTAAACAAGGCATGTCTGTCTGCTTTTTCTAAAACACAATCCCTTATGGTGTTTCCTATGTCAAAATTAATGCGTGTTTTATAATAAAATTGTTATATTAATTTTATGTACAACTGAGCGACATCAAGTGTAACGTGTGTACCTACGGTGGAACTGAATAAATGAAATGAAATCTTTAAAACTACGCTACGGATTTTAATTCGGTTTTTTATAGGGTGATTCAAGAGGAAGGTTTATAAACCATTTGACACATAGATTTACGCGCGGGCCAAGCCGCAGCGCGCAGCTAGTATATTATAAAGAATCCAATTGATAGCTCAACTGATAAATATTAGCTATTGACAAAGAAAATGATACCTTATTTCCAGTGAGGAGCAGCTATCTTACCCCAAGCCGCGTAAACACTCGTGCCAGACATGTGGCTCCAAGTTCACGTCGCTGAAAGAGCTGCGCGCGCACAAGGCCAACGAGCACGTGTCCCAGATCGCACCGAAGCAGACCTACAGCCGCCTGCTGACGGCCAGAAGCATCAAGAAGGAGGAGAAACCGGATTTGAGTTGTGCGGGTGAGTAGCGGACTGACAGTCGAGAAAGCTTGCGATGCTATCATGAGACGGACATTGGCAGCATTGCGTCAATTCAGACGCGGAGCGGCCATATCTCGCAAAGAACCGAAAACCGCTGGGGCAAACGAGTTCTTGAGCAGAGATCACGACTCGGTAAACGTAGTGTAGGACGCTCTCCGACCAGGTGGGATGACGACCTGCGAAAGACTGCAGGTAGATGCTGGATGCGTCAAGCTGAAGATAGGGTGCATAAAATTAAATTAAAAAAACCCCGTCCATCTTGGACTGATTTTCATCAAACATAGCTGAGAACACTCTCGACTAATTCACCTTTCAAACAAAAAAGACAAAATCAAAATCGGTTCGTCCGTTTGGGAGCTACGATGCCCCAGATAGACACACACAGACACGTCAATCTCTAACTATTTATTGTCGATACATTGTATTTCAAACCCGCGACGCAAAAACGACGGTTTGTTATAAGTTTGACGTGTCTCTGTGTTTGTCTGCCTGTGGCCCGTAGAAACTAATCAAATGATTTGCATTCGATTTTAAGGATCAATGAACTTATTTTTAATACTTCCCATGTTCTTTCTTCCAGCCAACATCCTAGCTATAGACTCGAAGGGCAGCATCACCTCAACTATCCTGGAAGTGTACGAGCAGGACCCCATAGACGAGGCTAAGCCGAAACTGAGTAATCTACGCTCCCTGCTCACCAAGGAGGTCAAACGGAAACGCAGGGACTTTGTCTGTCCTACCTGTAAAGTTAATCTGGTGAGCACACGCTTACTTTACACTACCACATTACAATACAATACAAATATATTTAATTGCACTTCAAACACAGAAAAAAAAACAGTACAGAACAAACAAACAAAGATACAGATCCACAATGGGCGGCCTTATAGCTAAGATCGTCAAAAGTTAGTGTGTGTTATAATAAAAATGTAATTTGTCTTTTAAAATAGTATTTAACGACATCAAGTGTAACATTGTGTACCTACGGTGGAAATAAATAAACTAAACTAAGAGCGATTTCTTCCAGGCAACTAGCTAGGTATAGACCTCACAAACTTCTGCTTTTATAATATTAGTAGGATATAGGTTCTGAAATCTGTCACAGCTAGCTCTTTAAGCACTCTTTAAACAAGCGCTTTCGACTGTCTAAGTTAAACCATGTTTAAGGCGTGCCTACCTAAACTGTAAACCGTCGTAAAACGCAGTTTTGTGGCTTTTGTTAAATACGCGTTCAACAGATGTCTATTTTTTTTGTAGTACAACGGTAATATTAAATGCATAAACAATTAATTTCAGCTGACGGAGTCTGCTTTCACGGCGCATCTCAAGATCCACCCTCTGGAATGCCTGACGTGCGGCAAGTTCTTCACGCGGCGCGCCAATCTACAGCTGCACTTAAAGACTCATCTCGGCATCAAGGAGTTTAAGTAAGTAGTAGCGTACGAGCCAATTTAGCTCACACAGCAGATTTACATTATTAATTAAGGAAACAATAAAAACAGTCGTAACGAAATCTTTGCCACGCGCCGGTGTATCTTTACTTACCTAACATTACGTGCGGCTCAGATTACCTAATTAACGTTTAATTTGTGAATAAATCTAATGACTATAAACTGTGGTTTGGTGTTGCTATATTACCTACAAACTTAGCTATAACTGGAGTGCCCTCAACCAGGAGAAAACCCCAACAAGTAGTATTTAGGAGTCCTCGACGGACCAACGACACATATTAGCAGCATCAGTAGTTCGAACTAAGTAGGTTACTCGTGCCGCGAGCGCGGACCGGGCGCCTACGGAGGTCAGTGCATCACCAGCAGCCATTCAAACCACACTCATTAACATCCTTATTAGTCGTAATTTTATATACAATATAGCTATTGTTCCTATACTCGACTTTTATATCATGGAAGAGTTGCTAGCCGCGATTCCTACAGAAGGTTTATTGACTATAAAAAAACATAGTTATAGTACTTTGTTAATGATGTCTATGCGAAAACTTGGCATAGAAAGCTGTATGGTTTCACCCTACATTTGCTGTTTTGCGCACGCGGCGATTTAGGTACTCCGTGTCGCACGCGCGCGATGCAATTTACTTACATTCATATTATTTAAACATCAGTACGTGACCTACTACCGCGAGAGTGACATTGAAGGGAAGATTTGCCACCTTTACCGAACTCTGTCATTTAACTTAATTAATAAACTTTATCTTTGAGACTCGGGTGTTTAGTTTGCGTGCTCAACTAACTGAACTACTACGTTACCAACGGTAACAATACAAAGTGAGGTGCTATAGGTAAACTGCCTACAACTACATCTCTACACATGTAAGGGTCTTCACTTAGGTCCTTACATTTTGGTCCTTCGAGGAAACAAGGTATTTATGCTTTTTGTATTTTTTGACGATAGCGAATCGGTTTGATTGGCCTCCCACCAGCGGGAATCACCAGTTAGATTGAGAAGGCGTACAATATTGTCATTTAGGTACAAGAAGCCTATTACCTACAACGACTAGAAGTCTACGGGAACTCTGTCGCCTTCACGTCGTGAACCAACGCTGCTCACCTCTGCTACCGTCTACTACGTGCCAGAGCCAGAAGCTAACTTTACTTATCTCTGCCACTGTCAACTACGTGTCAGGGCTAAGAACTTACTTTAACTCCTACGCAAGTACCTATCTTGCTACTAACTAACTTAACTTGTTTCTTTCAACTAAACTACGCCTTTCATCAACATGGAGATATTGAAAATACAAGAAGAATGCTTCAACAAAATCAAGTCTCTATGTTCTAACTACGCGAAAGATAGTAAGTCGAGAAAAACGGAAGAATACTTAACTGTACGTCTCCAGACCCTCGAACAACAATGGCGGGATTTTGAGAGACGTCATGCGACTCTTATCGAAACTATTGAAGAAAAGACGCATACTTACTTCACCGACGACGTTTTTACCAAAACGATGCAGCTATATCTTAAAACTAAAAAGGATATGGATGGTTTGTTACTACAACTACGCGAACGTCCTTCTGTATCATTTGATCTGAGTGGTACTATGGATGAAGATGCTGATGAAAAACTAAAACTACTATTTACGCGGCAAGAATGTAACTTTAAAGCTCTTGACCGTGCCATGTCTAAGATAGACTTGAAAACTGTGACGGAGAAATGGGAGCTGGAAGATCACCTTTCCATTTTGAAGTCGAAGTGGGATGTCATCGACAAACATCACTGGGAGCTGGAGGCTCTAATCAAAGGCTCCGACATCACCTACTACAACATGTTCGTGTCGTTAGAAGACAAGTATGATGAACTGAAGAGAAACATCAACGCTAAAATTTGGTCTACAGTGCACTACCAACAATCGGCGCCAAGGATTGAGGTTCCTGAGTTTTCCGGCAACTACACAAAGTGGATTTCTTTCAAGGATCTATTCTTGGAAACTATTCACAACAATCCGATGATCAACAAGGCTCAAAAAATGCAACATCTCAAGACAAGATTGCGCGGAGAGGCTGAGCGATTGGTACAACATCTCAGCATCAGTGCTGAAAACTACAATTCGTGCTGGGACATACTGTCTCAACGCTACGATAACCATCGTCTTCAGTTTACCTCTTTCGTCAACACTATGCTTAACTCGCCGGTTATCAACCAACCCGATAGCCTGTCTCTGAAGAAGCTGCATGATGTCATTACGGAATGTATGAACGGATTGACAAACATCGGAGTGCATACAACTACTTGGGACCCACTTATCGTCCATCTGATGTCACAAAAACTAGACGTCAATACTTACACCGACTACATGAAAGAACAACAAGATCATAGAGAACTACCACGTCTAGATCAATTTCTTTTCTTCCTGGAAGGCAAATTCATGGCCTACGAAGGCATAAAAAATGCAAAAAAGGAAATGCCGAAACAATCATCTACATCGGATAAGTCTTCTTACAGCAAACAACCGCATAACAAACATAACTACGAACATAAAAAACATCAAACTAAAACTTTACATACTTCTTTCGGTCAATGCCCGCACTGTGAAGGAATGCATGTACTAATGCAATGTCCAAGGTTCATTGAAATGGACAAAACTCAGCGAAACAATACTGTTTCAAAATTAAATTTATGTAAAAACTGCTTATATAGCCACGGCGACGGTGAATGCACGTCAGCGAAAACTTGCAAAGAATGCAAAAGGAAGCATCATACTTTGCTACACTATAATAAGGCCACGACTAATACAATGTCATCATCATCATCAACTCAACAAGGTTCCAATCATCTCGCTACAAATGACGTGGAAATACTTTTAACTACCGTTCAACTTCAGATAAAATCAGCAACCGGAACTTACGTCACACTTCGTGCCCTCCTGGATCAAGGTTCACAAGTGAACTTGATCACTGAACAAGCTGCTCAACTACTTCGACTGCCAAGGAAGCGGATAAACGCCACTATATCGGGAGTCGGGGCGCTGTCAGGAGACTGCAAGGGACGACTACAACTTAACTGCAAGTCGATACATTCCGACTACGCGTTTGAAACTCAAGCGCTAATATTGAAAAAACTTACAAATAACTTACCTAACTCAACTTTTAAAAAGCCAAACTGGCCGCACATAGAAAACTTAAAGCTCGCCGACCCTGACTTCAACAAATCACATCCTGTCGATTTACTACTTGGAGCCGACATTTACTCGAATGTTATCCTTGAAGGAGTCCTGAAGGGAAACCAACAAGCACCTACTGCACAACAAACACACCTGGGCTGGATTCTGTGTGGAAAAACGCAAAATTTCAACTGCCATGCCGTACTAGTTGACCTCAACAGCATCAGTAAGTTCTGGGAGCACGAGGACATCATTCAGGACATCAAGGACATTTCTAAGGACGACCAGTGCGAGGAAAACTACTCCCAAACAGTACGGCGAGCCCCAGATGGAAAATACATTGTTAAAATTCCTTTACTTCCCGATTACGAAAAAAGGATAGGAAATTCTCGATCTATTGCCATCTCACAATTCTTACAACTCGAAAAACGTTTCGAAAGGAATGCGAAACTAGCTCTAATGTACAGAGACTTTATAAAAGAGTACTCAGAACTCAACCATATGGCCCCAGCGCCTTCACTTTCCACCACAAAACCAGAATGCTACCTACCCCATCACGGTGTACTACGAGAGCATTCATCAACTACAAAATTGAGAGTTGTATTCAACGCTTCTCAAAAAACATCAAGCGGCCTTAGTCTCAATCAAGTGCAAGAAAAAGGCAATAACATGCAAAAGGATATACAATCACTTATTCTCAAGTGGCGGGTCTACAAATATGCCTACACTGCGGACATAGAAAAGATGTATCGCTGTATATGGATCGCAGATGAACAACAAAATCTACAGAAAATCGTCTGGCGAAACTCGCCCTCAGAGAAACTCAGAGATTTTGTCTTACGCACCGTGACCTACGGAACAAAAAGTGCGCCATGGCTCGCCATGAGAACTTTGAAGCAGCTCGCCGTAGACGACGGAGACAAGTATCCAGATGCTGCTCAAACACTACAAAACGAGTTCTATGTTGACGATTTAATCAGCGGTCATAACACTATCTCCGAAGCTCAACAACTACAGTCGTCGCTTATCAACTTACTACAAGGCGGTGGCATGAATTTACGGAAATGGTCGGCCAATGATACTTCTTTACTACAAAACTTGAGTAAAGCTCAAATATCAACTGAAAAAATATTCGACTTCAAACACGAAGACACGAAAAAGACCCTTGGACTCGGTTGGAACACCACAAACGACACATTTACTTTCTACTGGGACTTAGAAGAAATATCTCGGCAACATCTAACAAAACGCCATCTTCTATCTGAGATCTCCAAACTGTATGACCCTCTGGGATGGTTAGCGCCAATAACTGTGACAGCTAAACTGCTATTTCAGAGAGTCTGGACAAGTAAACTCGCTTGGGATGAAACTTTACCGACCGAAATACAACAAGAATGGTTAAAACTTAAAAACGAACTTCCTGAAATCAAAAACATTAAACTTAACAGATGGCTGGGAGTGACACAAGGGAACATAGAACTATTATGTTTCTGTGACGCCAGCGAAAAAGCCTACTCGTGCGTTATCTACAGTCGTGTTTACAACGAAGGCTTACCTACAATAACTTTACTCACAGCTAAGACTAGGGTTGCCCCGCTTGCAAAAAAAATCACGCTACCGCGCCTAGAACTTTCCGGCGCCCTTCTTCTATCACAACTAGCGGAAAAGGCCATAGAAACCTTCAAGGGGTACAACATTACTATACAAGCTTGGAGTGACTCTCAAGTTGTGATTGCATGGTTGCAGGGAGACATTAATAGATGGGAAAGATACGTTGCCAACAGAGTTATCAAGATTAAAAATGTCATCCCTTCCGAAAAATGGCACTATGTCAAGTCAAAACTAAACCCAGCAGACTGCGCATCAAGAGGAATGTACCCTACCAAACTACTCCACTTCAAACTTTGGTGGAAAGGACCGGACTTTCTACAAATATCGGAGAAAGAGACGGTCCCGAATAACATGTGTCTTCATACGACAGACACTGGACTTAAGCCAACGTTGACAACCCTAGCAAAAAATCAAGACACAAATTTTATAACTGAACTTATTAACAAATGCAGTTCATTGTCCCACATTACACGTGTGACGGCATGGATACGGCGCTTCAGTGCAAACGTACTGAATAGCGCGAAATGCGATACTAACTACCTAACTACTACGGAACTAATTGCAGCGAATGAATTGATAATAAAAATTACGCAACGCATAGAATTCGAGCAAGAATACAAACTACTTTTGAAAAAAGAGTCGGTTTCTAACAAAAGTCCTATTTATAAACTAAACCCGTATCTGGACGAACAAGGCATCATTCGAGTGGGTGGCCGCCTCAAAAACTCTAACTTACCATTCGAGATGAAAAATCCTATGATTTTGTCAAAAAACGGGAGATTAACACAACTACTTATCGAACAAGCACATTCTAGAGTACTGCACGGAGGGGCTCGATTAACGTTAGCCTACATACGGCAGCGCTACTGGATCGTCGGGGGCAACAGGGCAGTGAAAACGAGACTTCGTCACTGCATCACGTGTCATCGTCACAAGCCTACTAAAATGTATCAACTTCTAAGCGATTTACCAGCTCAAAGAACAAGAATTTCAAGGCCATTTACACATTCTGGTGTCGACTTCACTGGGAATGTAGATGTAAAACTTAACAAAGGAAGAGGTGTGAAGATGTCCAAAGGCTACATTGCAATCTTCGTGTGTATGGCAACAAAAGCTGTACATATTGAACTCGTGTCCGACCTCAGCACTGAAACTTTCCTCGCGGCATTCCAACGGATGTGCGCGCGGCGCGGCACACCAAAACACGTCTACTCTGACTGCGGTACCAACTTCATCGGTGCTGCCAAGGTGTTACGTAAAGAGTTTGAAGAATTTAGACAAATTCTATCGCCAGAGTTCTTCACCGAAATCGGAAAACTTGAAGTTGAATGGCACTTCAACGCTCCAGCGTGGCCAAGCGCAGGCGGCCTGTGGGAGGCTGCAGTTAAATCATTGAAACACCACTTACGACGTGTGCTGGGTGATCAAAAACTAACATACGAAGAGTTTACTACACTCCTTACGAAGATTGAGGCCTGCATGAACTCGCGGCCTTTATGCCCTCTTACAGAAGACCCAGAGGAGTTTTACAACTACCTCACTCCAGGACACTTTCTTACCGGGGGCCCGGTATTGACTTTACCGCTTTCGGACTACAGCGATGTCAAAACTATTGACATACGCCGACGATGGCAACTAACTGAAAATATGGTACAACAGTTCTGGAAAAGCTGGTCCAACGAATACCTAACTCAATTACAAGGTCGCAGCAAATGGAACAAACCTATGAAAAACATCAAGGAAGGTGACATCGTGCTGATAAAGGAGGATAACTTGCCTCCCGGCAAATGGGCCATGGGACGAGTTATCGAGCTTCATCCCGGTTCCGACGGACTTGTCAGAGTAACTACAGTGAAAACGCAATCTGGCATTCTCAAGCGTCCCATCGTGAAACTTTCACCACTTCCTCTAGAAGAAGAGAGAAATGAGACGTCAAAACAAGATGTACCAAAACCTTCAAAAACTAACCAAGCCGCCAAGAAAACATTCACAACTTTTTTAATAACATTATTATCAATGTTCACATTAGTACACAGCGCCGACAGTACTACGCGCTCAAGCGCACACATTACAAGCCTCGAGCCACACAGGCCGATTTATTATGATGCGCTAGGAACAATGCAGACGATACATGACGAGTGGACACTACTAATGTACTACAACTTAACTAACTATTGGAATGGTATGGAACGTGTCGAAAACTATTTACACAACTTAACTAATTTTTGCCATCGAACTGACCCAAGATATTGTGAAACAACACTTGGACAACTAACTCACGAAATGGAACTTCTAAATCACTACAACAACATCTTACTGGCCCCTCACCAACAGCTAGGCAATCGCAGGAAGAGAGGATTGATCAACGGGGTCGGCTCCATTGCAAACAGCCTGTTCGGTGTTCTTGACCAAGAATTCGCCGACAAATACCATCAAGACATAAAGGCTATTCAGAAGAACGAGAACTACTTACTTGGACTGATGAAAAATCAAACTTCCATTGTGGAGCTGGAGAACAAGATGCTAAAGAAAACTGAAGAAAACATTCACCGACAACTCAACATGGTCGACAACTTTGTGAACGAAACTAACTTCAATCTAGCTAAGGTTGAGTCTACTATGGAAATCCTCATGGCAACTAGCTACTTCAATTCAGCATCTTTATCTACTTACCTACTACTCAAAAACTTGAGAGAAATGCAAGAATTGCTTTTTGATACACTCACTAATGTGTACAAAGGACATATGGATGTACATTTACTCACCCCTGTGAACTTGGTGGAACAATTAAACGTCATCTCTGGAAGCCTACCAAAAAGACTATCATTACCGTTAGAAAACGTCAAAGATGACATTAAAGATATCTACAAGCTGCTCTATGTGAAAGCTCGAGTAACATCTAACTACTTTTTATTCGAAGTCCACATACCACTAACATCAAATGAAGATTTTCTGCTCTACAAGATTACCCCAATACCTATGCAGAATGAGACAGAATTCACTATCATACAGCTAAAGTCACAGTATATTGCTGTAAACTTAAAACAAAACTCTTATATCTCACCATCTGAAAAGGAGGTAAAACTATGCACTGTTATGAAACAAGATCGCTTGATTTGTAACATAAACTTGCCCGTATTTAGCTTAGATAGCAAGGACGCTCCGTGCGAGGCAAAACTATTAAGTCGCAGTTCAACTACTCCCTGTGACGTCAAAAAAACGTCATGCAGTGACGTATGGGTCGAGTTACATTCGGCAAACAGCTGGCTGGCTGTTTGTTGCGGAGCTTGCACTTTGCGCACCGTGTGCGACAATGACGTCACAACATATACGATAACATCGACTAGCATTGTAACTTTGCAGCAAGGATGCTTGTTACAATCCAAGGACTTCACCATCTACTCACACAACCAGTACAACACCAACATGAAGATGGAGTCCGACTTCAACATCGCACTGCTGAACTCGACAGTAAACAAGATCGTTAACCTGACTTACCACAAAATACCATGGGAAATCCAACATCGAACGGAGGAAGGCGAAGACATCGACCGAAGACTACTATTTCAAAAGGAAAGAGAGATCCTCCCCGAAACAATTTCTACCCATGACCTACATCAATACGCGATATGCTACACTCTACTCGCATTCGCCATCATCATTACTATCATCTGGGTGGTTAAAAAATACCTACCTAAGTGCTCTAAGAGCAAACGAGTACGCTCAAGAGAGACAAAAAACGAAGATATAGAGCTTCAACAACGCCCCATTCAAGAGAGGGCAATCCAGAAAGTACGTAGCCACGCGACATCAGCGATGACGGCAACCACGTCGGCGCAGGTCCCGCGGCAACTATCTACTGAAGCAAATGACAACATCGCGTTCACTTTCGATGAATAATGTTTTATATTTGCTTTGTACTGGCAGATCTTCTCTTAATAGTCATTTACTCTTAACTTTAGTTAACTTTCTTTTGGGGTTGCCAATATGTATGGTTTCACCCTACATTTGCTGTTTTGCGCACGCGGCGATTTAGGTACTCCGTGTCGCACGCGCGCGATGCAATTTACTTACATTCATATTATTTAAACATCAGTACGTGACCTACTACCGCGAGAGTGACATTGAAGGGAAGATTTGCCACCTTTACCGAACTCTGTCATTTAACTTAATTAATAAACTTTATCTTTGAGACTCGGGTGTTTAGTTTGCGTGCTCAACTAACTGAACTACTACGTTACCAACGGTAACAATACAAAGTGAGGTGCTATAGGTAAACTGCCTACAACTACATCTCTACACATGTAAGGGTCTTCACTTAGGTCCTTACAAAAGCCGTATGATGATATCAATCTACATAGCTTCACTGGTCATAAAATAATTTTTTTATCGTTTGTCTAGATGTGACGTTTGCGAGAAGCGGTTCACGACCCGCCAGAAGCTCGGTGAGCACCAGAACACGCACACCGGCCGGGCGCCCTACAAGTGTACGCTGTGTGACGACACCTTCCGGCGGTACTCCAACATGATTCAGCACCGGTGAGTCAGGTCTCAGCCCACTGTAACCGCTGCTGTCACTGTCACTCTAACATATACTTGATACTAACTCTAAGATATACGGACGACCTCTGTGCCGCGGTGGGACGCAGGAGGTTGCAGGTTTGATTCCCGTGCCTCGGGTGTGTGAACGAATTTGTGTGTACGATCTGCAGATATTTGTTCCGGGTGTTCTGGCCGTTATCTATGTACAGTCAGCGGCAAAATGATATAAACGTCTAGAGTAGTCAAAATGATCTGAAAAACATAAAAGCATTTTGATATGCGCAGTTTGAATCATCATATTGTTGTAAGCACCCAAGGTTTTCATGATATCTTACTAATCATTGTTTCATATTCATATGAGCAGTCAGGGTGTTCAAAATAATGTAAGCAAACCAAGCTCTCAAAGTTAGTATGCAAACTCATTATTGCTAAGATGGATTTTGTACACCCTGAACGAGTAGTAAGATATTTTGAACACCTTGGGTGCTTACAACAATATGATGATTCGAACTACGTATATCAAATTGCTTCCATATTTTTCAGATCATTTTGACTAGTCTAGACGCTCATATCAATTTGACGCTGACTGTACAATAAAAAAGATCGTATGTAATGTATTGTATTAAGTATATCAGTCATCTAGTACCCGTAACACAAGCTCTGCTTAGCTTCGGGCTAGATGACGTTGCGTGGATGGTCCAGCATTATTTATTTACACAATAATGTGTAGTAAAATATCCAGTAATACTCACTTAACTTATACCTCCGCAGAGACCGACATCACTTCCACAAGCGAGTGAAAACCCGCGACTTCGTCTGCAACAGCTGCGGCGCCGTGTTCCAGTCGCGCGCCAAATTCCTCTGGCACAAGGAGACCCACGCCGACAAGCCCAAAGCCTGCCTCTACTGCAGCGACAAGTTTGTGCACGCGGCTTCACTCACGCGCCACGTGAGACGCTCGCATAACGAGCTCTTCCAGAACACTAATAATAGGAATAAGAACGATAATGTTACGTGTCCGGTTTGTAAACAGGTGAGACTTTTTTCGTAATATTCATTAAATAATAAGCTACTGATGCGCGTTGTTTCTGCAAGACTACCACGCTATTTAGCAGTTAACGTAACGCACGTTATAAACGTTATAATGTTAATTAGCGTGAATAACGCGTGAACAGCCGGTATTTTTTGTGAAAATAACGCCTTGCCGTTATATGTTGAATAGCGTGGTAGCCTTCCTGGAATAGAAAGAAGCCAAAGATACTTTATCAGAAATCAATGAAGATCAAATGATTGTTCTATGGAAACAATTTAAGGTTATTTCTGATTTATACGATAAAGAGTAGCATATGTGTCACTCCAGGTCTCCCAACTCCTAAAGTTAATTTCAAGCTGATCCATTCAACAGTTTTGGCGTGTAAAATAATTGACTATAATTAATTAAAACCCCCACTTCACCTACTGCTTGGTATAGACCCCGAAACTATTGTGCATTCGATGCTTGCGATATCGCAAGTAGCAAATAAAATAAATTAAAATAACAACGCTAATTTACGCGTATTCACGATTGCCACATGAAGTGCATGTGGTAATCGTCTCAACTGAAGACTAAAGCTGCTAAAATGGTCTTTGAGAAGCTGCTAAAATATTCTACAAAAAGATGCTGATATAGTTTTTAAAAATATGTTAAAATAGTCTCTAAAAATATGTCTCCAAAATATTCTATAATAGTCTCTAAAGCAACACTTCGTCCCAGGTATATCTCCGCTCGAACCTCCGCACGCACCTGCTAACGCACAGCGGCAAGCGTCCCTACGCCTGCGTCGTCTGCAACAAGGCATTCACCACCAAATGGAACCTCAAGCTCCACCGCTGGGTCCACATGAGCCGCTCAGCCAAGCCCTTCAAGTGCACCTTGTGCAAGGGAGCCTTCATCCGACAAACAGAGTATATATCACACATGAACGCGCACAAATCCGTCCGCCCTTACACTTGCAACTACTGCGGATGCCAGTTTATTAGGAAATACAACTGCCAGAGGCATGTTAGAGAGCACGAGATGGCTAAGAAATTCGTCTGCAACGTACCAGAGTGCGGCAAGTCCTTCCATAGGAGTTACTACCTCTCCGAGCATATGAAAGTGCATAGTGGAGTGCGCCCGTTCTTGTGTGATATCTGTGAAAAGACTTCGAGCAATAAGTCGAACCATAACAAGCATATGAAGATACATCACGCGCGGGAGATGATCGCGGCGGAAGCCTAGTGTTGTGACTTGTGTGAGTGTCGGGATACAGTGATTGTGTACGCGTATCGGGGCAAAGGTTTGTAGGTTTGTGTCTAACATATCAATGATGGAGTGGTGTATGGTAAAACCTACGTACTTATGGAATGGGATCTGGAATGACGTCATCTCGCATGCTGTCCTGCTCTGTTCGCAACTGATCTGATCGGGACAGCATGATAGATGGCGTTTGCAGGTTTTAAGTGTGATAAGCTATGGTTGATAGTCTTTGCAGCTAACTTTTTGTGTAAACAAGGGAAAGTATAGGTTGCCTGAGGAAATTGAACTGCAAATGTTTCAGTTTATTATTCTGAAACAAATACATATCTCGGAATATTAAATTATCACTTAAAGCAAAAATATATAAAATTTGAAACATAAAACTTTTAAACTATCATGGTTATTAACACAAAAGTAAATTATAACGGGATATTTACCATGATTTGATTATTGCGATTTTCTATATATTATCTGAAACATAACAAAAAAATGAAGCAATACAATACTAAATAAGAATAATTTAAGTAATAATAAATAAAATAAGTAGAGTCTGATCAAAAAGGGCAAAGTAATGCAATGTTAGCATTTATCATTAAATTTTTTACTGTAATGAGTTTAGTTTTTGTCAAGTCTTCCTAATTTTTTTTAAAGCAAACATCATTAAATAGCTGTTCACACAAAACCTCGCCTTCCGTCGCCAACGTACAGACATCCACACAACGCGACTTGTATATATCTAGTTAAATTTCAAATTCTAATAAATTTGTAAATACAGGACCAAGCGGTTGTTATATTTAGATAGGTTATGCAGTTGTGGTTATTATGATGGTGAAGTTATATTATTCGGGTCGAGAAAAGTATTTTTTTTATTAAGCTTCAATATTTAAAAAAATATTCTTTATGCTAAACAAGAGTCGAATGGATGTAGTGTCATATTGGTGTCCATTCAGATGTCGCTAAAGCTAAACTGGTTTCACAGGACAAAAACGATTCCAGACATGAAACCTACATTCTTTTAGTAGACGACCGATGTGGCGCGGTGGGCGAAGCTCTGCCTGCGACGCAGGAGGGGCGATTCCCGCCTCGGAACAATTCTGTATTCTGTGTACGATCTGCAGATATTTGTTCCAGGTGTTCTGGTTGTTTTCTATGTATAATAAAAAATATCTATCTATGTAATGTATTGTATTATGTATATCAGTTATCTAGTACCCATATCACAAGCTATGCTTACTATGGGGCTGGATAATGCTGTGTTAATTGTCCAGCATATTTTTTTTATTTATTTTAGGCTAACCAAAGAAATGAAATGCAATTTTTATTTATTGCATAGAAACATTGACAAAGTAATTCCAAAAACAATCATTTATCTAAATAAAACGAATAGTGGTAGGTACTTATTAAATCCATGGATACATTGATTGATTTAAAGAGCCCCGTGCACTGCATTGAGCCAAGAAACTCACTTAATGACTAATCCTATAGACCTTGCTTTAGTATGCAATATGACTTGTTCGCTAAGATTAGTCACTAATGCACTATAGCACTATACTATAGTAGCAGTGCCTGTAGGATCATTCACTAATGAGTCGCTTGGCTCTTAGTAGTAAGCGAAGCTCTTTGTATTGTGGCCTTAGTTTATTTTTGACGACATCTGAATTGATAACATAGATTGTCACGCAATGTAAAGGTATATTCTGTATTTAACCCTTGATTCATAAACATTCGTCTCACAGAACATATTCAGGTATGGTTATTTATGATTTTTTTAATGAATTGTAACAAATAAACAATTGTATTGTTTAACATCTTTAATGAGTTATTTAAAACTAATATGATTAAATAAAAATATTTTTATTCTGAAGATTCCAAACACAGGCCGTTCCGGCCACGGTGGTCCATACCCATGAACTTTTGTTATGAATGTTATGTTTATGAAACTAGGGTAAATTTGATTTAAAAACTTTCATAAAATGATTTTAAACTTTTAGATTTTAGAAGAAAGAGATGCATCTAAAATGTATTACACGAATCTCTTTCTTCTCCTCATCTACGAGTA
Source organism: Eupithecia dodoneata (assembly GCA_947044415.1). NCBI lineage: Eukaryota > Metazoa > Arthropoda > Insecta > Lepidoptera > Geometridae > Eupithecia > Eupithecia dodoneata. Next base: position 11,677,768 of record OX345662.1, on the reverse strand, counting down.
ATTTAAAAAACATAGAAACCACCGTAAATATTAACAACTGTGTATGTAGGAGCACGTACGAGTACATTGTGCATTGCCCTAATTAACGCGAAGCTCGCGTTTACGCGAGTCATCAGTATTAGCAATACTTTTTTTATATTCAGTTCGCGATCACCTGTCAATCGACACACGCGTCTCACTATCATCTCATTAGTAACTACAGTTTATTGTTAAATATATCAGTTAAAATGTATCTCCTACTTTTTCTGATATTTCCAGCTTAGTTACTATACGTGGTGTACGGACCGTACAGTCTACATAAAATGTCTCTGACCCGATTAATACAACTTGGTTATCATTAAAAAATAGTCAATAAATTAAAGCGTTTCGGTATAGGGCCCCGCTATACGGTTTATGGGTTCCGCATTTTATACTTTGACAGCCTTAATACAACTGTGTTTGGATGCCCGATGTAGACAAACTTCGATATTACATTCTTCATAAAATGGCGGCCGATCGGCTCATTAGTTCATATCTAATCTAGTAAGAAATATAGGGTGTTGTTCATATCTTAGATCTTAGAGACTCAGGAGGTGGGTGCTTAAAACGACAGCGAACCCTCAACTGTGTAGCCCAGCTGTTGGATTCAGATGTATTTGTGTATCACTCATACTATTTTTGCCGCTTATTGCTTCTTTTCTTATTTGCAATCAAATGCAGCAAGTGAGCGGCGAAAATAGTATGAATTTTAAACGCATTTAATACATCTGAATCGACCAGCTGGTACCGCGATATTTGAAGCTCATGTAGTTCTGGATCTATTTTATCCAAAGAATATTACTCCGTACAAACGAGTATTTCAGATAAATAAAATAATAATTAAAGAATAGAAACGTTAACTGCAGACTGTTGCATTGCAAGTAATCTTGAGGTTTGGAATTGGTAAGCTGAGCTCTATAATTTAGTAATGGTTTTCTAAGCATTATTTAACATCACTCAAGCACTGAACAAGTTTTTTTAGGCCTTCGATTGTTACCTAGGAGTAACAATCGAAGGCCCGTATTATGAAGGAACCAGCTCAGACCCAGACCGAAATTTATCGATATACTGTAATTATCTCGAAAAGCCATCCTATGTCGAATGAAATGTCGAACTTTGGGAACCTACCATTTTTGGTGTCTTCAACCACGATCCCAACTACACTAAAATAATTCATTATATTTTTATTATTGAGATATATTTTGTAAATAAATTAATTTTTTTTACTCATGCAATTTTGTAAATAACGGTAATCATTAGGTACCTATATTTAGATTCTATTTTTATTTATGAATACTTTTAGTGTTTACTTGTAGTTTTTGGTGTCAGTTCATTAATTTTGACATAAAATATTTACTTAGAATAATTTCAGGGCTGGCTTTACACTGCGTGGATTGGCTTACATTTTGTTGATAGCCGAAGAAAAATGAGGGTAGCTTAAACTTTTTTTCAAAGAGATGGTTTTTTTTTGGACGCAATGAAATTTATAGTGGAAAAACAGTTACTATCTTTTTGTTATTCGTTGTCTTCATTACCGAAAGTCGTGCCTATTTTGTTCAGTCTTCTTCGAAGAATTGACCAGCTGCCACCCTATTATCGGTTTTTCTGAGAGAAGTAGTCACTGGGAGCCCCTTGATCTCCTTCACTATGTTAGCGCAGAGCGGCTAGATGGTCAAAACGGGTTTCAAGTAATCCATTCTTAGATAGATTCGTCGATTTATTTTGTTCAAAAACTGACAGCACAAAACAAAATGACTTATTGTTAATCAATGTCTCTCAATATAACGACTTTTAAGTCGTTTTCATAAGTCATTTTATACGACTTAAGTTTAAAAGGTATCGGTAAGAATAGGAATACAATAATATATTTATTAATTTCTTTCTTTTAGCATACCCTCAATAGAATCCTCAAATTTGATATGAAAGTAAACTATGATGCCTTTTCTATAAACAGTAAAATACTTGAAAACCTGTACGATGAATTAATCGAATCAATGAATTTCTCGATCCATGCAGTGTAAAACCAGCTCGATAGACACTGCCCTACCCGCCAGGATGGGGGAACTAATAACTTTGGCAATATACAAGAAGTGCCTATATAAGTTATACAAATTAGATGCAATTGTTACTTGTAAGTCGCTGGTAAGAGTTCTGGCTCTTCGTGGCTTATTTGGACAAATAAAAATTAAGCGTAATTTATGCATAAGGAGAGAGAAATAATCATCATTTCCCTAACCTTATCGGAGGATAAGGGCAGAGAAATGATGATTCTTTTCAGGTGAAGAAATGATGCAAATACGATAGGATCAAAAAGGTCACAATATTTTTTCAATTTAGTTGTTTATTTGTTCAAACAAGCCATGGAAAGTTTTTATGAAGAGTGCAATTTGTTGTCTTTTAGTTCGTTTTGTTATTAACCTGAACCCAGTGTCATCTCCCGTGCTTGCATCCTTCTACGAGATAATAGTATCTCCAGGTTATCTTAGGCTAAAAGGGGTTAACTCCTATTTTACGCTAATTTAGGTGAATTTTATTGTACTAATTACTAAGTTGTTTAGCATTTAATTAGGCCCGATTGTAGCAATCAGGGAAATTAATCGTTGATCTTAGTTAACCTAACCTTAGGGTCTAATCAAGCCAAGAAGTTGACACTGGGTAGAAAGGGCAGGATTTTACCAGTAGGTAGTTCTGTCTCTTTAGTTATTTCTATTACTATTGTTTGAACCTTTTGAATCACACCAGCTGTGTTCACTACAAATTCTTTTATATGTTTTTTGTACACTTATAAAACAATGATCTCGTATTATTAAAATGAAGAGAACCTTTTTTTGTTTATAAGCCTGTCGTGAGAGGAAACTGAAACTCCGCCATTTGTTGTACGTGACTAAAACATTTTTTAAAGAGCTTTAAACACTCTAAAGAGCTTGCTCGTGGATCCCTGAGTTGAAATCGTAAGGTTGAGGTAACATTGAGTGATCGTCAATTGTCGATAAATGGTAATTCCACCTTATTCTTTTTAGTCTATGGTTGGCGCAGCTGAGGCGCATTTAAAAATAAATCAAATTATCAACGTTCATTCAACCTTCCGATTCGAGCTCAGCATTAGTGTAAAACATATGAATTGCCAAATTGTTAGAGCAAGAATCTTTCCAAAATCCGTTGATCAATTAATTTATGGCTAAGCTCATTTTAGCACGTTAGATATTACCTTGTTTTCGTAGCCAGCGGAACAGACACTACCAAAGTGGAGAGGAGTAACAACAAGCTATGGAATCTCGAATACTTGACTTCATGAGGCATTGTTGCTTGTTGAAACTTTGCTCCACTACAGAATCCAAATCTTGCGGTGCGTTTCAACCAGATCTAAGCTGCGTAGTTTGTGGCTGGTGAATTATGTCAAACACAGCCAAAATCCAGCGAGGGCGAGTGAGCGAACGAGTATTGTGAGTTTTAGGCCACAAGCTAAGCTAAGTTAGTTTAGCGTGGCTCGCATAATTAACGCAGTTTTTGATACATGTGTGCCTTCTACAGCCATTCTCAAAGTACAATGTTTGTAAACAAGCCCGAAGCCTGAAGTATGAAAAAGAATGGGTCGCAACATTCATTCAGCGTTTAACATTTTAGGAAAGAGCTCAAATCGACAAGTAGTGCAAACTCTGTCAAAAAATTTATAACAAGAAAGTTATTTCGAAGCTGTTTCATTACATATTATAAGATTCGATTATCAGAAATATTTTAAATTGAATTTTACGCGTAGCTTTTAGTATTGTGTGTCATCTTAAGTAGATATTATAATGTATGGAGGCAATGTTTACAAAAATTATATATTAAGTTTGGCTGTAGTATAACTTAGCTTTCGGCCTGCAACTTCCGCATTAGTTGAGTTTCACACAATTCACCATAAGCCTACGTATCTCATCTCTGGCGGAAAAAAACATTAGCGATGACGTGAATCCTTCCATGTAGTCTTCCAAGAGTACCTCAGTATGATAAGTTATAGGAAACAACAACCTAGCTGGGTGGTCATGGTATTTCAGATTTCTGTTGCGTAGAGCCTGCGTCATCCTCTGTTGTTCCACTATTTATTATAACAAAACTAGTTCTTCTATGACGCGTAACAACTTTCCTTTTGTCATAATCGTATGATAGGCTACTGATAATACCTATTGACTCGTGTTTGTTATCAGAAGAGCCTGATAAGTTTATTTACAAAGAGTTTTTCTACGGGAACGGGTTGATAGGGTGTTTTTAAATTAATTCAACAGTATTCTTCTATAATCAAATTAATCAATCATATTTATATAAATTTACAATTATATGAAATAATATGGTAAAGTTTTTAAGAAATTTAATAATGTCCCAAAACATTTTTTTACTTCGACGTCACATTGGGGGCAATTTCTTAGAAATAACCCTTAGTGTAAGGCTTACGCACTTTAAAAGAAAAAAGCAAAAGTTTTTCTTTAAATTAATTTTACATAATATTTTAAGTAAGTAACTATACAAGACATTTATGCCTATTGCCATTCTCAGTTCTTTATTTTATTATTCGCGATTATATACCTACAATTAATTGATTTAACACCATCTTCGTTCTGTATCGCATCTTAAGTTCGTGGGGTCATTCCAATTAGACCCATATTTGTTCCATTGAACAAGTGATACTTATTGTACAAAAGTAAAAATATCTAGGGCCATTATTAGGGTAGACGCAACAAATAAGCAATTCTAAATAAACCGAATAAGATAGATTATAATCTAATTAGACATGTATTTAGGTGTAATTGGACATACAGAACAAACTCGGATTCAGTAGTTATGATTTAAAGTGCCTATAGACAAAAGTAAGTGTAAGGGATTTTATATAATGAATATTAATGTACAGCTTCTAAATAGATCTTATGAACTAGCAAGTTTCGGTGCTCTCGATATTATACTTGTGTATGTGGTTAGATAGGTATTTGGCTATTAACAACTTTTCGTGTCGTTTTTCGTATGATAATTATGTGATAAGCAGTAAGGACAAATATCGATAGAGGTTTAAGACAACGTTTGACGCAGGCTTTGCAGGCCAACACAGTACCTACTTTATTAGAAGAAATTGGTTATTTATTTTACTGGACCATTCCCAGTAGTTCCAATCTGACATGCTTTCCAGAAACTTTGGTTGCCTACTTAATTTAAAAAGGAAATCAAAAGTTAATTTTAATTGAGAGGGTGTGAAAGTGTTATGAAGTTCATTGACCTAGCCCGAATTCGTAAATTTTTTGGAACATAATACGGAACTAACAGGAATGGTCCTTTTGCTGTAAGTGGTACGTAATGTAATAATATAAGGTAAGGCTGTAAATATCCTAGTATGTTTTGACGGTATGTAACGAAACTGGGGCGGGGTCACTGAACTGAACAGTGTGTCTGCAATAAATTATTGTAAGATTGTTATTTATTGTTTTATTTTTTACATTGACTCGGCCATCATCACATCAGCCCATATTCGTCCACGGCTGGACAAAGGCGACCCACGACGCCACAAACAGCGGCTCATGAACTGCCTCCATCCATCTCTCTGTGTCCGTCGGTATTAAGATTGATAGCTCACTCTCTTCCGGAGATTTCTAGCCTTGGAATTATATATTCAAGGGAAAAGAAAATAATGTCTGCGTTACAGGTAAATAATTCACAGACATATAGGCACAGATACTAATATGCCTGTCTGTATTATCAATCTTATGACATGATTTGGTTGGTGGCAAATTCCTGTAGGATTTTGCATTTTTCTGACTATAAATAGATCTAATGTTTTTAAACTTACGCTATCAGAACACATAATTACAAATACTATACCCATTTTTCCCGACGTTTCAACAGGTTTACACACTGCTGTGGTCACAGGATGACCAGTCATCCAAAATAGGTAAATAAACGCGATACCCGTTAAAATAGTACTTTTAATTATGTCATAAATAGATCTGATTTCCTAACATCGCATCGCATACCTACCTTCCGATTTAACAACAGACAGTAATAAATAGAATATGCCTACAGAGACCGCAACGCAAGCTAGTTTCGTCATCATCAATATTATCAACAACATAATTTTAGTCCACTACTGGACATAGGCCTCCCTTAATGAGCGCGCTAGCTTTAGCTTGACGCATCCAGGATCTGCCTGCAGTCTTTCGCAGGTCGTGATACCTGGCCAGAGGGTGCCCTACCGATCTCTACTTATTATTAATATAATTATCCGATCTCTACTTGTTATTCACTATCAGAACTGATAGTGAATAATAAGACACTATATGAAAAGGTTTAGTAAGTAGGTACTTACGTTTTATAATTACAACTCTGAAGTCTTACGACTCACGACTCGGTAAACGTAGTGTAGGACGCCTTCCGACCAGGTGGGATGAATACCTGCGAAAGACTGCAGGTAGATGCTGGATGCGTCAAGCTGGAGACAGGGCGCTATGGTGCTCATTGGGGGAGGACTAACATAGCCTGATGATGATGATCTTCACTGAAGAATACTTTTACCCCATTGGTTGTCGGTTCTTCGCGGAGTATGGCCGGCCCATTCGTTATTTTTATTAGTAGGTAAGGTAAACCGGACTCTGGTCTAATCCTTTAAATTCTCTAAGTAATTGGAAGCTAGTCATACAATTTCAGTTGTGTTTATGTGACACTTTGGGATAGATTTTATGACTGGTGTTCACCAAAAGAAAATCGAATAATTAGGCAGCTTCGTCGGTTAATGTTAAAATCTTGTGTCAATTTTATGTTTTCCGTTTTTTTTTTCTTTTACAATTAAGTAGATCTCTGTCTGCCTAGCTAGATTAATTGATTTTAATGATATCTACTCTTATCTGGAAAATAATATTTTTGTATAAATTTGAAACTATATTATTTTGTAAAAATATTATTGTATGTCCCAAGAAGATAAAATTGTTGATACTATATATGTCATGTGACCACTATGATTCACACAATTTTACAGTAAAATTATTGTTATTGTTATTCCAAAACGTCAAATAGACGACCTCTGTGGCGCGGTGGGCGAAGGTCCGCCTGCGACGCAGAAGGTTGCGGGTTCGATTGTGTGTACGATCTGCAGATATTTGTTCCGGGTTTTCTGGTCGTTATCTTTGTATAATAAAAAATATCTATCTATGTAATCTATTGCATTATGTATATCAGTCATCTAGTAGGTACCCATAACACATGTCATGTTCTGCTTACCTTGAGGCTAGATGAATCTGTAGATTGTCCACCGTTATAAAATAAAACAACTGTTTTAAATTGAACCATCTGTTGCTGAACACGCAGATTTTTTTTAACCAGGCGCTTTTTTTTTCGAATACGAGGCCTTAATTTGTGGTGTCAACGTGAATACATGTAGGTATAAAAAATATTATCTCGCTAGCAATGCCATATCACTAAAGCCGCGGCGAAAGAAAGCAAGATAGTAAAACCCAATAATTTACCCACGAGTTGTGTTGTGCGTCATAAAATAATAGTCATAAATTATCGTACGAGATCCAATTCATGGATTCAACTCGTCCATATCTCCAGAGGTTACCGCTTTAAGGAAAAAAAATAGTTTTTTGTATGGGAGATTAACTTAAATATTTATTTTATTCTGTTTTTAGTATTCGTTGTTTAACTAACGGCATTAGAAATTCATCATCTGTGAAATTTTCGACGTCTGTCGGTCGAGTATTAGGGTCCCGTTTTACCCTTGGGATACGGAACCCTTAAAAGATTATCGCGCAAGTAATGCCATGACACAAGCCGCGGCGAAAGAAAGCAAGATAGTAAACCCAATTACCCACGAGCTGTGTTGTGCGTCATATTATTATAATAGTCGTAAACTAATCGTACGAGATCCAATTCATGGATTCAACTCGTCCTTATCTCGAGAGGTTACCGCTTTACGGATCAGTTATTGTATATAAACAATAACTCTGATTCTAAGTTATTTTCCATTGGTTTTTTTAACTAAGTAATAGATCAACAATAGATTTGCGTCACTTTGCTCCGCAAACTCTCTCGTAGGTAATATTTTATGTAGCTTGTTTTCCACTACTGTGCAGAGAAAGTATATACGAGTAGGTATTTATCTGTAGGTTTGGTTTTGGTAAATAGGTAAACATCAAAGTGCTTTATATCCTTTTTATACCTTACGGGGCATTATTCTCTATTGACTTTCAAAGCGTGTTACACACCTACGACAAGCCGGGAAATAGACAAATCGTCTTGTGGCAAACAGAATACTATTTTCTGATTCCGCGCCAAGGCTTGTTTAGGACACGTTTGTGATTAGAACACGATGTGACGTCACACGATTTGGGCATGAAATCTCCTATGTCATACGGAATCACCCCCCAGGACTCTTGCAAATTGCAAAGTAAACCTAGGATGTAAAAAGATCACTTTGATTTGTTATTCACTTTAATCTTTTTGAGGTACAGTAAAGAAGCGAACAAGTAACCTTTCCTCCAGTTTATTTAAATTAACAGAACAATTTAATTCAGAACAACATATTCAGCATTCCGAGTATACAGCAAGCTACCCACATAAATTGACTGCTTAAAAATAGATTTCAATAACTATTTTGGAAGTTACAGCCAGTTATTTTGAAACTATCATGGTTTTATTAAAACACAAGTAATTTATAAAACGGAATATTCACCATGATTAGATTTATCATGACATGAAACTCAAAAATCAAATCATGGTAAATATCCCGTTATAAATGCTTGCTTATCATCTCGTGTTATTTACTTTCTTTTACCTAAACTATGTAACCTTCTGATGATGCTGTCTGTATAAAACTTATAAACTATACTTTTAGAAGATATTGAATTATGTAATGTATAAAACTTCATTACTATCACCTTACTTATATATTTAAAAATCCCCAAAATCATTACGTAAGTCGATATCAGCGGGTGATTGGCCGACCGGGCATGAATGAGATTTGGCAAGAACGCTCTCAAACCAGACACAACTAGTTTTATGGTAACTGATAAAAGTTTTGTTTTAATAGGCCACACGATAGATAGGTGAGGTACCTACTTCAGCTTTGAATGAAGGTATCTGCTAACTTACCTATTAAAACTGCGCGTTCTTTCTTGACGACCGATGTGGCGCGGTGGGCGAAAGTCTGCCTGCGACGCAGGAGGTTGCGGGGGGTTCGATTCCCGCCTCGGAACAATTGTGTGTACGATTTGCAGATATTTATTCCGGGTGTTCTGGTCGTTTTTTATGTATAATAAAAAATATCTATCTATGTAATGTATTGTATTATGTATATCAGTTATCTAGTACCCATAACACAAGCTCTGCTTACCATGGGGCTAAATAATGCTGTGTGAATTGTCCAGCAATATTTATTTATAGGTAAGGTACCTACTTCAGCTTTGAATGAAGGTACCTGCTAACTTACTTATTAAACCTGCGTGTTCTTTCGATACTTGGAAGATGCAGGATTAATTTTTTTAACCACAACGCAATCCGCAGTTTCAGTATACTATAACATGAATTGTGAGCCATTTCTTAAAAATAACAGAGTTCCTAACAATGTACCTATATTTTTATAGTGTATAATTTTTAATCGTAACTAATATTTTGATATTTTATTTTTTATTTTTATTATGGTTGAGTTTAATCATTCTAGTTAAAAATAAATAAATTTAACATTATATATAAATTACGTTAGCACGTAACATTTCGTTTTACTTTAAATAATATATATTTGTTAGACTGAAGAACAACTCCTATTGGTACTACTACCTATGTACATAGTGAGGTGTTCCGAACGTGCGTGATTGATAACGGTAATTTGGCACCAGATAACGATGATTCAACAAAAGCTGTAAAAATAACCACGCGTTACGCCAGCTAAGTAAAGGTTATCAGATTTCTTATCCGTGGAAAATATTTTTATATGCAGGGTGTAGGTATAAAAAGATTTTTGCGACGTAGTCGGCCCCAGACATCAAGTTCAATTGCTTTAAATAGATACCTTTACTCATTCATCAAACTTATAGGTATTTATATTCACAAAAGTTTAGTAAAAGACATCAAATAAAATAATTACAAACTTCAACAAACTAAAAAAAATCCTAATACTTATTCATATGAAAAATCAAATATCAAAGAGAAAAATAAAATAAAAAATAAGATAAAATAGGAGGCGCCAGTGTGCCTCGGGGTACCGCCTTATTTCAAGTTAATTTTTATTTGAGACCTCGGACCATTAGTCCCCTTTAAGTCACATACATATTAAAAAAAAAAACTTTGATGATACCCACATATAATGCCATACTATACTATAGGCAGCTGTGCTCCCCCTACTATGTTATACAATCATTTTGCGAAGACGACGTATAATAATTTAACATAAAACATGAAATTATGATAAAAGGCTTGATTCGATTCATGTTTTATTTAACTAAAATTATAAAAGATTCTGTGTCACTGCACCAGTGTGACAGATAGTAGACTTTCGTTGTTGACTGTATGAGTAGTGGTAGTAGTTTAGGTATCTTTCTCCAAGAATAACATTATTATTATCAAACAAATAAGCCTCTGCTTACATCGGTTGATAGAAGATATTCAGTGATCCATTTCAACGACAATACGACCTCCCAAGCCCGATAGCGATTAAGAAAGCACGAGGCGAAAATATCTAGCCTTAACAAATAGCTTGAAGAAAATAGTAGCCTTAAGAAATAGCTTGAAAAAGTAATACCTTTATGAAGTTTTTTTTTCCCGCGTCAGTTTGATTTTTAGTATATATATATATAGTAGTACAAAATGAAGTCGCTTCCGCTGTCTGTTCGCTTACATCTTTTAAGCTCGAAACTGCATTAAAATCATTTGAGTAGTCAAATGATTTTAATGCAGTTTCAAGAGCAATAGATAAAGTGATTCAAGAGGAAGGTTTATAAACTAATTTGACACACAGATTTCCACGTGGACGAAGCTATGGGGCGCAGCTAGTTAAAAAAAAAATAAAAAAATAAAGTATTTTATCAGCAAATCTCCCTTCACAAATACCTACGTAATGATAACGTTATCACCTCGTACGATGCTCGTCAGTACACGTGGGTGTGTCGCACTGCCCCTGACCTCTGCTACTGCTGACAGTTACTGATGTTCTCTGCTGACTGCAGCTTACTAATTAATGTTGCTAGAGCTATGATCTAGAAAGATCATATAGAATGCAATGTGAAATGACTACTCTATGTCTTTTACGATGATCTCCGTGGCGCGGTGGGCGAAGGTCCGCCTGCGGAGGGTTCCCGCCTTTAGACAAATGTTGGTACGATCTGCAGATATTTGTCTCGGGTGTATAGATATATATTATGTATATCAGTTATCTGGTACCCATAACATAAGCTCTGCTTAGCTTGGGGCTAGATAATGCTTTGTGAACTGTCCAGCATTATTTATTTATTTTTAGGGCTGAATTTCACCAACAACTAAAAGATATAAAAACCTTTATCTTTATATCTTTTAATTGTCGTTGGAAGAATTGTAATCCTTAGTTTTTTATTTATTTAATTTTCTTGCACGATAAAATACATTACATACATTATATTAGAAAATTAATAACAAAGGCGAGCATAACCCTAAAAAGAGTTCTCTTCCAGCAAGCATTATTGACAAAGATAAAGAAGTGGGTACATGTGCATATAAATAATAAAATACGAGTAGGACAAAATATCTATGTTTTTTAGTTTATATCACTAACTTAAAACATGAGTAGGCAGTAAAATAAGTATAATTACTATTGAGTAAAGCGGGTAGTAATATAATCATGTAACCTTTTGTCCCGTGCGGAAAAATTGAACTCACCACCTTTTTCATCTCAAGCAAAATATGACCTATTACGCCAGAGAGGTCACGTCACTACTTTTCAAAAAGTGTGGGATTGTCAAACGACGACTGTCAAGACTATTTAAGTGCTACGTCAGGCGTAGACATCATGTAGCGAGCTCTACACAATGCGTAGGCGATCTGTAGCAAGTGCTACGCCGAGCGTAGACATCCTGTAGCAAGTGCTACGTCAGGCGTAGACATCATGTAGCGAGCTCTACACAATGCGTAGGCGATCTGTAGCAAGTGCTACGCCAAGCGTAGACATCCTGTAGCAAGTGCTACGTCAGCCGTAGACATCATGTAGCGAGCTCTACACAATGCGTAGGCATCCTGTAGCAAGTGCTACGTCAGGCGTAGACGTCCTGTAGCAAGTTCTGCGTAATGCGTAGACGACCCGTAACATGTGCTATGCCAAGCGTTGGGGTTCTATAGTATGTGCTATGTCAGGCGTAGACATCAAGCTTAGTCATTATTATTACTAAGTGTTACGTTTCATACTATTTAATTATTTTTTGAAACATTCATAATTTACCACATTGTTAAAGAACCAAATCAAAGAACTCTAAATTAGTTTTATGTTTCTTGGTAATATTCGTGCAATATTGCTTGTATACAAAGTACTTTATTTCCGCGACTTCGCACGCGTTGTTTCTATGGAAACGTTTCTATCCCTTGGAAATTGATTTATGGTATAAAAAGTGGCCTATGTTATATTCTAGAACTAAATAAATGCAAAAATTTTGCCCAATTCATTTAGTAGTTTGGCGTGAAGAGGTAACAAACATGCATACATCCTGACTTTCGCATAATATTAGTATGATAGTGACTTATTGAATAATCAGACTACCTATTCAACTCGGAGAAAGCTGATATAATTAGCAGGAGGTCGGGGGAGTGTCCGATTGCAATAGATATGTCAGATAGAGAGATCACTGGCAACAACTGTTTCCATAAGGTATAAAGTTTTATCTAAAAAAAAAAAAAGAAAATATTGTATGGCCAAAATAAATATATATATGTTTTGATAGTTTTTATGACAATGTTGTGTAATGTTGGTAGGTAGGAGGAGTAATTAACACGACTGTAGTAGGTTGAATACTGAATATTTATTGAGTTATTGAAGTTTTTTCTTTTTAAAAAGTATTTTTGACTATGTATTGAAGACGTTCTGTTTAAAATATTACTTTGCTAATCGATCTCGCCGTTCTTAAGGAATGCGTTTACCAATGAACATTTTTTAAGTAAGCAGCTTTCTAAATTATTTGAAAAAAATCAAATGTTTTTATTTTCTTTAGGCTTACAAAATAAGCACTTAGACAAGTCAAGTTGAGTCAGAAACAGTAGTCAGGAGATATTTATCACTATTCTAAGCAATGTTTTTATTTGGTATTAGGTACATTATAATCGGATTATACTGGGTCAACTGCCTATCGACACATTTTGTCGATTCCACGCGTGACATTTTTGCATCAGCAATAGGCAGACATTCTTAAAATATTCCAACTAAAAACCAAATACAATTGTTTTTATTACGTTCACAAAGTAAATATCGTACATAATATTTTGAAGCTTCCTTTAGACTACTTGTACTAGGAGCTTTCGCTCTTCCTTGGTTACATAAATTTAACATATATAGGTAGGTTCAAATAGTACCTACCCATGACATAAGCTTTGCTAATTCTCGTTGTTTGGGGCTAGATGATGTTTGAATTGTTCAGCATTTTTGCTAATATAATAAATACTTACTCTTGCACAATAGTTACGTAATACAAATATGATAGAGTGGAAATTAATTGAAATAAGTTTGTATGAAGTCGGTCATCCTCCGTGTCTTTCAGGCTATTTCACAGATAAAACGACACGAGGCTATATGTATATCTAGCTAGCTGGACTATTTTAGTCTGAGGGGTGTCTGGCTAACCAATGGACTTGGTACACATTGCACCTAAACAAACAAGTCCACAAGTGCAGGGTAGTTGACCCATGCCCACTATGTATAGAATATAATAGAAAATATTATTTGCGTTTCAAAATATAAAATAATAAAAATTAGGAACTAGTAAATGTAATAAATTAGGAATTATTAAAAAGATTTAACTGCGAGAACACAAATAGGCTACCCGGGTGCCAATTATTATTCGTTTATTTCAGATTACATTAAATCCATATAAAAATTAATAACACACAAAACTTAAAAATAAACATAAAAATTAAACATTCATAGATTAGATATAGATTATTAAGTTATACAATATAAATCATAAAAGGAATAGAACAAAATGTCATACTAAATGCAGCACTGGTTTTCAGCGGCGCCAGAGTGAGTGCAGTACTTAGCACAACACAGATCACAAATAACAAGTAGCTATGTCATCTCTATTTCTTTTAATTTGTTCATTTATTGTATTTTAGAAATTATTACGTAAATTAATATCTTTTTTCAAAACGTAAAATAAGTATAAATGTACCAATAAGATTTTTACAAAATTAAAAGAATCCTTAACTGATTAATTTCTATTAGCTATAAAAAAAAAGAGTTGAAATTCTATACCTTCGGCAAAGCCCGTATGCATAACTATTTTAAAAAGGCAATAAAGTTAATATTTGCTGATATATTTGGACTTCTATGGTAATTTCTATATTATATACCAAGATACTTGTACTACGGAATTTATCTTATTATTATTCATAAATTACTCACGAATGAATCATATCTCTTAAATTCGGGTCAATAGTTTTTAATTTTTCCATGCACAGTAAGTTCCACGTATGGGTAGGTTTTTCCATTTATTTATTTACATATTTACTAATAATGGTTTGATTTCCCCTAAACCGTTGTATGAGGAAAAAAACAGGTCGTCGAAAAATAATGTTCGATTTAAAATGGAATATTTGGTCAATGAGAAATATATACAAAGACCTTGCGTCATACTAAATTGAGTCCGAAAAGTTCCGTTTGATGTTTAGATAAACAACTTTTTTCCTTTTAAATTTAATTAATTGCTTATAGGTACATAAAAATAAATAAATAGGAAATAATAGCAAATAAACAACTTCAAGGTAGATTAAACCTACGTAAACAATTTGATTGTCTTGAAAAAACAGACATAAAATTCCTTGTGTTTTTTGTTTTTCGAGGAAAATACTATTTTTTTTATGGGTTCGCCTCGGGATAATTTTCCATATAACCGTGAAAGAATTTTTCAAATCGGTCAAAAGGTAATTGACGAAGAAGTCGACTATACATTTTAGTTAATTTCTTCATTAAAAATACATATTATATAAATATTACTTTTATTTTGTAATTTTCCAAGCAACTTTGTTCAGAAGCAATTTTACCTAATTATTTTTATCGTCAACCTGTTTCCTACCTATAACCCTATTAAAATATCACCTAGTAGGTACTTACAATGTACCGTGATATCACGCAAAAATCACGCCTGGACTTAATGAAACTTTAAATAATCATTCTTTGCAAATCCTTTAGGTCAACGATAATTATAATTGTAATAAAATGTTGAAATTTTATCATGTCTTTCTATTTATATCAATAACTAAAACCGGCCCAATTATATTTTTAGGCACCTACAGACTAATTAAAATAATCAGCCGAAGTAAACGAACGTGACTAATTAATGATCTAGTATGTTTAATTTAATATTTATAAATAAAATTAAACTATGAAGCGTGCCGTCTTGCGTAATTTATTATCTACGATTTTGGAATGTTACCTTCCGATCGAATGAGGTAACTAAACAGTCATATATATTAGATGTGTAAACTTGTACTTTTACTATGTCACTGCTATTATAGGTGTTTGGTTTGGGACCAACACAATTTATTGAGTAGTCCAAAAATTATAGGTCTATCTCTTTTCGTTGTCAAGTTAGTCATCATTTAAGTAGGTACGTTATAGTGCCCTGTTAATAGCCCTGGAACACAAGAGGTAATTTCGGGATTTACTAAAGCGCGGCAGATTAATATACAGCAGGATACCAATAGGTGTCTATGACGCTCGAGTAAATCCCCATTTAGCATAGTGGGCGCCCCTGTCTTCTGCTCGTCGCGTCCAGCATGTGCCTGCAGATTTTCGCAGGTCGTCATCTCACTTGGCCGGAGGGCTACTACATTTGCAGAGACGCATTTTTCACTAATACGTAAAAGTAAGTCGTATCCTCTAAGAGCCTCAATAGGGGTCACTACGGTAGAAGTGTAGGATCGTAGAGTATTAACTAGCGGATTAAGTCACGTCTGGGTCAATAATTTTGATAAGAATTTTAAGCAAATGCCGACAAACTTCATTAATCCCTAATTAAGTTTGCAAGTACAAAATAAAAACTGCCAAATAAAATGCAACTCTAAAATACATCATCCAATAATGTCTAATATTGCATCACCCATTTCGATCACCTAATAACGTTATCTATGTCGTCACTTTTTACGGGTTTTCAGGGTTCCGTAGGCAAACTAACTTTAGTAAGATTTCATTATTCCACCAGACTAATAACCGATTATTTCAAGGGTTCGCATTCTTTATGAATAAATCAAATTAAAATCAAATAATTGAAACATATTGTAATTAGTATTACAATTGAAACGATTGGGTTAACTGCAGACTATTGCAAACAATCTACATGTAGTTCAACGAATCCACATCAATCCCAGTCGGAAGCGTCCCTAAGACGCTGTCTGCATTGCCCCGCTGTATGAAAATGCTGATGCGCTGCGCCAGATACACCAGCTCTCGGATCACGCGTCGCTTCGACCAATGCGAAAAAATTGATAACCGGAAAATTTTAAACACACTAATCTAAATGTGCACAGCCACAATTATGTCGGTATTCATTAAAAATGTATTAAATACAATTTAACATTGCTACGGGACCATCCAATCAGGCATAACTGGGACACTCATAGCGTTAGTTTATTAACCATATTAGTTCTTTGCTCATAGGATGTTGGAGTGGGAAATTTTTATGAAACCTACACGTAATGTTCTATAATTATTTAGAATATCCCTGACCTTAAGCATGTACTGTAGGTATTTAGTTAAGCAGGCTCGTATCAAGTAATTGTGTATAATTTTATTCATAAAACGTAGAAAAGGAAATACGTGAGAATCCTTCTCGCACTTTAGGGCAGACCGCAGCGACCATCAATTTTACTCAACTCAAACATAAAGCTCAGAAATATGTTGCCTTGCTATGGGCTCAGGGTCCTACAGAGAGCGATGGAAAGATGCTTGGAGATCCAAGCATTTCAGCGAGATCGAATTAGAAATGCGAAGATATTATCTCTCAGAATTTCTTAATTCAAGTGGTGGGCGGGCCGGGCACATAGCTCGCAAACTGACGGCTGTTGGGGCCATAAGGTTGACTTGTGGCAACCACGTACCGAATCGCGCAACGTGGACAGACCTTTGGGCCCAGAGGTCTGAAAAACTAACGAAGTTGACGGATGACGTCGATGATGATGATTCTTGGTTAATTTTAATTTGTGTCTGGTTGGACACTTTGCTGCCAGTGTCAACTAATAGAAAATAATTGTAAAATAAATGAATTATCAAATTATGAAGATTGTTTGATATTTTTGATATTACCAGAGCCTAGTTCGTTATCTAGCAGGGTGTGCCACGTGCAGGTTAGGTTGGCTTGGGAGACGAGATGTTGGAGTCCCCCTTTCACTTCTTCACACGGATCTAAAAACCTTACCACCTACAGTGGCTTCAGGCGCGTCACAAACTGACATTTTTCGTTTCTCTCTCTCTTAGAAATAAATGTCAGAATCATTTTAAAATTAAAGAGGCCGAAATTCCTAGGGACGAATCTGGCATAAATCGAAAGAACGGATCGGCCGTTCTTCGCTTTGTGCGATCGACGTCATCCGATATCTTCATTCGTATCTCCAAGTAGACCTTCAGAGCTCTGATACGGGCTAGTCGTTATTGTAAGTATAATTTTAATTTCTGTTACTCCAAATAAAATAAAGATTGTTTCCTTTATA
The DNA here is from genome assembly GCA_947044415.1 of Eupithecia dodoneata. Taxonomy (NCBI): domain Eukaryota; kingdom Metazoa; phylum Arthropoda; class Insecta; order Lepidoptera; family Geometridae; genus Eupithecia; species Eupithecia dodoneata. The sequence continues at coordinate 11,659,861 of OX345662.1, read as the reverse complement.
GCAGTTACCAACCGGAAAGTATCTGGGCTATGTATCTACACTATCAGGCCCGTAGTCCAAGTTATAACCTAGTTAGATTGTCTGCCCTTATTTACTAAAAGCGTCAAGGTTTTTTATTTTCATTGACCTGATTATCGTTTACCGTTTAGGTACAGACGTGTCTCAATGTCTTATTGGTGACTAGAGGGCTATTTATAGACAGAGGCAGTCAGACAGTCACACACACGTGCATTTAAATTGTTCGCAGATATGATTTATCTCCGTTAAGGCGAAATGAGTTCGCTTTTTCGAGACAAGGACGAACGAACGCCGCGCGGGTAAGGCGAGAAAGGGAGGCAAGAGCGGCAGAATGACCGGCCCGCGCGCAATTTCACTGGTTTTTTTTTTAAATTTGTTATCGCTCTAAAATAATACTGTTTTTCAAAAAACCTAAAATTTCTTATTTTAGGTTTTTTGAAAAACAGTATTATTAACCATTAAACATTTAAGAAAAACAAAAACAAGTTAGCTGAAACAAAATGTCAAAACGTCAATGTACCTAGTTCCTTCACATTTATGCTACCCTAGTAATAAAAACATTTTTACAACTTGGCTGCTAGAACAGCACTATTTGGTGGTAGGGTTTCGTCATAGCCTGCTGGACAATTCACACAGCATTATCTAGCCCCATGGTAAGCAGAACATGTGTTATGGGTACTAGATAACTGATATAAATAATAAAATATAGGTACATATATAGTTTTTTTATTATACTTAGAAAAAAACCAGAACACCCGGAACATATCTGCAGATCGTACACACAATTGTTCAGAGGCAGGAATCGAACCCGCAACCTCTTGCGTCGCAGGCGGACCTTCGCCCACCGCGCCACATCGGTCGTCTTGTTATAAATGGTCTGTGAATAAAACTAAATGAAGTGTTTCAACATAGATAAATAATGTATGCTCGAATATTTTTTTTCCAGCCTATGTTCAGTGAAGCGTTAGATAGAGATAGATAATTATTTTATTGCACACTTTGAAATAAAAGAAACAAGATAAAAAAATACTTACAAGAAATGTGACTATTTGGCGGTCTTATCGCTCAAGAGGGATTTCTTTTCCAGACAACCGTGGATGGATAGGATCGTTGGATTCAACATGGGGATCTGTGTGCATTAAGTATTATACAGGGTGCGGATTTTTTTGACGGGGTAGTAAGGGAAAGGTACCTTAACCGCTGTAGCTATAGAAAAATGTTTATCAGATTATACAGGGAAAGAAAGAAAATTATTTATTAGACACAACACAGAAACGAATTTTTTGAAATATATTAAGATTATCACCTGTGGGCTTGCTGTAGATTACGATAAGAAGTTAATTGGAAAAGGAGAAACACCTGTAAGTTTCAAGTCTACAGCCGATAAATACGCGGGAATTCATGAATCATATTTGATAAAACAGTAATAATTACCTACGGTTCGATACCACTCACATAATCTGCATATAGCTTATTTCATCTTATTTAACAATTATAGTAATAATCACTTTATTAACAAAGAATATCACAAATAATGAATTGAAGAAATCCTACTAATTTTGTAAACACGAAAGTTGGTATGTGTGGATGTTTGTTACTCTTTCACGCAAAAACTACTGAACGGATCGGGCTGAAATTTTGCAAACATAGTTCCAGATCCGGAATAAAACATAGGCTTCTTTTTATTACCATATATAGTAATCCAGTAGTAGTGTGGTCCCAGTGTTGTTCCCATGGGATAGAGATAACCTTAAAACGTTTCCATAGAAATAAAGCGTGCGAAACCACGGGCAGAAACTAGTTTTAAAATTAGAACATTTGGTAAGAAGGAATGATAATGCTTTGATTCTGATAAAGTCTATCACGGCCGTAACCGAAAACTGGCCAAGGGACGAAACACGACAAAGAATCAGACCACCCACTCATAGTCTGATGACGTCAGTACGTAGTCGATCCCTGGTCATGAATGCCTGGTCACAACTCGCAAGGGACCAGAAAAATGACATAGAACACCCGCAGACGACGACAGTTTAAATGGGCTGAATGGTAATGAATTAGGTCAGGTAAATTCCCAAGACTTTTAACAAGCTGACGCAACCAAACGTTCAATTGCAAACCTGTCAAAATGTCGATCGAATGGCAAAGTTCGATACCCACAGAAAAACCTGAAGCTTAAAGTTTAAGCACGTGCCCATCGCCATGATAATTTTACTATCATACCTACCGCGCGAGTGACATTGGGCCTCGGTTGATGAACCGCCGCCGGCCGATTCGACAGCCGGCGAGTTTATCACAGACCGCAAGCGAGATAACCTCGCCTATAAAACAGCGGGCATCATAGCCTCATCTTCAGTACACTGCCAGACGCCAAACATACACCAGCCATTATTATACCACTGGTTCTAAGCTCCACTTCTATTTACAAACAAGGTTTTTACCACCATCAAAATGCGTTTCTCCAAAATTTTCCTACCTTTTCTGGTGCTTTTGGTGATTTTCTCGGCGGTTTGCGACGCTCGACCTCGTCACCTCAGGGGTGTGAAGAAACGACCATCCTTCTGCATGCTGAAGGTCTGCAGTATCCCCTATCCGCACCGGGTGCACAGGCTTCACAGAGTGCACAAGCTCTCGTAGAGTGAAGGGATAGACTGAGAAATTGCAAGTTGCAATTCACGGAAAAGCTGTTGTTGTGGGTTGCAAGTACCGAAAAGCTGCAGAGAAGTTGCAATAACTGCCGCTGTTAGTTGCAATTCTGCAGCAAGTTACAGTTTTGGGAAAGCAACAATGGTAGTACCACAAAAATGAAGAAAAGAGTTCAATATGAAGGACTGCTGCTGTGAAAATGCGCAACTCCTTGCAAATCAAAATTTATTGAAGAATTTAAAGAAAATTAAGGATGAAGAGTTACTGAAAACGAACGAAAGTTGTCATGAAAGCAACTATGGAAGATTTATTAGGTTTTTTTGTCTATTTTAGAGGTTGTTCTAGGAGTTTAGATTAGTCTGCGCCTAGTAGCAAAATGTGTACTTAATTTTGACAAAAGTATTGCGTATAGACTTGAGCTCGTCGGTTAAGTTGTATTTGAAAATTTTACTTAAAGAAAAAGTTCCTTTTAATGTAAGCTTTTAATACGACAGGCTCTGTTTATTTAATTTATATTTGGTGTGTAGAAAAAAATATGCTAGTAAATATGTATAGGTAATAGTTTAAAGTAGTAGGTTAATTCTTCTGTTAAAATTGGTTTAGGCTTTTGGTTTATCTAGTTGGATAGAGCTACTTTGTAATTAGTGTAGATAATTAGTATTGTTCTGATAATTTTGTTTATTATTTATGTTTTGATTACTTTATCAATTAAATACTTAATGTAGAATATTCGGCTTGTATCATTTTTACCCAATTAGGTAGGCAAGCTATCTTAAACGTGATAAGGTATTGCCTTGTAAGAATCACGTAGATGGTATGTGGTTCGACTAATGTTTAAAATTGATAATAAACAAAAAAATTAAAAGATTAGATGGAGCAAAGTAGGTAGGAATTCGTCTCTGCATTATTAAAGCTATAACCTAAAAAGATTTTTTTGACAAGGAAAAGACTTAAAATGCTATTCTCGTAAAATCAAACGGGCTTTTGAAAGACCGGGTGTTAAGTCAATTGCATTGAATACTCTGATCTCTATTTGAGAACACCCACTGTATTCCAGCGATTTGGTAGTTTTATCTGGAAAGTTTCCCGGGAGTTTTGATAATAAGTTATTTTGCTTTATAGTTTTCAATGTGCTCTTTCCGAATGTAAGCTTTGCCATGCTCGCGCTGCCATATTGTACCTCCGACCTTCTCAGGTGGGATAACGACCTGCGAAAGACTGCAGGTAGATGCTGGATGCGTCATTGCTGAAGGGCGCTGTGGCGCTCATTGGGGGAGGCCTATGTCCACTGTGGACTAACAAAGGCTGATGATGACGATGATATCAGTTATCTAGTACCCATAACACAAGCTCTGAGCGATATGATGCTTTTTGGATTATTCAGCATTATTATTATCATTTTAATCATAACATAACATAACAGAGCCCACGTTATACGTTAACGCGTACGTTTTTGAACCTCCCATTTACGCACCAATTCAGCACAGCATTATCAACCTTATTATCATGTAGTAGGTTTAAAAGTCCACTGCCCTTGCTGTAACTTGACTTCTGACTTACTCGCACGATAAAACTCATCGTGTGAGGCCTCTCTCGCTTACCAGAGATACGGTCGTAAAGGTCGGATAATCAATTGTTTTATCAAACTAGATTATGTTCTAGAAACGTAGGCTTTGACTCACAGCAGACCCTAAGGTTATCCAAGAAAAGTTGTTTGACACGTAAACCTGGCAATAAGAGTTTTGAGTTAGAGTGATTAGAGTTCTTGGTAGGCCAACTACAGTGGAGCGGGTTTGAACCTACCAATAGGATCTCGAATTTATGTCGTGATGGATTAATGTAGCACGATTTTATTGGACAACGACACTCCAATGAAAACGTACTAAAAAAATTATAATAAGATGAAAGTAGCCAAAAATGTAGAGCTATAAATAAGACAAACCTTCATTCCATAGGTCTACGGAGGTGTTTAAAATGTAGTTACTCGTAATAAAGTAAGTTATCTATAAACCCTGCTGGGAACTAAAACTAACAGGCTAAAGGTTTTTTTGTCGCTTCTTAACTTTAGTCATGATACCGAAGTTACAGAAATCAAAAATATAATTTTATTTCGAGACACCCTGAGGACTCAGATATCAAAAGGTTGTTATTTAAATATTTTTTTGTAAAAATTTAAGAGACACGCCTCTGGCAATTTCTCTCTGAAAGGTTTTACTCTAACACGTTTTATTCGCTGAGAAAATCTAGTTTCATCATCATCATCAGCCTATAGCTTTCCACTGCTGGACATAGGCCTCCAGGGCGCTATGGCGCTCATTGGGGAGGCCTATGCCCTATGTCTAGTTTACGCGTGAAAACTGACGGTCGTCACTGTTTGTATAGATCACTATGCAAGCTGCATCAGGACACGTTTTCTTCACAGCACGGCGACGGCGCCATATACACCGTATCTCCTCCTCAGTGTGCTGTGTCTACGCCGAACATTTTCCAATTAGGCATTGTCAAAAAGAAAACCCATACCGTATTGCTCGCACGGTTTCTTAACCGTGCGGCGTGCTAGCCAGGGCCTCTTGTGCATGACACGTTTTATAATTTCCTCCTAGAGACATAAGTAGGAGATCTGCCTACAAGTAAATTTAAGACAAAACTCCGTAGGTGGCTCATGGAAAATGTTTTTATGACATAAAAGAATCATGACATTAAAAATTATAGAATCAATATTACCTAGTTGTATAAGTTAAACTAGTTGTTAGGTGTGCGTGGTTGTGTTTTATTTAGTTTTTTAATAGCTTTTACGATCTATTTGTACAGTTTCTACAATAAATTTAATTTGAATTTAATAGGTACTGAACGTTAGTGCATTCAGTACGGGGTAAGAAGACACACGTAACGTATCGAATGAATGAATAAATGTACATGTACAGTACACTTTATTAAACCATAAAATAACAAAAAAAAACCTTATAGTTACCAACTATCATGCTCGCTGCGAATGGTGCATTACGTGCGTACATTACGCACCCCGTAACACCCTGGTCAGTACCCATGCAGCTTGATCACAACAGGACAGATATCGCATTATATCATACTGAGTGCAAATGCACCGCTCGGTGCATTCGAACCCGAGTAACTATGATTTAATTAGTTACTAGTACTCTACCGCGGCTTCGCACGCGTTGTTTCTATGGCATGGTTTAAGGTTATTTCTGACCCATGGGAACTGATTTATAAATAAAAAGTAGCGTATGTTTCATTCCAGGGTTAGGGCTACATCTAAGCAAAATTTTAGCCTACTAAATTCATATTCGAATTGTTTTGAATTGTTTTTGTATCATTACCTTATTGATGTCTGAAATAAACGTAGGTATTAGTAAACTTTACTGTTAAGGTTATGGAATAAACGGCTCTTTTATTTTATTTGTTTTTTATTAGTAAAGTAAAGTATATTTATTGCATGAAATACATGTGTATAAAGGTGTTATGGTATAAATGTGGTTCAATGTATTTCAATCGTTAAGTGTGCAATGTCAGATTTACAATTATTGTATTGATTGTTGATTGATTTCAGTAGTTTTAGCGTGAATAAGATCCGTATATATATCAATCGAAACATTCAAACTTTCGCATTTATAATATTAGTGTGATAGGTTATTATTCTTAGAAGCGATAATCTCTAATCTGAAAAACATCGGATTATCACTCGAATAAAACGTTTTACAAAGAGAATTACAAATAAATAGACAAATAAATATAAACTAGTATTTACAAGGAAACAATTAAGCGAACTATTGCAAACAATCTACAGGTAGCTTAATTGATCTGAACGAAGCATCCCCAAGACGCTTAGTAAAGTTACAATTCTTACCCCCTTATTCATCATAACAGTCACAGCTGGACGTACTCGTATGGTCCGGGACATATTTTCATGACCAAGTCCCTCCCAAGCAAAACTTCGTAAAATGCATTAGGGATTACATTTTACGAATTTTCGCTCGGGAGGAAATAATTGACCAAATTTGTACCTGGCCAGTAGGCCTCCCATTATGAGCGCCATAGCGCCCGCGGGGCGCAGCTATATATTATATAAATTTATAGTATATATAAGATAAATATATGTATGTATCAAGCGTGTTTAGTATATATGTCGTAAACATTGTCAATCTCTTATTTTCATTACTTATAAAAATATAAATGGTTTGGTTTATCATTTTGTAAATATGTTTCCATTCATAAAAAAACATTTGCGTAGAGATAATTGAGCAACTATTCAATCAAATATTGCAGTTAAGTACTTGTATGTATTAAATTGGTTGCCTGGAAAAAACAGTTGGAAGCGATAAGGCTGTCAATTCTTTTACCTTCTATTCTATGGGGTTAAAACTCAGTTACGAACAAACTGTTTTAGTTATAAGGTTTTTGAATAAATAATTATCTATTTATGTATAATAATTATATGTCTATAAACGTAGCAAGAAAGTGTTAATTCAGAAAAAAATTAACATAAATAATAGTATTCCACCTACAAAAATAAAAATAATGTCATTTCGAAACGTTTATTTATAATGCTAAAGTATTTTTACAATACGTAACTTAAATAGACGTAACGTTAAAGCCAGAACGGCACTAAAATATTCGAAACACCTACCCGTAATTTGATTAAGACCAACTCTAAACACAAAGTAAATTCGAGTCGAGGCCAAACATCCAAGTGGGGCAGGTCGTCAGGCGACACATATGCCAAAAGATGACACTTACCCAAGATTGCGAGTTTTGCGAGGAGTGAAATGCCTACATTTAAAGTGGATCTCCCACAAAGCCACCACGATGACGCCTTATGAGGTGGAAACGCTAGTCAGTTAGCTTGTCTGGAAAAGCAGTTTATCGTATTTCTTCATCTGCCTGGCCGCAGTCTCGACGTCGACGTCTGTTAGGTAGTACGCCTCGAAGTTTGACAGCGGTCGCAGCATCGTGTACAGGCGCTCTGCGTACTTCCTGATAAAGGGAGATATGTTTAGGCTGGTTTTATTGTTACGCGTTTCGGCAGCGCCGTTGGAGTGCGCGCGTTCGGAGGTGTATGGCGGTAGTAGTTGCGTTTCAAAGACGCACGCAAAGTGCAGTGCCGCCGTTCAGTAAACGTTAACAGCTTGCTGCCCAGCGGCGCGTCCAGCGGCGTGACTTTAAAACCTTAGGGTCTCATTACAATTAATCAAGCGGAATGGGTTTAACTAGGTCAGAAAAAGGTTTACTTCTACACTATTAAGACCTGCGGAGTAGAACAGAGATGGAGAACGGACAGAACTGGAATCGACCTATCAGATTTCAGACTGTTTTTCCGCATCGGTTCCACTTCAGTATGGTAACGTCCGACCGTCACCCGATAGCTTAGCAGCAAACGCGTTAGTTTACACGTAATTTGATAACGATAAAGAAACGTTAGCAACCTAAGAACAGGGAGATCGCCGAACTAGTGGCCGAGCCATATACCATTGGCGAGAAACTATCGCGTGGGCTGCGCTGGCTAAGCCTCGTCTTACGAAGTGAATGCCTTGGTTAACACGTAGAAGATAAAGAAACATTACCAACCAAAGACCCGAGAACTGGTGGCAGAGTTGAACATCATTGGCGAGATACAATCACAAAGGTACCGCTAGGCTGTACTCGCTAAGCCTGTCTTACGAAGCAAACGCGTTACTTAACACGTAATTTGATAAGGATAAAGAAACATTACCATCAATCGGAGATTCCGGAGTTCGCTGAACTAGTGGCTGAGCCTATCATAACTGGGCTCTGCTAGCTAAACCACATACGTGGACTCGATTATGTGGACGTACTCTTACATCTCACCACGATCCTCGTGGTGTATCTATGTAAGGTGCATTTTAGCGTGAATAAGGCGTCCAAGTGTTAACACTTGACCTGTACCCCGGTACACTCACCTAGTGTCAGTGTTCTTGTCGTCTAGCAGAGTGGCCAGAGACCGGAGCACGTAGGCGCGTGCGTGCGCGGCGGAGGGCGGCCGCGCGCGCAGCACGCCGCGCCCGCCGCCCGCCAGCGCGCTGCACACCACCAGTAGCCGGCCGACCGCGCATCGGACGAGGGGGCTCTTGTGGCTGCATGAAGAATATTATTTACTAGTGACCCGCCCCGGCTTCGCATGATTTTCGATATATGTTCAGGTCGGGTTACTCCTTTTTCCGCATTTAGACTCCAGTTGGTCCTTTATGCGTGTTTCGATATATGTATATACATATAAACCTTCCTCTTGAATCACTCTATTAAAAAACACTGCATCAAAATCCGTTGCGTAGTTTTAAAGATCTAAAGCATACATAGGGAGAGACAGAAAGTGGGATGGAAAGCGACTTTGTTTTATACTATGCAGTGATATGGTGGTTAGTTCTTACTCAACCCCGTGTATGCACAAGGCTGTGACCGCGTGTGTGAACTCCACTCCACAGACTATATCGTCCAGCGCCATGTTCGCCGCCCTCCGCACGGGATGGCAGTAGCTTCCAGTCTTCGTCAGGAGCAGGGTTATTGCTTCGTAAAAGTCCTACGGGATAAAGACAAAATGAAGTATCTAACGAGGGCTTTGTTTCTGTTACAAAAATGATATATACATGTCCTTTAACGCACGTTGAACTTTGTAGCTTTCGACTACCTGGTCTTTCTTCCAAGAGGAAAGGGAATTATGGAAGCCTGTCCAAACATTTCTTATTAATATTGTATATTTTGTAAAGTTCGTGCATATTTAAGAGGGCCTCGGGAAGCTTATACCTATAGCCTATATCCCCTGGCGGATGGAGAGAAATGCTCCACAATGCTTAAATCTGGGGTTATATTCCATAGCCAAGTAGGTAATTATTTACCGATGGTGCTAGAGGCTGATTCGACTCTACCATGTGGGTAAAATACGATTTGCTCTCAGCAATAATGCAGCCCTTTTTTTTCCAGGCAACCTTTGAAGTGAGATTTAAACATTTAAAAGGTACTAACAGGTTTCTTGGTGTACTTGGTGTTCTTAACCACGGCAGCTAGCGTTGCGCACGCGGCCCGGGCTACGTTCGTGCGAGGGGAGTCCACGTGGAGGGTTATCTGAGATTATTGAACATCAATCAATTTACATTAGAATAACGACCAATACGACCTCTGTGGCTCGGTGGGCGAAGGTCCGCCTGAGACGCAGGAGGTTGCGATTCCGATTCCTGCCTCGGGACAAATGTTTGTACGATCTGCAGATATTTGGTCCGGGTGTTCTGGTCGTTTTCTATGAATAATAAAAAATATCTATCTATGTATGGAATGTATTATGTTTATCGGTCATCTAGTACCCATAACACAAGCTTTCAAGTTTTGGCTTAGCTTGGGGCTAGATAATATTTTGTGTGGATTGTCCAGCATTATTTAGTAATTTATTAATAACAGTTAAAATTATCACGTACCTACCCATTTTCGCGTCAGTTAAGTTGATCTCAACTTTGAGTTTTTCCAAGTTTTTACATAACCATGGCATGCACAAGACATCTCCGCATCGGGATCGGCCACAATTGCTACCAGGAGCCCAGAAAGCTATAGAGGTCAACGGTTTTCACGGAAAGAGATGTTTCAACTGTCTCTGTTTCACTCGCGGGCAGTGGGTGCGCGCGCATTCGTCGGCGGGCCGATCGATAGCTAGCACACCCCACCGCGATGGCGACCTACCTTACTGTTGAGAGATTCCTGCACGCTTGGCCTGTTGAATTAAATTATCTATTACCCTACAAATTACAACGGGATGACTCATAATCCCGTGACCACGACAGTGTGTAAACCTGTTGCAAAGTCGGGAAAAATAGGTAGGTAAATAAACGCGATAAATACCCGTTAAAATAGTACTTGTAATTATGTGTTCTGATCGCGTAAATTACAATCAGCTAAATTTTATGTCTACATAGAAATAGCAAAAACCAATGATTTTTTTCCCTATGGGGTGGCTTAGGTATCAGTGCGGCCATGATAGGTCTATTGTGATCGCCACGTGGTTCCTGTTCAGCCCCGAAGCTGCGTCGTTCACAATTCGCAACTAACCCTTGCAGCAAAACCAAGGCATGCAGGGCATATGATTAAAGACGGAATATAATTATGATTGTTTTGAAAAGACTATAAACCAACTTCGAATCTCTTATTTTACATTGTTTTAAGTTTTGCGGGACAAATAGATATTTATCCCTCGGGAATAAAGTTTTAAGGGACCACTTCGGGATCATTCTCTATTCTATCGAAAGAATTTTCAAACACGCTCTAATTGACGGAGAAAGCGTAGAATATACATACATTAATTATCTTATTACATAACTTGAGTCCTTTAACTTTTCCATTGATGTTGATGGAATCCTGCGTGTTAGAATTTGGGGAGGTCTTGCTCTGATTGGAGTGTTCAGAATCTATTTGACTGACGGAGAAAGCGACGAATATACATTAAAGAAAAACTCACTGGACCCTCTTCCTTTATCGAAGTAGGTTAAAAAGGAATGTATACCAACTTGTCTTATAAGATCAGCGACGCGAAACTCGGCGACGACGCCCCAAAACTTGTCGAGAATCTTCGGAATGTCATCCAACGTGTCGGCCACTTCGAACCTACATGAATTGTGAAAAAACTGATTATTTTTTGAGAATGTCTTCCTTATAATGGGTAGAAATAATCCTTTTCAGCAGGCAAAAATACGAAGAAAACAAAACAAAAAAAAATTAACGTAGGTAGGTAAGTACCTTATGTAATTATTATTGGGGCATTCTGAAACACCCTCAACAACATTATATTGCATGATCTCCATTTATACGCAATGGAGATCAATTCAATTCATAATGTTTTTTGGTTTTAGAAAAGAAATATCAAACCTTATTTTACGCTTATCTATTATATGTACTACTAGTAAAGTATCCTATGCTGACGAATCAACAGATCTGCTATCTAGTGTAGAGACAAAACCAAAGATAACTATTGCCGTAAGAGAAAACCTATCTATGTTTACCATGGGGTGGTTTTTGTCTGAAATAAATAAATAAATGTTTAGGTTTAAAAAAAAGAGTAATCCTAGTACTATTATATGTATAAAGGCCTCCTCATCGATTTCGATGACGGCAATTTTAGACATTACGAATTCTTCTATGATAAATAAATAAATAAAATAATTTTATTTCATAATCCATAATCTGTTAGTAAATATATTAAGAACTTGTTACTAGGGTTAGTTATGAAACATTTCCACAGGGGAGAGGTGATTCTACCTGCTATTGTTTTTAGGATGATGTTGGTCTGTCGCGTACCTACTCTGCGCATCAGGGATGCGGTCTTTTTACGGAGGATGGCAGCAAAGCCATCGTCTTGTATTCTGCAAATATTCCCGATGCACTGCAAAATCGAGGCAGTCCCAACATTATGAGTACTATTACGAGGTTATGAAAAAGTTCGCTAACCAAGAAGCAGAGCGCAGTCGCCGCACGAGCTCGACACAGAGCACCTCGCAGCCTTTCTCCGTGACCTCAGACATGCGGCTGTCTTCATGAGTACCGCTGCTGGGCGAGCCGCTTCTGCTTTCTGATGTTCTGCAGATTTTGGGGAATCTGATTGAGGGAAATGAAGGACTTTGGGGCGTGATGGGTATCGTAGACAAAAAATCACTGCTAAAAAGGCACAAATTATTATTTTAAAATCTTTCTGGGCTGTCCTATACAAATTCTATAAAAGTTTTAGGAAATAAGTCCAGTACATAATGAGATTCCAGTAAAAACTACTTAGAGAAAGTATAAACAAACTATTATGTAGTTTCAGTTGCCTAAACTAGACTGAAAAGTGTGTAATATAAAAACATAATTAACTACTTACGGTGTAAATCTCGAACGAAGCCACCTCGAGTTCTTATACTTGAGTTCTTTGATCTTCCCATTGATGCTGATGGAATCCTGCGTGTTGGAATTTGGGGAGGTCTTGCTCTGATTGGAGTGTTCAGAATCTATTTGACTGACGATGCTGTTAACTACGTAACCTTCGATGCAAATCGGCGGTAGATGGATGTTTGCTTGGGATGCATCTGATCAAAAGGAAACGAACATAAATGCGCGCACTATCAAAATAAGTTGGAAGCTTTCTAACGATAAACACGCGCTGTCGGTAGCCTCTGCAAACTGTCGGATTCAGATTAATTTATTGGAACAAAAAAATATAGAGGTACATCAGTCAGTCAGAATAAGAAAAGCACTTAAATAGTTATAGCGAAAAGATATGAGTTTTCACTCATGGATATCCACTTGGACTAAATCGACGGTTTCGAAAAGGGAAAAACAATGAACACAACCGCAGCGAGCTACTAAGTAGCTCGCTGTTACAGTTGTTAAGGTATGCGCGAGCTACAAGTCTTGTAGCTCGCGCATACCTTAACAACTGTAACATTATAAAGACAAAAAAAGCAAACTAGTTATTCTTACCACTGTTCCCGCTGATAAGTGGACTTTCTCCTGAACCCTGAAGATTTTTACTACCGACCTCCCATCGATTACTTAGCCCATTCTCCTCGTGCCACATGCCCGGAAGGTGTTTAGGAGATTGTAAAGAAAAAAGGAAATTCAAATGGGGACTCGCATTCGAGCGGTTCGAAATCTGTATCGGCGGCAGTTTGAACGTTTCGGCACCATTCGGCAGCATCTTTATCTTGACACCAGAGTTATTCGTGAACAGAACATCCGAGTCGTCTTCCTCAGGGATAACTTTGTTCATAGGTGTTATGTCAAGCAAGCTCTCTCTTTTGATAGTTGACTCCTCCGTTAGGGGAGTTAAGGGACTGAACTGTTTTTCGTGGTCGTATGGTCTCTCCAAATGAATATCTATGCTCTCAGAGAGCCTGTTGTATAGTTCTTCAACGTCCTCGTCTACGGAGCGCGGTACCTCGCTCGTCTCGCTGATGTCAGTTTTAGATTTCTGAGTTTCCATCAATGAATCGTCGTCAACGTCCGAAATATTGGAATCCTCGATGTCACTCGAGGTTTCGTACTTTATATTGTAGTTACTACTTTCTCTGTTTTCCTCGTTTTCAACATTTTCTAGATTTTCGTTAGATTCATCATGGATAATGTTTAGGATTCTGTCGTCTGAACTAACTTTACTGATACTGTCGCTTTTTATTGAATTTGTATCGGATATTGGGCACCTAGAAGACTCCTCGTCTAAAATGTTTGAGTTGATGTGGTTTGTGATATTTTCTTCGCTGAATTTAACTTTACTTTTGAAATGGTTGTTGGTGTTCATGTATTCTATTCTGTAAGCTACGGTTTTGTTTTCAGTGATGGTGACTTGCGAGGTCTGGGTCTCCAGGGTCCTTTGGTCGAAGCACTCGCTCTGCGCTAGCTCGAATATAGTTTTACTCGTCTGCGTAAAGATCTCTTGAGCAATGACAGAACACTTTGATAAACTCGTGGAAGCGGCTTTACATATCGCGTTAATATTCTCACATTGGACATCTGCATCTCTGTTTCTGATCCTCGGTTGGTTGTAATTTTGTACGGAGAGGACACTATTCTCATCTTTGATTGGGTATGAATCGCTCTCTTCGCTGTCAAACACTTCTAGTATGTATGTTTCTTTCCCGGAAGAGTTATTTTTGTCCGAGCTGCTATCTGTAAAGTCCATGGAATACACGTTTGATGCGGTTACACTTTTTTGGGAGTCTGAATACCTTACGTCACCGACGATATCTTCAATTTCGTCTTCCTGAAACATGATTAAAAAGATACCTACATATAATCACTACATAGTATAAAACAAAGTAGCTTCCCGCAGTGATTTCAGAGGAACATTTATATGTAGTATATAATACATGCATTGGCACCCGTACGAAGCCGGGGCAGGTCGCTAGTACATGGTATATAGCGTATAAGGTTTTTTGTTTTTGTGCGTAAGCCCTCACACTCCGGGTAATCGAATTAAATAATTTCCCGAAAATACATGGTTATACTTAGAAATTGTGGTACTTACCATATTTAAACAATTTAGAACAAAAACTAAACAAACTACCTATAAATCAATGCAACCGCGTAGGTATTTTTTATTTATTTACAAATATTTTAGTGCAATTCTGACAGGCCATAACTTTCTGTTTATAAGTAGTAATCTATGGGCATGACATCCAAAGCGAAAAAAATTACAACCTACTAAGAAACTTGATCATTCTCTTTCAATTTGGCAGTAGATTTTTTGTTTAAATGGCAACCATTATGCAAGGAAAAAGGTTTTTTTACTAGGTAATGTAATGAGGCATATTATATTTTTTATACAGGGTGTCCCATAATGTGAGGATAACAACATGTATATAAAAATTATAAAAACAAAGAGTTCGAGATAATTCACTTTATTACATAATGATAAGAATATAAAATCAAAATTAAATACAACAAGATGATATATAACAAATACTCATATATATAATAAATACTTTCGATCTAATGACACATATTCATATCCAGTTGTGCTAATACTCTCTGTTTTTATATAATAATAAAGATTACACTTTCAAATATATGTCATATAAATAGGTTAAATAACTATATAACACCATATCAAGACACTGACAGATATTATATTTCACGAAGAAGGTTTCATCTTGGTTGTTACTTGTTAGCCGTGCACATGCACATTGATTTAGTGTGCGTAACCTCGGGAGCACTCTTTTCTCTATCACTCAGTCTCGATCGCGACGCGGTCCGATTCGCTTGTGCTTTTGGGTCCACGCAAAATGTCAGCGCAAGGCAACTAGAAAAATCGTCGGCGAAATCTTCGTGGAATAGAATATCAGTACGAACAACGTTTATTTTTACATATTTGTGTACAAAACAATGAATTCAAATAAAAACTGTGTCCAGAATCATTCCCAGTAATTTAGTGGAATTTGGGCTCCTAAATCCGGTCTCGTAAAAGTTCGCACACAGATATGTAATTTTTACACCTTCTACAATATCAATTGTATAATACATCTGAATATGTTATTTTTGCGACATTATCACTTAGAATTACATTACAAAAAGGTAAAGTTTATTATTAGTTTAACACCGGAAGGCAAAGCACGGGGATTGAATCAATTTATTGGTAAAGACAAATATTACAAGACACATTGAGTCGTCAGTTTGTCCTTTAGGGTAGAAGAGACAATAATGATATCGCATCGTAATACATTGCGTACATTTTTGAAGTTGAAGGAATGAATTAAAAATTATTTACGCATTTGATGACAAAGTGACGTAATGTTTAGGGTTTCGTACCCAAAGGGTAAAACAAGCCCCTATTACTAAGACTCCGCTGTCCGTCCGTCCGTCTGTCTGTCACCAGGCTGTATCTCATGAACCGCGATAGTTAGACAGTTGAAATTTTCACAGATGATGTATTTCTGTTGCCGCTATAACAACAAATACTAAAAACAATAACATATGGAGGCTCTCATACAAAAAAACGTAATTTTTTTTTACTCGCGTTTTTATAGCTAATTTTATGGAACCCTTCGTTCGCGCATCCGACTCCACTTGGTCGGTTATTTTTACTTAGAACTTAGACAACCATTCCCGTGTTTATCCTACAGTTGAAGATAACTTCGAGTGTATAGTTCTGCATTATTTTTTTTAAAATGCATTTTGATATGTACTAGAACATTTATAAACATTCAAAAGATTAACTACTTACCTCAGTTTTTACTGACAATTGTATAAATTACAGATTATTTCGAAAAATTCGTTACATTGATGTTTGGTTGATCGTTTTATTATGGTTTTTAAATAGAATAGCGCGTAGGTGCTCATATAAAATTATTTTGCGTACTAAAGGGGTTTTAAAATGTTGACCTTAATATCTGCCACCACAATTATTTTTTTCAAAATCGCGGCCCGCAATAATTGATACATATTTAAATAGAGGAAATTTTCCTTAACATAGTAATGTCAAGCGTCGACATGCTTCTGAGATATTCACATATGAACAAAAAAATCGAACAAGTTATCTTTATCTGTGAATATCTCTGAAACCTGACGCTTTAGGATGTTATGATATAGAATATTTTATATTTGTATATATGTGCTTTATTTCAATATATATAATATTCATTGTGCGCTACGATTTTGAAATAAAAGTGTAGTAGCCGACATTAGGGCTACCCTCTACACAAAAATCTACAAAATCCTTTCGTGTTATATATAACATTCATTTAAAGAAACCACTAACACAGAATATATATATATCTACAGGGTGCCATGTTATAGTTAGTACACATGTGACGTCACACCCTGTATAGTGTTGCTAACAATAAGGTTTAATAAATTATTTTATATATTTTGCGCTACGCAAATAAATATGCCTATAGCTTACCTTAACATTCGTTAGTTTTTAGATATAATTCGATAAGATTACATAAAACTATATGTATAGCAAAGATATATGTATATAACAAGCAGTACAGTTAATAAACATATTTTCTTCAAAAAGATTTTCTTAGTAACTAAAGTGTACTTATAAAATTGATAGATAATATCGGTCTAGCATTTAATGAAATACTAACATGAATATATTTACTTGATGTGAACACATAATTATAAATACCATTTAACGGTTATTTATCTGAAGTGTATGTATGTATAAAAGTACCGAGGTTACCTGTCACCCCTTTAGTAATAAACTGGCTACCGAGCAAGACGCACGTTTCATTTATTAGCGATATACCATTATCTCGTTTATTTACCTATTTTATCCAGACGCGTAAAATACCCGTTATATAGTACTTATAATTACCAACATGAATCGTTCATATATAAAAATCTATAGTACAATTAGTGGGGCAAAGATATAAATAGTTTGATATTAATATAACGATCGATACAGTACAATAAGTTTTACTTAAAAAGATAAAACAACGTAATAAATAAAATTTTGTATAAAATTTATGAAATATCAATTAAATACCCGCTGTAAACAGCTTTTAACAAAAGATGTAAAATATTTCACGGTAATATCTAGGAATATCGATTAAATTGTGAATTTAATAAGTTTTTTGGGGCGACATCCATAATAAGAGGATTTTTTAATAGAAATGAATACAAAAGTCTGTATTCTAGCCACCCCTTTGATTCTGAATATACACTACCACTTATTATTCTGATATCTATATAATACTAAAGTAGATCTTATAATATGCATCCGAAATGTCTAAAATCTGAAAAGTGCGTAGAGTACGCTAGCACAGTCGATATAAGTTTCTATACATTCACATTGTTGTTTGTACAACACCCATATAAATAGAATACACTAATAGAATTCAAATCTACACTATACGAAATCACTTTAGCACACCAAGATTTTCCCAACACTGATTTTCCTTACCTACCCTCATAGTTACCACCTTAATTGCGAGCGGAGATTTTTCCACAAGATATGTACTACGTGTTGCCATAACAAAATAATTATGGCGTGATTTCTCGAGCCCTCAAAATAGATCGCTTGTCTATGAAAATCAACGACCCTATTGGTGATCGTGACACATTTCATAGCGTATCCACGCAGGTCATCTCTAGTGGAAACTCTGTTAAAGCGATTTCTGACAGTTTTCAACTTAAAAATTGCGTGAAGACGCTATCAGAAACTATTATTATATCAACACCATTGTAAAACTGTCAAAAATAACTACTCACTCGCATTACCAACGTTATCGAAGATTAAAAATACACTACCACAATTAAAATTCTTGAAACTTGATTTGAGATTTTTAGAGTACCCTCATTTAGTGTCCGTTCGTCCGTGTCGCCATCCTCCCGGAGTTGGGCCCTGCCCCCTCGGTGGGATCCCCCCTCCCCCCTATTCGGGGGTGAGGTAGAGGCGGCGCCGGACGCGCGAGCATCAGCGGGTCTCGCGCGTGTAGACCGGCTCGCCCGTGCAGTACTCGCTGTGCAAGCGCACGATGGTGCATACTATACTCGCCTCTATGTCCACACCTTAGGGATAAAATTCAATTCAAAATTCATTTGTGAGTATGATGCGTGTGGCAATTGTTTATGTTATGATTAGCTTCGGCTTAGCACAAAGTTTTTGGTCCATCCTCGGGAGACATACTGTCTCCATTAATCCAGGCAATTTAATAGAGAGTCGTCGTCGTTATAGCAAGATTTGAGATGATTTCAAATGGAGGGTACTTATTGTTATTAATTGGGGTTTCGGTATACGGTTTTGAAGCATAAGAACGTCTCAGACAACTGAGACGGTCTCAAATATTGAAGATCCATGTGAGTATTCGGACGTTAGCTATTACCTATCATGGCCTCTACACACCAAAACCGCCGATTTACTGACATTGCCCGGCGGTCTAACCCGCCGGTTTTTTTTACAATAATCGTGCTGGCAGGGCATGCCACCGGCACTTCATGTTCACTCGCTCACTGAAAACAACTGCTGAACGGTTCGGGCCGCAGATGTCGCGGTCCTCGTGTCGCCGGCAAAGATCGTTACGGCTTACAATGTCATAATGCCGCCGGCTCAAACCCGCCGGGTAAAGCTGGCGGGCCGTGTGTATAGAGTCGGGTTCCGTGTGTAGAGGCCATCAGGATTTCAGAACTTTTTCCACTTGTCATAATTATTATTATAGTCGAATGTTATTGTTTGGATATGTATAACATGAAGCATACCCGCATGTACTTCCTCCCTGGTGAGCGTGAGCTCCTCGCTGGACTCCGGGAACACGAGGATCACGCGGTGGTGCCGCGTCTGCATCAGGTTGGCCACCACCATCTGAAACGGTTAAACTACGATTTATTTATGTATTATTATTTATTTGGAAGACAGACAGTACAGTACATAGATAATATAAATACAATAAGGATTTACATATATCAGAAGTCTCCAATATATCTTTGATTCTTAATCGGAGTATAGGTTGAGATAACTTTAACTTTATAACTAAAGTCATTTAAACGGAATATTTACCATGATTTGATATACGGGATATTTGGTAAATATCCCGTTTTAAATGACTTTTGAGTTAATAACCATGCACACTGCTTCTCCAGCGCAGCCCTAGCCTTGGTGACCAGGATAGCTTCGTCAGTCTCCAGCTTGAAGGACACCACGTACCTCGGCGTACGTGGTGGCACCCACAGGCTGACGAGTGGCGCCAACAGCTTGGGCACCAGACTCAAGTGTTACGTTACCTTATGCTTGTACTTCTCCAGCGCAGCCCTAGCCTTGGTGACCAGGATAGAGTCGTCAGTCTCCAGCTTGAAGGACACCACGTACGCCGAGGGCACCCACAGGCTGACGAGCGGCGCCAACAGCTTGGGCACCAGGTGAAGCTGGATGATTGGTGCTCCGCCTTCTGATTGCATTTTGTGCGTTGGCTGTGGAAATTAAAGTTTGGTTTAGTATTTTTTTTTATCATATTTATTATTATATTAAGGATTATATTAAGGACTTTTACTTCGTAAAGTATGCCAGTCCTATCATAACCTAAACTTATAACTGACAAACAAAACAAAAAATACAGCAAAATAAAAACATATAAATTGTGGCTATTTTTAAAGGGAGTCACTGATGCATAAACATTTTTAATAATGAGACAGCCGCTGCTGAATCTGGTTCCGCTAAAATGTTAATAAATGTACCTAAATTAAATCTATTTAAATTAAGTTCAATCATCAGTGCCTCCCTTCGATCTTTGAATTTAACGTTTGTATAGATGTTTGTTACTTTTACACGCAAAAGAGTAATAAAAAAGTACTGAACGGATCGGGCTTAAATTTGGCATTCCAGGCTTGGAATAAAATATAGACATAAATCAGTACCTAAACAACTTCAATAACAATACATTTCAAAACTAGAACAAACAGAGCTAGAACAGTTTCCGCTTCTAGTCCGCAAATAATAACTGATTATAGCAATGAGAAAAATCACAAGCAGCCCTTGCTTGCCCCTATCCAACTTTTAAGCTAGTTACTAGTTCATTCAACTTACTACTCTATCCTTAGGCACATAGAAGTCAGACACCGCTGCAGCGAGGTACAGCAGCGCTCTCGGCCCCAAGTTAGCCAGACACTCGCAGGCCGCTCGCAGCAGCCAGAAGTACTCCGACACTGTTGTGAAGGACACGTGGAGGATGGCCCCGGCGGAGTGCGCGGCCTTGTAGCGCAACAGAATCGGGGCCAGCACGTCTACGCTGTCCGGTTTCACTGGAAACATAAAGATAAACTTAATTAGCTGGTTAAGGCAATGAGAATAAAGTATAGATTTGGGTGGCTAGTCGATTCTGGAATTCAAGAAATTTTTTGTCAACAGGTTACAAAACTAGAGAAAATTTGCGGCTACGTAATATGTAACGACACTGGTATCATTGGATTCAGTTGATTATTCATCCCTCGTCCGTTTCGATGAGCAACTTTTTTTGCTGTGCGTTGCGAAATATCTGTGGTTGCTGCTGTGGTTGGGTTTATGTTAAATTTCCATAACTAAATGTTTTTGAAGCAAAAACATGGATTGGTCAAACATGTTGTTCTTTGTTTTCTTTTTGCGATTAAATTATCTTTAAAAATATCTTAGGATTCCGATGTCATAGAACCGACTTAAAGTTCGCTAACCCTTCTTATAGAAGGTTAATAGTAGGTTATTGGCAGCGTCTCAATGGATTTGCCGCGCTGCTTTCAGTCTATTTTACAGTGAAGGGAATTATAAAAGCCTCCTATAGATGTATTAAAAGGTGGCAGACATAGTACCATGTTATAAAAGCGAAAAGAGTAAGTTATAAACTTCATTGCAAACATAGGAAGTATTTGGTTGGACCCAGAAATGACCTCTCAGTCTTTGGCCTGGTGCAAATAATTAACACATGGAACTATTACCCACCTAGCAAACATGCACCCTGCTGGGACAGGGTGCATGTTTGAAACGCTTTATCTTTAAGATCCCCTGTTCAATATGTCTGCAATAAAAATATTGAGTATATCTACGGTGGGTGTGTTGTTAACGCCCACACAACCGACATGAATGCAGCGTCAGGACAACCAACCAAAGCTGCAACTTCAGATCGATCAAGCCCTCAGAGCGCGCACCGCGGCTTGCATCAACGCATTCACTTCAAACATTACGAAGAAAATACAGCTCCCGCGCACGGCGCAGTCATACAGTTCAAGTTATATCTATCATTTATTAAGCATTGATTATTGTTAAATCTAAATACAAAAGCTCCAAACGATCGCCTCGACTACTTATTTCCATGGTCCAATCGAGCCAAATCGCGAGGGAACAGCGATACATCCAAGCAGTCGTACGGAGGTCATTGGACGCGCTGATCAAGAACAAAGACTTGCCCGGGGGGCATAAACTATCCAAAATACAAAGAAGACAATTCAAGAGACGTGATAACCGTGGATGGGTAACGCATGTGTTGAGTTCGTTCCAATAAAATATCCTTTTCAAAGTTTCGTAAAAATATATTCTCAATCAATCAAATCCATTCCCATCTCACAATATTTCAGTCTCTTTTGCATTAAATAGTGTTCATAACTCAGTAGTAGGTAATATTCATTAGGCTAACGTGTTATTTTTACATTCTTTTCACATTCCAGGACATCGACATGTGTGCCCGCGCATGACATTGTCCGTGTCTTGCGAAAGCTTTCATTCCAGCATGCTATACACGCTGTTGCCTGCATTTGCATAACAATTAAGTATTGTTCCTATTCTTTATCAAACTAACTATTTCTCCCTTTCGTTATTTTGTAAAATAATCGTTTCCTTTCAGCTTGCAATTGACATTTTATTCTTCGAAAATTCATACTTGCGCACTATCTTTACCTTTTCATTAAATCAAACAATTAAATAGTAAATTCTTCCTATCATCGCCATGGACTTTAAAGCTTTAATTCGCCGCAGAGCTAGCTATAAATCAAAGCTTACTCAGTTCAAATCATACCTAGATTCAGTGCAAAGTTGCAGCACGGTTCTGACGAGTGTTCAATTAAATGAATTAAATATTCGAGTGTCCAAACTAGATGATCTTTATGCGGAATATGATAGCGTACAAACTGACATAGAAAATACATGTGAAATTCCAGATGAGCAGTACAAAGAGCGGGAAACCTTCGAAACCCAGTACTACAGTACTATTGCTGCAGCTCGTGACATCATAGACAAGCAGGGCTCTGTGGGCATGGCGGAAGCAGGCACCAGCAGTAGCGCCTCGGTGACGGGTTCAAGTACAGCAGTCGCAGGTAGACCTTCATTCAAATTGCCAGTTATACATTTGCCAACCTTTTCTGGTCGCTATCAAGATTGGTTAGGGTTCCATGATTCGTATACATCTCTAATACACAACAACACATCTATTCCTGCTATCAATAAGTTTCATTATTTACGCGCAGCTTTGAAAGATAGTGCAGCTTCTATTATACAGTCAATTGATTTCTCAGCTGATAATTATATGATTGCGTGGCAATTACTGTGCGAACGCTTTCACAACAACAGGCTTCTTGTGAATAATCATATACAGTCTATTTTTAATATAGAATCAATTAATAAGGAGTCAGCTAAAGCCTTGAGAAATATTATCGATACAGTAAACAAGAACCTTAGAGCATTAAAGATTCTTAAATTACCTACTGAACACTGGGACGTGTTAATAATTCATATCATATCCAACAAGCTAGATTCTGTTTCTTGTCGTGAATGGGAGTTTCATCGCAGCAGATCAGAGGACAGTATTCCCACTCTGGCTCAATTCAACGCCTTCCTTAAAGGTCGTGCTGATTTGTTAGAAACAATTGATGAACAGTCTCGCAGCAAACGTAGGCATAGTGATAGTGCAGTTCCACGTAATAAGGCTTTCGTTGCAAATTCATCAGAAACAAAGAAAGAACCGAGGCCTTCATTGTGTGCTATATGTAAACATAATCATCCGATATTCAAGTGTTATACATTCAAATCTATGCCCGTTGTAAATAGGATTGATAAAATAAAAACATTAGGCCTATGTCTAAACTGCTTACGTAGTCATGGAGATAAGGAGTGTCGTTTAGGTCATTGCACGATTTGTCCAGAAAAACACCACACACTCTTACACCAAGACACATAATCTAAGGATACTGAGCACAGCGATATTGTGCTCTCAGCACGTCACACACAGATACAGCATGAGTCAATTTATTCAAACAATAAAAATACAACTTTATCAAACACAACCAATGATTTGGTTTTGCTTTCAACAGCAGTTATTCAAGTTTCTAATCCTGAAACCAAACACGATCAATCTATACGCGTGCTTCTCGATAATGGTAGCACCACGAGTTTTATCTCCGAAAGATTGACGAAACAACTCAATTTAAAAACTTTCTCAACGCGCACGACCGTTGAAGGGTTAAACAGTCAATTATCACACATTTCGAACCGTTGCAAGGTTACGATTCAATCCAAATACGACAATACATACAAAACAGATGTTGATTGTTTTGTTGTGCCTCAGATAGCACAATCATTACCCTCATCTCAATTCAGTTGCATCACACTCAACATACCTAGCCACATACAATTAGCTGACCCTACTTTTAACATACCGTCACAGGTAGACATGTTATTAGGCGCAGATATTTTCTGGGATGTACTCGGTAGCGAGCGCATGTCATTAGGCAAGGCAAAACCAACTCTAAGTGAAACACGATTAGGTTGGTTAGTTTCAGGTGCAATCCATACACAATCATACAAAATTCATACAAATACATTATACAGTTCTACAGTCCACTGTCTCCACATTCAAACAGAAACAAACCAACTCTAAGTGAAACACGATTAGGTTGGTTAGTTTCAGATGCAATCCATACAAAATCATACAAATACATTATACAGTTCTACAGTCCACTGTCTCCACATTCAAACAGAAACAAACCAACTCTAAGTGAAACACGATTAGGTTGGTTAGTTTCAGATGCAATCCATACAAATACATTATACAGTTCGTCTTCGAACATGACGCAGTTATACCATTAAAGGGTAACACCATGTCCAAAGAATAACAAACCTGTGAGGATATTTTCACCAAAACCACAACTCGACAACCAGATGGTCAATTCGTGGTTACAATCCCACTAAAACCAGTCACCTACTGACTTAGGTGATTCTTACGAGCAAACTTCTTCTAGGTTCCTGTCACTTGAACGTAGATTCAAGAGGGACCTTAAGTTCAAACAATTATACACAGATTTTATTCAAGAATACATTGATCTCGGACACATGTCCAAAAATACATCACTACACACAGACACTAATCAGAACTATTTCCCATACCACGGAGTTTTACGTAAAACCAGTTTAACCACAAAACTACACGGTTGGCAAAAAGGTTTTAGAATCGTGTAGGTTTACAGCGAAGGTAGATATTACCTATTATTATACCTATTATTGGTGTGATTCCACAATCGTCCTAAGCTGGATTAAAACTCCTCACACAGATCAATTAAAAGCATTCGTTATGCACAGAATTCATGAAATAGTGGAAACCACCGATCATAGTGGCATTACCTACGTACCTACCTACTTCTGTTTACCCTGCAGATATAGGTTCTAGATTTATTAGATAATACAGGAAAGTGAATTACCTGAATTCAAAGAACAATATCACACAATTAACAAACAGGATTCATCATTAGATACATCTTTTATACATAAATACTCAAACATTAACAAACTTCAGCGTATAACAGCATACATATTAAGGATCACACATGATTATCTTAATTCACACATCAAACATACAGGTTATTTAACTACAAAGGAATACAATATATCAATACATTTACTCTGCAAATTGTCTCAGCTTGAATAATTTCCTAGTGAATACAATTTATTGTCAAACAAACAACAAATAAGCATTAAAAATCAATTATTAAAATTAAATCCGTTTTTTCAAGAAACCAATGGTTTAGTTCGAGTATCCCTTTGCTCACACAGCCTGCGATTATATGGGGCCAATTTTGATAGCAAACAGAAAAGTCAGAGGTTCTAAACATATCAAATCATACAATGTATATTTGTATGTCTGGCTGTGAAGGCTGTACATATTGAACTTGTCACTGATTTAACCAAAGATTGCTTTATTACAGCTCTCAACCGATTTATAGCACGCAGAGGCCTGCCTGTCTGTCTGTACTCAGATAACAGTACCAATTTTTTAGGCGCTTGTAACGATTTAGCGAAATTCTTGAAAAATTCGAATCAGCACCTCAGTTCGTATGCTGCTCAGCATTCTATGAATTTTAAATTATCCCCTGCATACAGTCCCCATTTTAATTCAATGGCCGAAAGCGCAGTCAAATCAGTAAACATCACTTGAAAATAATATTATCCACAGCTTTTCTTACCTACGAAGAAATGAACACATTGTTAGTGCAAATAGAGGCTATACTCAATTCTAGACCTATAACTCCATTGTCCTGTGATCCTTCAGATCTAGTCCCACTTACTCCTTCCCATTTCTTGCTTGGACGAACTTTAACTCTGCTGCCTTCTCCACAGGTACACGATGACTCACTTCATTTATTGCCACGATACCAGAGAGTACAGCAATTGAAAGCTCATTTCTGGGACAGATTTTATAATGAATACATTTCAGAACTCCAGAAGCGAGTAAAGTGGCACAGGAGCAGTGCAGAACTCCGCGAAGGTGACATGATGATCGTCAAGGATGATCGACTGCCGCCAAACCGATGGGTTATAGGACGTATTACCGAGCTGCACAAGGGCAGCGATGGCATCGCTCGAGTAGCTGACTTGAGGACACCGACCGGAACTATACGACGAGCTTACAATCGCCTAGTACCACTACCAATCTTGGAACAGGGTGTTCCAACGCCGGGACCCTGTTAACGCCCACACAACCGACATGAATGCAGCGTCAGGACAACCAAC
Organism: Eupithecia dodoneata; assembly: GCA_947044415.1. Lineage (NCBI taxonomy): Eukaryota > Metazoa > Arthropoda > Insecta > Lepidoptera > Geometridae > Eupithecia > Eupithecia dodoneata. The sequence continues at coordinate 11,633,256 of OX345662.1, read as the reverse complement.
CAAAGCTGCAACTTCAGATCGATCAAGCCCTCAGAGCGCGCACCGCGGCTTGCATCAACGCATTCACTTCAAACATTACGAAGAAAATACAGCTCCCGCGCACGGCGCAGTCATACAGTTCAAGTTATATCTATCATTTATTAAGCATTGATTATTGTTAAATCTAAATACAAAAGCTCCAAACGATCGCCTCGACTACTTATTTCCAGTGTTTTTAAATAATTAGAACATCTAAGAAATCCTCAACATACCCGTAATACTAGTATTCGGTCCCCGCTCCTGTATATCCAGCATATCCAACAGCTTCTGTCCATTGAAGTGCCTGGTGAAGGGTTCCAGGCTCTTCTGGCGATGCATGAAGATGACCGCATACCCCTGCTCCAAGAAGTACTCGGCGGATGCAGCGCCTCGGTTGCCCGCGCTGAAGTTATCTACGAAGCGGACTGTGTTGTGCTCGAGTGGGACTGTTGTGCCTCCGGACTGGAACATATATTAGTTATGCTTACCATCATCATTAGCACACTGAGTCACACTCAGTGAGGGCGCACACCAGACACGCACGTATTACGGCGATTGTAGCGCCACATTTGAAACGTGACATATTTATCACCCCCCTACATTGATCGATGTATCGGCTGCCCTGATTTTGCCACACGATGAGTGGTCATTTCATTTCTGTTGAGTGTATCTAAGCATTTTACGCGATGACTATCAATTAATAAAATGTCGCTAGTTCGGCCCCAGCCTACTAAGTGCGGCAATAAGAAACCTGCGGATTTTGGAACATTTTGAGTCCAACAGAGTCTCTAGGATAGGTCAGTTTATTTATGCCACTCTCTCTAAAATCTAAAATGGCAGAAGGTAGCATGTTGATGATTTTTCCCGCTTTGGCATAAATGCACACACACATAAAATATTTGTGATTGTTGTTTAAGGTATAAATAGAGAAAACATACGTCACTTTGTCATCCAATGCGTAAATGATTTCTAATTAATTCTTTCAACAATGTACGCAATGTATGACGATGCGATGTCATTATTGCCTATTCTACCCTAGAGAACAATTACAATTTCGTTTAAAAAAGAGATATATAAGTACCCTAATAAAAAGACGCATAACTTCTGTTTATGCAAATTTAACTATAGCTGGATTGCGTCTTTCGAATTATGGGCAAGGTCGAAAATGGCGAGATATGACGTAGGCGATCGTAAGACCGATATAGTTGCGGTAATTAGAAGTCGATGAGCATGAATAACACTCGGAATAGCGACCTTTGCATCTCTTATCAATGCTTTTATTAGGTAAAATTACTTTAGATTTTAAAATGTCAAGAATTCAGAGATTACATTTTGGTGGTACGAACATGATACGCATGTAAATTGTGATGATGACTGGCAAGTATATTTTGTTTCCGGTGTACAGTAATGAACCCATGTTTCCTCCATGGTAACAAAACGATTAAAAAAATCATCGGCATCGGCTTCAAATAACTCCAAACAGTCGCGTGAAATAGTCAATCGCGTCCTTTTTTGTTCAACTGAAAGCAGTCGCGGAACCCACCTCGCAGACACCTTGTGGAAACCCAACTCGTTGACAATGATGTTTTGAGTTCGTTCATAAGAGATGCCTATAATCTCGGCTATCTCTCTAATTTTTAATCAGCGGTCTCCCATTATTAAATCAAGTACTTTTTTAATATTTTCGTCAGTAGTGGACGTCGAAGGCCTTCCAGAGCGGGGTTCATCTTTCACACTCTCTCTACCACGCTTAAATTCTGCTATCCATTTTTTGACGGATGAATATGACAGAGCAGAATCCCCTACTGTACTGACCATATCATCATGGATGGCTTTTGATGATAGCCCCTTCTTATGGAGGTACTTAATGACGGCACGCTGCTCGATTTGCTCCATTTGCGGAAATTACGTCCGATTGCTTTGTTAATAAATTTATAAAATCACTACTAATTATCGCACACGTTTCAAACTTCACACAATTAACTAGTCTGAACTGAACTAAATAATGTGGGTAGATTTGATTTTTAGAATTTAATGGATCTGAGTTAGGCCGAGTACTTTTCAATCCACCCTCTTACTCGTACCTTGAGAAAATAAGAGGAAGCCCGGTCAATCGAGTAGGCATGAGTAATTAAAAGCGAAAACCATCGAGGAGTAGTTCAGTCGATTCGTATCGATGAATTCACGAATCATCATCGTTGTATAACATATCAGCGCACAGATGTCCACCTGGACTAAGACCATACGACGCCACTAAAAGCCATAAACTCCCTGCGACCGCTACAATGTCTTCAGTCCATCCGTTACCTCGCGGTATTCACTCGAATCGTTGACTTTACTCCCAACGGTTTGGTTGCTTATTTAAATTGACCACCTTAACTTTATATTGACATTTCATCTCCTGCTGTACATTCATCTATTATTTAAATAAAATTCCATAATTTGACATTGATTAAAAAAGATAAGTATTTAAATGAAATTACTATTTACGTATAAGATACTGATAATGCATACTTTTTTATAAGATAATATAATTATGATATATTTGTTAGCTATAATATGATTTGTTTGTTGAAATGTTTGTACGCCTAAGCGGCAGAATCTAGCGATCTAATAAGTGTTATGTATCTACTGACTATCAATTACCCTGATCCACAAACAATAAATGAATTACGAATTATGGTTATCAGTTCTGCAGGAATCTGCCGACTGCCACTTCAGCTTACTAATTCCGAAATTCCGAGACCTTCTAATGTAATACAATACAATACAAAAATACTTTATTATACATCAGATACAGATAATTACCAAAAATTACATTACAATTCGACAAGAACAATGGGCGTCTTATCGCTTAGAAGCGATCTCTTCCAGGCAACCTTTGGATGGAAAGAATTACCTATGTGAATTTAAGAACATCTACAGCTACATCCCCTATGTAGCAAAGATAATCTAGAATAAATATTATTATGAACATAACATTATGAATTACTAGCTGCGCCCCGCGGTTTCACTAGCGTGGTGATAGATATTTTAGATAATATACAATATATCTTTATGAATTGTAGCCTATGTGTTATTCTGATATGTAAGCTATATTATTGTGAAGTTTCATCAAAATCTATTCAGAAGATTTTGCGCGAAACAGCAACAAACATACTTACATACATCATATAATAATAATATTAGTATTATAATTATTTAATGTATTGTAGTAAACAGGTGTAATGCAAAATGCTTACCGTAACAAGAACGATTTTGTTTCCATAACTGTCATGCCTCTCGCAGAACTCTTTCAGCAGCGACCGGTTATCCTCAAAGTCTGGCGGAGGAAGGTGCAGGGCAAAGAACTCTTCCCAGGAGTTAGTTGCCATGGTGGCTTAGCTGGAAAGATTTAACAACAGTGTTATGATCATCTCCACTGGTGGTGAACTGGTGGGTCCTCTATTACTATAATATAGACTGAGTATGTTAAACTTAAGACGGCCGATGTGGCGCGGTGGGCGAGGGTTCGCCTGCGACGCAGGAGGTTGCGGGTTCGATTCTCGCCTCGGAACATTTGTGTGTACGATTTGCAGATGTACTGGTCCTTTTCTATGTAAAATAAAAAATATCTATTTATATAATGTATTGTATTATGTATATCAGTTATCTAGTACCTACTCGTATAACACAAGCTCTGCTTACCATGGGGCTAGATAATGCTGTGTGAATTGTCCAGCATTATTTATTTATTTTATGTAAAGGACTTACAAACCTCCAAAATTACACTTTTATTATATAAGTGTGATCAGCAGAAATAACAGTTAGAAATAACAGTTTGTGAACATTTTCCGGCTATCAGATTACTTGACTAATAGGATTCCATCGGATACTTTACAACGGATTAGATGTTGTAAGAGTTCTATTTTCACTAATAGATACTGGACATTGTCATAATCACTTTACTTTTTATTTCTTATTAACTGTCGGTAGTACTCAGACTTAACGGTAGAATGCATTGCAAATTTACAAACATACTTAAATACCTAGTAGCTTAAATAACATAAAAATATTATTGAAAAAGAAAGTAACAATCAAATCATAGAAACAAATTAGAACTAGTAGTTACAATTAAAAAAATTGAGCTAACTGCAGACTGTTGCAAACAATCTATAACAACAATAAAATACTTAAATTGCATAATATTTGTATTTGCAATTTAAGTGTTTTATTTTAATTTGTTTTTGTATTTTAAATATTTTATGTGTTTTAGTATAACATAATAATTATGTTATACCTAGCAATTTAAGTATACTAAAATTGCTTGTAGTCATTATTATTATAACAAGCAATTTTAGTAGCAGTACATTGAGCTACCTCTAGCTCTCTAGCTAGATTGTTTAGTTAGAAAGATAGAAAATGCATTTATTTGACATTGTCATTTTTATTTGTTTGCAGTTAGCTCAACTGATTTAATTGTAAATACTAGTTCTAATTTCTTTTTATTCTTTAATAGTAATTTTCTTTGTTAAAAAAGTCAAGTCAAATAATTTGGATAAAACTATTTAACTTTCCTTTATTGAAATTTCTCAACTTTCATAATGACAGATCTGGGTTTAATCATTATTAATGTGAGCGCTTTAACTATGAACCTTTTTTGTATTTGAGGAACACCAACTTGTTAATAAACTTTTCTAGACATCTTACTCTTATGTCTCCTGATATATTTTATAAATCTCCATATATTCAACACTTTAGCGATTTTAGCCAACCATTATAACTTCTGCCGCCATACAATCAATCCACGAAACTACCTTAATGAGAACAATCCTTGGTCCAGCATCCATTTTACTAGAATTACTATAGTTTATTATCACAGAACTGAGTAGATCTTAATCCATTTGAGGACTCCGAATGGATCGCCTTATTTCTATTAATGCATCTTGAAAAAACCTTAGGAAACATTTTTCTGTCTCATAATATCCCTCAGTCCACTGAGGGCCGCTTTTGTACATAGTTGTTTTTAGTTTATATTCCTATTTGTATTTTTTTATAATATCCCTTTAATCCTTCTTAACATAAGTACAATTTAACTTCTGAGTTTAAGTTTTAGGTGTTGTTTTTGCACCTTTTCTTTAGTAAATGTTGTGCACGCCTGTTAGAGCACACATTTCAACCAAGAAACTTTATAAATTTTCTTTTGTGCAATAAATTCATCAAACTAAAACAGTTATTATAGTAAAATTGATAAAATTGACAATGTGTGTCTGTAATAACAGTTTTTAGAGCTCATTTCATGACAGGGACCACATTAAGGAGTCTTGTAGTCTTGGTGTGTAATAGCCAAAAAGATTTATTTTAAATACCCTATTTCAAAATTTTCCTAGTTACCTACTGTACCTATCTTATCAGCATGCCAAAGTTCATATTGTGCTGATTTAATACAGCTGTTTAAATCATTTTCTGTTTAATCAGTTGTCTAAGTTTTATGTCAAAAGCTAAGTTGTATGGTGTTTTGACATCATATTTTTATTAATTTAACAAGGTCATAAATGTTCGATTAACTTGTTCCTGTTGATTAATTAGTCTCACCTTCTCATTATTCTAAGTTCTGACTTATTTTCCTAGTAACCATAGTAAACACTATTCTAACTACCATCACACCATCAATAGCAGGTATAATTTGATTATAAAACCTAAATAAGCTTTCTATTTTGTGAGCAAGCAAGCATCCAGAATAAAAGTAACAGTGGAAGCTGTCTTATTCTGGACAATCCAAACCTAAGTAAATATCTGCAATAATTTGCAAGTAAATTGATAAGAGGCACACCTGTTAGCTATCAAGTATTGACTCGCTGCTCCGAACACTTTTGTGGTTTTCCCCGCACAGGCAGACCTTTGAACTGCTGCCAGTGAATACGATATAGAACACAGTCCGCTTTCCACAATACTCTGTTAATATTGACTCACTAGGTGTAATGAAAAATCAATGAGAAAGGAGGACATCGTAAGAAAACGACAAAACTTATACTGAGAGAATACGCCGTTACCTCAGTGTATGCGGTTTGCAGGGAGTCCTTGGACTTCAGTCAGGTCAAGACCTCAACCTATGATCGATGATTTTAATTTAGAATTCGAGAGAAAATCAGATTGAGGCAAACTTCTACTCACGGTCTCAAAATGAACAGCGGCCCGACCGATCCGATCGACCATTGATTGATTGAAGAAGGACACTTGACTGACCCTGACATATACCTATTTGGTGACTTTGACGTACATTTATTTGACAATGGCAAGTTCGTAATGATCGTAGGTAGGTGTGCTGTTTTGTTTCGTTTGTCCAGCGGCGGCGTAGGTTTTTGTACGGCTAAAATCGAATGCACACCTTTCTCGCTAATATTGTTGATTCTTGCAAATAAATTATTTGTTGATCAAACAAGGCCTACCTACATGTACCAACCTGACTATCTATCTACCCAACCCAACCTTTAAAAGTATTTTAGTTGTTACGAAGTCAAATTATGTACAGATTATATTGTAATAAATTATTTTATTCATCTAAATTTCTATAGGCCGGTAAATCTTTCGGTGTATCACTCGGCACACTTTCTTCTATTAAGACCTCCTTTGCCGCTATTGGGGTGAGCTTCCGGTCGTCTGGTAGGAAAGATGCTACTATGGCAGAAGCTGTAACAAAATTAGCTGATAAAATATTTGTAACGACAAGAATTTTGAGCCCTGACCACCCATTATATGATACCATTAATAAAAAATAATATAAATAAATAAAATAATGCCGAACAACTTACAAGGCATTATCTAGCCTCAAGGCACAGTAGGTCCTTACCATGTATAGGTACATGGTAAGGAGAGCTTGTGTTATGGGTACTAGATAACTGATATACATACATAGATAGATAACTTTTATTATACAAACATATAAATGTATAACGATCAGAACACCCGCAACAAATATTTGCAGACAGTACAAGGCGAGGTAGGTAACATCAATGATAGCACAGCACATGCGGCCACAAGGTCCGCAGAGATCATTACAATTTGCGAGGTTAGAGCCAGCCAGCGCAACGAGTTAAAATGAATGTAGTCGGTTGCGTAATAAATTGTATTTTAATAGATACTTACATGCATAAATAGATGCGAAGACGTAGAAACCAGCTTCGCAGTTGTTGATCAGCATTATGTTCAGGACTTGGATGGAAGCGAAGGTAGCTAACCGCCCCGCTGTGAACGGCAACGCCAATGCTATTGCCCTGAAAATAATAGGTATTCATCGTTCAACAGTTTTCACATAATGGTTATAGTAGAAAAGTTATAAGTTTCAGCATTTTTAGATAAAAATAACCGAAAATGTAGGATTTCGGTAAGAGATTGAGTAAAGTGATCCAATGAAGTACCTAGGTATGTACAACAAGGAGCAATAGGTACCTCATCGGTGTGACTAAACTATACTTAACTATAGGAACGCTACCTATGGATCTAGGATATCTTTTTTATTCACTTAATTTTGCTTTATCGGCATAAAAGGAATCATCATCATCATAATTATCAGCTTATATTAGTCCACTGCTGGACATAGGTCTCCCCTAATAAGCGCCATAGCACCCTGTCTTCAGCGCTTGACGCAACCATATAGGGAATAACTAGCTGCAATTCCAAAATCGTCCATCGAGAATCAGACTAGGTTTCTTCGACCATCACGATCTAGGCTCACCTCAAATGCGTAGGGAACAGCGCTACAATCATAGCCGTGTACATCCCCAACACGACGATCCCGTTCATTTGGACCGCGAAGAGCGCCGCGCTGCCGACCGCACTCGGCACCAAGTTCACCAGGATTCCGGCAACACCGCACGTTGAGGTGATTACTAGGGCAAGGTTGCGCCGACCTACGCGGTTCACAATCTAGGGAAGAAAGAGGTTTGTCAAAGAAAGTTTGTTAAAAAAGGTTTGTTGTATAGCCATAGAGTAATACATAGTAGCAGGTCGTAGCCTTTTTCAATGGGCAGAGCACTGACCTGTGTCTCATCTGTGTTCTACAGAACATTGTCTACTAGGATCTTTGTCGCTGTTATACAAGGTATCAGTGAGGTAGCGCCAAAGAAGTATCATTGTCAAGGAACAATTATGATTATGATTGTAGTAGAGCATTAATTTTACAGCAAAAACGGCTAACCATCTGTTTAGCCATAGCCATAGGCCATAGCTTAGACCTCAATGGTGGCCAACAACTTGTGGAATTAAAATTCAATATTTTTTCTACTTTTTGATAGATGTTTGGTGATTTTTTTATAAATAACAAAATCTATTTTCAAATTTGCGAAAGTTCATTTTGCTGGCAATGGTTTGGTTCGGAGTAAGCTGAGCACTTTTGCATTTCTTCTAGCACACTCACAAGAGTAAAGCACAGGTTGACGATGGACAGCATAGCCGCTACTCCCAGCACGAACAGCAGTGATGAGACGCTCAAGACGCATGATTCCTGAAATACAACGGTTGACCTCTATTTAAATCAATCTGTAATAATGCTAAGCCGATTAAGTGCTTGTCGAGCCACGCGTCGTTAAGGGTTCCGTAGGTGCACAGTTCATTAGGTAACTTATGCAAACCTGTCTTAAACAACTACCACTTAGTTGTGTAACACAGGTTTGCATAAGTTAACGACTTTTCCTTTCTCCAATAATCTCCAATAACAATGAACAATTGAAGGTTCTTAGGGCACAGGAAGGTACAGTTGGATCTTCACCTCAGCAGGGTCGTCAATGCTGGAAGCGATGATTTTGCAGAGGTTCTGGTCGGAGCCCTCGCCCGTCTCCAATATCCGCACGAACTGGTCAGCTATTTTTGGCAACCAGACTATGAATGCTCCTGTTCTGAAATAGAAATCATCTTGTGAGTTTTTGCAGATTATTCTTGAGCCTCAGGCCGTACTCACTTTGGATACGATTTCATCCGAATTTGATTCGCGCGTAAACGTACGAGTATGCACGAATGATTCCGACCTTCCAATGACTATGGGAGCGCTCACACTGCATGCGATCAGTCGTACGTATACGTAGGTTTATTTACGACGACGTCCGAATACAATCCGACCTTGTTGGGATTTATCGTTGCGTAGTTTTAAAGATCTAAGCATACCTACACAGGGACAGACAGACAGCGGAAAGCGTTTTATACTATATGTAGTGATGTCTTACTGTTGGAAGACCAGTAGGATGCTCATGATGATGGTGTATTTGAGGAGCGGCGCTTTGAACATCGGTGTAATCTGGCTTTTCTTGGCTTCGGTCTCGGCGGGCGTGGACTCTTCGCGAAGGATGCTCGTCACCTACACAAGGATAATTATTATTTAAGTTTGATTGACATGATGTTCACTTCAACTCTCGGTACCTATTGCCACGACTCTTATACATTACCTAGATACTGAGACCTACGAGTACAAAGTACACAATAACGCAATAAATAAATATGAAATATGTGTAGATACCCTAACGATTTCACATCTTGCAGGGACATCAGTAAAGGCCGTCTCTGCAGTAACATCAGCGGAGACCCTCAAACGGCGGAATTGACGACCTCTGTGGGTTTGATTCCCGCCTCGGAACAATTGTGTGTACGATCTGCAGATATTTGTACCGGGTGTTGTGGTCGTCATCTATGTACCTACCTTTAATAAAAACTATCCATCTATGTAATGTATTATATTAAGTATACATATGTCATCTAGTACCCATAGCACAAGCTATCTGCTTAGCTTGGGGCTAGATGCTGTGTGGATTGTCCAGTATTATTAATTTTTTCGATTCCCACCGCAAGACAAAGAGTCTGGCAAAGATTATTCTTTGCCAGACTTTATTTTTCTTGCGGTGGGCACCTTATTAAGATATTTACCTTAAGGTAGGCTACGGCCTACATCCATCGGTAAGTGGTAAGTAACATAGAGCCATAATGGTCTTGATGATTAGGCATAGGCCGCTACTCACATTCAGTTCCTCATTCTTCCCACAGTTGACTCTATGTATAACCCTTAAGATCTCCAAAGTGCGCTCATCATCGCCCTTTGAGTAGGTAAACTTGGGGCTTTCCTGGATGAAGTAGACTCCTATAGCCGAGAGGAAAGCTGGGAGCGAGTAGACCAGCATGAGGGTTCGCCAGGAGTTCCAGTAGATGCCGAGGGCTGGCATGTGGTAGGAGAATGTTAGGGGGATGATGGGGATGGCCAGCACTGGAAAGAAAATGGATCTTACGCTATAATAAAATATAAAATGATTTTACAACATAAAAAAATATGAATAAAATAGAAATGAATTATTTCAAAGCTATTTTACGAGACAAATGGACAACGGCTTTACGAAGATCTAGTTACTGTTCTTCGGAAACGTTTTTAGGTTATTCCTATCCAATGGTAACTGATTTATGGACAAAATAGATAAAATGTGGCCTAGTATATGTTTTATCAGGTTTAGATTTACATCTATTAAAAATTTCAGCCTGATATGATTATGTAGTTTTGGCGTGAACAAGTAATAAGGCGAGAATTTCACTATGTCACATCACTGTTGGTGGTATTGTTTTTAAAATTATTACCTACATTACCACTGGTACGGTGGGTCAGACAGACAGAAGGGACAAACATCCATGAGTGAGTTTATTCAAAGTCAATATCTAAAATAACCTTATATTAATTTTAATTTTTGTTGAAGAAGTGAAAAAGTAACCACTCGTATGTTCATATAACTTATGTTAGACACATATACATTTGATTTGATTATCTTAATTGTGTAATATTATGTTTGTAAGTTCTGTAATCTAGCACTACCTACTAAACTGTTGTCCACACTACCCTAAGGTTAGCAGGTAGATAATGCTATCTAGCATTATGCTCGCCTTTGTACAACTTTTGTGCAATAAAGTATATTCTATCTATCTACCCATCCATCCCACAATCGTATTAAAATAGAACATTCGATCGACTTTCCCCCAGCTTTTCAAACTACCCTACCTGCCATCAGCCCCTGAGAGAGCAGGAAGATGCTGGTGACTAGTATGACCACCAGGTTCCGCTTAGCTATCGGCACGCTCTCGCTGAGGATCGACATGGCCATGGAATGCAGACCGGAGGTGCTGGAAATAAATGGGTAATTCAGCTAGCTCCAAACACAAATCATTTATTGATAACCAAGTTACATGTAAAAAAAGGGTATTCAATATAGAATTTAGATCGTAGAACTCTGCTACAGAATTAAATATATTTTCCAGAAGCCAAAATCATCATCAATGTTATTTATGAAAGTTATCGACATAGCTCTAAGAATTAGCAAGCTGAAGTGGCAGTGGGCCGGCCATATCTCGCGAAGAACCGACGGCCGCTGGGGCAAACGTGTTCTTGAGTGGAGACCACGACTCGGTTAACGTAGTGTAGGACGACCTTCGACCAGGTGGGATGACGACCTGCGAAAGACTGCAGGTAGATGCTGGATGCGGCAAGCTGAAGACAGGGCTCTATCGTGCTCATTGGCTAGGGGAGGCTTATGTCCAGCAGTGGACTGCTATAAGCTGATGATGTGATGTGTTATTTTATGTGAACTTATAAAAACATTGATAAGGTCACTTGATATAATATATAAGTCTCTGCAGGACATCAGGTAGGTACCTAGGTACCTATCTACTGACGTCGACAAAGTGTTCAAATTTCAAAAAAGGTGTAATAGAGCTATGTTTCGTATTAAAGTGACATATTCATGTCAACCCTTTTTTAAAAAATACAACATACTAACTCACTTCTCTGTATATTTTAGAAACGTGTATGTTTGTCAGACACAGCCCGCACCTGTTTTGTCAGCAATCTGATGCCGTACAATTCAATAGACGAGATAAATTAAAAATGTGTACTCTTGACTGCAAAAAAGAGGTGTTGCGCAAAAGTTTCTTTGCTATGGCACCAAAGATTTATAACAAAATTCCGCTTTTGATGAGAGAGCTGCCTACTACGATGGACGAATTTTCCTTCATCTATGCTACTACGATGTTTCAGAGAAAGCTTAAAACCATACTATATGATAAATTTTATTAATACAATTAAAGATTTTATAAATGACAAGAATGTAGACAAATAATCACAGATATATATATTTTTTAATATTTTTATTCAGCTGATTTACTGATACTTTGTTTCTATTATTTTTTTAATATAATTGACATGTCTACTGTGTTTATTTTTGATTTTAAAGTCTTATTTTTTATTTTATTATAATTAAGTTGTTAAAAATGCATGTAAATCATTAATTGCACGACCATAAAGGGCAAATTACATTGACACTGTATTATTTTATGAACCATCTTCTCATATGTAATTATGCAATAAATATACTTTTACTTTACTATATTTTCATACCCACAGAACAGCTCTGTTCTGTGTTCATACCCCCAGTAAGAGGACTGGTATCGGGCAGCCTCGTTGGGTTCGTAGAAGAAAGCGAAACAACACGCAACGTTCCCACCATTATGCGGCACAGCCGGAAACACCTTGAGGGTTTAGTGGGTTGGAGTCCCACATAATCGGTACCTATATATATTTATTATTCTAAAACACAATTATAATAGACTCTATTTGGTAGCTTTGGGATCCATCTCAATTATCGAAGAACATATTGTTTGATAATTTCATTGATTTGATATAAATAAAAAATTCGTTCAAATTCCTTAGTATTTACCTACACAGTTTTTTATGAGAAAAACTGGGACAAATACATAAACCTCGGCAATCAAATATTTATGAGATAACCTAGGGATAATTCTCCATACAATAGAATAGTAAAAGAATCTACAACCATACTTACATAAAAACATACAACTGCCTCATGCTTTGTTTTTCGTTTCGTTGTTTAATAATTATTGTTATTAGGGGTCAATTGTTTAAATTACCTACATAAGAAAATAATAAGTATTATTATCTCTGGTATTTTGTAAGTTCCTATTATGAAAAGTTACGTAAAGACCGTGATTGTAGGAAATCTTATCAAGCATTCTGATTTTGTATCATTATTAAAATAACAGTGAATAATTATCATGATTGATAATGTATAAATACCTGCCAATTAGTAGATCCACATGTTATAGTACAATCCGAGATTTTAGGAAACAGATAAAACCTATATCTACGGTTTGTAGGTATAGGTACTTAACATCAACGCAACGTTGGTCATCGCCATTCAACGTCATTATTTGTCCTTAGCGTCCGATGTGCCTTTAGTCGCCTGTTACGACATAAATTTTCAATTCGATTCGAAAAAAATTGTATTATAACGTTCAATCAAACAATTACTTACACTTATTCAATCAATAAGTTACAAATATCAAATAAGAAGCTACAATAAGAATAAATAATTACTGAACACTTGCAATGAAAAATTTAATATTATTTAAAATAAATAAATAATGCTGAACAACCGACACAACTATTCAGGTATATCATAATCATAATAATATCGCAGAGCTTCTATTATGGAATATATAGATTATACTATATATATACTAGATGACTGATATAGACCGTACATAATACATGGGTCGGTAGATGCATGGGTAGCATAAATAAAACAATTAAAAATGAGGACACCAGAAGGAAAAGTTGTATGTTGTTGCAGGTTCTAGGCCAACACAAGTAATTTAGTAAAAAAAAGAAACAGTCGAATTGAGAACCTCCTCCATTTTTGAAGTCTGTTAAAATGCTTTTATACTCACAACAAAGCGGCTATAAACTGCAGCACCATCATCATGATCCAGTTGACGGAGAAGCTGGCGAGGGAGTTCATGACTGCGCCCCCCAGGAGCGACACTATCAGCATGGGCTTACGCCCCCGCGTGTCCGCCAGGTAGCCCCATACTACGGTGCCGAGGACGGTTCCTGAAATTAATTATATCATCTTCATCATATATTTTGGAAAAGCTATTGACTATCTGGTCTGGACTGGTGGACCCGGTTAAGTGTGTGATTGTTGTCAAACGAAGGTCTATTGACTATACTTTTTTTTTAGTCAATAGACCTTCGTTTGACAACAATAACACACTTAACCGGGATAAAAAATAGCATATGTCCTTCTCCGAGATATTAACTATCTCCGTGCCAGATTTTATTCTAATCTGTTCAGCCGGTTTACCGTGAAGTTAACAGACAGCGAGACCGAATCAATTAAGAATTTATTAAGACCTAATTTCACCGATCGCTGCTAAAACTTAGGTATTTCAACCAAGTTCAGCTTGATTGAGTTCCGATTCCTTTTACCTGTTCAAGAGTCATTTATTGACGAACATGAATCATTAATATGTAATGTAGTATTAAAGGACAATATGTTCTATTCAAATACGACGACCTACGAAAGACTGCAGGCAGATGCTGGATACGGCAAGCTGAAGACAGGGCGCTGTGGCGCTGATTAGGGGAGGCCTATGTCCAACAGTGGACATAGGTTGATTATGATGATGATGATCCACCACACACAGAAAATACAATAACTACGTAAGATCATACTTCTGTGATAGGTTTCTGTGACATCTCATGAAGAGCTCATGACGTCATAAATAATAATACCTAATAGTATGTGTAGCCATCGCCTTTAGATTAATTTTCTCAAAGGGCCTCTGGCTTCGGCCCCACGCAAGCCTTCCAAAGGACCGGGTCACTTTATGGCAAGATCATGGTAAATGAGAGACATAATATCATAATCTATATACAGGGTTATTGGTAATTTGACGTATTCCCGTTAGGAGGTGATAGGGGTGACTATTTGCGATAATTTTCATCCCCATATGTTTCGTACAAAAGTGAACCATTTTTAAGTTATCATGATTTTTAGCTTTTTGTAAAAAAAGGCAAAAGTGCAACATCAAAAATTTATTTTAAAAAAACTGTCTATTTAAATCAATTTTTTTTTTCTTCTGATTTATAAAAACGAATAAACACTGATTAATTATTTATCAATATTAAAACAACAATTATCGCTCCAAATTTAAAAATGCGAGATTAAAAACGATATTATTTCATTATTC
Organism: Eupithecia dodoneata; assembly: GCA_947044415.1. NCBI lineage: Eukaryota > Metazoa > Arthropoda > Insecta > Lepidoptera > Geometridae > Eupithecia > Eupithecia dodoneata. The sequence continues at coordinate 11,618,190 of OX345662.1, read as the reverse complement.
ATTGAGATTTTTTTCCACTAAAATGCCTTAAAAACTAAAAAAAACGTTATGAAACTTGGCTTGCAGATTATTTTAAAAACATAATGGTTTTCTTAGCTCTCCAATAATGCATAACAACTATGAACTTATTTCAAAGAAACTGAAAAAAACATCGTTACAAAGGAAGCAGGCGGAAATTCGTATACGAACTAAACCTAAGGTCATTCTATAAAATTTCTATAAAACTAACTTAAAACAATACCCAATGTTAATAAAACTAAAAATACATATTATTTAAAATAAAATTTAGCAATAGTTAAGTAGTAACAACAATAAACAAAATTAATAATAAGTAACAATCAAGACATTTTGTAATTTAGCCTAATTAAAGTTTCTTGCTCGAAGTGAAACGCAATAGGGGGCGTTTATAATTCTTGATTTTTCTTATAATACTTTTTATAATTTAAATCATTTGACACATAGATTTGGACGGGGGCGAAGCCACGGGGCGCAGCTAGTAATAAATAAATAAATCATAAAGTACTTATCCGTCACTCATGTAAATCCCCATTAAAACACGAGCAAGACTCTACCTCCATTTCACAAAGCAAATGAAAACCCATTGTTCACAAAATATTAATTTGTTCACTATCATAAACTGTTTAGCTATGTTAATGCGATTTCTACTCGGTAGGTACTGTATATTGCATAAAAGGATTGCGTGCACACATCTCTGTACCAAGTACGACCAGTTTCCTTTCCGCAGATAATCTGTGAGCTAGATCAAATTGATCCATAAAACAACGGCCTACTTTTTGGGATCACCGTTTAACTCAAGCTACTTTCTAAGGGCCGGGTTCTATCCGTGTACCTATAACCCGCGGTGTTAAAGAATTGGATAAGAAATGGCGGGCTTGTTCATGCTGTATCTTTCAATCATCGCTATAAGCGCGACTGATCAAACAATACAAAACTAAATCCGATTAATACTTTATTGTACAGCCACAAGAATACATTAAATAGAGACAATACAAAATATCTCTTAGAAGCGATCTCTTCCAGACAATTTTTGATCTACCGCGGGCCACTTCTATCCCATGGGAACTGATTTATTAAAATTATTTTTTAGTTTATTTGATGTATTATGTAATGTTATTCCTGTTTTATTCCAGGCCTAGAAAGAATACACAATGCAGTGCCATAGCGTTACTATAAGTTCAATTCACAGACATTACCTTGACGTGATTCTACACTAAATTGATCATTTCCAACAGAAGTGATTAGAATACCTACAATCTCGATTTTCAATAAATCTTTGATTTCCGGCAACGAACCGAAAACGACTTGCTATACACATGAACATACAAAAAAGGTTTATTTTCGGGGCCACTGAGAGGTAGTCTGAGATTGTAAGAGTTATCGAAAAGTCATTAAGATAGGAAGTAGTACGTGCTCGATTTTGAAAAGCACTAAAAAAAGTTTTTGTGAAGTTTTTTGGAACATTGAGTTTGAATGTTTTATTGCTTAGAGTGGATTGGTGTTAACTAACTACAAATTATGTATAAATAATTTGATCGGATTCTTTTGAATAATCTGAAAACCGAATATATTCAAATTCCTTAGTTTTCATACTATTTCTTAAAATTTTCGGGACAAAAATTTATCCCCCGGGAATAAACCCGGTGGTCTCACCTCGGAATCATTCTCCATACAATAAAGAACTTTTCAAATCGGTCCATAATACAAGCATTGCTTACCTTGGGGCTAGATAATGCTGTGTGAATTGTCCAGCATTCTTTATTATTTTAATTATTATTAATTCTTCCATGCTTACCTACAACAGGTCCGGCGGCCAGTAACCCCTGCTGGCTGGCCGTGGTCTGCAGCTCGCAAGCACTCGTGGGCACTATGATGGGGTTGCCATAGCCGATGAAAGCGAAGCCAATGATGATGCACCCAGCCAGTGCCATCACACAGTAGCTGTAGAGCCCGAAACCTGTGGAAATATTAAAAAAAGTTATAGAAAACCAGCTTAAAATAATACATCCTCATAATAATAATAAATAAAGCCAAAAGCTGGTAAAATGTGAATTTTGTTACCAAGTACCCAAGTACTGAACGGACCTCGGGATCAAATTTACGTACGTTTAGAATATGGGCTATTTTCTAACGTCAAATTGGATCTTGATCTCAACCTAGATACCTAATAGGCTACTTATTATACCGAAAATAAACGCGCAAAGCCCCAGGCAGAAGCTAGTAAAATATAAAAGCTGGTTCAAGGTGGCCAACGTGCTAGTAACTATTCAAACTTGATGACCAGTAATTGGCCATCCGCCAAGACCAGTCTTAAGACCTAGTTATCTAGCCGCAAGACTTTCTAAGCTACCTTCAATGTAAATTCTCACAAACCTGCCCTCGTAACTGCATCTTCAATCGACAACTTATCCTTGGGGAAATCACTTTTATCCGCCATTTTGCACTATTAAAATCACTAAAATATAATAAATAAATTATTATATATCTGCTAAAACACAGATTATTCTACTATATTTAAGGTATAATAAAACCTGTTGCAGTTTTATTATTTTTAGATGCGCCTCATAAGCGAGTGCATCTTGCCTGTGCGTTTCTATGAATGAGGGTTTATCTCGCCTTGCGTGTAAAATCTGTTCATTATCTGCACAGCCGGGTTCCTACACTCATTTAGATAAGATACTATACTTAAAATTACTTAAAAATACGAGTATTCCAAAGAGGTTTGGAGAGTAGCTTTTTGGGCCACAAAATCTCCCCTCGTTTTGGGAATATCCAATAGTGGGCGTATGTTAGCTAATACAGAAGTTGTAATTACGACAGCAGTCGATGGTGAATCAACCTAAGTAACAGGTGGGTCGATTGCGCATAGTTAATTAATTGAGTATTCACAAGATAGTAAATGACTATTTAAAAAGAATAAAAGAATTGATTTATAGCCACACACAATAATAAACAGTTACAAAAAAAGGAAAACACATAAAAAATACAAAACAACTTAAGTAGTAGGGATTTAAACTTTACATATTATGTAGCGTGGTAGTAGAGTCCCAAGTGTAAGAATAACTGGTCTTTCCCTATGTGCGCGGCTAATAAGGACCAATCTCAGCTTGTATTAGCTTGTATTTGATAAGCACATTCAATTCAACTCAAACACATTTGATTTTAGTGATAAGTCAAATCATAAATTCTTTATTCCCTTACATACAAAACATGTTAGCTTAGAAAATACTGACACGGAAATAAAGTGATGTTGATTTCTCTCGATGAGTATGTAGAGTAAATAAAGTAAAGAAGTTGCGTAGAAACCCTATCTAGAGATATTGTATTGTATTTATTTATTTCAGATAATAAAATCTATAGCATAGAATAACATTAAAATACAATAGCATTAAATAAAAAAAATAATAAAAATGTGATTAAAATAAAATAAAATTACATTAGCATTCAAATAATAAATAGCAATAACAATCAAATAAACAATAACTAAAACTAAATCCAGTGCTGTATCCACACGCTGGAGCAACTCGTTGGACAAAGTGTGTTGGACCTATATATGGGGGACTTTACGATATTTTATAATAAGCCTTTTTGCACAAAACCTTTCTTTGTTTACAACTGTTTTAGCAACTGACTTGGGAGAGGAGTCGTTAATCTTCACATACAAACGTGGAAGGGTAACTACTACACTGTTTGAGTTGACCATCCAAAGATATCTTTCAAATTCAAAGTCTAAGTGATTTATTCTTTAGGCTTACAAAATAAGCACTTAGACAAGACATACTTTGTACATTAAATTATTATCAAATAAAATTATTTTACTGTTCACTTCAATTTTTTGTCCACTAGTGGAAGAAGTGAAATTGAAACCACTAGTATGTTCATCTCTTATATGTATTACTAATACATGGTTATTTCTATCCTATTATCCTTAGTTTTGGATGGTCCTCCGGAAACCTCAAATCTCCAAGTAGGTAAGTTGCAGAAATACAGTACCTAAGTAAATCAAAACAATTGTCAAAACCTTTGGACAAAAATTGTCAAAACAAAGGAAGTTTGTGGGAGATTTTTTTAAAACCTACTAGGATACCTACACTTGTATGTTTTATTCGATAAAAGTGGGTATTAGTAAAAACAATAAAAAATAAGTTGAATTTTTATTTAAGGCAGGTCACAAAACTACATTTCTGTAAGTAATTTCTAAGATATAAATTTATTTAAATAAATTAGAAACAATCAGTCTTATGATTTAAATACTAAAACTAAAATTAAATAATATTTTGATTAACGGCGAGTTTTCTTATTGTTTACTTTTGTTCCTTGCTTGAAGAGGGTTCTTCGTCGCGAGGCAGGAACCAAGCGAATATTATCCCACCTGAAAACATTACAACATTTTTATAAATAATAACTTTATAACAAAAACGCACAGAAAAAACAGTAGGCAGAAGCATAGTGATTGTTATCTTAAGGAATAGGCGGAAGATCAGCGCTGCGTGTATTGGTTCTACCAGTACCCGTAGCATTCATGCTGAGCCATTTCCTAATTTTTTAGCTACAATCCGCATAGTATAGCTACCAAATATACTTTTATAATTCGTTTTAAGATCTTGTATGTGTGATTGGTTGTAGTTAAAAATAAAATATCTTTCTTTCTTTCTTTGATGGAATAATAAAAAATTATGTAGGGAAACATTTGCATAGAAGAACATTTGCAGAGAAAACATAGGACATTCGATTATTTTTTGGCTCATCACTATATAGTATAAAGCAAAGTCGCTTCCCGCTGTTTGTCTGTCCCTTTGTAACCCTATGTGTGCTTACATCTTTAGAACTACACAACGGATTTTGATGTGGTTTTTTTATAGATGGAGTGATTCAAGAGGAAGATTTATAAACAATTTGACACAAAAATTTCCACACGGACGAAGCTGTGGGGGGCGCAGCTAGTAGGTAATTCGTGTATAAAACCAAAGTTGTAAAGGACTTAATCAATTTATCTATAATTTAATTATGTAATACAAATGGGTCTCCCTCGCGGCAAGTTCAGCTCATTCAAAAATTCTGCTGTTTTAATTCCTGTTTAAATAAAAAGACCGTTGGCTCACGTGATCGATTCGCAACTACAAATACATAGATAATTCGATTAAAAACTTGTTGTAATTATCCTGTCTTTAAGAGATAACACGGATTTATAAACATTATCTTTTTAAAATCAATAAGTAATACCTAATTGTTTGTGACGTGGTAGTTACCACATGCAAACCTGGATATTATGATCACCATCATCATTGGGTAGCTGGATGTACCCACTGCTGGGAATCTTGATTTAATTTGCTGATCGTTTTTACTACTTAATAATATGTAGAACGGTCTTAGAATATACATTATGTGCCTTCTACCTACCCTGTGCGCAAATAAAGCCAAAACTACTGTAAAAACAATGTTTCTAGGTTATACAAAATATATTTACAACATTGTATTTTTAACCAATGAAATTTACTTAATTCAGGTACTGGATTGACGAGACGAGATGACGAGATCAGACATAAAATTAGTTTAAAAAAATTGCAGATGTTTTGAATTCCAAGTTTTGCCTTTACTAATTGGGAAATTGTAAGCGAATCCGCGGGCAGTAGGTAGGATATAAAAGAAACGTATCTTTTAATAGGTTCACGGAAAAAACAAGCAGATTGGACCCATAATCTAAAAGATAGTGAATTTGATCAAAATAATATGTACATGTACCTACTCAATTGATTACGTTACATTACCAACGCTTTGACGATATAACCAACATCGGACTTAGAAACATAAAAATCAGAACCCCGCTGCGCTTGGGTCGATCTCACCCTAAAGTCCACCATATACCTCGAAAGACTCTCGTGATAGACGCTTACGAATAGCGGTTGTAAATTGAATTAGTTGAATTCAAGTAAACATATTAGTTTACTTGAATTCAAGTAATTCAATTTACAAGCCATTTTACGTGGCAATGTTGCCAGCATTCTGGGCACTCTGCCTTCTGGTGACGGCTCAGATTTTAAGGAATTAGATATAATGTAAGTGTAAATACTAGTTATAGTAAGAAAGTGTAAGTAGAAAGTGTAAATACTAGTTGTAATTGTTTTATTCTGTTATTATTATTTTCCAAATAAATACATTAACTTGAATTTAAACACTTTTATTTCTATCTGTAACTTCCATTTTAAACGAAGAAAATCGTGCACAGTGGAACTTTTTTGTAGGTGTTTTTCGAGTCGAGCATATCGGCACTATACAAATGCACTGTATTATCGACGAAATCAAAAACAAAAGAGAAGGAGCTTCTACTCGTATGTTCGGCTGCCTGTATTTTTTATTTATTATTATTTCATTTCATTTATTTATTGCATCATATTATGGTACCTATATAAAATTTATCAGAACTAATAATTATGTACTTAAGCAGTAAATAAAAACTATAGTGCTAATTTTTTACACAAAAAAGATTTTCCGATACTTACTGAAGATCAGCAATGCCCAGACGTAGAAGGTAGCTTCACAGTTGGTGTTGATGAGAGCGCCGATCAGGTTCACTCCGAAGAACGCGCTGGATCTGCCCAGCATCACTGAGAGGCAGGATGCCATGCCCCTGGGGAGAATCAACGTCAAAATTAAATAATGATGTATGGTTACATACCTTTGAAGCTAGAAAATGGATTTAGCTTTATACACACATCAAAAAGTCTGAGCAACACCTGCTGACGCGTGTTAAGAGGCGAACCTAACGTGTTTTGTTCGGTGAACTAGGCCAAGATCTTAGTACTCTGAAGATCCCCGTGGTAAAAAACTAGAATTACATAAAATTCCCCGCGCTACTGCTATTTTATTGGTTCATTATAACCACCTGAGTATCTCAAGACACGAGTGAGCAGATATCTTCTAGACTAGACGTTCGTAAGTTTCATGGTACATTGTATGCCACATCTTCACTTTCCATCTAGTGTGATCGTGGTCAAACAACTATTGCATATAAGAAAAACAACATTTTTTATTTGGTTCCTTGAATGTGGAAATCCATCATAAAAGTGTACTTTTTGCGTTTATGCCATTGCAAATGCCCATGTTCTGTCCTGCTCCTATAAACGCGAAATCCTATGCTTTAACCATTCACAAAATGGTGCTCGTTGCGCCCTCTTGAATGTAACTATCAAATTCATGAGCAAATATATTTTTTAGGCGCTTGGTACATGTGGTATTATGTTGTAGTCGACTACGAGAATTTGTAGACATAAATCTAGTAGTTCTTAAAAAAGACTTCAACGCGCTTCCTTCATTTGAAATTTCTGATGAAGGTAGAGTGGAACGAAAATAGGCGGAAAGGGAACGAAAATTTCAAAGTTTTTTAACTAAAACTTACCTCAAATGCGTAGGATACAGCTCCACAAAATAAACACTCAGCAGCCCCATACTGAGTGCACAGAGCAGGAACACAAAGAAGAAGAAGCCACCAGCGAGCGGCACCATCACTACATTCAGCAACACCGCTGACATCGCTGACATTGCGAGGATGACCATCATGGCAGACCTCTTGCGACTGCCGCAGGTAAGAGACAGGACCAGGTTGGAGCCGCTGGCTAGGGCTCCGTAGGTCATGGCAGAGAATAAGGTTGTTGGTTGGATTGTGTCGTCGCAGATTTCTATCGCCTGAAAATAATTTAGAGCGTTTTCATGCAACTTTTGGTTGATAGTTTTATGAGGGGCGTGATACCGATTCTGTTTAATATTTATTTTATTTGGTAAAAACGCAATAAAATGCCACGGTACTTTCAATGAGTAGTTTAAGTAAAAAAAAAATATAGGGTTTTCATGCAATGTTTGCTTGATAGTTTTATAAGGGACTTGATACCGATTCCGTATTATATACATTTAGTCAAAATACACTAAAATGTCTTTTTACGAGTCGTCTTAGTAACAATAAACTTCTCAATTCTAGTTATTAACTTTTTTCATAAAAGGATTGCGGTCGTAAAGAATTGCTGACACATTTATTTTGTTCTCAAATTAGCTAAGTTTATGTAATAATAATAGCAGAATCGACATCACCACTAATGTCATTAATTGGTCTAGCCAGCTATTCTCCCAATATCTTCCCCATGATACCAAAAATATAGGCATTAGTCGTAGCCGTTTAGAAAAGAATAGACTCTACGAGAATTTCGTAGACAAATTTAAACAAAGACTTCAACGCGCTTCCTTTAAGTTCCCATAAAAGGGTTTGTGGAAAAATAAAAGTCTAGCTACTGACAGTTCTGTGTTCTTATCATATTGTGCCAACTATAGTATAATACTATAGAGTAGCTTTTGCCTTTAGCTTCGAACACATTTTACGAGAAACAAATCAGCATAAAGCAGATAAATAATATTATTCCAGGTCTTATATATTAAATCTCGAAGGATTTGGTATTTCGACCATGTTTAGGTACTTTTTTTACAAAATAGTTCCACATCAACACTTGACCTGCGTAATGCATAGATACATCGCACATTCCCATGTGCGATGTCAGAACAAATCTCAGTTCTTCACTTGACCCGCCTCCTCACCGTTTCATTTCCAACGAAGCTGTCCTGAGAAGACAACCTTATGACCGCACAGAGGTTCAGGCCGTCTCCGCCACCATCCTCCAGAGCAGAGAACAGGCTGTTCATGATGTATGGCAGCCAGAGAATGAAGCCACTACCACTGGAAATAATTTACAATTGATTGGAAAGGATCGAACAATGATGAAAAAAACAAGGGTTCCGAAAATATGGCGAAAAAAACAGTAGATCGCTAAATGTTTTTTGTTTTGTTTTAAATCGAGTTTTCCGTAAAATTATGTCTCTATTTGATAGCTACATACATTATCCCTGCTACTTTTTACTCAGTAATACCTACGTGAACAAAGCCACGGGCAAAGTTCTACATCAAAAACATTTATTACATGAAATATACATGTTGTAAAAGTTGTCACAATGTGTTCTACCTATTGGGCGTGCAATCTATTAATTTACAATAAATAACTGATACAATAAAAAAAATCAAAAATTCTCAGACAAATAAAGCGAGATGGATAACTCACGTCATGTAAATTATGAGAACCAGGTAGAACAGTTTGAGGGTAGTCGACAACAGTGGTCGTTGGAAGAGAGGTACAGTCTGCTGCCACAGCGAGCGGAAGAATGACGCGTGACTGATTGATTGGTTGTCGTCTTCTATCAGCTTCTTGATCTGCAAGGATGAATAACATTGATGAAATAGCTCTATTTTATTCTAGACACATGACAAAGCGTTCGAAATGCTACCTATCTGACGAGTGAGTGCTGAGCCATCATTAACATCATTTCATATCATTTATTGTAGTTACATAGAATTTATGGAAATTGCAAATTTGGGATACAGTTATCAATATTAGACCATATCATAAGTTTCATAATAGACCATAACTTTCAACGTGATTATGCATTAAGGCTAAAATAATTATCTCCTTTGTGGTTTTGCTCGTTTTATATATGCAGAATGAGTCACATACCGGAAAGCTATCAGCATCACATCCAGTATTACAAACATAGATGCTCTTCAGCACTCCCAAAGCTTCTTCAACCCGGCCCCGGGAGGCCAGGAACTTGGGGCTCTCGTGGAACAGCTGGAGCAGGCCTGCGGTGACCGCACACGGAAGCGCCATCACTAGCGCCAGGAGTCGCCAGGGGCGGTACGTAATGCCGATGAACTGGATGGGGTGGGAGAATTCCAGGGGGAGGATGGGGTAGGCCATTGCTGTATGGATAACATTGAACTTATTAATACATTGGGACTTTAATTGCATTATTATTATATTTATTAAAGTGCCACCGTCTATATTGTTCCTTCATGTCCAGTCCATTCTAAGGTTGCCTTACTCTATTCTAAGTATTTATTTTTGTATTGTTTTCTGTTTTGCGTGGTATGATAAAGTGTTTTCTATCTTCTGATCATAGCTATACGATTGAGAAGCTATCTTATTGCCAAAGTTATTATTTCGAACCTCTAATTCATCTGATAGCTGTCGTAGAATAAGATTTAAATAAAAGGTGTATATGAAGAGGCAGAGCAGGTAAAGCTATGGCCCTTCATTCACCGATCGGTCAAGCGTTTGTGGACTGATAAATGATTACCTCTGAATCTGAACCTAACCTAACCCAACCTATAATGAAATTTGCAAGCCCTTTGAATGGTCTTCGTAATTTGCAATTCTTTGGCGATGGCTACAAAATACTTGAAATGGCCATTGAAAGCCAATGGCCACAGCTAAGCCTCCTCCATCCATTAATAATAAGTCAATAACCAATAAAAAAGCAATTGTCATGTCAGCCAGTGCTTCAGTTTGCTCTTAATGCCTCGACTCCCAATCCCAACGAACTCTACATTATCAACATTGTCTTCAACCCCTTCGCTACTCCAAAAGTTTAGAGGTATCATTTTGATATCTGTTAATGTTTGGCTGGGAAGACGGGAGAAGAACTAACCTGCAACCATGGCTTGGGAACACATGAGCGCCGACGTCCCGAGCAGTAGGGACCGGCCGCGCGCGCGCGCCGCTATGCTCTCTCCTAGCAACGTGTACGCAGCTGAGTTGCTTGCTGATGTGCTGAAAGGAATAGTCAAGTTTTTGTTCGTTATATTCAAAAGGATAAATAAATCATGCCCCTTTAAATATCTATTTTATTTTGTTTTTAGTATTTGTTGTTAAAGCGGCAACAGAAATAATCTGTGAAAATTTTAACTGTCTATCACGGTTCATGAGATAGCCTTCGACAAACGGACGGACAGCGGAGTCTTAGTAATAGCACAGATAATATAATACATTCGTAAGGTTCTCTTATATCGGCTTTTGAGGTTTATACCTACCGGTTCTTAACACTAATGATAACTGTTAAAGGACTATCGAGAACGAATGTCTCTTGAAATAGTCGAAACTCATAAGCAATATCTAAACCTATAAATTGAAAGTGAGGTTGCTTCGATGCCGATTTGAACGTCCAAACTTCTTTTCAAATCTTCGTTTTGTTATACTATATGCGTGGTGCCATATGTATAACACTTTGTTTATTATATAGATATATTAATACCTACTTTGTTAATATAAATAAAGGTATTCCAACGGGGGGTATTCCATTGTTAAATTGTTATCCATTGTGTTCCATTATCTATTCCGAGCATTAACATGTGATTCCTCGGTTGACGATTGATAAATAGTAGAATAAATAATAGGTAGATAAGTGTGATAATGACGTCACATCCGTGTGTTATTACACATTATGTCCACTAATTTGTTATTCTGCCATTATCTACCCCAATAAACTGTCAATAAAGTTATTTCGGTGATTTCCGTTTGTTCTTCAGGTGATAATGATAACAGACCAACAGTGAAAGAAAGACTATAATAATGACTATATAAATAACTAGCTGCGCCCCGCGGCTTCGCCCCCGTGGAAATCGATTTGTCAAATGGTTTTTTTTAATCTAAAAATATAGTTAGACTCCTGGTTCTAACCTACCTTCTCACCAATTTTCAGTCAAATCGGTCCAGCCGTTCTCGAGTTATAAGTGTTGTAACAAACTCGACTTTCTTTTATATATATAGATAACATTTATTATGCTTAGAGCTTGGGGTAATTTAAAGGACGTGACTGACAATGACAACCAACTACAAAATACCCTTGACAGGGCGCTATTTTGTTTTATTTATTTTACAAATTTTATGAAACTTACAGCTATAATTTTTACTATAAGGTCTTTGCTTAAGATAATATGCATGATATGCTACTGAGGGCTGATTAAAAGGCTCCATATATATTTTTTTTAATATTAAAAATTTAAAAAATAACCGTTGTTAAGTCATATTGTTGATGGTTTGTTTAATAATCGGCATAGGCAATTAATTGTATTATATCGTTTGCAATCGGCCTAGCCATTCTACAAGCGGGCTAATTCTAAAATGCGTCGGCGACAGATACAGATACAACGTTATCAATATAGCACAGTCCCCATGAAGTGTATAAAACTTAGCATATTTGTACACCTCATGGGGACTGTGTTAAGCTAGCCCTTTGCACAGTCATGGAGACTGGCACACGTCATGGGGTCATCACCACTCACTTTGCAATTTAACTTTTCATTTATCCCTCTGCTTATATTATCAGCGTATCACAGAAGCCGAAAAAGCCGGAGTTATTTATAGAGGCAAATCGGATGACTGTTTGCTATCTTGAAAACGTTTTACAACCAATAAAGATTATACATTTCTTTAAGTCCATTCAATGACAAAGTAATTTTTAAATTATTGTATGTTGTGAAAATACCTAAATATTACTCCTTAAACTCAGGCAGAGTATGCCATAGTGTCTTTTTATACGTCCCGGTTACCAGGTAGCCGGTGCCGGGTATCCGGTGGCGAATTGTATGGGCATGTATGATAGTTTTAACACGTACCGTACACGGCGGCAAAGGACGATCTGATGATAATTTAGTCAAAACATCTGGTACTTATGAACAAAAGAGGATGAGAATGTACTGTCTTAAGTTTGAAAGATTTTATCCCTATATCCACTTACAATGTACTTGGAGTTACAGCCGAGAATTGCCTGTTAGAATTGAGGGTAGTCGTGGGACTACCCTCAATTCTTCTTCAGAAACAGGAATTTCTAAGTTCACGGTACGACCCATAAATCGAGAAAGTTTACAAAATACACTAGAACTTACCATTTTGTTACCTATGTAATCCTACTAATATTATAAACGCGAAAGTTTGTGAGGATGTGTGTTGCTCGTTCACGCAAAAACTACTGAATGGATTTTGATGAAACTTCATAATAATATAGCTTTTATATCAGAATAACACATAGGCTACAATTCATAAAGATATATTGTATGTTATCCAAAATATCTATCACCACGCGATGCTCAGATCTTTTAAACTACGCAACGTTTTTCTTGAGGTTTTTTTAAATACTTATAGGAAGATTTATTAACTATTTAAAACATAGATTTCCACGCAGGCGAAGCCGCGGGGCTCATTTAGTATTTCATAAAATGGGATTTTTCTGTTAGGGAGTCCTATAAATAAAAACATATTCATATTATTGTGCTGATCCTAGATTATGACGTTTATGAATATCCAACGATGTCTTATGTATTGGTGAGATAACTTACAAAGTAGAAGAGACGAGCTTCAAGAACGCCATGGTCTTCCAGTCAGGAGCCATGCTGCTGAGCGCTGAGAAGACGAACCCGATGGACATGGACAGCACTAGCGTGAGCCGCCGGCCCCGCGTGTCTGATACGTAGCCCCACAGCTGGGCGCCTAGAACCACACCTGGACAAGAAGGATAGTTTGTATTTAAAAGATTTCTTAATTTTTTGAACCTGTAAGTTCCCGAGTGGATGGTATATTTATTGGTATATATTTGTCGTATTGCTAAATATACATAGCTATATTCAAACTTCAAGTATGTTTGCGTCCATCCTCAGTCTGAAATAAGACAGTAATATATCGATTTCAGAGCTTAGTGCCGACTTTCGCGCTTTGCCGAATTTTGCAGTATTCAATACAGATAAAGCGGAGTGCCAATTGGGAATTATTCTCACCTGTCTACCTCCCTGTTGGAAATGAAACCGGTTGATCTGTTCCCCTTTTGTCAACGGTGGGAAATATGACACTTATTCAATGAAAAGGTTCTATCTTTCCCCCTGTAAGTCACAAGGGGTCACATAAAAAAAACCGGCTTTGTGCGAGTCGGTCTCACAGACAGATAGACTGGCGGACAGCGGAATCTTAGAATAGGGTCCCGTTTTAGCCTTTGGTTATGGAAGCCTAAAAAGAAAATTTCGATCTGTACCCCTCGAATTCGATCCGGATAGAGACATTTATATACTCTGAATCATAGGTCAATTTACTCTGAATCAGAGGTCAATTCATGAAAGACCTAAGATAACCTACAATACAATGTGTCTAGGTATACCGAAGTCGGCCTCGATTCTCACCAACATACCATAGATACATACTCTCTGGCCATGTAGACTTGCAGACATACAAACATGCAGGGGCCGAATTCTGCTAACCATTCGCTTTAGGCTGTAGACAGACGGACCGTATTTCAACTGCAATCCAACCGAAAATTTTCAGTCGGCATGCAGTTCGCGTGAACTGCACGCCGACTGCGCAGTCCGATTGCAGTTGTTTTGCAGTTCTATTGCAGTCGTGTCAAATGCACGCCGACTGCAAATGAACTGCAAATTTGCGGTTGGATTGCAAAATTTTGATTGTTTTTGATTGTTAAAATCCGCATTTTAACAATCAAAATTTACCTAGTCTTAAGTTCTAGTGTTACCTAGTCTTAAGGTTCTACAAAAGAACTCACAATAAAAGAACTCTTAATAATAATTTAAAAAATTTATAGTCCATAGATTAAAAGCAACTTTATATAGTGTGTCACAGACGGCAAAACGTCCTCAATTTAAAAAGTGTTACTTTAAATGGTCATGGGAGCAAAACGTTGATGTTTCGGTAGCCTCAGAGTTGGGGTCCAAAACATCGTCTTTCTATAATAGCTACCTCTGGTCCCCGCTGATAATATTATATATTGTATAATGTTAGATACAAGGTCTGACCTTTCATCGATAGGTCTACACATTTCCTAGAACGTCTAGCTTTAGTTATGCTATGTGTTGTCTCGATTTTCCTGTTAGCAATTAGAACATCAGAACAAGATTTTTATAAGAGGTAACCTTACCCATAAAGCATCGTTCAATGTCGAACGTTTCAATATACCAATACAAACCAATGCTGGTTTAATGGTGCAATACTGGCTAAAATATGTCATCATCATCTTCAGCCTATAGCAGTCTACTGCTGGTCAGGCATAGGCCTCCCCCAATGAGCGCCGTAGCGCCCTGTCTTCAGCTTGCCGCATCCAGCATCTACCTGCAGTCTTTCGCATCGTGGTCGTCATCCCACCTGGTCGGAGGGCGTCCTACACTACGTTTACCGAATCGTGGTCTCCAATCAAGAACACGTTTGCCCCAGCGCGGCCGTCGGTTCTTCGCTAAAATATGTATAATTCTATAAATAAATATACATATAGGTAATATTAAATTCTACGACAATTTCACTCCTAAACTCTCTGTAGGTATACATATTTGAGGTTCTGTAGATTTAGGAAGCGTTTGGATTTGGTGAAATAAAAAGGATTTTTGGTAGATTTCTTTCCTTTGCTCAAGCATTTTCTTATATTTAGTTTTTCAAATGTTTGCTTTGTTTATACTATCCACTTAATTCTAAAATATCACTACATAGCATAAAACAGAGTCGCTACCCCCTGTCTATCTGTCCCTATGCATGCTTGGTTAAATATTTAAAACGACGAATTTTGATGCATTTTTTTATATATAGAATGATTCAAGAGGAAGGTTTATATGTATATTATATTATCGAAAATCGTGCGAAGCTGGGGCGGGTCGTTAGTATCTGTATACAAAGATCCTCATGACCAGGCACTCACCACACAGCGGCATCGCAGTCAACAACGCCTGCTGCTGCATCGTCAGCCCGAGGTCGCAGACAGCGGCAGCTACCACGAAGCTTGTGCCGAACAGGTCCATCCCCATGGCCTGCAGCGTCCAGCTGCATACCAGCAGTAGACCGAAGCTGTACTTGCCGAAGCCTGAGGATCCATTTACAAAGTTACGTTTTTAAATAGGATCATCTCGTATTTGCTTGAGTTTAAATTTGTTCAATGTTCATATTATATGTATATAGGATATTTTTACTTTTTTCTAAAAAAGATCAGAACCTTTTCGAGTGTTCGATATTTGTGCTCTGTTTGTGTATTCGTTTCGCTAATCACAGCTGCGTAAGTCGGAGAGTATCTAATGGGTCCCTTAGTCTACAACAGGCTGACGGACACAATCAAAGATACTTCCACAATGGCCTTCAAAAATCGACTGAGGAAATGGCTTATAGAAAGTACTTTTTATTCCATAGCTGAGTTCTACGAACAACCAATTATTTAAATTGTATATAAAATACAATTAACTATTAACACTTTGACTGCGATTTTTTTTCGACGACTGCGATCTTTTTTTTAACCTAAAAATTCGTGCTGCCCGCTCTACACAGCGGTTGTGTTGCGCCGCACATGCGTTTCGTTCGAAAAATATTACGGCTGTGCTGAGTCACACAGATCTGTATTTTCTCAGCCGCTGCGCTAGTGTGGATTTACGCATATTAGTCACTTGTAGAAAACACATACCGTGTGATTTCAGCAATCAAAGTGTTAATAAACTAAACATTTTAAATATTATAATAAAGGCAATATATTAATTTTTATATTGAATACCCCTTCTGACATGTAACTTGGTTATCAATAAATTATTTGAATTTGTATTTGCATTAAATTTTATTGTTTCGTTTTTATTAATTACTTTGTACTAAACCAAATATCTGTAGTGTACCAACTTAGCTCCTCTATAAATAGAGGACTTAGTGAAGATTAAAAGTTTGGAATTAGTTCTATAAGTATTTAATGGTCTGAAGGTTTATATACATAGGTATTGGTTTAGTTAGTGCGACGGTAGGAGGTACTAACTGAAAAGTAACGTCATAAAACTGTAATTGGGTCATACTTAAGCTTCATAAATTACAAATTGCCTAGTTATAGGACAAAACCGGATATTAGCGATTGATCAATCGATATTTGGCTCGGAATTCGCATTCCAATATACATACATACCTACATAAATACATACATATGGATCATTGAGCTACGTGTAGGTAGATTGTTTGTCTGCAGTTGGCTCAATTGTTTCAATTGTAAATACTAATTTGTTTCTAATATTTTATTGTAACTTTCTTTGTAATAATTGCATACCTACATAAGTATGTCCCTATTAAATATTTTTCTGTATTACACGCCACCGTCTATACTTGTCCTAGCACTTTATGTCCATCCAAAGGTTACCTGGCAGAGATCGCTCTTAGCGATAAGGCCGCCCATTGTACAGCATATTGTGTATTTGTTTTTATTTTCCTGTCTTGTGTATTTTATGTATTTGGTGTGCAATAAAGAGTTATTGTATTGTATTGTATAAGTAGGTAACGCAGATGCGCGAGAAACTGATAAAAGTGAAATTCTATTTTGAGAACGGACTTGTCAATAGAAATTACTCTTTATGATAATTATGAGAAGTGCATTCATTTGACCTCTAAAAAACGGCTTCCCATTCCTCGCTTTGCTTGTGTTCTATAAATTTATTAAAGTGCCACCGTCTATATTATTACTTCATGTCCATCCATAGTGCACCAATCCCAAGCTTGCCTGGAAGAGATGGCTCTCAGCGATAAGGCCGCCCTTTATACCTTTATTCGACGACCGATGTGGCGCGGTGGGCGAAGGTCCGCCTGCGACGCAGGAGGTTGCGGGTTCGATTCCCGCCACGGAACAATTGTGTGTACGATCTGCAGATATTTGTTCCGGGTGTTCTGGTCGTTTTCTATGTATAATAAAAAATATCTATCTATGTAATATATTGTATTATGTATACCAGTTATCTAGTACCCATAACACAAGCTCTGCTTACCATGGGGCTAGATAATGCTGTGTGAATTGTCCAGCATTATTTTTTTTATTCTAAGTTTTTATTTCTGTATTTTTTCTGTTTTGTGTGGTATAATAAAATGTTTTCTATGTATCTATCTATCTATAAATCTACAGCTTAGAATAGGCAGCTTTCTTGCTAGGGGATCTAGTCAAGTCTCGACGTGGGATCTAAAAATTGTGATTGGCCTATGTCGACAAAAAAAATGCACCCTGTTAACAATACCTCATTCATCATTTGAATGTATCAATTCAGTCTGCATTTACTCAATTGTATCAATTGTAAATACTAGTTCTAATTTGTTTCTATTGTTTGATTGTAACTGTCTTTGTAATAAAAATGAATAGTACTTGAATGCGTCTGGGTTATTTTGATTTTCTCACCTGTATTTGAAAGCGCTTCTTCGACCGTGGCTGTGTACATCGGCCTTTTTCTCTCGACAATATCAATGTCCTTCATCTCTTCAATTTTCTTGCACATGATGCTGTTGAAATAAAGTTTTATTTTTAATTATGGTCAAATTAAAATTAAACGAAACCTTAGCACCGTTTCGGTGGACTGGATGATTTTTTGATAGATTTCAAAGGAAGTTTCGAACGTGGCGTCTTTTATTTTTATTTACGGTAGTTATTTTAAGTAGTCCCAAAAAAGTCGATGGAAATACTGTCGAAAGTATGGTGAATCATACACTAAAATGTCACACTAACCCTTTGGCTGCGTTGGATTTTTGGTGTGTAGACTCCATTTCCCTAATTCCCTGTAGTTTTTAACTGACGTCGAAAAAACGAGAAGTTTCCGGTTGTATGTATGTTCTTGATCTCCGTCGATAGACCAATGGACCGATATTGCTATTATATAGGTATTATGTCGCTATTAGGTATAAAGAGAATGATCTCGACGATAAAAAAATATATCCGAACGACTAATCCTTCCCGTAAAACTTAAAAACTGTGTAAAATTATTACGTCGGATTTTGAGTTTTTTCAAAATTATCAAATTATTGTTGTTTGTGCCCATTGCAAATACAATCCTTAATCATTCCTTCTTTATTATACAAAATTGTAATTGTTCAGCCTTACCTCTCCTAAGAACCTTTGTTCCGAAATTTGCAACTTCTTGATTCTCTACCGCACTTCCTATCTTCCAGCAGAACTAAAAACAATTCTCAGGCAAAAGATCTTATATACCCCAGACGTCAGCGTTTCATCTCTCGTCAGATAATGAATGGGCATCGTCATAGTTACAGGCACATTACCAGGTCTACGATAGTAAGATCTAGGTACCTGGTAGTGTTTAAACGGTGTGTTTGAATAGTCGCTAAATATAGGTGCTGCTACGCATGTTTGCAGGTGGGGTCCTATCTGGAGAATAACATGTTGTCGGTAAGGTATTTGGTTTTATAGAACAGAAGTTATGGGGCAGTTAGATATATCTACGGGGATTTGTGTCTGTCGGTTCAGATCTCAGATCGGAAAGAAGCTGAAAATGAAAAATGGTTCCGTAGTTTGCTGTGGTCCATGATTTCAAGAATAGACCAAGAGAATATAATAAAATAAAAGCAAAAGGTGGTCTTATTAATAATTTCCATTGCAGTCACGTTCAATGCAGTAATTTTAAAATAAAAACTGGACGTATGCTGGTCAAATCAAGGCAAGACACCACTTCATTAAATCGTTGATAGCTGGAACAGCCTGTATGACCCCACCTTAGATTATTTACCTAAATAATCTAAGGACCGAACTAAAACGCCGGGTGGAAATTGCAGCCTATTTTATAACTTTAAGATGTATATTAGCGGCATAGGAGTTCAAAGTTGCATATTTGCGTCCGCAATCGTCTGTAGCTATAAGAGTGATTGATTTTATCGATATCGATGTCGTATGTTTTTGTGCTCTAACTTCGCTTGGATTTTTTTTTCTTTCTTGACTATTTGTTGGGCTTTGTTTGTGTTTTACACTTAATTCTAATATATATATATGTATATATTATATAATATAAATAAGTAAAGACAAAGACCATCATAAGACATAGGTATTATAAGGAGTAATCGCATGGAATTTCTCGTTCGTTTTGTTAACTAGGTACCACTATCAACTTAAATAAACGTCTAAATAACGCACGTACTTTTATTTGCAAAGCTTCAGAACTATTTGCAGACTATCAAGAATGTTTGCAGATTTAACAGAGTTCATTTGCAGAGCTTGTCTTGTCCGGGGGGTCTTCACATAGGATTCTGATAACAACTGATAAGGCGGCTGGAATCTTGACGAATTTGAAGGTCGAGTGGACGAGCGATTTTAGTTCCACAATTGTAGAATTTGAATGGATGTCGTCTTGTCCCATCTTCTGTGATCAATTGCATTCGAACTCCAATAGACACCAAAGATAATATAAAGTATTACTACACTAGACACAGCCGTAAAACTCGAATTAGCCTTTATTTTTCATCATCATCATCAGCCTATAGCAGTCCACTGCTAGACATAGGCCTCCCCCAATGAGCGCCATAGCGCCCTGTCTTCAGCTTGCCGCATCCAGCATCTACCTGCAGTCTTTCGCAGGTCGTCATCCCACCTGGTCGGAGGGCATCCTACACTACGTTTACCGAGTCGTGGTCTCCACTCAAGAACACGTTTGCCCCAGCGGCCGTCGGTTCTTCGCGAGATATGACCGGCCCACTGCCACTTCAGCTTGCTAATTCTTTGAGCTATGTCGATAACCTTGGTTCTCTATCGGATGTATTCGTTACGAATCCTATCCTTCAGAGAAACTCCGAGCATAGCTCTTTCCATAGCTCGCTGAGCGACTTTGAACTGGTGGACCAGCCCTATCGTGAGTGGCCACGTCTAAGCTCCGCAGGTCATAACGGGTAGGACGCACTGATTGAAAACTTTCGTTTTCAAGCATTGCGGTATGGATGACGTGAAGACTTGACGTAGTTTCCCAAATGCTGCTCAGCCTAGCTGGATACTCCTTTTGGCCTCCTTCTCGAAACTGTTTTTACCCAACTCTGCCCAAGGTAAGTGTACTCGGAAACAGTTTCGAGAAGGTGACCATGTACGACCACCGGCCTTGGATCAATGTGACCATTGATCATGACTTTGGTTTTATCCAAATTCATGCCAAGACCGATACATCGGGAGGCTGAAGCTAGGCCGTCCAGCATCTGGTTCAGTTCCTCAAGCGACTCCGCCATTAAGACTATGTCATCAGCGAATCGCAGGTGTGAGATGTACTCGCCGTTTATATTAATGCCCTTTCCTTTCCAGTCCAGCAACCTAAACATATCTTCCAATGCGCACGTGAACAGTTTCGGGGATATGACATCCCCCTGCCTCACTCCTCTGCGCAATTGGATGGGTTTAGACTGCTGACCCTGTACTTGGACACTCATGGTGGCGGCCTCGTAGAGATATCTCAGCACCTATAACGATAGTCTACTTGGTATCGCTGTAAGGAATCCAGAACTTTACTTTATTTTTAACTGTTTTTAAAATCATCGGCCAGTACGGAACATTCGTCATAAAGACTCGAGTTTTGGTATTCTATTTACAAAGAATATACTTTTCATTCGAATTAATTTTTGAAAATGGAACTTGATGAAACTGGCCCCTTCTTCGTGATTATAATTGTTGCCATGTTTTTATGAAAGGTAGAATGCTTCCTCCGTGGTAGAATGCGTGGGTACCCATATTACGTTTAGCGGAACGGATACCCAAAAAAAGTTTGTAGTAGCGCGAAATCACTGGATTTTTTTGTGTACCTACTGACGGTGAATGTGGCTTCTTCATGACCAAAAAATAATATGGAAAATGGAAGTGGAACAGAAGGACAAAGAAACAATGAATAGATTTTATCTGTTGCGATCGAAATCACGTGAATTATCTATATTTAAAGACTTCGTGAAGTAGAGAAGTGAAAAAAGTGTGCAATATGAAGATTAGTTTTGATTGTTTTATTTTCTCGCAATCGAAGTGAAAAGTAGTGATTTCACTCGGGCCAAACCACCTGTTCCAACGCGGTCTTACCAACCTCTCACAACCAATATCTCTCCTCGTCTAACAACGTCTTCTACATAACGAGGAAATTGGTCCCTTGTTAAAAAATATACTATTTAAACCACGCCAAACTATAATTTTTTTATGTGAACGATTTTGTATTATATTCAAATATGGAAACTCGTTTATATTGACGGCATCAGATGACAGACAACAGGAGGATGTGGGAAGCCATTTTGTCTTTATAAAATGTATATGTATCTCACTAAAGTCTAGTCTAATCTAGATTTTAAACATTTATTTGAATGCGTAAATTTGTGCTGCGTTGTAACGATACCGAATTAATGAATGCAGAGCTTTCCAGATTGTTTTTATCTAATATGGGTTATTCCAGTCTTCCCCTCGACGACGACGGGGCGAAACTTGAATGGATAAAAATAAAATTCCAGTTTACCCCGATCTTCAAGGGCGAAAATTGGTGGGTTGTGGTAGCGATACTAAGTAAATTATGAATAAATCGAGCTTGTAGATATACAAACACCGCCTTAACCGATACGGAATCGAATGAGAAATGCACAAGCATCGACAACTCGGTTATCTCTTTAATAATTACTGGTAGACGTTACCAAGTAGTAAACATATTGATAATAATTATTTACTTTCGTACGGTCATTCCGCTCAATGCTTCACAATATCTTAGTCAAACAGCAGGGCTTCCGGACAAAATAATAACTTTATCGGAATTAAAATTATTTATTGTATTTAGTTATAATGAACTTTCTTAGGAGTAAAGTTGGTTTCATCCAGAACAATATCACTCGGAATTTAAGGTATGTCTTTCACATAAATTATACATATAAATAATAATAATATTTTACTTGACGACCCATGTGGCGCGGTGGGCGAAGGTCCGCTTGTGACACAGGGAGTTGCGGGCTCGATTACCGCCTCGCGATAATTGTCTGTACGATCTGCAGATATTTGTTCCGCGTGTTCTGGGCTTTTTCTATTTATAATAAAAAATATCTATTTATGTAATGTATTGTATTATGGATGTATAAGTCATCTAGTGCCTATAAATAGCTCTTTTTAGCTTGGTATGATGCTGTGAATTGTCCTGCATTATTTGTTTTTATTTTTTATTAACCGGTTTCAAAGGGTTGGTCAAAGGTCTAACCAGTTGATCCTAGGCGTGTCAGGACCTAGATACCTACTAGTTTATACCAGGTGTTTCATACACGACCATACAAAGTGGGACAATTTTTTTTTGAAAATTCAGTATTTTTTTAAACAACGACTCCGTGGGTTGGTTGGGAAGTGGGATCGATGACGACATAATTCCCATGGAATAAGGTTCAAATCAGAAATTAAAATTAGCATATTCCAGAATTCTGATTTGAACCTTATTCCATGGGAATAATGTCGTCATCGCTGCCACTGCCCAACCCACCCACGGAGTCGCATCTGACGGTCACGAGTATTCATAATATTAATTCCTAATGCGTATTACGAATTTTCGCTCGGATGGAAATAATTGACCAAATTTGTACCTGGCTCGCGGACCAATGATACAAAGGTGACGCTACGTCGCTAAAAGTTTTTATACATTTTTAATTACTTTTTCGGGGCTCGCTCCACTTGCCGGTTGTACATAACCTTTTCCTTCGCAAATTTTTACTAAAAATCTTATAATTTGTTATTCATTTATGCATCGAACTTATTTTAGGGCTTAAATAGTTTGAGTGCAATACTTACGCACACGGGTTACAGTTGTTATATCTTTGAGTAGAGCTCAAGTTCCTCGAGTGTCCTACACGATAAGAAAACACAGAAGTAGGTACAGTTGCGTTCAAAAGTCATCCGGAGTATAACGATCTCGTAGATATTTCAGGTATTTCAGTCCCTTGTAAAAAGTTAAAATTAAAATATACTAGCTCACTGTAACGTGAAGTAAGAAAAGCCGCGGCCACCTTCGAAATTCCTAATTACGAAATGATACAATAATCTAGGTATGATTTCGTTCGTTACGGATAACTAAAAAAACGAATACTGTAAGATAAATAAATAAATAATGCTGGACAATCCACACATCATCATCTAGCCCCAAGCTAAGCAAAATTTATGTTATGGGTACTAGATGATTACATTATTATTGATATACTTAATACAATACATTACATAGATATTTTTTTTATTATATATAGATAACGATATATGAGGTAACGATAACCAAAACACCCGGAACAAATATCTCTAAGATGACCTCATATCAAAGAGTACCAAAATCTTAGATATCCATATTAACCATAGTACAGATCGGAAAAGCCGTCGGTGCATCCCCGTCTCATTGTTTATTTACTCAAAGAATCAATATTCATGTTTGTGTTTTGTTCGCGACTGTAGTCTTCAAGACTAGCTGGTCATTACCAGTCCAGTCATGTAAAAGTTAAAGCGTATAATAATTGTTCTAACTATCATAAACTAGTTTAACCTAGTGCTCAATCGGTGATAAACGTTTACTAATTATCGATTATTTATCTTTTTTATGGTGTTTGATTGTGTTGATAGGTTCAACTAATTAGTACTTTACTAAATGATATAAAGTGATATACTTTAATTATCTACGTCGTGGATAAAGGTAAGGTGAAGAACGAATAGGTACTTTGGTCTTTTATGAGGAGTACTTTGTTTTAATCAGTGAGAGTTGAACTTTAAGGTAAATTGAGATCGTGACATTTGGACTGATGTTTGCACGCGCCTCGAATGGAAGTTGCAGTCATCATCAGCCTATAGCAGTCCACTGCGCCCTGTCTTCAGCTTGCCGCATCCAGCATCTACCTGCAGTCTTTCGCAGGTAGTCATCCCACCGGTCGGAGGGCGTCCTACACCTACAGTCGTGGAAGTTGCGGACAGCATCCGAATACGACAAAATATCTTTGCTTGTCTCTGCTTCGATTTTTTCCTGAGCTGTATTAGTGCATCCTCCATTTTTCGAAGTTTTCTATAACGATAAATGAATATATAAATATGTGCTATCAAATCAAGAGCCTGAACTAAAGACAAACCTTTCGCTGACCTCTTTGTTTTTCCATGGCAGCGCTAAGAAGACAAAAGAAAGCGCGGTGCTGATGCAGGAGCCGACCCCTTGCGCCTTGAAGGTCAAAACCATGGAGGTGGACTTGGAAGACGCGATGGAACTGGCTGGTGAGGAATCTTTATCTCTAACTTATTAGCTATGGCAACCCCTCTGAATTTATATTTTCTTGGCTCATACATAACCTATCCACCTATTTAGCTATGGCGAGCCTTCTGAATTATTTTCTTAGGTCATAAACACGAGTAAACACGGTGTCAACATTGGAGATGCTGGTGTACCACGGAATTTTTTTCCCACTGTCCACTAACAAGACAAGATACAAGTATGTATTGTGTATTGGTACCTAAACCTTTTTATAACTTTTTAGATGTAGAACCAACCGGCCAAGAGTGTTGAATGAATTAATTAATTAATATACTTATAATACTTTATCGCATTTACAACAAAACAAGACTAAAAACCTCAAATCAATGCTTTTCGCCGTAGATGCCAAGCTGTTTAAACCTAACTGTAAACTGGGAAAATACCTTGTTGACTCAACTTTTAACACGTGTTTGTGAATTGGCAGTATTCAGTGTTGGTAAACCCACATAACAATTCGCAAAGGATAGACTTCATAAGATAGAGACTGATTGTATTTTGTGAAGTGTGTTTGCATTTTAAGCCTTTGATCAAACTGCACTAAAGCCAGGTTAGTTGAACAACATAAACAATCAATGAGTCCTCGTTTCTTCGCTTTTGACTTTGCCCGCGTTTTTTCGAAGAAAAAGTAGACCACTATGTTCTTCAGTTTTAGGCGTTCTTCGCTCACGAACCTTATTAGCTAACTCAAACATAACAATGATAGTTTTCTTAATTTTGTAGTTGGTGTGGTGTTTTCTTCTACAAATAGGTTGTGTGATTGCGTCAATTTGTTGGAGGACGGACGGCACACGCGGAATACATTTTGTGAGATCTTATAAGACAAATAATTTTATTTTATGTAATCCATTGAGACGCGAAATTATGTATTTATCTTTATAATAAAGTAAACTTAAATTTCTCCGAATATAAGTAAAATCATCTTACTATCATTTATATCGTAATTACATCTAGGGTAGGTATTTATCGGTAGTATCTATGTGGTAATGAGGTACATCTGATAATGTTGTCTTATCTATCTAAACATAATTGTGTCAGGGTCTCTACTTCTACCTTGAATTCACGCCTGTACCTGTTAGTCCAGCCGATGAAGAAGGCAATGAAGAAAACAGGGGTTAGGTCGAAAAGTCGAAAGTAGTAAGTGTGACTCCAAAACTTTGTTTGGTATAGTTAGGACGCAAACTGATTTTTCTAAACTCGTATGTGTAAAGACACGACTCGGTAAACGTAGTGTAGGAGGCCCTCCGACCAGGTGGGATGACGACCTGCGAAAGACTGCAGGTAGATGCTGGATGCGGCAAGCTGAAGACAGGGCGCTGTGGAGCTCATTGGGGGAGGCCTATGTCCAGCAGTGGACTGCTATAGGCTGATGATGATGATGATGATAATGTATGTGTAAAGACAATAAGAGGTATGTACTCTTATAATTGTTGATATTACTCTATGTATGTATTCTCGACACTTTTCTGTACTCTAACGTTTTATTGGGATGTTGTTTACTTTATGTGGGTTATATTTTGATATTATTTTGTTTTTGGCAGCAAAAAACATGTAGGAAATTTTTGAAACTTTTATTTGGGAGAAGGTTGTGTAAAAACCACTCATTTAACGTGTCTAGATCTTTTTGAGCATCATTGACTATACCTAAAAAGATGTGATAAATATTTGTCGTTCACTGTACCTTCTCTTCTGTCTCAAATTTATGACTTGTTTGTTTGCTCCGTATCTACTTATACATACTTAGTTGGTTAAGTTTTACTTTCGTCTAAAAATAAATAAACAATACTGGACAGTCCTCTCACATTATCAGCGGGGTAGCTACATATTATAGAAAGACGATGTTTTGGACCCCAACTCTGGTACGATATCGAAACATCTACATTTTTAGGTTTCCGTGACAATTTAAAGTAAAGGACGTTTTGCTTTTTAAAATAAAGGACGTTTTGCTTTTAAGACTAATCACGTTGTGAACATTTTTCTACTGAGCGAAGTAGCGGATATATAAATAAATCGATAATTTAACAACATCATCTAGAGCTTGTGTTATGGGTACTAGATGCTGATGCAACTTAATTAAATACATTACACATATAGATATTTTTTATCATACATATTAAATAGGTACCCTGATCACCTAGAACAAATATTTGCAGACCGGACCTTCGCCCACCGCGCCACTCCTCGTGGGAGAGAAATAAAAATAAGAATATTTCATGATTATTCGTCTAATATATGCCGCATTCCAATTTGTTTTTTGAAAAATTTATCGATGTGAATTCAAGAGCAATTCCGAATCAATTAAAATTGCTAAGAAAAACTTCAGGCGCACGTGGAAAGCGCGTGATACGAAACGCAAGCACACGAAGAGATGCCTTGGTTAGGAGGGATCACGATAGGGAGAAGTATCCTACCAACACGAACAAGATTCCTAGCTAACCAGCTGAATACAATACAATACAATACAATAATTCTTTATTGCACACCATAAAAACAGATACACTGGACAGGAAAAAGACAAAAAAGAATGTGTTGTACAATGGGCGGCCTTATCGCTTAAAGCGATCTCTGCCAGGCAACCTTTGGATGGACATGAAGAGTTAGAACAAGTATAGACGGTGGCGTGTTATATAGAATAATATTTTATTGGGACATACTAACAAATACATATTGATAGCTATAAGTATAAATACAAACATAAATATATAATATAAATATAAAATACACATATAAATATATAAAATAGGTATGATGTATATAAATTAACAGTTTGATGCTGAGTTAAGGAAATGTTCATAGACCATATGTTTGAATATAGGGAGAGACTTAGCTTGTCGAATCGAAATGGGTAGGGCATTCCACAGTTTTATGGCATGTACGGTAAAGGATGAGCTATAGGAATGGAAGGGGCGGGGAGTTTTTAGTTGAAGAGTGTTTGTTGAGCGGAGGGAGCGGCTATGGGTTTGGTGGATGTATTCAAAACGTTCCTTGAGGTAACTAGGTGTATTTGGGACGAAGAGGATAGAATATAGGAGGGACAGGTAGTGTGCATCCCGGCGAAGGCGGATGGGCAACCATTTTAGCTTTTTGCGGTACTCTGTGATGTGGTCATACTTTCGTAGACCGAAAATGAAGCGTAAGCTAAGATTCTGAAGCCGCTCAAGCTTATCAAGCTGTACTTGGGTTAAATCAGGATAGCTGGCGTCGGCGTAGTCTAGGATGGGAAGTAAGAGTGACTGGGCGAGCGCAATTTTGGTGGACGTCGGTAAAAGGTTTCGTAACCGTTTAAGCGAAGCCGCCGATGCGAAGATCTTTCGACTTACTTCTGCCAATTGGGGTCCCCAGGACAGTTGATTATCCATGATAATACCAAGATTTTTGACAGTCTTGCTGATCTCAATTTGGACATTATCAAAGAGAACTAGGGGAAGGTGAGCCCAGTCAATCCTGGAAACCATTCGCGAGCTACCAATTATGGTTACTTGCGTTTTCGTAGGGTTCACTCTCAATCCATGCGCGTTACTCCAAGCAAGAATACCGTTCAAATCGTTATTGACCCTGTGGATGGCTTCACTTAGTCTTTCTACTGGAGCCTGACTGTATATTTGTAAATCATCTGCATAAAGGTGGTAGGAAGAAGAGATTTGTTTGGAGATAGAATTAATGAAGATAGCGAAAAGAAGAGGAGATAAAACGCCGCCCTGTGGTACACCGGCACTCAGTTGACACCAGGAGGAAATTTTGTCATCAAAGCTTATGCGTTGCCGGCGACCGAACAGGTAACTACGAAGCCAGTAAATAACATTTTGGGAAACGTTAAGAGAGCAAAGGATACCTAGAAGAATGTCAAAATCGACGTTGTTGAAGGCGCTACTAAAATCTAGAAGGGCTAGGACAGTTGCTGATCCGTTCCAGATACCATCTCGGATGTCGTCAGTAATCTTTACGAGAGCTGATGTGGTACTATGGCCTGGACGGAAACCAGACTGGAAAGGGTTAAGAAGGTTATTGGTATTAAGGAAAAGGCTGAGTTGTTGGTGGACAAGTCGTTCAAGGGCTTTGGATAAGAAAGGCAAGATAGAAATGGGACGAAAGTCGGAGAAGGAAGAGGGTTTAGATTTCTTTGGTATTGGGGTAACTTGAGCATCTTTCCACGCGCTGGGGAAAGTGCCACTACTGATTGAAAAGTTCAAGATATAGGTGATCACGTGAACAATATCATCAAGGATGGGGAGGATCATTTTCTTGCTAATGCCATCGGTACCGACAGCATTAGAGGAGATGGAGGAAATGCTCTTCTTAACTTCAGAATCGTTAAAGACGCGAAACAAGAAAGGAGGAAAGTCAGGAATAGGTAATGTCGAAAGAGAACTTAATGTTTGGATTTTGAGAGTACCGTCAAACTTTGAACAAGTAGAAAAATAAACGTTAAGAGCGTTAATATCCAAGTCTTTGGAAGGGTTACTTAGCCGCGACTTACCAACCCCCAACGACCTGAGAAATTTCCAAACCTTGGCGGGATCATTATTTTCAACAGATTTGTGAATGTGTCGGCGTTGTGCATCCCTACACACCTTATTGCAGTGATTACGAGATCTAATAAAAAGCTCTTTATTTTCATCAGTGGGTTTTCGCTTATACCTAGCTTTGGCTGCATATTTATTATGAAGCTCAATTTTAATTTCATTTGTAAGCCATGGAGCGGGGAGATGTTTCATTTTGACTGGTCTTACAGGGGCATGCTTGTCATACAGGTTTGTTAGGATACGATTGAAATGCATGAGTTTGCTGTCAATATCAGCAGCATCCAGCACCTCGGACCAGTCTGCTTCTCGTGCGTCCTTCCGCAAGTTTTCAACATTCATCCCACCAAAATTGCGCTGCAGAATGATTCTAGGCTTGGCTTTTGGGGGACGGATTTTGTAGGATAGATAGATCAAGTCGTGGTATGAGAATGCATCCGCTGGGCACTGGCCGTGCTTAGCGACATGATTTAGTGAGGAAACTAGAATGAGATCAAGAAGAGAAGGATTGCAGTTAGGAAAGTTGTGGGTTGGATTTAAAGGAAGAATTGATAGGTTACTGGACTGGACAAGACCTTCTAAGGAGCGTGCTCGGGAATCGTGCTTTAACAAGCACGTGTTAAAATCGCCCATAATAATAGTATGGTCATAGAAAGGAGACAGCTTATCGAGAAGATTCTCAAATGAAGGGAAGAAGTTGATACGGAGAGAAGGAGAATAATAGACGCCAAGCAAGATTTTACGATGGGAAAGAAGAACCTCGATAAAAAAGATGTTCACCAGCACTGGTCGGTGGTGGTTGCGCAGACATATCAATAACATTGTAAGGGATTTGAGAACGAATGTATATGGCTACACCCCCACCAACCGCGCCAATGCGGTCGTTACGAATGAGTTCGAAACCAGGAAGAGAATAGAGAGTTGAAGGTAAGCAGGGCTTTAACCAGGACTCGGAAATAAGGATGGCGTGGATGTTTGCCAGGTTAAATGACGCCAGCATATCAGTAAAATGAGCCGGGATGCTCTGCGCATTGATATGCACTATGTTAAAATTATTAGAGACATTAGAAAATGTGGACTCTAAGTTTTCAAAAAGTGTTGGAATGCTCATAAAACTATCGTTGCCACTACTGTCGGCAGAAGATGAACAGGACAAGAAGTCGTCATCGCCGCTAATACTCATAGTATGGTCTATGTATATAATATACTAAAATATATAACTATACCTACTTAAATAAAATATATTAGGGTGTAAACCTGCTTGGTTCTATTTGTGCCCATCTGCCGCTTACCTGCAGAATCTTAAACTATATAAACTTAAACCAAACAACATTTAACAAAGATAAGAAACAACAAAAAAAAAACTAGATAAATAGATGATCCGACCGGGGCATATAATGCATATAAGTATGCGTGGATTGGAACGCTAAACTACCAAAATGAAGTTGACATTGACAGCTACAACATGATTTCTTAGACATTTGAGTCGAATCAACTGTAGGAGACTTCTTCACGAGGCCAATTCCGACACTCGGCGGAGGTGAATTTATTTCACCAGCCGAAGTACGACGAACGATTCTCCGCCTACCGAAACGGAAAGCCCCAGGAGATGATGGACTCCCAAACACAGCACTTCGTCACCTACCTAGGAGAGGCGTAGCAGCCTTAACCATGCTCTTCAACGCCATTTTGCGAACAGGACACTTCCCGAACACCTGGAAGACAGGTCGAGTCATCGTACTCCCGAAACCCGGAAAGGACCGCCGGTTACCTTCCAGCTACCGACCAATATCACTACTGGCAACAACAGCCAAACTCTTCGAGCGCTTGCTACTTCGTAGGTTAGTCGGACATATAGAGCCTAGGCCAGAACAGTTTGGCTTTCGCAGCCAGCACTCCACGACCCTCCAACTTACACGGATCCTGCACCACCTCGCCTCCAACCTGAATAGCAATCACTCTACAGTTGGGATTTTCCTAGACATAGAAAAGGCGTTTGATCGAGTGTGGCACGCAGGCCTGATCCTCAAGTTGATTGCCTCCCCTACACCAGCAGCCATCATCCAGGTGGTCGCATCCTTCCTCCGAGGACGGAGCTTCTACGTTGCGGTCGAAGAAGCCCAATCTCGACCACGACACATTATAGCTGGGGTGCCACAGGGGAGCTGTCTTTCTCCCGCTTTGTATGCGCTATACACTAACGACATCCCTACCCTGGAGGACCAATTATCACCTGGAGAAACAGACGTCACATTAGCGCTCTTCGCGGATGATAGCGCCTACTTTGCCTCCGCACCCAATGCTGTCACAGCAGCCACCCAGATGCAACGCTTGCTGAACCTCCTACCAAACTGGCTAGATAGATGGCGCATTGCAGTCAACGCTGGAAAGACAGCAGCACTGCTAGTCACTCGTCGGCGCACGGTTTTACCAGCCCTAGAACTACGAGGACAAGCCCTGGAATGGCAAACCTCCGTTCGATACCTAGGAATCGACATAGACAGGTCACTGACCATGAACGCACAGGTAGAGCGTGCGTTAACACAAACACGCGCCGCCCGAGCCATGCTCAGACCAGTCTTGACATCCAAACTGCCACTTAAAACCAAGATTGGGGTCTACAAGACTTACATTCGCTCGAGGCTCACATATGCAGCACCAGCATGGTACTCCCTGTGCTCTGCTACTAACCAAAAAAGAATCGAAGCCCAGCAGAACATCGCTCTCAGAGTCTGTACAGGCGCCGGGCGTTACGTACGAAACAGTGTTATCGCGCGCGATCTGCAGATAAGCACCATAAAGCAGTTTGTGGTCCAGCTGGCGCGCAGAATGTACGATCGTGCGGACAACTCTCGCCACGTACACCTCAACGGACTCGCTCCTCAGCACTCGAGACCCCCGGATGCAAAAACTCCGTGGCGACCTCTGCCCCGGGAACTCCTAGAGTCGCCCGAAGCCATCACCCAGGATGATCAGAATAGCCAACAGGCTAATGAACAGCTCTTGAGAAGCCTGCAAGGCTCTCATAGCGACAGCACATGACTTGAGGAAAGCTTTCCTCGACGTAGAAACCGGAAGAAAGAACTTTAGTTCGATTCCTGCCCGCATTCAACAACGTAGACAACGTTGAGTCGAATGTTGATGACCACCTGACTGAGACATTTGATTAGTATGTCAACGAGAGTTACAATCAGATTAATATTTGCCAATATAAGAAATCAAGTCGAGAATTAAAATAATAATGTGACAGTCTGACAGAAAGAAGTTGAAGACGATAAGCAAGCTATATTATATACACAAACACAAATATTCAGAAAATAATGAAGCAAACATAAGATGAAAGAATGAATTTCAACTTTGCTGTCTACCTACATGACGTGTTACGAGAAAAAAGAGAAAAATTACCTACCCAATGCAATAAGCCAGCCGATCGGATCCATTGGCGAAACTTATTACAATGATATGCACGGGAAATCACTTCTTAGACGCAAGTCGGCGGGGTTTTGCCGAGGCTGCAATGTCTTTGGCAGGCGCAGGCGCAGGTGCAAGCGTCGGCGCCGGTGCCGCTGCTAGTGCAGGCACCGCCGACAACTCCGCGATGCTAGATACTCGATGACGAGATCCGTCAGCGCCAGCCACGAACACGAATCCCTGGCTCGTCCAGCATTTTGTCACACCGAAACGTTTCCGCGCCTCCATGAACGTGTCGTGCCGCGACCTGGTGAGAAACTCCGACAGGGTTATCCCGGTGTCCTTTAGCGCGGTTTTGGACACCCACAATTTGTCACGTAGGGCTACATCCCGTAGCTTACAGAGTATGGGGCGAGGCCGGTTGGTCGTGGAGCGCCCCATACGATGACAACGGCTGATGTCAGTTCTTGTGACACCGGGGACCTTTAGCTTTTCGTTGAATGTTCTCACCGCTGTTTCTTCAATATTTTCCTGATTGCTTTCAGGAACACCGTGGATTAAAAGAATTTTGCGTCTACCTCGCATCTCCAGCCTGTCTATCTCACCAGCAAGCATCAGCACTTGGTCTTGCAGTGCCCGCAGTGATTTAGAGATGAATGATTTGAATACGGCAAACTCATTGGCAAGAGCTGCCACATCGCTGACTGGTGACTTAGACTTGTGCAGCTTTTCTTCGAACTCAGCCATGGCATCAGCAAACACAGTGCTCAGCTGGGCCATAGAGCTCTGGATGATGGTCGGGTCCATGTTGTCAGAATGGAGGTTATGTGTAGTGCAGTGATTGTGTAACTTTGTGTTCAGGTTGTTGTTTTGGGAGATAACAATGGATGGCAGGTAGGGTGCACAAATAGGTAATCTAGTACATAAGCGGTGTAAATATTTAACCTGTAACTATTTTTAATAATATTATTAAATATGTGGCAAAAACAAACAGTGCTTAGTTTTTCGCGCCTACCGCCCAAAAAAAGCTGAAATTCATAATGAAAAGCCTGAAGTTTTACTCTTCAATATATTGTAGTTTGACAGAGTAAAACTTCAGGCTTTCAGTTCCGTCAAGCTTGCTATCCCGCTCTTCCCAGGCACTTGTAAAACTTACCTTCATAATTCTGGGCCTTAGGTTGCGGACGCTACCAAGTAGTTCACTTTACGCTGATGCTGGCCATCCTAGCTGCCGCGTTATTAGAGATGATTGGAATCGCCTTCGTGCTGCCCGCGGCTGCCTGTGACCTCGATGTGCCAGACACTTTGAAAGGAATCATTACTTCTATACCGAATCTTGGTGAGTTTGGAAAATTTAAGACTGAATTGTTGATCAATCAGGAGCCCAATTTATGAGGAAATAAAAACTGCATTTAATTGTTGCTGGAAAGTTAGTATAAAATTTTGCCTTTGTTGATTTCACTACCATGAGAGCACATGTTAGAGCGCCTGTATAAATTCTTATAGCATTTTTTTAAACTATTGCAATCTGTGTATCTTCAGGTATAATAGTAACTGCTCCGTTCTGGGGCCGCGCCGCAGACAGCCTGGGTCGAAAGCCTGTGCTGCTGCTGTCGACGGCTGCGTCCGGCCTGCTGGGGCTGGCTGCAGCTCTCATGCCGAATCTGATCAGCTTCGCGCTTTGCAAGCTGGCAACTTCTATGTTGTGAGTATTCATGTAACCTACTGGTAAAATACTAACTGCTCCGTTGGGGGGCCGCGCTGCGGACGCGACGGATTGTGTCGCAAGACTGTGCTGTTGCTGTCGACGGCGGCAGCTGGACTATATTTATTATTTTTTTCAAATTTTACTTACATTCCAAACCGCCAAACATTATCACTACAAACAAAGTCGATACCCACTATCTATCTGTCCCTATATAAGCTTACGGATTTTGATGCAGTTTTTTTTATAGATATAGCGATTCAAGAGGAAGGTTTATAAACTTTGTGACACATAGATTTCCATGCGGGCGAAGCCGCAGGGCGCAGCTGGTTTTTAATATAATTTTTAATCCTAATTTACTAATTTCTGATGAGTTTAAACTCGAACACGATGAGTTGGTTGTCATTTAATTATTTTATAGTAATTTTTCCGTCTTTCCAGTCTATCCTGCCCCTCGTCGCTGACATTCGCGTACACCTGTGAGCTGATGCCGCGCAGACGGAGAGACAAAGCAGTTCTGCTGCTGAACGGACTCCTGATGATCCTGTCTACTCTTAGCCCTGGTGAGAATGGTTATTTAAGTGGAACTATAGGGTTGCCTCCGCTTCATAATCAAAGAGCAAAGGTATGGACCGTTGCTCTTTGATTACGAAGCGGAGCTCCAATTTTACAGATTCAAATTTCTTTATTTCTTGAGGCTTACAAAATAAGTACTTAGACAAGTCAAATTAATAATATAGTTTTACAAAAAAGTATAAATCCCGTTTAACATGCGAAATTTTCATAAGGTATATTCTAGACGACGGACGACCTCACTGGCACATCGGTTAATAATCTGATATTATGTAATAGGCCTTATTATTAAAA
Organism: Eupithecia dodoneata; assembly: GCA_947044415.1. Classification (NCBI taxonomy): domain Eukaryota; kingdom Metazoa; phylum Arthropoda; class Insecta; order Lepidoptera; family Geometridae; genus Eupithecia; species Eupithecia dodoneata. The sequence continues at coordinate 11,582,783 of OX345662.1, read as the reverse complement.
AAATGCTGGATGTTGCACGCAGCATCATGAAATAGCCCCAAACTATGAAGAGGTTGTGTAATGGGTACTAGATAACTAATATACATTGTATTACATAGTAGAGAAATTACATGGCTTATTTATTTACATAGAAAAACCCAGGAAAAAATCTTGTACATAGGTATAAATATTTGTCCCGAGGCGGAAATCGATCCCGCAACCTGCGTCGCCGGTCGACCTTCATCCACCGCGTCACAGAGGGCGTCAAATAGCTATACCTATAGTTTATAAGATAATTTTCCACTTCCAGTGTTCGCCTGGGCAGTGCTGTCTACCGAATGGAACTACCCCCTGGGGGGCATCCTCCTGCGCCCCTGGCGGCTCCTCACCGCCGTGTACTCAGCTCCTCTGCTGCTGTCCGCAATCTGGCTGCTGACCGCCGAGGAGAGCCCCAAGTTCCTGATGACGCGGAGACGGGAGGTCGAGGCACTGGAGGTGTTGAGGAGAGTGTATGCGGTCAACACTGGCTTGGACGCTGACAGTTACAATGTAAGGATGATAACCAGTTTACTTCGAGACAAATTGAAATGTTCATAGACGATGAATTTTTGTTGCCGCTCTACCAACAAATACTAAAAAACAAAATAAAATAAATATTTAAGGGGGTCCCATATAACTGACTGATGAATGATTTTTTATCGTTTTATAGATAATGGTACAGAACCCTTCGTGCGCGACTCCGACTCGCACTTTGCCGCTTTTATATAATTTTTGCGGGATGAATTTTATCCTTCAGGGATCATTTTTTATGTCTAAGAATCATCAAAATCGGTCCACAACTGGCATACATACAGCCAAACATACAAACATAGGATGCAAACCTCATTACACTCCTCTGTTGGTAGCTGGGTAAATAGATGTAGGAATCCACACACACACAGACAACATTTGTTAAACAAACGGAACACATAATATCACTGTAAAATACCTTAAACTACTAGATAAGATAAGCATATACAATATATTATGCTTGTATTGTTATACATACATAATCTATAATGTATAACAAACATAATATATTAGTTAGTTAACACTTTGAGTGCTGAAATCACACGGTATGTGTTTTCTACAAGTGACTAATATGCGTAAATCCACACTAGCGCAGCGGCTGAGAAAATACAGATCTTTGTGACTCATCACAGCCGTAATATTTTTCGAACGAAACGCATGTGCGGCGCAACACAACCGCTGTGTAGAGCGGCAGCACGAATTTTTTAGGTTAAAAAAAAGATCACAGACGTCGAAAAAAAATCGCAGTCAAAGTGTTAAGGATATTTTATATAATATACATTATCATTTAAGTTAACTTTGTTCTGTTGAGAAATATTTTTTTTTATACTGAACTGATCCACAACTGCATTCCTTCTTGGATGAGGCCATTTTACAGCCGTTACCAAGTAAAAAGGTTTGACATAAATCTTATTTCAGGTAAAATCCCTGAAAGGTGTATCAGAGAGGCACGAGTCGGGAAGTGAACTCACGACTGAGGACGTGGACGAGTCGGCACTAGCTCTGCTGCGCCCGCCGCATCTCAAATGGCTGGCGATGACTGGCTTTCTCATGTTTGGCTTGTTCTCCTTGTAAGTTGTATATTTTAGGTAGAGCAGTACGACTTATAGTAAAATACTACGACCAGTCAACAGGCAGTAGGTAGGTATTCTGCCGACAAGCAGTAATGCTGAGTTTCCAAATCGGTCTATTATTGACAGAGAAATCGTCGAACATACATATGTATATAGAACCACCTCCTCTGTTTTGCTTTTTAGTTTCGTCGTAAAAACTATCTATAGATAGCAAATGTCCAAAACCTAATAGCACAACGCAATATCAAAGTTTATCGCGACTCTCGGAGCAATGTCTCGGAAAAATTTATTTCTCTCACCTTTTCACGCCCGTTGCCAACCCAAAATCATCATCATCATTATCAGCCTATAGCAGTCCACTGCTGGACATATGCCTCCCCCAATGAGCGCCATAGCGCCCTGTCTTCAGCTTGCCGCATCCAGCATCTACCTGCAGTCTTCCGCAGGTCGTCATCCCACCTGGTCGGAGGTAGTCCTACACTACGTTTACCGAGTCGTGGTCTCCACTCAAGAACACGTTTGCCCCAGCGGCCATCGGTTCTTCGCGAGATATGGCCGACCCACTGCCACTTCAGCTTGCTAATTCTTAGAGCTATCTCGATAACTTTGGTTCTGTGTCGGATGTATCACCCAAATGCGTCCTCTCTATCCATATCGTATGTTTCCAGGTTAAACGGCCTATTCCTGATGGCTCCCGACATCATCAACAAGGTGATGAGTGACGCCGAGGCTGGCGGCACCGTCTGCGATCTTATCACTCAGATTGAGAGCAATGTGGTAAGGATTCCCTGATCAAACTCAGGTTTCTTTCATTTGAAAGCAAAAAGAATCTTGAATCTTTTTTTATGGTTGAATTTGAAATGTCAAAGAGAATGGGTTTGAGAATCTGCAACGAGGTCCAGCATCTAACAACTTTAGCAGAATTGGAAAAGTTTCTGGAAAAGTTGTACATCACGAATTATGAAATAACTTTAATACCATCATGTTCTTAGAAGGTCCTTTGGAACCCCAAAGGAAAGAAACCAATGAACTGGGAAACCAAACTGTTTAGCAGTTTGGTTTCCCAGTTCATTGGTTAATACAATAGAATAACCATGGAAATAAATACATGTGTTTGCTACCGACTGACTGTCAAGCATGTTGATCCAGAAAATGTATATACTTGTTACCTTACATAACATATGTCTTTGGCAATAATAAAAGTCTTCATCTTATCTTTAAAAAAAATACTACTAGTACTTCGCTACTAGTACTTTCAACTTCATGCATGACTCAAGCAACTTAAACCATTTCAGACGTCGTCAGAAACCTGCTCAGACAGCATCTCCCACGACACGTTCTCCATTATGGCGGTCACCACACTGGTCTCCGGACTGCTCGTGACCCTCGGAAGTGTCAGTCCACTCTCCAAGAAGACTCTACTCGTCACCATGTACACTACTGTGGGCCTCGCTTGTCTGACCTCCAGATTGTCACCATTTAGGTAAGAAGATAGTGGAATCTCCCACGGATCTTTAACACGGGAGTAACTACCTACAGGCTTTGATATGCGAAGTCAAATATCATAGGACATTGCATTAGAAGCCGTGCCCGATTTTGTTTTTCAATTTGACCCGATAACTGGCTAGGCCCTTGCGTAGGCCCTTACGTGGGATGAATGCTCCCCCAGCGTGGAGTGAAGCCTAGCGTAATGGAGTTATTAGCTCATAAATTAAACAAAATAAAGAAGACAGAACTAGGCACGAGCCGACCGCCCTCTATGGCGCCGCCGCCGTGGGCGAAGGCCCACCTACGATACAGGAGGTTACGGGTTCGATTCCGGCCTCAGATCAAATGTTTGTAAGAACTGCAGATCTTTTTTTCGAGTGTTCTGGATGTTTCTTTGTATAATAAAAAATATTTATCTATCTATGTAATATATTGTATTAAGTATATCAGTCAACTAATACCCATAACACAAGCTGCTTATGTTATGGGATGGATTGTCCAGCATTTTTTTGTATACATGTATTACGGTGTTTTCAATATATCCCACAACCCTTACAGACTGTTGACTGGAGTGGCGATGTCAGCACTGCAGCTGACTGCACTCGGCATCGGCCCTCTGACCGCCTATGCAGTGGACTTGTTCCCTACCTCACTACGGTACGTTCTTTAAGTACACAGCCTGCCAACGACAAATAACATTTTAGGTGACCCGTTGGAGCCCGACACTTGGACCAAATACGACAAAGCACTTTGGAACGTCCGGTACACTGGGTATGCAGTAGGTACAGTCGACGCGAGAACGAGCCTGTTCTCTCTCACTTGCGCGGTTCACGAGTTTAAGCAAAATTTAATTGTAAAGCTGAATTGCTTGATGAACGTGATTTTTCAAGTGTCACTGACACTGCTACACGTGTCTGAATGACTCTGCAAAAATAACAAACTGGATTTTTAAAATACAATATATACCTTTCCTTGCTGAAGAATCTCTGATCCGAAATACAAAGAAGTCTTGTTTCCCGAAGATGCAAAGAGTTCGTTCAAACATTTGAACATGAAGCCCCTCAATACCTTCATGATTTGTTTAGTTTAGATCAATCTGTTATCTTTACAACACTGCTGTTGGAAACACCCAATCGCTCAATATTATCTATCCTAGGAATCATAATATTTACTGAGGCATTTCTCATAATTATACCTAGCACTACTTGCCAAGGCACGCGTTCCTGAGAAAAAAATCAGTTGGCAAAAGATACTACAGGCTTAGGTATAGTGATAGTAAAAGCATTTAGAAGAAGAGCTGCACATTATTTTTGTGTATTTTTGACACCTACCTATATTGCGATCACTAATTCGCCTGAGTTGTGATTATGGCATTTCGGCCTCTTTAAGAAAGGTATAAAACATCTGCACCGGGAAGAACCGACGGCCGCCCACGATTCGATAAACGTTGTGTAGGACGCCCTCCGATCAGGCGGGATGATGACCTGCGAAACAATGCAGGTACTCGTAGATGCTGGATGCGTCAAGCTGAAGACAGGGCGCTTTGGCGCTCATTGGGGGAGGCCTATGTCCAGCAGTGGACTATGATAGGCTGATGGCTTATTATTTTTGTGTATTTTTAATAACTATGTAAATTGCGATCACTAATTCGCCTGAGTTGTTATGTCAGCAGTATTATATTCTACTAACATTCAAACTAAGTTTGTTTTCATATAAATATTACATTACGCAATCACAAAAACTTCGAGGAAGTAAGAAGAAACCAAAATAAGTTTTGCAACTCTTTAAAAGTTAGAGTAGAAGAATAAGAATTGGATTTATGTATTCTGGCCTAGAACTCAATTACTGAACATTGCGATCTGAACACTAATACAACAAATTACAATACAAATACTAATACAAAATAATAAGCACTAATACAACGGATATTTATCGCGTTTTTTATCTATTATTCCCGACGTTTTCTAGGAGAACACGGTGTGATGCTGGGTATCGACTAATGCTACTAATGCTGACTATTCTTTCAACAGTGGAACAGCTGTGGGCGCTGTGCTGATGTTCGGGCGAGTGGGTTCGGCGGCGGGCGCTAATGCTGCCGGGTACTTCCTGGCCAGCTCCTGTACAGCCACCTTCTACGGATTCGCTGTGCTCATCTTCGGTAAGGCTGTATACCTTATGCAATGCAATAAAACCAATACGATAAAATACCGCATATGAAACAAAAAACTTCAACTTTTTTTTATTATTTTTTTTACCTTTTGAATAAGCTAGCTTTAAGAGTATTCTTGAACCACTTTTCTAACGAACTGTACCTTCCATTGTTTAAGGTAGAACTGAGAAATTCGTAGCATAGCGGCACTTTTTGTTAGGTATTTTAGAATCCGAGCAAAGCTAACTCGGGCATAGTGGAACTAACCCGTACATTTATTGCCTTAGTCTAGGGCGTGCAAATTAGAAAAAAAACTTGTACCACACTCCACTAAACATTTTCTCATTACGCATTAAATTGAACATTTATTTAATTACTAGCTGCGCCCCGCGGCTTCGCCCGTGGAAATTTCTGAGCAATTTTAAGAAATTTTCTCACCGGATAAACCTTCCCTGGACTAAGACAGACATTTCGAAACCAAAATCAGCAAAATCGGCCCAGCCGTTCTCGAGTTTTAACGAGACTAACGAACAGAATAGATTTTTATATAGTATAAAAATTTACATTATTATTTATTTATCAACATAGTGTACACTAAATCTATATAAATCCTTATTGTAACTTTTTATAATGTCTATGTACTGTCTGTCTTCCAAATAAACAAAAATAAAATAAAATAAATAAATCTATTTTCTGATCTAATATGTTGTTGTGCACTGAAAGGGAAAGAATCAATCAGAAGTTTTGGGGAAACTTCCCCAATACATAATGTCATAGCGTACCTAATTTAGAAGAAACCTGTTATATACCGTTTTTAGTATATCTAGACCAACAACTAACGTTTTGAAACGTTTGAAAACAAAGGCGTGCGTTGTCTTTGCTTTCTTTACAAAATAAAAACAAAAGGTACACAATAATTACTCATTAAGAACCTATTGGGTCACGAACGATCGTGGTCGAACCCTGACCTTCGCAAGGAAATTCAAAGGTACCTCCCACTCGACCCTCGGGAAGATAAGTGATCACTTAACTACAAAATCTAATAACTCCTAATAAACTAGGATCTAATAACTCCTCAAATTGCATCACAGATCCACTTTGCGGCTCTAAATTCATTGTTTTGCAGATAATCGATGTCGTTTGTTCCGCTTGTTGATTGTTCACATTAAATAGCAACGATTTTACAACGTTTAATCAATAACTAGAGATTCTTGCATCATGGCGACACAATGTTGTGGCATCCTATCACGACACGAACAACGTAGAGTGAAACGCTTGCTTGTCTCTGAAATAATACTAGCAAAATTTTGTAAATCAGAACATTTTATTATTTCATATTACATACAAACAAAATCAAAATTACAGACAATAAAATAATAAATAACATTAGATAAATAAGGTAACATACAATTCAGACAATTATTAGGTATAATAAATTAAATTACTTAGGTATATTAAATCAAAGAAAAATATATACCAAAGCTAGTCTTGCTCTACATTTTGCATTATTTTACGGGTTTTATTCATGCGTCTATGTGACTTTATTTTTGGAATATTCAATGGAGAAAACTTTAATTATTTTTATTGTTTTGCTACTTGCTTCTGGCCGCGGCATTACACGCGTTTTTCGTAGACAGATTGAGTTACTGTAGTACAATATATAACTATGTGAAAATAGTATCTATAAATATTTTTACTTATTCAATGTAAAATCATCTATATAGAGTAATCTTCGTTATATACTATGTCGGCTTGATAAAAATAAAAATTTCCTAAGTGCTAGATGATGCTTTGTGGATTGTCCAGCATTATTTATTTCTTTTCATTAATTATCCACCTATTAGTAGCATCTTGATATATATACTGTCATTTTAAGAATATTGTTAACGTGAATATTGTGTGTGTGTTCCTTAATAAACGAAAATAAATAAGCACAATCAGACAATCTAAGGAGATATTAAACAATCTAGGAGATAAAATACTTTCTTGTTGATAAAAAATGTTTACCAAGACTGCTGTCAAGATTGCATAATTATGATCCCCTTGTCTTTCTCCGTTAAATGTGTTGTTACTATGTTCATTCAATTTTTCTATCTCAAGCATAGGTACATGTGATTTTATTGAGGCTAGATCATGTGTGAGATATCTCATATTATGTGTGTTATTCTGTAATCATGGCGCTTGAAACTGTGCCGAAATATTGGATATTTAAAAAATCAAATCATGGTAAATATATTAGTTATATCTAATACCAGCGGACCGTCCCGGCTTCGCGCTGGTATTGGAATTTTTTTTTTACACCTTGGAATATATTATTGGAGTTTTATTAAGGATTCCTATTTTTTTTTTAATTATAATATAGCCTATGTTCACCGCGGATAGTGTAGCTTTCCAACGATTAAAGAATTTTTCAAATCGGTCCAGTAGTTTCAGAGCCTATTCAATACAAACAAACAAACAAAAAATCAAACCTTTCCTCTTTATAATATTTAGTATAGATTGTTTATTTATTTACTGACTACTCGCATGATTTTGTTCATCATCATTCTAACTTACATTTTGACGATCTCTGTGGCATGGCGTGGTGAGCAAAGGTCCGACTGCGACGCAGGAGGTTGCGGATTCGATTCCCGCCTCTGGACAAATCTGCTAATATTGGTTTTAGGTGTTCTGAACGTTTATACACGCTCCATATTTTTTTTCATTCGTTACTGAAAAGAATTAGGTTGCTTTAAAATATCAAAGTGCTTTATTTCCTTCAGACTTTAGGATACTTACAAAATTCAAATTACTTAAGTAAAACTAGGAAATAAAGTGAAGTCTTCCGCAATCTTAGGGTGTGTGTTAAAATGATCAGTTTATTGCTTAGTTTAACTTATCTTATTTGAAATTTCGGCCGGGGGATTATGTAACTCGCGACCGGTTTGCGACAGGCGTAAATTAAGCAATCAGTGCTGTCAAACGTCAATTTCGTATTAGTTTGATCACCATACGGATGTGCGAAAGTCCAAGAGTCCATTCTGTGTTTTTGTTTTTGATACGATAGATTATCTATACTCCGATTTAGAATCCAAAATGTTTTATGTCAAGCTAGACATTTTTGAATGAAAAGTTAACAATAACAGAAAACAACGAGGTAACAGCATGGGTTATCTTTAAAAACTAAAACACAAACTTCAATAATGCATAATCTCACATGCGGAGTAAAAAAATGTTTAAATGAATTCGAAAACTAAAGATAATATGAATAAAACGATGAATGAAAGCTTTCAAAAACAAAAATGGTTTCGAGCTTGGATGATACCAGAGTCGTTAAATATTTTCCACCATATTCCTTGGGTTTTGTAATCCCTTTGTATACAAAATATATCGTTTTAGAATCGGAGTATAGTTTCTAAACGCAGTTCTCTTGCGTGCGTTTAGTCTTTAAACAATCGGTATACATTATGCATCAGTTACAGTGAACTTCCTTGAGAAGGTTGACGTAATCCTTCAGCACGTTACGCCACTTAATAATCAATCACACTTTGATTTATTCTCATATAAGGAACTAGTTCTTGACCACGACTTCGCACACGAATTTCCTTGGTCTATTATTAGAAAATTATTTGTTTGTTATAATCTTTGGCCTCAACATCCATGAAGGAGGGAGTAATTAGCAGGTCTCTTCATTTAAGCTAAGCGGAGACTTAAACCGTGGCTCGTTGAGAAGGCGTTCTACAGTGTAGTAGACGATTATGTAAAATGTATTAAATAATGTTTAATTATTTATTATTTACGTTAAAAATTATTTTTTGAATTGTACTATTTTGATACCAATAAATTGATTATTCCTATTACCTAATCATTGTTTTTTTTTGCGGCTTTTATGGATTAACTTGATATTTATGGAAAATTTAGCGGAAAGAGTTGAAGCTCTTAAAAGAACAACATTCAGAAATGAGATTGTATGTATGAGAATAAAAGAGTAACAAATATGCAAACATCTAGTAAAGAGGAATTAAATTATCACTAAATTCTATACCAACAACCAAACTTGAGCCTTTTTATTATAGGGAGATATGTATATAAGACGTGTAGGTAAATTTATCTTTTATAACTACGTCAAGTCTTCACGTCATCCATACCGCAATGCTTGAAAACGAAAGTTTTCAATCAGTGCGTCCTACCCGTTATGACCTACGGAGCTGAGACGTGGACACTCACGATAGGGCTGGTCCACCAGTTCAAAGTCGCTCAGCGAGCTATGGAAAGAGCTATGCTCGGAGTTTCTCTAAGGATAGGATTCGTAACGAATACATCCGACAGAGAACCAAGGTTATCGACATAGCTCAAAGAATGCAATTAGCAAGCTGAAGTGACAGTGGGCCGGCCATATCTCGCGAAGAACCGACGTCCGCTGGGGCAAACGTGTTCTTGAGTGGAGACCACGACTCGGTAAACGTAGTGTAGGACGCCCTCCGACCAGGTGGGATGACGACCTGAGAAAGACTGCAGGTCTATACAGGAGGTGCTATGGCGCTCATTGGGGGAGGCCTATTTCCAGCAGTGGACTGAATCTTTTATTACACTTGACTTGAATTCTTTGATATTACCCATGTTTATATTATTTTGTTAACTTGACTTCTCTTATTCGGCAATATTATTATTGTTTGTTTGATACATGCACGACTATGAAGTTAACTAAATGACGACAGGTGAGTAAAGGAAGGCTGAATGACAGAATGGAGTATTTCATAGACACATCAGTTCAAAAGTAACTGTGTCTATGAAATATTTCATTATGAAAGAGATGATAAATGCGTCTGAGACACCCATACTAACCATTTAAAGTAGTTAATAGATCAGACAGAAGCGACTCGTTAAATTGGCACAACACAATTGTTTTGTGTACACAAAATTTAATTGATTCATTGTTAACCTGCGCCCTCATCCTGCGACTAATTTTTATTTGGTACGAGCGGACCGACAGACGTTCTCCTGTCTTAACACTTTGACTGCTGAAATCACACGGTATGTGTTTTCTACAAGTGACTAATATGCGTAAATCCACTCTAGCGCAGCGGCTAAGAAAATACAGATCTTTGTAACTCAGCACAGCCGTAATATTTTTCGAACGAAACGCATGTGCGGCGCAACACAACCGCTGCGTAGAGCGGCAGCACGAATTTTTTAGGTTAAAAAAAAGATCGCAGTCGTCGAAAAAAAATCGCAGTCAAAGTGTTAACTATGAATATTGATTTCGAATTGATTACATCCTCTTTGACGATATTTGCAGAACGCATTCTGTCAATGTTATGTCAAACGCCATAAGGTTACCTACATCAAAAAAGTTTGAATTGTAAAAGCGTATGGTTACATTAGAAATAATTTAATATATGGTGGTTAAGTATTCTTAAATTGACAAATTTCCGCGCAATTTTCTTAATTTTTTCTTTGATAAGAACCTTCTCCTGACAATAACAAACTCAACAAAAAAGAATTAGCGATATCGGTCCAGCCGTTCATGCGTGATGCCGTGACCAAGGGAAATAGGGATTCATTTTTATATGTATAGATTTGGTACAGCGCCTCTATAGTGCGGAAAAAGAACTACGCATATTATTGATTACATACATAGATTTTAATGACATTTATTTTTAATTTTGTATGTTTTTATTTTTAAGTTTGTATATGGATTGAGAATCTGCTAATAAATGAGTTAATAATAATAATATTATGTAATTCTTTGTTGATGGCATTTTTGTGTCTGGTCGGACATTTTTATGCCAGTGAGTGTCAAGTGATAGCAAATAATTGTTAAATCTGAGTTATCAAATAAAAAAAAATATTGATGTTTTCACCAGAGCTTCGTTCGATATTTAATAATATTTAATAATGCTGGACAATTCACACAGCATTATCTAGCCCCATGGTAAGCAGAGCTTGTGTTGTGGGTACTAGATAACTGATATACATAATACAATACATTACATTGATAGATAATTTTTACGACCAGAACACCCGAAACAAATATCTGCAGATCGGACACACATTTGTTCCGAGGCGGGAATCGAACCCGCAACCTCCTGTCCTCACTCTACACTACTATCACATCTACTTCAAAAGTACATGCAATGCCGCAGGCAGAATTTAGTGAAAACTTAAAACTTCATTTTAAATTATATGTTTCTAAAAAATAATCTCACTGATTTTACAATACAATTTGTATTATAATTAGTATAACTATTATTATGAAAATTTGACATGTTAATTGATTTGACCAATAAATTGTATTTATGTATTTCTATTTGTTTCAGTGTGCGCAGCCCTAAGTTTCTTCCTTCCTGGCGAGAAGCAACCTTCCATCAGCAATGAGACTCTAGACACGGAAACGGGATGAAGAGGAACTTAAGGCTGGTTTTATTGTTACGCGCTTCGGCAGCGCTGCGCCGCCGTTGTTGGTTGGAGTGCGCGCATTCGGAGATGTAATGGGGGTAGTAACAATGTGCAGCGCTGCTCAGTAAACGCTTATCAGTAAACGTTAACAGCGCTCTGCCCGGCGCGGCGCGTCCACGGCCTGACTATAATACCAGCCTTAGAATACTGGAACTCTAAGCTCGACTTAGCCTATATATATAGTTCACATTATTGGGACCGATTAAGTCGACCAGCGGCCAATAGTAAGGCTAAACGAGTCGCTTATCTATCTATACAAACTTGGAAGGGTAACTACAATACAATAAAAAAATGCTTTAGTATACACCATAATATGCAGATCATTACAAAAATACATCACATGTGAAAAGTAGAATGGGCGGTAACTACTATACTGTTTGCTATTGATCGTCTCAACTAAGCATAATATCTATTATCTCGTTACTAACTATGTTTGTATACAATACACCCATAACCGTTAAAAAGTATAAATTTCAAAAATACAATCTTTCGTATTTTAGAACAGATTTTAGCTCAACGATGGGAAATTAAATAATAGATATAGTACATAGGTATAGTAGGTAATAGGTATAGTATGGAGAAAGATAACTCTAAAATAAAGCCCGCTTCGACATAGTTTAGTTATTCAACAGTTGAAATAAATTATTAATTTAATTCAAACATACTCAAAAGTTTTTCATTATATTGAAAAGACTCAATTGTTTTTCTTTATTTACTCTTGTGCTGAAAGTCTGTTCACATTTTTTTACGAGGTCGTTTTATGGATGAGTCAATGCACTTGAAAATTTCAAGTATAAAGATAAAACAGGTTCTTCATCAAAGTATACTTAAAAGTAAATTTAATGCACCCAGGTGAATAAAGTTTTTTAAAAGTAATTTTAATGCACCCAGGTTCTTAAAGTTTACTAAAAGTATATTTAATACACCTAGCACTTTGAGTGCTGAAATCACACGGTATGTGTTTTCTACAAGTGACTAATATGCGTAAATCCACACTAGCGCAGCGGCTGAGAAAATACAGATCTTTGTGACTCAGCACAGCCGTAATATTTTTCGAACGAAACGCATGTGCGGCGCAACACAACCGCTGTGTGCTCTACACAGCGGTTGTGTTGCGCCGCACATGGGGGCACAGGCAGCACGAATTTTTTAGGTTAAAAAAAGATCGCAGTCGTCGAAAAAAAATCGCAGTCAAAGTGCTAGGTGAATTAGCTCAGGTGATTCAAGTTTACGAAGCCGCATTTCATCTGTCACATAAAGTACATAATGTTAAGTCTGGTTGACTGCAGATAGATTTTGGCTATCTTGAGAAGGTTAGTTTTAAGTTGTTCCTACTATTTCATGTCATAGTTATTTTATTAGACCTTATGTTATTATGTGACTAATTAAATTACTGAAGCAAGCAGTAAGTTTAATATAATAGACATAGGAGCAATATTTTAAATGTGAATATCTCAGAGACCTGACGCTTTAGGAACTTATGTTTATCAAAATATTGTGTCTGTATGATTTTGAAAAAAGGTGTGGTATACCGATATTATAATTTATATTTTATTATTATTACAAGGTCTTATAAGGTCTAATTCTTCATACCCTTTTCTACAAAACCTAATTACAAGTAACTTAGTTAGGACATGACATTCTTTGTGATATTAATTTAAATTTTAAGTGTATTATTTAGTGACAGAAATAGCAAGTAAAAAACCTATGAATAGCAAATAATTTTAGATATACCTAATTGTATTAGCTAGTCCTAGTCTAGGGTTTTTTCCTTTATGTATACCTACTGCGCATCATATTGTATGTACATACATAGATCCATGTTTTGATTCGAAAATAAATGAATTTTGATATTTATTGAGACTCTCATTTCCATGATCTCGGGTCAAAGAGACCTTTAGGAAGACATGTTTGGTATTTTTACCCGCGAGGGTATTTGGGTCTTTTTATTACAACAAACCGCTTAACCGATTTTATTAAATAAGGTATTTAAACAAAAACTCGTCTGAGCACCCCGGTTGTGTTTAGGGCTTGGACGCCTTTTCTAGGTCTTTGCCCTCTTCGTCCAACCTCATTTCGTTACAAAGAAGTTTTCAAATCAAAGCTGTTTTGAGCAACTTGAGAGTCATAAGATTAACTTATTTATGTCTTTGGAGAGTTCTTGCATTATTTATTGCGAAATTTAATTAAAATATCAGATCATTTTATTTGCATAGATTCGATGTCTTCGATTGTAGAACGAAACACAATAGACATTAACCCTCATACTTATTCGTTCCTCGACCACGATTCAACCTTTACTCAAACCCCAAACGTGTTTTGGGATGCTTGATCACTAAAACTAAACATCTAAAATGTTGTCTTAACTGTCGTCTCAAGGTACCTAACGACCTCCTTGGAATGCTCATCAAAAGTACTTGTTGTTATGAATAATGGATTTTGGAGACTATCTCAATGACATAATATGATAAATGACGATGCAGCCTACTAACGACTCATACCGACTCGAGTATATATGGAGGTTAGAAAGTCTTACCCCCATATCTAAGTACCGAAACTGACAGTTTCGGACGGGTTTGATGCCTCTATGAGACTACTCGATTATAGTTTTGCGTATAGCCTTCTCTCTGGCCGTTTATAATGAATTTATATGAAATGCAATGCATTATCATTAGACGAGTGATAGCTATCGGTCAACGCATGACGTGCAAGGTCCCACGTGTATATATCTTTAGACAATATTTTAGTATAATGAAAAAAGTTAATCGACTTGTATTGAGACGATATTAGATACCTATGATAACAATAGGAGAAATGTCGTCGAAAAAAAATTTGTCACTATGAAGTTCCTTGATTGTTGACAGGCGAGTGAATTAAGACTGAATGAGGAAATTTAGTATTTCATAGATACAGTTACTTTTGACAGATGCGAAAATATGGGTTTCAATTCTTGTCGAGCCGACATGGTTCGTAACGAAGATTATTCTAGATGACTTCAAAAAGCCTAGCTCATCATCAGCCTATGTTAGTCCACTGCTGGAAATAGGCCTCCCCCAAAGAGCGCCACAGCACCCCGTCTTCAGCTTGACGCATCCAGCATCTACCTGCAGACTTTCACAGTTCGTCATCCCACCTGGTCGGAGGGCGTCCTACACTACGTTTACCGAGTCGTGGTCTGCACTCAAAAGGCTACCTATGGGTTATTATTCCAGGTAAGACCTATAATTTTTTAATTTAATTTTAAAAAATTTTCAGCTTGATCCGTTCAGTCGTTTCATCGTGAAGATATAAAAAAACTTACATCCACTACACCTACAATTTAATATAAGCAATTGTGTAACTACGATACACCATTAACTATGACTTCGAATTATTAAGCACTAGCTGCGCCCCGCGGTTTCACCTGCGTGGTGATAGATATTTTGGATAATATACAATATATCTTCATGTAGCCTATGTGTTATTCTGATTTATAAGCTATATTATTGTGAAGTTTAATCAAAATCTATGATATAGTTTTTGCGTGAAAAAGCAACAAACATCCGCACAAACTTTCGCGATTATAATATCTATTAGTAGGATAGGACATATACTCGTAATAATCGGGAGACATCGCATAGATACGCCCCCTTTCCTAATGATAAAAAGATAAATAGTCCGTTTTTTGTAACTTTAAAACCATTTACATCATAAAGTTATCTATGTACTTGCAACTCAGCCGTCACAGTTCGAAAGATAACGCGCGAAACTTGCAACTTGTCCAACATTACTATATTATATTATGTCTATCATCCGCCATTAGGCACTATCGCTGAAGATAGCAATTCCAAAAGTTCAGCACTGGATCTCGTGGATCTCCAGCGGCGCGTTATCAGTCATAAACAGCTGATATGCATTATAACATTTATAACAGAGATATAATAACGTTATAATTAACAGAGGCCGTCCGGTGCGGCAGTCGAGATTCCATTAGCGTCCTGAACGCTCCCGCGCAACTTAAAAATCGCCTTTTTGAATGTGAGTTTCTAAGTATTTCATTTTTTTTAATACTTTTTAAATTATCATGGTTATTAACACAAAAGGCATATATGCCAATGCAATATTAAAATGTGCTACTAATAAAAATTAATTAAAATTCACTTATAACGGGATATTTACCATTTTGAGTTTTCCAATATTTCGGTACATGCGTCATGATCACGGAATAAATGAAGTCACTGCGAGTAAGGTTGAAACTGAGCCGAAATATAGCAAAACTTATAAATCAAATAAAAGTAAAAAATCATTTATTTCTTTAGGCTTACAAAATAAGCACTTAGACAAGTCATATTTTATACATTAAATTATTATCAAAAAAAAATATTTTACTGTTCACTTCAATTTTTTGTCCACTAGTGGATCCACTAGTGGAAATCATGGTAAATATTCCGTTATAAGTGAATTTTAATTAATTTTTTTAGTAGCGGATTTTAAAATTGCGAATGATAGTATGTTTGATGCGATGGTGTTGCCATACCTGATACCAAAAATATTAAAATATTTTTTAAATAACGTAGTGATTTTACCAATACCAATTTGTTGAATAAATTTATTTGTTGATTGATGAATAACTTTTTTGCATAGGTACATAAAATTTCGTTCTGTCGTACCTTGCACTGAATCTGCAAATATTTAGATGGCCTTAATGTTAATACACTTCAAAACAAAACGACAAAAACAAAATACAGGCACCAAATTTTTATAAAAACGAGTATTCTACATTTTGTTTAATTTTTGAAAAAATATACATTCAAATCTACGCCCTGCACTGCACTCTAAATTTTTTTGCCAATATTAAAAAAAAGAATCAAAACTGACATTGTAAAATTTTAGATGACATATCAAAATATTTTTCGGTTATCTAACATTTCTACAAGTTTCGTACGTCAGCTCGGAGGTAACCTCTCTGATAAAATTCAAAGTTTCAAGTCAAAGGTCCGAACGCTTATCCAGGATTTACGCGACACAAGGTAATAATTAGTAATAAAGAATTAACATTTGTGCTTACTGCATACTTTTGAAAATAATCTAGATTTAACTTAACTAAAATTATAGGAGTTATTTTAGTGTCTAGGGTGATGGTTTAATTTTTTTATAAAATTGAAATTGGTAATGATATGGATCAGTTGAGTTACCTCTAGACTTTAGAAGTTTGCAGCAGTTAGATTAACTATTTTAATTGTAAATAGTTCTAACGTAACTAACCTTTAAAACGACATTGAATTTCAAAAAATTCTTCTTTTTTAAAAAAATTTGTTCCATAATTGACGGAGAAATCGACGAACATAGGTATGTACATAAAAATACATACAGCCGAACTTATAACCACCTCCCTTTTGTTTTTTCGTCGATTAAAAACAAGACAACATGTAAGCCGATTCTATGAACACAAACGTTATTTGTTGCGAAAATTCTTATCTTGTTTTTGGTAGGTACTTTTCCGAACATTATATGATATTTATAGAAACATAAAAATCGTATCCTACATAATGACGGTCATTTAGATAATCTTTATTAATAAAAGATAGGATCGTGTGAAAATATTTTAAAATTAAATGGGTGTAATTTGTTTGTTACCTGGCAAAGATAAAGATTGATAAAGATTGAGTGATTGTCCTCAACCGTGCGACAAGATTACTAACATAAGGTTTAGCCTCTTGTTCGCAACGCACAACTCTGCGGTATGCGGAAAAACGTAGCGACACGAGACGTAGCGCACTTCCGCCGCGAAATAATAGCAGCGAAACCATTACACGAGTTCCACTGCGCAACAAGACTACGTTTGTCGCCGATCGCGTAGTGGAATATGTACACATTTTCGACTGCCAGAAAAAAAATACAAATTATTTATTTTAGCTTGACGGGATAAAAAGTATATTTGGGACTACCTCGGCATCAACTACATAGTATAAAACAAAGTCGCTTCCCGCTGTCTGTCTATCCCTATGTATGCTTAGATCTTTAAAACTACGCAATGGATTTTTATGCGGTTTTTTTAATAGATACGTTTAGTGATTCAAGAGGTAGGTTTATAAACCATTTGACACATAGATTTCCAAGCGGGCGAAGCCGCGGGGCGTAGCAAATTTTTTATAATTTTGAAAATCGGTAGATAACTGACGGAGAAATCAACGAACATAAAAAAAGAAAACATATAGCCGGACAGAAGGAACCCTCCTCCTTTTTTAAAGACGGTTATAAATTATTATTAATTATGTTGACATAAATAAATTAATAATACAAATCGCGCAAGTTGAAAAAGTTATAAAAGAAGATTTCATTGAATGCAGAATGACATTTATCGCGTAACAATCACCACTTAGGTACTCATTATAATGAATACTGGGCCGATCATTCTTTCTAAGCCTAGGTACAGAGCGAGGCCTAGATCTAGCCGGATCGGTACCTAGGCAGGTAGATATTTCGTTCAGAGCTGAGGATATCTCAGATCAAGTTAGTACTCGGTGTGAGTTACAGGCGCTATTTTATTATATTGAGGTTTTTTTTTCACTGACTGTTTTCAAGTAAATATTAAGATTGATGCAAATTAAATAAAAACGTATTTGTGGTTCGTTGGTTTATTATAAGTGAAATGAAATATTTAAATTGTATTCGCTACAGTGCAGTGTACGAGTAAACACTTTTTATTCAATTAAAGTGTTTGATGTTTTAGCACCATCATGTTTTTAAAGGTAAACATTTGATTTATTTGATAATAAAAACAGGGCGCGATGGCGCTCATTAGGGGAGGCCTATGTGCAGTGGACTGCTATAGTCTGATGATGATAATGAATAATAAAAAGTTACAATCAAATAATATAAATAAATTAGAACTTGTATTTACAATTGAAATAATTGGAGTCATTTAAAACGGGATGTTTACCATGATTTGATTTATGAGTTATCCAATATTTCGGCATAGTTTCATGCGCCATGATCACGGAATAACAGTTCAGTTGTTTCAGTTATTCCGTGATCATAGCGCATGAAATTGTGCCGAAATATTGGATAACTCATAAATCAAATCATGATAGATATCCCGTTTTAAATGACTTTAGTGTTAATAACCATTATAGTTTCAAAAGTTTTATTGAAATAATTGAGCTAACTGTACCTGGGTAGGTACCAGTCGACAGTCGCTGCATTGCCCCGCTGGCTGTATGGCAATGCTGATAAAATAATAATAATATATTAATAATAATTAATTTAATTGTTTGAAAATCTTAAAGCCGACTTATAATACGCCGAATATTTTCTTATTGAACCATTTCGGGATTAAATTTAACTCCATACAATAGCAGATCGATCCTTATTTGACGGACATATCGACGAACAAACATAAAAACAGAATCTCCTCCTCTTTTGAATTTCGTAGACCTTCTACGTCATCAGCCTCTGCTAACCCACTGCATCCTTTCCTTGCCGTGAAAGCGTCTTTACTTTCCACATGCAGCATCGGCATGCATGTTATGTAGGCAGACGTTCTATACAGACATTTTTGAATGAAAAGTTAACAATAACAGAAAACACAAACTTCAACAATGCATAATCTCACATGTGGAGTAAAAAAATGTTTAAATGAATTCGAAAACTAAAGATTATATAAATAAAACGATGAATGAAATCTTTCAAAATCAAAAATGGTTTCGAGCTCTTTGCTTAGCTTCGATGATACCAATGTCGTTAAATATTTTCCACCAATATTCCTTGGGTTTTGCCCTATCCCTTTGTATACAAAAAATATCCAGGTTTTTGAATCGGAGTATACACGCTTATAAAAAGGAATTTTATAACTCGGCAACAGATGGATATTGATAAATTTGTTTTAATTTAGGGCAAAACAATAATTGTCAAAAGACAAATGTGACCCTGAACCAAAATATGCGATAAATACGCATTTCATTGCGCTATAATAAATAATAATATCTAGTACGTACATATCTATGACTCAATACGTTCTCACACATGGCTTATTAAACTAGAGTTCTAGATTCTAGTTGTTCTAGAATTGGAATAGGTCACTTGATATGTTTCTAGGACTCTGCATAAAGTTATAGGGGTCGTTTCAAATGTCTATACATACATTCCGAAGGTTGCGGTTTCGATTCCCGTCTCGGAAAAATTGTGTGTATAATCTGAGGATATTTGTTCCGGGTGTTCTAGTCGTTACAATTGTTTAATAAAAAATATCTATCTGTGTAATGTATTGTATTAAGTATATCAGTCATCTAGTACCTGTAACACTAGCTCTGCTTACCTTGGGGCTAGACGATGATGTGTGGATAGTCTAGCATTATTTATTCATTCTAGTATAGGTGTATACCTATACTAGATCCCTGTACGTATGTACAGGGTGTCCGGTAATTAATGGACCCCAAAAGATACTAGTGAGGGGCACCATGGCCACTCAGGAAAAAAAACCATCACCAGTCTAGGATTTTTTGATTACCTACGAAATTTGATACCGTTGTTCACATCATTGGGTAGTACAGCTACAAATTCAATAATAACGAATTTAGTTTCTCTGGGGACAATCGTGAATAATTGGACTTGCCATCGCTCGCACATTACGAAATTTTTCTAGCTGCAACTGTTTGTTTTTCTCAAATACTTAAAAAATAAGTGTTTTCTTTATTTTTATGACAAAGTTTGAGCACCTGCGGTATAAAAAACGTATGGATAATTCGTTTCTTTTATTTAATAGCAATTTTCTAAGTTCGTAAGGAGTAGGTATTATTAAGTATACCAGTTATCTAGTACCTACATACCTAGTACCCACAGAAGCTCTGCTTAGCTTGGGGTGTTTTGGGGATGGTGCTGTATGAACTGTCCAGCATTATTTTATTTATTTATTTAGATGTCTAGGTTCTACGTTCTGGTTTTGTATCATATAGTCTTTCCTTAAGTTTTACAAACTAAAAGTTTTTAAGGAAAACTGATTTTCCTTATGCGGTCGGTACCAACCACCAGTTCTAGTCATTTTAACGACTTTTATTAGCTCTTAAGATTATACTCCTAATTAGCAAAATACATATAATATTATACAATCGAAAGTAACTATGTCGATCTGTTTGTCTGTCTGTTACCTTTTCTTACCTCTAAACGGGTGAACGAATCACATTTTTTGGCAGATGGTACCTCAGGGACGGACATGGGCTTTTATCTCGGAAAAGAGCGTGCGAAGCCACGGGCAGCATCTAGTCATTTGTAAAAATAGAATTAGCAAAATCATTATGAAAACAACACAAATAATTTAGGAGTATTTATTTATAGACCTACTAGCTGCGCCCCGCGGATTCGCCCGCGTCTATGTGTCAAATAGTTTATAAAACTTCCTCTTGAATCACTCTATCTATTAAAAAAAACCACATCAAAATCCGTTGTGTAGTTTTAAAGATCTAATCTAAGCATACATAGGGACAGACAGACAGCGGGAAGCGACTTTGTTTTATACTATGTTTTGATCATTGTAATATGAAATCAATTAATTTTCATTGTAGTTGTGTATGTGTACCTACTTTATTAGGATGTATCTATCTATGTATGTATTGGTATTAATCCATAGATTTTATTTCTTAATAAATATTGCTGGACAATCCACACATCAACTAGCCCCAAGCTAAGCAGAGCTTGTGTTATGGGTACTAGATGACTGATATACATAATACAATACATTACATAGATAGATATTTTTTATTATACATACATAACGACCAGAACCCCGGAACAAATATCTGCTGATCGTGCACACAATTGTCCCGAGGCGGGAATCGAACCCGCAACCTCCTGCGTCGCAGGCAGACCTTCGCCCACCGTGCCACAGAGGTCGTGCCATAGATGAGTTACGTATTCATATACAAGTGTATAATAATGATTGATTGACAAGTACTTATTAGTGCAGTGTGCATAAGGTACTTATTATGTCGGTAATCTTGGTTTTTATTCAAGAATGTGATCATACGGGTCAGCCATGACTTGCCATCGTCCACCATATATATCCATAACATAGCAACTTGGTTAGAAATTCACTGATTACAAGCTTGCTAATCAATCATTTAGTTTTAGTTTCTGTTAATTAATAGTATTTTATGTATATATTATATGTAAGTATTGAATTTTTTTTTTGGAATTTAGGTTGTATAGTATTTTATATTTGTTGTTGTTATATAGTATATATTAGTATAATTAATAAGTAAGTTAAAATTTAATCTTTTGTCTATTTCTTATTTCATTTCATTGGAAGAGAACTCTTTTTAGGGTTAAGTTAGCCTTTGTTTAAATTTTCTAGAATTAGTTTTGTGTTATGTTTTTCGTGCAAAAAGTATAAATAAATAAATAAATTAATTTACATTTTAGTTTTGTTCCTTGTTATACATGTATTAGGCCACCTTGCGCAACACGGTCTCCACGGAAGACCAGCGCTATGGTAAGATCTGCTCTACCATAGCACATGCTGAGTGGAGACCAATTTTGTCAGTTTCTGTCTTCTGTTAATCTAAGTTTAATTTATAAGAGTCTCTGTTCTCACAAAGTAAAAATCTTTTTACTTTTTTCTAATAAATAATGCTGAAAAATCCACACAGCATCATCTAGCCCCAAGATCAGAAGCTTGTGTTATGGGTACTAGATGACTGATATAACATAATACAATAGAATACATACATAGATATGTTTTATTATAGATAGATAACGACCAGAAAACCCAAAACAAACAATCTCCTGCGTCGCAGGCGCATCATCTTGCCCCAAGCTAAACATAGATTGTATTATGTCCCGCAGTACATTAGCATTTCTTATTTTTCAAGGACGAAAACAAAAGAGGATGGGGGGGGGTTCTATAATAAATACTGACCAGCTGTATGTATTTTTTAAATTTTATGTATGTTTGTAGATTTCTCCGCCAACTGTCGACCTATTTGGGAAATTATATAACTATTATGTGGAAAATAATCCTGAGGTGGTCTCATAAAAATGTTATTCCCGAGGGAGTATTAGTCTAATATATATAAATACTAAGGAAAATTAAGTCTCTTTTTGATTTTTCAAAACAAATACATTATATTTTCGACGACCGATGTGGCGCGGTGAGCGAAGGTCCGCCTGCGACGCAGGAGGTTGCGGGTTTGATTCCCGCCTCGGAACAATTGTGTGTACGATCTGCAGATATTTCTTCCGGGTGTTCTGGTCGTTTTCTATGTATAATAAAAATATATCTATCTATGTAATATATTGTATTATGTATATCAGTTATCTAGTACCCATAACACAAGCTCGGCTTACCATGGGGCTAGATGATAATGCTGTGTGAATTGTCCAGCATTATTTATTTATTTTAAAATCTTCAGCTATTTAAATAGTTTTTTTTTTATCGTAAACAAGATAATCAAAATCAAAGGGCAAATAGGACGTCTGTCTGTACAGAACAATCTTTTACTGACCATAAAGATAGAGAATCTTTTTACGACCAAAAAGATTCGTGAAAAATAATCAAACTGGCAATGTCTTTTTTGTACCTACCTGAACATTTACCTAAAGTTTTTAGCAGAGACCTTTTTTTACAATTCTGAACAAATTAATTTATTTGCATGCCTACACACTTCAAAAAGTACTAGCATATGCTCGCGGCTTCCCACGCTCTGCACCGGGATAAAAGTAGCCTATATCCGTCTCTGGGACACTGTCTATTTTCTTACCAAATTTCATAAAGATCCTGGTCAGCGATTTGGGCGTGAACAGGTAACAGACAGAGTGTTTCAAATTTATAATTCTATAACTAAGAAGTTTATAAGTAAAGATACCAATCTAACAAGAAGGAACCTAAAAATTGTTGTGCCCTGACTGGGTTTTTATGCATCGTGAACGACTAAGATACTACTAAGAACAATTATGTGTATGAATAAAATCACTATAAATGATATGAATATGTACATTGTGAGTATGGAAGTGGATCAGTCTCTAGTCATCCATTGGGTTCTAGACAAGGATGCTTTATCATTGTATCAAAGGCGATTTATACATAAAATTAAGACCTGCCATCTTCACGAACGTAATTGACCTATTCAAATTCGTTTTTACTCTGTATTCTACCGAGGTTTTATTATTATTCTTTGTTTTTAGGTTTTCACGATGACAGTTCTCAATGATAAGAAGATCCAGAAGGATGAGCTTTACAATATTTCCTTGGACGAAGCAATGATGTTGTCTGGTAAGCAATTACAATGAGTTTATAACTACTAATCATAACTAACGACTAAAAACTGCGAAAGTTAAGATAGGTGGATGGTTGGATGGATGTTAGTTTGTTCACTACTGAACGTATCGGGCTCAAATTTCAGTGATCTGAAGATGATTTAAAATCACACTATTATTATAAATGTGAAAGTTAAGATGGAAGGTTGGATGGATGTTCGTTTGTTAACTTATATTTACTTTAACGAATTGTTTACACTAAGCTAAATAACTTTTCTCATGTAAGTGAGTCTTTTTTGAGAATAAATATCTTTAAACCTAACTACTGAACGTATCGGGCTGAAATTTCAGTTTGAAGCTGAAAGTTCACTAGTTTGACATTTAAGTGTATAACCATGTGACCATTTACAAATACAAAATACAAAATATGTATTTCTTTAACTTAATGTACAATAAATATAACAGTGTTTGAGATTCCCTTTTAAGTAAAAGAAATACTTGTGTTAGGGAATCTCGCTCTTCCAAAATAAATTAGATAAAAGTAGATTAAGTTAAGATAAAAGTAAATTAGTTTTGTTTTAATGTACTACCACAGAACTATTTATATATTTACAGTAAATTTATAAACGCAAACCTATTAATATTTATGATCCAGATAAACACTTGTTCCTTGACAGTTAGTGCGAATAACAAAATTCTTATCTTTTATTATACAATATACATATATGTATCTTATTATATATATTAGGTGGGTACATTTCATTTACAGTTACATAAATTCTGATGATTTAATTTACGCTCTCTCATTCAGTATAAAATAAAAAAAAATAAAAAATAAAAATGCAAAAGTTTGTAAGTATGGAAATGGATGTTTGTTACTTCTGAACAGATCGGGCTGTGATTTTGTATAGAGGTCTAGACGAAATAAAACATAGGCTACTTTTAATCATAAACATAAGAAGTCTTTATTTGAAACATGATTATGGTGCTAATAACAAAATATGAAGCGATGCGACCTGCAGAAGTAAAAATACTGTGTCGCAGGTCGCAACACCCACCTCCGGGATTAGGGTTATATGAGTTCCAACCATGAAGATATTACAAGTCTCCGTGGTTTCAACAAAGTGAAGGTACACAACAGAATAATATGGGTCTAGTACTCTAGTTCGAATGACGTTAGCTCGATGTTCATTACCTCGATGTCTCTACGTCGACGGTACGTTTCGTCGATGGGTCGTTCCCTCCAAAGATCATTATCTACCTCGAAGGGCTTCTACCTCGACAGGTATCTACCTCGACGGTACGTTCCGTCGATGAGTCGTTACCTCGAATGATCAACAAAACCAAAATAATTATATGATCATTTAACTGTGTTAGTACATATATATAACATAGACAAGTTAACATTACTTATATAATTAAAAAAGAGTTTTTTATCCTATAACCATAAATCAGTTCCCATGGGATATAAATAACGTTTCCATGGAAACAACGCTTGCGTCAATCGCGGGCATAATCATAAAAGCATAGTATAGAATAAGTTCCATTGATAAACAATCAATACAATACAATACAAAAATACTTTATTGTACACCAGTTACAGAACATTATGAAAGATATTACATGTGACAAGTACAATGGGCGGCCTTATCGCTTAGAAGCGATCTCTTCCAGGCAACCTTTACAACAATCTTTCAAAAGCATTATTTTATTTAGTTTTACTGTAGAATCAGATCCTTCATAAATTCAACGGCAGTTTTGCTTATTACTATTGTAGTTGTATCAGTGTCCATTACGTAGCTACTGGTCAGCTAACAATAATAATTGACATCTGATGACGTAAGTTGAATAGATATTATTTAGCTAGTTAATTGATTGTCATTGTAGACATTGCTTTCAGGATTTGCTTTCTGTATTCCGACTAGAATATAATAGAAAAATGTAAGTTTCGATAAGCGCACCCCTAGCTTGTAAAACTTTGTGCATTTAATGATAAAATTTGGCAGGCTGGATGCGGCAAGCTGAAGACAGGGCGCTATGGCGCTCGTTGGGGGAGGCCTATGCCCAGCAGTGGACTGCTATAGATGATGATGATGATTTAAATGTCATATAAATTTGAAGGCTTTTGTGGGTGAAGTCAGCTTGTAAAAAAATGAGGCACAATAAATTGCCGCGCCATAAAGCAAAGGCTCATTTATATCACGTTGCCAAAATAGTCTTGTGCAAACTACTACTTACTTCGGCACATAAAGTAAACCTTAGCATAACAACTGATGTGGGAAACCCCATGTCTCTCTGATGAGATAAGACACCCAGCTGCTATCTTAAAACAGAATTTATTACACTAGAGATTACAAAATAATCCACAGGTAAACGACAAAGATGAGTTCGTGGGACTGTGACGGGTTCTATAGGTAGCTAAGATTGAATAAACAAATGCTAATGTTCTTTTAAAGAAAATCGGATAATTAGACGCTTCGTCAGTAATTTTGTACCTAGCGGTAATTTTCGTAGCAAAAGAAAAAGAATGAAGGTAGATCGGTGTATCTGCTAATAAAAAACAATTTAAAAGAATCAAATTTTCTTAGACCGGAACGAGAGGTACACAAAATTTAAGTGAACAGAAAAACAAAAACACCGTATTAAGGGTAACTCTCTTGTATAGTGTTAAAAATATAGAAATAATATTTCCAATAAAGAAAAACATTAACTGTGAATCAACAAAATGTACCACAAACTTAAAACAGGATACTAAGAAAAATCAGTGCAAGGACTGTCTATGTCTGTCTGTTGTTAACCACAGACCTGTAATGTGACGTCATCCATAGGTTCAGCCTGAAAACCAGCGTCGTTACAGTCCTCGGGCGGTAGCGACATTAAGCTGAGGCTGGACCTAATTAGCGCGCACTGAGAACAGGCTATGTTATTTTTACCTATTTTCTATTGTTTACTGTTATATATTTTTAGCTTAATGTGTGTTTTTTTATTTTAATGTATATCTGTCTTTTTTTGTGTGTGCTAATAAAAGTGTTCTATTCTATTCTATTCTATTTCTTATTTGATAATAACTTAATGAATAAAATTTTACTTGTCTAAGTGCTTATTGTGTAAAAGTGTAATAATAGTGCTACAAAAATAAATACATTTTAATTAGTAGGCTACTAGAAACTTTGCCTAGAATAAAACGCACAGTCAGCGTCAAATTGATATGAGCGTCTAGAGTAGTAAAATGATCTAAAAAACAAGAAAGCAATTTGATATACGCAGTTCGAATCATCATAATATTATTGTAAGCACCCAATGTGTTCAAAATATCTTACTACTCATTGTTTCTTATTTATAAAAGCAGTCGGGGGGTTCAAAATTATCTTAGCAATTATGAGTTGGCATACTACCTTCCAGAGCTTTGTTTGCTTGTTTTCAGATAATTTTGACTACTCTAGACGCTCATATCAATTTGACCCCCATTTTCAATTTATTTGTATTCAAAATTCCGCTTCCGTTTTCCAGGGTTCGGCAAATACAACATATTCCACATGTTGATGGCAGGCCTGGTGCTCATGGGTATGATCATGCAGAGTCTGGCCATGGGCTACATCCTGCCTGCAGCGCAGTGCGACCTGGATCTGACGCTGTCGCAGCGAGGACTACTGTCTGCTACTCCGTTCTTAGGTAGGTCTTTTGATGATCCCAGACTTTAACGGTAGACAGGCTGTTGTATGTTCGTATTTTTGTTAGCTACAGGATATAGAGAAAGGAAACGCTCTTGGTGTATGCCGACCGATTGTGCATTCTATTGGTTTAGTTTTAATCAATAAATAAATGCCGAACAATAAGATGGAATATGAAATATAGATTATATTATTTTATTAATAAATAAGGTAAATAAGTAACGTATAATATCAATAATTTAGTACCCATAACACACTCTGCTTACTTTGAGGCTATATAACACTGTATAAATTGTACAGTATTATCAAAGAAATATATTTGAACACCTCCTTACAGCCATCATCCTAACCTCGTTCCTGTGGGGCTGGCTGGCGGATACGCGCGGCCGCAGACCCATCATGATGTACTGCATGATCCTGTCTTTTATCTTCACGGTGCTGACGAGCTTCGCGCCAGAAATGATCTCCTTCGGTGTGCTGGTCTTCATGTCTTCAGTCTTGTAAGTTATCATCATCCTAACCTCGTTCCTGTGGGGTTGGCTGGCCATCAGTTTTTTACAAAAGTCCTGTATACACGGCAACGCAAAATAAGTTGCAATTTTTGTTGAACTCCGACGCATTATCGCGAACGCGTTCGATCAGAATTGTATGTCTATTTTATGACCTCGTTGACCAGGTTTCTGAACAACGGTTTTCAAAGTGGCATTTTCATCGTTAGTGCCCCCCTGTTAATTTTTGGGTTATATTTTACTTGGAACCTCGTTATCAAAGAACTATTTTATATCTCGGTATTAGGTAAAGTATAATGAACTAGTTGTGAGACTCACAAGGTACCTACCCACAGTGTGATTAATAAGTAAGCCAGTGTTCATTCAGCTAGCTTGTTTTATTACATAAGATAAGTGTATCTTTTGAAGGGCAATGTATACGCTTCTTCAACAAAACTCCAAGTGAGTTGCAAAAATTATCAATAGGTAAATAAATTTAAAAAAATTGTGAAACATATTCTTTTTAAAAAAGCTTATTGCCAGATTATCTAGAAGATAAAAAAGCTTGGAACGAGTTTTGCTCCAACTCAAAATCTAACAACTTACAGATAAGCAAATCAAATGTACTAGACACATAAGTTATGAAATGAACATACTAGTGGTTTCTTTTCACATCTTCCACTGGTGGACAAAAAATTTAAGTGAACATTAAAATAATGTTATTATAATAATGAATAGTATAAAATATGACCTGCCTAAGTGCTTATTTGTAAGCCTAAAGAAATAAAAAACTTTTCATTTTCATTATTTTCATTTTCACATAGGTAACGCGTGATCATACAATATGTCAGATGTTGTGTGATATGTTTATGATCATACGATGTTCACGATGTTGTCATCATTATAATTACCATACATGACATCAAAAACATCATAACAACAGCTTAGTTTCGTTATCACAAATGTTATATTACCTTCCCTACCTAATGATCCTACGCCAATAAAAAGCAACGTAATACTTTGCAATTTCTTCCTTAAGAATAAAGTATGGTAAAACATTGACCTGAGCTCTGACCGTATAAAGTCCAGATCAGGTTTTATCTTGTCAAGGTTTATATGATTATGTGACACGCTTTTTACTTTTTCAAGCCAGTTTAGAGAGTTCACGGGTCTCTGCAGTGAATTAGACTTGTTTGTGTCCTGCCCATAATCTATCGATTTATTTGGATTTTAACGATTATTCTTTGAACAGAGAACTCAAATCCTTTTTTTGTTTTTCTGGCGTATTCGAGAGATTTCGAATAATTCCTTTCATATTCCAACTTCTTCAAACTTTCATGGGGCTCCTGTCTATCTACATATTGACGTACGATGTGGCGCGGTGGGCGAAGGTCCGCCTGTGACCTGCAGGAGGTTGCGGGTTCGATTCCCGCCTCGGAACAATTGTGTGTACGATCTGCAGATATTTGTTCCGGGTGTTCTGGTAGTTTTCTATGTATAATAAAAAATATCTATCTTCGTAATATATAGAATTATGTATATCAGTTATCTAGTACACATAACACAAGCTCTGCTTACCATGGGGCTAGATAATGCTGTGTGAATTGTCCAGCATTATTTATGCTGACGGTCACGTAGTAGGTATTCATAATATGAATCCCTAATGCATATTTCGAAGTTTTGCTTGGGAGGGACTTGGTCATGAATATCTGTCACTAGCTCCCGGACCACAGTCTTCGTCTCCAATCTTCATAAATTTTGTGTAATAGCACTGCAGGTCTTGACTCCAATATTTCTGTTTTCAGCACCTCAGGAGTATCAATCGTGTACACGTACGTAGGAGAGTTCAACAACTTGAGGCACCGGGACAAGATGGTTGCCTTCGCCTCCTCGTTTGTTGGCATAGGGACCGTGGTTCTGCCTTGTAAGTAGATCTATAAACACATAAAAATAATTTTGGTTGGAATAACGTTGTATCTGTTTTTTACGACCTCTGTGGCGCGGTGGGCGAAGGTCTGCCGCGTCGAAGCAGATTGCGGGTTCGATTCCGGCCTCGGAACTATTGTGTGTACGATCTGCAGATATTTGTTCCGGGTGTTCTGGTCGTTCGTCTTTTTTCTGGATAAATCATTAATCTAGTATAAATTCCTCCATTACAGGCATCTCCTGGTTAATTCTACCCTTAGAATTCGCCCTCCCCATCCCCTTCCTGGACATCACGTACCGTCCGTGGAGGCTGCTAGTTGTGGCCTTTGCGATGCCTTTCGCCGTGGCCTCTGTGATGATGTTCTTGGCACCCGAGAGCCCCAAGTTCCTGAGCGTGATGGGAGAGCATGACGCAGCCTTGGAGGTCGTGAAGAAGATCTATGCGGGGAATTCTGGCAAGCCTAGGGAGAGTTTTGAGGTAATTGCTTTTTAGTTTGAAGTTATTTCTTACTTTGGTTTATTAAACCAAATGGGAGCTCATGGGTTACTATTGTTATACTATTATGTCATCGTATTACAATTTATTTAGAATGAACAAAAACATAATATAACTAAAATTCAACAGAACACTGGAAAGCGCATAAGCTTAAAACTTCGTCGAACCTCCCAGCGCCCAAAGGCCGATTTCATCAAATAGGAAGCATGGTTTATTATTACTGTAGTTTTCGGTTTACCAATTAGTTATCGGTGACGATATATGTAGTTTGCCTGGAAGAGATCGCTTCTAAGCGATAAGGCCGCCCATTGTACTAGTCGCATATAATGTTCTCCAAAGTCCAACCCCAGACAAATAAAAAAGCTCCCTATCAAACTAATCTTATCAAGCTAATGCACCCAAAAACTGTCGTAATGTACTTCCTCTATCTGTTCCATCGCCTTTCCTATAACCCTAAGGTTTGCTGGAGGAAAACTCTTTGTCAGTTTTAAGCTCGCCTATGCATAGCCTATTTAGTATTAAGTTATTTTAATGTAATAACAGACAGACAGCGGAAAGTGACTTTGTTTTATACTATGTAGTAATGTGTGTACAAAAAAAATTAATGAACAATGTGTCCCTCTCCAGGTAAAGTCTCTGCTAGTAGAGAGCATGTCCGCCAAGTCCACAGACACGGGTCTCAAGGCTGTGCTGGTCTCTATGAAGGAGCAGACCCTGCCTCTCTTCCGCATGCCGCTGCTGCCGTGGATCTGTCTCGCTTGCTTCGTGCAGTTCGGGATATTTGCTGCGTGAGTATAAATACATACCTTTTAAGAGTACTGACATGTTCTCAGATTCTGTATTGTATAATTTAGGTAATTGTTAGTACTTCATACATAGATAAGTACATTACATTATATAGGAGTATTTTTGTCAATTGTTTACCCTCGATAATAACATTTATGTGGGACCACCTCGTGATCATTCTCCTATATCTCCATACAATAGCGAAATAATTTTTCAAATCGGTCCATAAGTTGACGGAGAAATCGAGGAACATAATTAGGTACCTACATAAAAATACATCCAGCCGAACATAGATAAAACCTCCTCTTTTGTTTTTAGTTTCGTCGGTTAAAATATTTAACTCAGTATGCCTAATGCTGCACTGGCTATGAACGCTCTAACAACTTAGCCAAGAAATCAATTTACCGAGGAGATTAAAATTTTTGGGACTTCCTACGGACTCTAGCGCCGTTAGAGGCTTAGAGGGCTTACGCACTATAACATACAATATAGTAACAAAAACCTTAAGTCTTCCTCAAGTTTTGGATAAAGTCAGGTTTTTGGCAGACTTGCTTGTATTACCTTACACACGTGGAAACGGGTAATGCAATTAACAGACTTCGCAGATTCAAAATAAAACAATGATAAGAATAGTGTAGTTAACCAGAGGTTCTGTTCTCAGTACAAACGGATTCTACGTATGGTTCCCGACAATTCTGAACTCACTGGCCAACCACGACGGCGCGGAGACGAAGATCTGTGACGTTCTGGATGCCGGCAGAGTCCCAATTGGAAATGAAACTATTGTAAGTTTTTAATACAACTTCGATGGAACCAAGCTGACGATCCTATGATCAAGACATTAAATAATATCCCAATTATTTTCAATTACGACGGGACTTGAACCCGTGACCTTCCTTCCTCTCTGAATCGTCGTCGCTCGGTCACTTCATTTCGTGGCTCAGCTGGCGAGAGCGTCCAAGAGAGTATTCAAGTTCCGTCGAAATAGAGTTTTTGTGGGATATTATTTAATTTCTCCCCACACCAACTCGGCCTAGCTTGGGTCTAGTTATATGGCGCTGTGTGAATTGTCCAATATTATTTATTCCAGGCGCTCTGCGAGTCTGCGACGACACAATAAACCCCGCCGTAGTTTTATTTCATCAAAATAATAATATCATACCTTGATTAAAAATATACATAATACGTGTTTTGATATCAGTTATCTAATACCCCACACAAGCTCTGCCTAGCTTGGGTTAGTTATGTGACGCTGTGAGAATTATCCAGCATTATTTATTTATTAAAGGTACATATATTACACCAACAGTATACATATTGTGCTTATATATTAAATGTTAGTATGAGACAAGTTGTAATATTTTTTTAAAAGGTTATTATTTATTCCAGGTGCTCTGCGACGACACAATAAACCCCGCCACCTTCGAACGGTCCATCTACATCGGTCTGGTCTTCTCCTCTCTGTACCTGATCGTCGGCTTCCTCGTCGACATCATCGGGAAGAAGGTCATCCTCGTCACTGTTCTGGGCATCACAGGTTATATATTTTTCACTTATCTTGCTCAAAAACTGTGTCTATATAACGTAGCTTGGTATCGAAAATTGTTTTTTACGGTCTAGTTACGTAGTAATTGTAGTATAGTATTCTCTTTGACGGTCTAGCTAGGGACTAAATATTTTTGCTTTTTAATTATTGTCTGAAATCATCAGCCAGTACAACATATTCGTCATCTTTCTTACATACATAAAAACTCGACTGTTTGGTGTTCCATACTACTTTAATATATTTTTGAAAGTGGAACTTACGCGTAAAGCGCCTTCTTGGTGATTGTTCGATAAGGTAGAATAGAATGGTAGAATGCGTACTTTACGTTGTGCGATGGTTTAGTTTAGTCCATTGTCAAACAATCTAATATTTAACTCTCTTCTATCTCTCTATTTAACTATCTACTAGACTTCAACCCTGACGACAATTATTGTTAACTATTAACACGTGTCAGCAAAGTTTCAATACGAATTGCTATATTTTTTATTGCTTTGGAGTGAAAATATGTAGCTACATACATCAATATAAACAAATCCTTTAATTTTCCAGGTCTTTGTGGTATCGGCGCTCACTTGGCTTACAACCAGCAGTTGGCGGTGGTGCTGTTCGCGATTTTCCAGATGTCTGGCGCTTGCATTGGACTCATGAATGCAGTGTCAGTAGAGCTGTTTCCAACTAAATACAGGTATGAATTTAACCATATTTGTAGTCACTAAAATCACTTATAAAATGGACCGGACACTGTGATGAAAAAAAAATTGTTATCAAATATAGGTGGTAGGTAAATAAGAAAGAAGATAATACAGCGCTTATAAAAATTCCTTGAAAATTTAATAAAATAAAAAAATTACCCTTTATACCACAAGGAAAGAATCATCAAAATCTATTAAGAAATTGGCGAAGATCCCCAAAATTGTTCTAGCTATTCGTAATTCTTCATATGCATAGGTACAGGTGTTACTTACTAGAGTACCTATTAATAAATTTTATAAATAAATAATGCTGGGTAAGTTACACAGCACTGAAGATTTTGCTTTAAAATGTATTGCACGAGTTTTGATACAATGAATCACACCGGCTTACGTAACAAGACTATTTTATGATAATTTTTACTTACCTTCACTTCTTGATTGCAATTGTCTTGTTCAACAGAGCAATGGCTGTCTGCCTGACGATGATGCTCGGCCGTGTTGGCTCCATGGTGGGTTCAAACCTGATTGGAGTGTTCTTGGAAGTAAACTGCGGCGCAGGATTCTATCTCTTCGGTGGCATTATTGTTGGTAAGTTACCTTCATGGACTAAAACGTTTACGAACTTTTTGTAGATTACATCAATTCTTTTTCCTATTAGAAAAGAGAATAACTGAATGTTGCTGATAATTTTAAAAAGGGCTTCATGTTGTCCAGAGATAAAATTGAGATTTTTTCTCCTTCACCCGTTTCTTATGATCATGAAAGTTATGGCGGCTTCCACCACTACAAACATTTTGAATACCTATCTTGAATGGTTTTTGAATGATACACGAAAACCAGTACCTGAATATGCCCCACAATATAAATACGAGGTTTCCATGAAAGAGTCGTTCAAGTGCTGTTCGCAATTTTTGACAGTGTTGTCTTAGTCCTGTCAAAATCATGAAGTCGTGTTTTAACGGTACTAGTGCGTTACCCATAAAGAAAGCTTGCGATGCTATAATGAGACGGACATTGGCAGAATTGCGTCAGTCCAGGCGGAGAGCCATCTAGCAAGAAGTTGAAGTTGAAATCGACAATTTTTTTAACAGTCTATTTGTTTTCAGTGAACGCTCTATGCTGCCTCACTCTCCCCAACAAGAAGAAAACCCCCGAAAACACCAAACCAACCGTCGAATCGACAGAGAACCAAACCCACGAACCAGTATGAACTAGTCTGAACTAGAAGCGGAAACTAGCCTTAATCGTAAAGAAAGCGAAGATGTAATACTAATCCCCCAAGGATTTTATTTTTGGGAAAATCTCGGGATGTTTTTCTATGCAATAGCAAAATAATATTCAAAATCGGTCTAATATTGACAGAGAAATCTTCAAAAATAGGTATCTACCCTAAACAATGCATATATACCTACTGGCGTGCATAGAACCTCCATATTTTTTTAGGCATTTAAGTTTTATAACTAAGTACCAGTTTATAACTAAAGCCCAGAATATATCAATGGATCTACGGAATCGATTTTGAAAATTCTTTTACCAATAGAAAGCCACGTTATTCGCCGTACCTACGTCAATGGCTGTATTAACCCGAGAAATGAAAATGCTTTGTCGTGCATAAACTGTACATAAGGATACATTTAGGTACTCTTTGTATGATTATTGCAAAATGTTTATGAAAAAAGTGTTCAAGAAAAAAAAATACAGTTTGTAATTGCCGCTAGTATAAATATAAAAGTAGGTAGGTATAGTTTGGATCGAATGTGAAAGGTGAACGGCCAGGCTTCAAAAGGTTAGGTATGGGGAATCTTTACAAAGTATAGAACTAGACTCCTTATGGGGGTTTATAATTATTCAATAGCTTTCCACTTCGATATAAAATTTGTTTCACTTTTCATCGAATAGTTGAGAAAGCTATTTAAAATCTAGCATTGTGTTCGCATACGATTTTCGGGATTCCAGTTTTTAAGGAGGATTTGTCAAGGGGGATATTTCAAGGGGGGAAACTGGAATAACCCTATAAAATGACGTCACTTCCGCTGTCTGTTCGCTTAGATCTTTTTAAAGTACTCAACGGATTTTAATGCAGTTTTCAGCTATAGATAAAGTGGTTCAAGAGGAAGGTTTATATGTATGCCCCAAATTAATATATTGCACCAGTGCGAAGCCGCGGCGGGTCGCTAATATGCAATAAAACAGACAAACTACTATATAAATAAAGTATAAAAATATACCTACCTAGTTTGGATCGAATATTAAAGTTGAAGCCCAGGCTTCAAAAGGTTATATTAAGTTATTATATTAGACAATAAAGATTTTGTACATAATATGAAGATTTGTTTCCATTGTAAAAATATATTCCCTATACTTTATACCCACATTGGTGGTTGTAGGCAGGTGCCCACAACCACCAATTATTATGTCTGTAAATGCCTGCCTTCCAGAATTGTTCTGTGTGTATTGTTCAGCATTATTTATTTATCAAAGCGTATGGCTATCGTATGTTCTTTACCATTACACTACATATTTAATTTTGCTCCTATTAGCATAGATAAAGGTATTATATATATTATATATATATAAAAGAAAGTCGTGTTTGTTACAACACTTATAACTCGAGAACGGCTGAATAGATTTAGCTGAAAATTGGTGGAGAGGTAGCTTAGAACCAGGAGTCTAACATAGGATACTTTTTATCATTTAAACTATTTGACACATAGATTTCCACGGGGGCGAAGCCGCGGGGCGCAGCTAGTATCTAACTATACTCAGATTCAAAACCCTGGATATTTTTTGTATACAAAAGAGTTACAAAACCCAAGGGCTATTGTGGCAAATATTTAACGACATTGGTATCATCGAAACAAAGCACAGAAGCTCGAAACAATTTATGGTTTAGAAACTCTTTTAGAAAGCTTTCATTCACGATTTTTAATTGATCTCTCGTTTGTTTTAGAATTCAACGTTAAACATGCAATGGTGAAATTATACGTTGTTGACGTTTGTATTGTGATAAGTTGTTGTTTCTTGTAGGTAATTGTTATCAGTAATTTGGTTGTGTTTAAATTCATAAATGTCTTTGTCAAAATCAAATATCTTGGATAAATCGGAGTAGGTAAAAATAGATTCTACAAGCTTTGGTTAAATAAAAGACTTCATTAATATCTTACAATTTAATTAACGAATTACATGTACTTCCTGTTTTTATTTACATATCTACCTACCTACTACTATTTTATTTATAAATAAAAAAAATATTAATACACAATACAGTAAGTTTCCTATTTTATGTAGATTGACACTAACATAAACATTAATATACAGTTTTCATTAATAATAGAAGGTAGAGTAAGTAAAATTGGCACAATCGCTAAAGCCTACAAAGTTAATGCATGCACTGCCAAGGCATGATGAGCTTCACAATGCGTTATGGGCATACAAAGGGTGTTTTAGAATGTATACCCTTCTCCTTTATAAAGCTCATAAGTACTTTTTATAAACAAAAAAATGATTTTTATTTACTTAACCCCCCTATTTACAAACATAATATTGTCCTAAGCTGTACCAAATTTCGTGATACTTTTAGAAACATCATTGATGTTCATTAGAAAATGTCTCGATCAACTTTACCTATTATCCCTCGGTCATTTATCGGTCAACATATCATTTATGACGGCAGCAAAATTATTTATTTATTTTGAGCCATTTGTGTCCCACTGCTGGGCAAAGGCCTCCATTTTTTCCTTCCACTACTCGCGATCCAACGCTGCAACAGGACACGATGGAAGATGCGCCTCGAGCTCGTCACGCCATCTCATCCTGGGCCTTCCACGTCGCCTCTTAGCGCGTGGTCGTTAGGTGGGCTCCCTTCTGTGGTGGTCTTTGCCCACAAATCGCTAGACATACGGATAGACGGCAGACGTGTCCGGCCCAGTTCCTCTTCAGGCTTCCGGCTTTCTAACCATCGTCAACAGCAAAATAGAATCATGAAATTAAATACTTTCGCAAAACAATTCGCTTAAACGAGTACGTAATGAAATACATTACATTTAAACCATTTTCAAAAAATAATGAAGTACCTTTATATACATTCACAACACAAAAATCCGAAACTTTCTATCTATTAGGCCTTGAGTTGAACAAGTAATTATCTACATTAAAGTAGACAGTTTAACTAGAGAAGACAATGGAGTGTAAAGTATAGGTTATGAATGTGATGAAGAGCGCCTGTAGCTCAAGTATGAAACAAATGATGATGTTGCCGTAAGGGGAGGCATACTTCCAGCAGTGGACTAATACAACATTATAGAGACAAGGATTTTTATAAAATTTTCGTGACTGAGGTCTGTACTTCTAACGGTGGCATTTACAAACATTGTCTTGAATACATTAACATTACAGGTATTTCATTAATTCCTACCCTCTCCACCACGGCGACTAACCAATAAGTATAAAGTAGCTAGCCCGCGCGGGTCGTAGGTACGCAAGTTATGTTATAATTTTTTTCTGCATACCTCCTACATATTAGCTGTTCTACAAAATTTTACAAACACAAACAAACTTCTATATTTAAGTCTCTAGTCCTCTACTGGACTTGCAGCAACAAGATATCCAAAAAAATAGAACATCTCATCATGGAGACGATACCATCGACTCACCGAACCATTACCAATATTCATCGTTACTTTGAGGCTTACTCCATCATTATTTTTGTTTCCTTGTTTTTGGGTGGCTGAATGTTTTCGTCTGTCTCCATACCCTTATCAGCTCGTTTTGCAAGCTCCGCTTCGCTCGAACCTGATTCGGTAACCTTCTGATCTTCAACCATGGGGATTTGGGTTATGTTCGTCGAGGGACGGAATGGCTCTGTTCTGGCAGCGTATCCAGAATGCTGCCAGTTGCGAGACTGTTGAGAGCGTTCAACGTTGTCCATTTCTACAAAAACAAATTGCAAATTCAATTGATTTATACAGATAATTAAATAATCCATATCCAGTTATTTTGCTTATAACTAGATGTTAGTACTTAAAATTAATTACAGATTTTGTCCTTTGGACCAATTTGTACATTAGAGGACTGTTAAAGTCAGCAATCGCGGTTAGGATGCTGTTGCTGCTCCCGCGGGTTATGCGGAGTAGTGAGGCTGACTTCTTCCGCCAGATGGCATCGAAGGTGTCTGTGCCTGTCTGGGCGAACATGGCCTAGGCCGAGGCTTTTTGTGTATGTGCTTATTTTGTAAGCCTAAAGAAATAAAATATATTGAACTATTGCCTTAAGTAGAAGATAATTAACTTTTATCGATTGCTATCTCAATAAACACATTATTTATTTGCTAAAATCTTGCCATGTTCGTGATAATGTTGCCTTCCCATTTTACCCATTTCGAAAAAGTTTCTTCTACATATGTATGTTTTTATATCCGACGATTTCTCATCATTTACGAACTGATTTGAATGATTTATTGCAATTGTAGCGGATGATTTCGAGGTGGTCCCATAAACTTCGTAGTCAGTTTTTAGTTTGTTCAAGTCAATCAAACTATTTAAATGCAATGTTTATTAGATAAATTTCCTCCATAGTGATCAGCCTCATAAAAATAGGAGTCCCAGTCCGGCAGCGGGTTGGTACAACCTTGCAGTGAAACCACAGAATAACTATAATAAGGAGATAGATATACCTATGAATATTGTAGAGGCACCCGACGGTGTTTTGTCAACTGTCGCCGGCGGGGCACGTCAAAACCCAGATTATATTTTAAATTATATGAATGCAGTTTTCTTTATCTTCGAAAATTTTCTTTATTTAGAAATAAAGAAAATTTTCGTAAGAAAAGCATTTTTTCTTCGTGTAAAATTTACCATCTTCAGTATTTTGACGCTTTCTATCGTTAGTATTATCGTTTATTTCACCTTATATACGTAAAAGCAAACGATAAAATCTTAAATTAAAGAAATTAATTACCTTTTCAAATTCCGGCTTTGCACACTTCACTAATAAATATCAGCCGCTATGTTGGGACCTGAATGCGTACAAACAGTGAGATCTGGTGCTCAAACAAGTATTCTGATTTATGCACTGCGCAGGTGTAACGCGCACCTACGCGGTTTCTCCGTTTCCCAGAATTAGTCCAGAGTTTTATTTTCTGTCCAGGTTTATTGCATATGAGATGGTATTTCAGCTGCCCTATGATTGAAACTGGTGGTTCTTCCTGGGGTAAGCTGATAGAGGGCAGAAAGTTTCAGCGTTGTGGGCGGCGGTACCAGGGGAACATGGCATCTGAGAAGATGACAGGGCGTGCTATTTGCACTGAGCCTATGGAGAAGGACTTACGGAGCACGCATGCGCCAAAGTAATGATTTTATGCGTCGTCTAGTCTAAGGGGTAGCAGTCACAAAGAACTATTTTTGTATTGGATTTTTAGAATGATTGAACCTAATTGGTATGTTTAAAGGGCTTATAGATTATTCATTTAAGTTTTGAATACAATATTTGAGATACAATATAAAAGAACACACACGGTTGTCCCACATGTGTTCTTAAGTACATGCGAAGGTCAGCATATAAATAATGTTAACTTACCTTAATTTGACTGTTGAGAGATATTAAAATCAAAATCTCATTTAAATAATCCCGCCTCGGAACAATTGTGTGTACGATCTGCAGATAATTGTTCCGGGTGTTCTGGTCGTTTTCTATGTATAATAAAAAATATCTATCTATGTAATGTATTGTATTATGTATATCAGTTATCTAGTACCCATAACACAAGCTCTGCTACGGGGCAAAGCTTAGTCGAAAAATCACTGAGATCGACTGAGATGGCTTGCATCATAGTGGTAGAACAATCCGTAGGTGTATGAAGGGGAGCAATTTAATAATCTCTTGGAGTTTCATGTTAACCTAGTAACTGAGATGTCAGGAAAACGAAATGGTAAAGATTTTCCAGGGCTGATATTCTCTTTCTGCTGCTTTTACAGCTTTGAAAATGATATCATTTGATTTCAATCTGTTTTTCTAAAAAAAAACTAATAATCTATGTAAGGTCACTGAGGACGCGGAGATAACACTACCCGTCCATTAATTGACCGACCGAATTGGCATGGCGGGCGAAATTCCTCCTGCGACGCAGGAGTTTTTCCAAGATTTTACATAACCATGGCATGCACAAGACATCTCCGGATCGGGATCGGTAACAATTGCTACCAGGAGCCCAGAAAGCTAAAGAGGTGAATGGTTTTCACGAAAAGAGATGTTTCAACTGTCTCTGTTTCACTCGAGGGCAGTGGTTGCGCGCGCATTCGGCGGACCGATCGATAGCACACCCCACCGCGATGGCGACCTACCCTACTGTTGAGAGATTCCTGCACGCTTGGCCTGTTGAATTAGAATTTATTATCTTTGACAATGATACAGCAATAACTAACGGATAATAGAAATATTTTACAAATAAAAAAACTTAATCACTGTTTTGAAAAATGCCTCTTCAAGACAGTAAAATCTCAAACGAAACATAGAGTTAATAAAATGTTATACGATAGTAAACAAAAAACCGATCATATCGTAATTCATTATATTTAAATTATTTTAAGTATTATAGAAACGTAAACTCTGATAGAAAATAACATTTTCCATGTGAAGGGTTCCATGAAACCTTTTCAAGAAAATTTTCCTGACATCTGAACTACCAGGGCTCCATGACGCATAAGGATAAAAGACATTCCTTTACATGGAGCTACGAAAAATATTCCTTACCAGTCAATATTAAACAAAAATAATGCAATGAGATTTTCGATACCCATTATTTCGAGGTATGTATATACTCGCAATACTCGATTTTACCTAAAGCTGTATCGAAATGTACCTAAACCATATTTTATTGAAAAATCTAATCTGGACATTTTTATTAATAAGGTTTAAGGGGACATCTCACACGCTCAGAAACTGTGATATGTTATCTTTTTATGTCGTGTGTTGTGTTGGTTAGACATTGAATATTTTTTTTATTTTAGAATAGAATAAAATTTTATTTAGCGCACACTAAAGACTGAAGGAAAGTACAACCAAATAAAAATATTAAAACACGTTAAACTTAATAAAATAAACTGTCACAATAAAACTTACAGATAAACAAAAGAAAACTCTAAGTGTAGGCTGCATTTTCCTATTTACCTGTATCTATCAGAATAAATATATTTTCATTTCATTATCAGTTCAGTTCATTTATTCAGAAACAATTTATATTGTGTATGAATTAATACTTATAGCTACAAATACTTAATCTAAACACATTCTAAATAAAATAGATACAAATAAAAATAGGTTAGTGAATCAAAAGCATACATAATAATAATTACTTTCGTCTGATAAATTCGTCAATAGTATAAAAACACAAAATTCAGCAAAAGTTTTCTTAAATTATTCTTAAAAATATTTGGGTTGTCAATTGCTTTCAATTCAGTAGGAAGAACATTAAATAACTTGATAGCTTGATATCTACTGCCATGCTTTGCTACATTAAGCCTCGGACAAACCCCAAGCTCTAGGTCTGATGGATACCACATCTGTTTCCTTGATTATTCATTCGCATTTTTCTGTGTCGCGCACGAACAACTTGTTGAACGGTTCATCTATGTAGGTATACTAATATTATAAAGAGGAAAGGTTGGTTTTTTGTTTGTATTGAATAGGCTCCGAAACTATTGGACCGATTTGAAAAATTCTTTCACCGTTGGGAAGCTGCACTATCCCCTGTGAACAAAAGCTATATTATATTTTCAAAAAAGTTAGGGATCCTTACTATAACTCCAATAATGTAACCCAAGGTGTAAAAAAATCACTTAATAAAGTGAAATTCGAGTTTAACGCGGGTGAATCCGCGTGGAACAGCGTAGTATATTATAAAATTCAAATAAATAAATTTAAGTCTGACTTGAAAATATTCCTGGTTTTTACTCGCTGCAAGAGATTTTTGATTTCTAATTCTTTGTTATAATCTCTTTTTTTTTGAAACATTATCTTTAAGATTCCTATACAACATTTTTGCAAAAAAAAATATTAAGTGATTTTATGCTCCGTCCGTAAAAGGTAACAGACGGATAGACAAAATTACTAATATTAGTATGAAGATAATGTATATATTGTTCACGTGTTTACGTAAAACCCAAGTGTTTCTTGTATAATAGTTACTTGATGTGAATTGGTTTTTGTGAAGAACACTCAAATTTTATCATAGCACTTAGGTTCGATTTATTTTGTAAAATTGAGTGGAACAAATACTTCCTTGAGGAATTTCCATTAACTTGTGACAAAATATCTGACTTGGTCATGCTTCACCCAGCATCGCACTTGCTTTTAACTAGGTATATTTATTTATTTATTTTAACAATATTCAGGAAATTAACAGCTAACTTAATGAGTAGGTATCTGACTTAATACTGAAGGCTAATTAAAAATTTCCACAAAAAGCTACTTAAATTGATGCTAAACAAAGTTACAGGACGACTACTACTTATACTTAATCTAAAAGTTTGTACACATATAAATATAAATTTCTACCAATTTTGGTTTATACCTCTACGACTTAAGAAAATAATCAAAAAGAGGATGTACCAAAAAATCTACCACTCACTATTCTTTTCAGTTTAGTGGGAGGATCAATGAAAATATCCATATCAAGCTCTCTGGATACAATGTTAAAACATCTGCATGACCTTATCAAAAATGTGTTCT
This sequence comes from Eupithecia dodoneata, assembly GCA_947044415.1. NCBI lineage: Eukaryota > Metazoa > Arthropoda > Insecta > Lepidoptera > Geometridae > Eupithecia > Eupithecia dodoneata. Next base: position 11,539,530 of record OX345662.1, on the reverse strand, counting down.
GCCTGTAGTTGGTTCTACACGTTGGAAGATGGAAAGTTTTAGGGTATCTAGTTTTAAAGTTAGTATTAAATCCTATTTGTTGCAGCAGCTCCGCGCAGTCTACTTTGCTATTAATGATGCCAGAAAGATAACTTAGATCTGCTATGGCTCTTCGTTCCTGGAGGGGCAAGAAATGGAATTTTGTGACATCTTGTGTAATAATCAGGCAAACATTTTTTTGCCCTAAACTGTATATATCGTAGGAACCTTTTCTGTATGCCCTCCAAGCGAGAGATATACATATTATACCTAGGGTTCCATACCTGCGAACAATATTCCAAGTGGCTGCGCACATAAGAACAGTACAGTATCTTAAACGTTTTAACATATTATCTAATAGGAAGTCTATCTACGCCTAATATTAATATATGTTACGGTGTATGTTCCTATATTCAATCAAACGATCCTATCCATTCACGGTAGTCTGGTAGAGATCGCTCTTGGACGATAAGACCGCCAAATTGTCACATTTTTTTGTATTTTTTATCTTGTTTGCATTGGTACATTTTCATTTGGTACAGGATGTCTACGCCTTGCTACAGGTCTACGTTTGATGTAGCACGTGCTACAGCACGTCTACGCATGACGTAGCACTTGCCATTGGACGTCTACGCACGACGTAGCACTTGCTACAGGTTGTCTACGTTTGATGTAGCACGTGCTACAGCACGTCTACGCATGACGTAGCACTTGCCATTGGACGTCTACGCACGACGTAGCACTTGCTACAGGTTGTCTACGTTTGATGTAGCATGTGCTACAGCACGTCTACGCATGACGTAGCACTTGCCATTGGACGTCTACGCACGACGTAGCACTTGCTACAGGTTGTCTACGTTTGATGTAGCACGTGCTACAGCACGTCTACGCATGACGTAGCACTTGCTTGCAAGCAAAGTCACGTCAACAACAGCTAGTTAATAAATACACCCGACTCATTGAGATATCGTGTGTTTGCAAATAGACAGTATATAATGTATATGTACTTCGTTTTCTCGTCTTTCCGCCGCAATACGCGAAAACACTAGTATTGTTTTCCTATCACTAGCGTTTAGCACACCTTATATGGGATACTTATCGTCTCAGTTTCTTGATCTATACTTTCAAGCTTTCTACAAACTTTACAAAAATAGGTCCTTATTAAATTTTTAGTAATTCACTGAGCGTACGTAGAATTGAAAATAATTTGTGTTTTGTTTAGAGGTGTTTGTATATTGAATGAAAATGACGGTGCTGAAAGAGGCACGTCTTGAAAAGTGCGGGTTTGAGGATGCTATGGAGAAGACAGGTGAGTTTATTATCCTTATTGTTTTGAAGTGAATTATTGTTATCATACGTAGGACGCCCTCCGACCAGGTGGGATGACGACCTGCGATAGACTGCTGGATGTGGCAAGCAGAAGACAGGGCGCTGGGGCGCTCATTGAGGGAGGCCTATGTCCAGCAGTGTAGTAACATAGGTTGATGATCATGGTGATGATTGTTATCATAATTTTCAATGTAATGAACGATCTAGGTTTGAAATAAAATACAAACCATAGATCAAAACTTCATTTTCAAACTTTTACAGCAATTTCTACTTTCAACTGACGTTACATGTACCTGATTTAAATATTTTTATACAAATACAGAATGTTTATATGTTTATTTGTAGAAATTTGGGTTATATGATTCACATTAAGCTATGTGAATAATAATAATATACCAATTAATTATTCCAATGCAATGTCGGCACGTATCGTCAGGAAGTTCCTATCTCTGCAGCCCTAGTCACCGGCCGCTTGAGCCTATCTTCGCGGTCGGTGATCTACCGTTTTGATATATTTTTTTACTGTAGAATAGTTTTAATTGTGTTTTTTAAAGTAAAAAATGTAGTTTCTTTGGGAATTTGAATATATGAAGTAATTAATAAGAATAATGATGATAGTGTAATGATAAGAAATCATATTAGATTTTGTTTACTTTTTCTAAATATAAGTTACATTTAGACATTCGCCCTACCTACGCACAACAATCTAAAAGTATTTTATTCCAGGTTTTGGCAAATACAACATAGCTGTTCTGATCACATGTTGCCTGCTGGTCCTGGCCATGTTCGTGGACATCTTCGGCCTGTCCGTGGCGATGCCAGCAATGGCCTGCGACTTGAAGCTGACCACGCCGCAACAAGGGCTGCTGTCCGCTATACCGCTTATAGGTGCGTGTTGAACTATTATTAACATCTACCGTGTCTTTGCTAACGTGCTGCCTGAATTGAGCTAACTTCTGGCCGATGCAAAACATCTATAGGTAGCTCACATTAAAGATTATTTATCGTGTCGCTACCCTAAAATCGCGTTAGGTACAGCGATCTTGGTGGCACATGGCCACTGGATGTACTAGGAGATACAGCCGAGCATTGACCATCATACCACGAGGAAGAGTGACGAAAACCATCTCTAACTCATCTGCCTGCTCCTGGAGGTTGCGGGTTCGATTCCCGCCTTGTGACAAATATTTGTACAATCTGCAGTTTTTTTCCGGGTGTTCTGGTCGTTTGATATGAAAAATATCTGTCTATGTAATGTAAGTATTGTATTATGTATACGAGTCATCTAAGTACCCATAACACAAGCTCTGCTTAGCTTGAGGCTAAATGATGTGTGGATAGTCCAGCATTATTTATCTTTACGATCAAAATTCGGGTGTTTCTTAATCTCAGTCGCTTCTCGAACCATCCTTTTGTAGTAGTGGCGTTCACGAGATAGAAGACGAATTGAGGATTGTCGTGGATACTGCCGTCAATTCTCGACTATAACTCCCAGTAGGTACATCCAGTCGCCCTGTGAGCACAATCACTTTAATGCGATAGAAACGTAGGAGAAAGTAAAACAAAAGGTTCTTGATAATCTTTAATATTTTAACAAATCGTCAAAGACAAAAAACACACGGATAACACAATTTTTATCCCTAATCTCAATATCTACACTGCTTTGATGTTATAAATATGCGATGAAATCAGAAAATACTCTTTAGATATAAGTAAAAACAATTATCTTGACTTATATATAAAAATCAATTGCTGTTCGTTAGTCTAGCTAAAACTCGAGAACGGTTGGGCTGATTTTGTTGATTCTGGTTTTTAAATATTTGTCGTAGTCCAGGGAAGGTTTAAACGGTGAGAAAACATGGTAAAATTGCGCAGAAATTTCCACGAGGGCGAAGCCGCGGGGCGCAGCTAGTTTTTAATAAATTCGTAGGGAACATTTGCGATCAGCTGTTGAAGCTAGGGTTGCCAACCCCAAAAAAGGTACAGGGAGCTCAACTGATCCATATCAATCAGCAGGAAGCATCCTCAAGACATATTTAGGACGATCTTAATCATTATGAATGACTGTGTCTTTCTGGTTACTATATACTTTTGCGTTACTATTTGTTTGTATTATGTTTTGTGTGCTTAATAAATATACGGAACGAAATATTCCACAGTCTAAATCGCTGTAATTATTTTATTATTTAAACTTGACACTGCGCTCGCGACACGCACGTTTTTATTTGAGTTCCAGCTTAAAGGATGATTCACGCTACACCGTGTCGCTACCGAGCCGTGCCCCGGCCGTGCGCCGCGCCGCCCCCCGGACTCGGCCGGGGCACGGCGTTGAAATGTCGGTGGGTATTCTTTCCCGGCTCCGGCACGGTCCGCCCCGGTCCAAAAACCACATAACACACACAGATATAGTCGTGCAAATAATACACCCAAACAGCCCGGTGTATCATGAATGACTGGCCCGGCCGGCGCACGGTTGACGTACCCCGGCCGGGGCATGGCCCGGACGCGACACACACGGCTTAAGAAATATGATAGTTGTTAGATAAATGAAATTCTTGAGTCATCGGCTTTGTAAATCTTTCAGCTTCTGTAGAGATAAGAACGTATCGTTAGCAAATAATAGCTAGAGGAACAATTAAAACACGGATATTCTTGTTCAATATTATTCAAAATTATTTTTTAAACCTATGCAATACTGACAATGCTAAAACTTTTGAAACTATCACGGTTATTAACACTAAAGTCATTTAAAACGGGATATTTAGTTATTCCGTGATCATGGCGCATGAAACTGTGCCGAAATATTGGAAAACTCAGAAATCAAATCATGGTAAATATCCCGTATTAAATTACTTTACTGACAATGCTTATAATATTAAAATAATTAATTCATTATTGGTAAGATTACCAAGGAAAATTACTTCCTTACTTAGTGATTTTCTAACAATATTTAGTACTTAGTTATATGAAAGGCTATATGTTATTTTGATAAATACCGTGTGGATTATGATTCATACGTAAGAAAATGTTCTTATCTATAAACAACTGAAACTGAATAGTAAGCATCAGAACAAAAATTTAAATTTAATCAAAATTATGACGTTAAGTCAGAAAAAGTACAAAGGGTGGCCTCGCTAAAAAGCTATATTTTCCAGGTAGATGTTAAACCTTTCTTATTATATTATATATTAAGATCAAATTAAAAATTTTTGAGTATCCCACGGTCATGAAACAAACTGTCTATGAAATTGGTACCTACCAACAGTAATATTAGTAATGTAGAAAGTATGGTTCAAAAACTGTCGCCTTAACGAGCACATGTTCAAACTAGGGCTAAGCGACACACAATCCTGCAGATTCTGCGAGGAGGCGGGTGAAATGCCCCTCCATCTGCTAGTAGAGTGTGGAGCACTGATGCACAAACGCAGGATCCATCTGGGCAAGCATCTGCATAGCCCAGACGAGCTGCGAGACATCACCCCGATGAAAATCCTACAGTTCCTAGCAGCTGCAAGGGTTAGTGGCGAACTATTAGCGCTACGGCTTCGGGGCTGAACGTATAAGTAGCGATCACAATATCTTGCTAGCTTGGCCTCTGTGATACCCAAGCCACCCAAAGAAAAAAAGGTACAAAAAAGAAAAATAAATCTTGTAGTATCCAATAAGTATTTTTAACCTCGTAAGTCCTGTGTTTTATCATCAGTAGTCATATCTACCGGCTGTACTATACCAGTACAAACTAAGAATAATGCTTTAGACGAAGACAAAGATATGTCGATTTTAGGCAATTTTTGAAGTGAAGGACCGTTGTATGTATTTTTTTACGGTATGTTTGTGATGCACCTTCTTAAGAAGGAAATAATTAAAAATATTTTGTATTTGTGTGAGTACATTAGGCAGTTTCTCCATCTATGTAGCACAAATGTCAGGTCTGAACTGCTATCATTAATTTGTACTTGTACAAGTACGTGGAGACTTACGAGGCTAAGCTTACGCGATCTGAACACAATGCATCAATTCTTATATATGTGTAGTACCCAGTCAGTGACAATGTATTTGTACTTTCACAATAATAGATAACAACCATTTATATAAATTAGCATAAAACGTACATGAATCCTTCCACAAGTACATTGTGCAATCGGTAACAAAGATACAATGCGGTCACATCGTTTTCCACGTGCGTCTGTAGAGAAAAACAAAAAACCCACTAGATAATATGTACATATACACTAGCCAAATTTGATGCAGAATGCTTGTAAAAGAACCACGATACAAATAACTAAACGTCATGATCATCACCACCTACGTACATATCCTATACCTGCTCAAAAGGTGAAGAGGACCTCATTTCAATTCTATATTGGTCCACTGCTTGTCGCAGGCCTCCCGCAGGCTTAAGAAGCGCCTTTTTGGCTTTGTCATGGGTGTTATGCCAATAATCCCAATGCTGGGCATGCGGGTTCGGGATCGCAGTTCTGTGGTAAATTGTTCTGCAGGAGGCGCTGCTGCCCGCCCCCCGGTGGATATCCCTTAGTCGCCTCTTACGACACCCACGGCCAATTCTAAGCCAAAACGTAGTGTAGGACGCCCTCCGACCAGGTGAGATGACGAAATGCGAAATACTGCAGGCTGGATGCGTCAAGCTGAACACAGGGCGCTATGGCACTCATTGTGGGAGGCTTATGTCCAGCAGTGGACTAATATAGGGTGATGATGATGATAATTCTAAGCCGAGCACCACACACACGGCACGTGTAAAGGAGATTTGATCGAAATTTAGTTAATAATGTAGTTTTCCTCACGATATTAACGATGACTTCTACAATAGGCTTCTACAATAGGAACGGTATTACGCCAGTTTACAATAAAACCCCCTTGAGATGGAAAACTAGAGTCAAAAAAATCACAATTTCAGTTTTCCTCCTCACAGTTTTTCCTGATTTCATTTTTCCCCTATAAGAAAATTTGTTGAAGGCCATTATCTAGCCCCAAGCAAACCACAGCTTATGTTATGTATGGGTACCAGACAACTGATATACATAATACGATACATTACAAAGATAGAATTGTTCCGAGGCGGGAATCGAACCCCTGCGTCACAGGCGGACCTTCGCCCACCGCGCCACATCGGTCGTCTATAATACCCTGGTATTGTCCTCCAGGTGTGATGCTGTTCTCCTACGCTTGGGGCCTCTGTGCCGACACCCTGGGCCGACGCGCCACCTTACTCCTGGCGATGCCGATCGGATGCGTCTTCGGACTGGCCGCCAGCATGGCGCCGGGGTATACGACCTTCGCGGTCTTGAAGTTCTGTTCAGCTGCTTGGTAAGTTGATTGTGATGTGATGATAGACGTACCTTATTATATTGTCGATGGTAAAACCACACCTGCAATGCTACCACGCTATATAACTCATGACGTTACCCGCGTTATTAGCGTTATTACGCTAATTTAAGCGCGAATAACGCATGTTAAGGCGCATTTTAACGTGAATAACGCCTTAACACGCGTCGTCGCTGATAACGCGCGTTACGGTATATGTTAAATATGTATGAAGCATGGTAGCCATGCTGCTGCGTCTATATAAAGGTATATACGTACACTTGCTCCTAACTATAACTCTAATGTAGATATAAATTGTTAATGTACCTTAAAGTATATATGTACTTGATACGAACTAAGTATGACACAGCTGCAATTGGAATTGGATTATACCCTTTTGTAAAACTGTTTCTGTTCAATATCCATCAATAAACGATTTATTTATTATTAAATAAAATTTAACACTTATTGTCCCTACAAATAGTTTGCAATCAAAACATGTGTCTCCGAATGAGTTTTGTTCCAGCACATCATCAGCGAGTGCTGCTGGCTTCGTGCTGCTCGGCGAGAGCGTTCCGAGGAAGTACCAGAGCCGGTTCATGTTCTTTATGACCACCACAACTATGGTGGCTCAGATGTTTCTATCTTGTAAGTTCACTTGCCTGCCAATCTTCGTGGGCCATTGACAAGGACGCAGAGGGCGGGCCTCTATTCTTTATTGTACACACAAAATCTAATAACTTAAGTAACATACTCATTAGGGGAGGCAGTGGACTAACATTAGGCTAGGCTGAAGATGAAATCAAGGAGATTACAAAATAATTGAATTTTTTTTTTGTCTAGTTCACGCTCTACCAATCCTAGCCATGAGCTTCCGCATCGAAATCCCCTGGCTGGGCATGGACTACCGACCCTGGCGGCTACTTCTGCAGGTCGTCTGCCTCCCTGGTATCCTCGGGTGCATCTTCATCGTGTTCCTGAAGGAAAGCCCCAAGTTCCTGCTCTGCAAGAATAAGGAGGAAGACTGCTTAGATGCTCTGAGGCTGATTTACAGTTGTAACAGTGGGATGAAGAAAGAAGATTTTGATGTGAGTTTCATGAGGTTCTTTGTAATAATGAACTCACGGGTTACATTATAAGCTGATTGGTTGGTGAGCTCTAATGCGTCAGAAACCTAAGGTTCAACAAGTCAACAACGGCCCGAACTCGTCGGTTGACAACGCCTAACGCCTGTATTTTGTTTTATGACGAGACAGATTGAAATATCACCCTTAGTTTTGGATGGTCAACATCAGAGTACTAAGTACCCTTCCCCATTTTTATTGAAAAATGAGCGACTCGTAAAAAATAGACCTTTGCTAAATATAAATATACCTACTCTTCTACGACCGTCGTTACAGAAAAGGGTTACCCTCGTTTTATCAGAGAAACAAACAACTAACATAGTTTCGGAGAGGTGCGATTTTTGTGACGCCGTCGAGTGTATTTGAATGTTCTGATTTGATTTTATAATGATTTATCTGTAACGATGGCGCTATGTTATTCCCGAATGCTTTTGTCTAAGTTCTATCTTAACTTTTATGCGCAATAATTGAAGAGGTTTTATTAATTATTAATTTTAAGTTTTTCAACAGTGGAAATGGGTAATTATTTTCCAGGTAGCGGGAGTGTTCCCCGATGAGGTCCAAATCACCAGCTCTGAGAAGTCCATCCTCCGTAAGATCTGGAGTCAGACGGCGCCGCTCTTCAAGCCGCCTCTCCTCCGGAATAACGTGATGCTGTACTATCTCCTACTCTGTGCTTACATGGCGTAAGTTTCCAACATACAACATTATTATACTTCACCCGGAAATCTATATGTCAAATAGTTTATAAACCTTCCTCTTGAATGAAATGAAAAAAAAATGAAATGAAATGAATTTATTTGTTAAAAGACTTACACAGACAGATAGATAATAAACTTAAACTTAAATGTAAACTAAACGTGTTGGTAATCATGTAAGTCCAGTAACAAAATGGCTTTGCCTCAGCATGAGTTGGATGACTAGCATGCTAGCAACCAACGCTGGTCTTCCGGCAAAGCAATTTGTTGGCGTTACGGACTGACTACTCACTACCGCTATACAAACAAACAAAAACGCACTAATATAGATAGAATCAACAAGAATACAAACATTAGAGCAAACATAACAGAATATATATATATGTATATACTTAGAATAAAATATTATAAGATTTATATAGATATAAGAATATAGATTAAAAGAAGTTTACCTATTTATTAATTCTCATAAAATACTTGTGTCTTGTCTTAGACTCTCCTGTTGCATCTGATGTTCGAACAAAAATTTTTTTAGTTTTAATCTAAAACCATGAAGACTATACAGGTTCCTTAACGGTGGCGGGATATTGTTCCAGCACTTCGAAGCAGCATAGCGGAAGCTGCCTCTGAAACAGGCAGAGCTGTGCCGCTGTATCTCGAGCTGCATCGAGCACTGGCGAGAGCCGCAAGATCTTGAGCTAGACAACCATGACAACTTCTCGTAAAGATAAGATGGTGACTTAAACTTTAAAACCCCAAACATAAGACACGCAAGATGCAGTTTTCGACGATGCTTCATTTTTAGGATGAAATGCCTATTCAAAAACGGCGTGACGTGATCTCTAAATGATACATCGAAGCAAAAGCGGGCGCAGGCATTTTGGACTCGCTGAACAAGTCTTTGCGTTCTCGCAAGCAATCGGGGTCCGATTACTACGTCCGCATAGTTAAGTTTCGACATCACAATAGACTCTACAAGCTGGATGCGTAAATCAGTACTGAGGTACGGTCTCAGTCTGTAGAGGATCTTCAGTCTGTAGAAGCAGTTCCTGACAGAATCAGAAACATGCTTCTCATAACGAAGGTGACTATCCAACTGCAGGCCAAGGTTCCGTGCCTCGTTGACACGCTCTACTGACTCACCCATTAGCATCACACTCTGCGTGGGACTAAGACGCTGTATCTGATATTTAGTACCAAAAATCATGTATTTCGTTTTGTTCGGGTTCAACAGGAGACTATTTCTTTTAGACCATGAAGCTATATTAGAAAGATCACTATTGAGTGTCGCTATTGTATTGTCAATATCAGATGGTTTGCAAGAAATATAAACCTGAATATCATCAGCGTAAATATGAAACTTGCAATGCTTGATAACAGTTTGCACGTCGGCTGAAAAAATAATAAAAAGAAGAGGCCCTAAAATTGAACCCTGTGGAACTCCTTGCCTGACAGGTGAAAAGTCTGAAAATAAGTCTGTACCGCCAGTACGAACTACCTTTGTGCACTGATAACGATCTCTGAGATAACTGTTGAACCAACGTAGAGCCCCCTGGTCAAAACCGTAATAATTTAGTTTTGATAATAGTAGGTTAGAATTTAAAGAATCAAATGCCTTTGAAAAGTCGAGCAGTACGAGCAGAGAGCAAAGTCCCTTATCTTGTGCACAGAGTATATGATCCGTGACATCGAGTAGAGCAGTTGTGGTACTGCGTCCCTTTCTGAAGCCGGATTGTACCTCAGGCAGAATTCCGTTCTTTTCAATGTATTCCGTTAATTGGTAACTTATAACCTTTTCTAACACCTTCGATAGACAAGGCAGTATACTTATAGGTCTAAGCTCATTCAAAATAGATGGACTAGGAATCTTAGGCAAAGGTAGAACAATAGCCCGTTTCCAAGCGTCTGGAAATACTGAAGTGGCGATTGACCTATTAATAATGGCAGTTATGGTAACAAGTGCCTCAGGTAGAATGATCATTAGCATATCTAAGCTAATGAGATCCGAACCCACTGCTTTGGATTTAAGGCTATAAATAATTTTGGAAATTTGGTCTAAATTGACTGGTTTTAAACTAAAGATTGATTCGCTAAATTTATGAAATTCGAAATATGTAAGATCAGATATAGTTACAAATGAGTTAGGCAACGTTAAAAAATGAGTATTTATAATATTAGCATCCTGTAAATGAATTGGAAGTTCAAGATTATTTTTCGGTAACAAAGTATTTTTTAAATTTTTCCAGAGCTGTTTAGGACAATTTATTTTATTATTTATATTTGAATTAAAATATGCTTTCTTCTCATAATACAGAGCTTGATTGACAGTAGATTTCATGCTTTTATAGTACAATCTCTTGCTTTCTGACTTACATTTATGATACTCAACCGCCGCCTCGTCACGTAACCTCATCATCAATTTGACTGTATCTGTGATCCAAGGATGTGAGGTCGATTTGATCAGTACTGATTTGGAAGGAGCGTGCTGGTCTAAAAGAGCCAGAACGCTATGAGTGAAAACATTAACTATATCGTTAACGTCATCAAGTGTCGCAATTAGATCCCATCTAATCGAACGTAAGTCGTTGTTAAAGTTATCGATGCAAATATATTTTATAGGCCGGTAAGTAATTGTAACGGGCTTAGGTTTATTTTTTTTAATATTAAATACACAATAAACCAGGTAGTGACCATAAAGAGCTCCTACAGGTTCAACGGCAGTCCTATTGGCATTAATGTCAGAGCATATGCAATCAATAAGTGTTTGAGATGTCTCAGTAAAGTGAGTAGGCGTAGAAATTAGTTGATTAAGATTTAGACATGTAAGAAAGGTAGATAGTTTTACGGATTTTATTTCTGTAACATTGAGGAGGTTTATATTAAAATCACCAAGCAATATGACGTGATCACAGGTAGGTAGTGAATTGATTGAGTCCGTAAGAGCATCAAAGAACAGATCAGTATCTAACCACGGTGGTCTGTATGCCGTCCCAATAGCAAGTTTCTTCCCGCCGAGAGTCATAGTGAGCCACATTTGTTCAACTGCCTTGTGTAAGGGGTCTACCGGGTGAGCCCAAGTGCGCACAGTTATACCTCGCTTAATATAGAAGCCAACTCCACCGCCGCGCGAGCGCACTTCCTGTGGCCGCGCAATATGCCTCAGACGATAGCCCACCACGGCGGGGGCGCGCCCCTCCTCTCCCGGTCTGAGCCAGGTTTCATTGATGGCGAGAATATCCAGGTTCAGCCGTAACATTGAAGCTACAAAGTTGTCATGGTTAGTACCGAGAGAACCTGCATTAATCAAACCAATATTAAACATACTAAAAAGGGATGGATAGGAGAGTCAGAAGACAATGAGACAGATTAATAAGTTTGTAAAAAAATATCAAAACGATTAAAAAATAAGTAGAGAATATAAAAAAATAAGCGTAAAGATATACTAATAATATTATAGTTTGTATAATTTTTATACCATTACAATAAATGTTGTAATTCAAAATTTGCTCTTTTAATATTAATGTATTACGTAACATCATAACCAATAAATCATAAACTAATTTGTAAATTGATTTGTATTCTAAGAATTTAAGTGCAGAGTAGTATCTTGAGTGAACTAAATAAAACAGAAATATGTAAAGGCAATGTCTTACAAAACTAAAATAGATATTTACGTATTCAGAAATCAAACAATAATTAATTTGATTTGTTTTTAAAAATACGTGTGATATCAGCTTCCGTACGAAATGGATACGCTGGTTTGCCATCGCTTTCACGTGCGTAGACGCGGCCTTTCTTCGTCCACGAGAACCGCCAGTTGTGCTTCTTGCATTCTTCGCGAACCCGGTAGAATAGCTGCCGGTTGGCTTTCGTGAGTCGCTCATTCACGAAGATTCGCTGCGGAGGCGCAGGCAGGCCGAGATCCGTAGACACGAGAGTACGACGCACGCGCGCTGCATTCAGAAGCTCATCCTGCAGATGCCGACGTGCCAGCCGTACCACAAGGCGCCGTGGACGCCCCTCCGTATCACTGGAACCCAATCGAGCAGGAGCCCCCACGCGCTCGGCGAACATAATGTCACGATTTTCTATAGACACCCCTAGTTTTGCCGCTAAAATGGTAACAGAGTGAATGGCATTCTCGCCTTTTACTTCTGGGAATTGCCCTATGTCGAGATCGGCCGACAGCGCCTCCTGGTCCCGGTCATTCAATTCACATTTTAACTGTGCGACCGTCTTTTCAAGCTCTGCCACCTCTGCTGCTCCTGATGCCTCTACTCTGGCCTCCATCACATCCAGACGACGCTCAATGCCTCCCATGCGCTCATTCATGGCTGCTACAGTGGCTCGAAATTCAACCATCTCTCCGCGATAAAGGCGCAGCTCTGTCATGTATTCAGCTAACTCTCGCCGCATTTCCATAATACTCGTGTCCGCAGGAGCGGAAAGGAGGGAGGCCTCCGATGATAAGGGCAGAGGAAAGCTGACGGAAGGACTGTCGGCAGCAGTGGGCGGACCCTGTGCAGGAGCAACATTTAATACCTTTACCGGTGTCTTGTCAGCCCTTCTCGGCTTCTTTTTGCAGTGAGGGCAGACCCAGTCCTTGTTTATAATCACCGAGTCAGGAATTGAGAGACATCCTTTGTGATAAATACTTGTGCAGACACTACAAGTAGCGCCACCTATCGGCGATAGAAATTTTCTGCATACACCACAAGCAACCTTACCCATTATGGTTCTTAGTTTAGGGTTCTCACAAATCGATCAATTAAATTACAGCTTCTCCTCACAAGATGGCGCTAATAGTCAGAATCTTATGAAGAGTTGTAGATGGCAGTAGAAGTAACGTATGCGCAATGTAAGGTTCAGCCATTCGTCACTAGGTGGCCTGAGGTACAGCTACTTGTCACCAGATGGCATCCAAGATGATCAGAACTGTCAAATTTCCGACCAAATAAAAATGCAAATCTACCCACTTGTAAGAAAAAAATGTCAAACAAAGTCTAGATTTTTCGAGATTTGCACCTTATCCCAGGGACGTAGGATATAGAAAACACTCACTCAGATGGTATTGGGGATTGTCCACACAATTTTGACACTTTTAAGGGAAGAGATGTGCGTTTTCTATTTTTATCAAATTAAAATGTGACACAGTGATGTTGTGAATGATCGTCCGTGACTCCAACCCAAATCAATCACTGAATCACTCTATCTATTAAAATAAACCACATCAAAATCTGATGTGTAGTTTTAAAGATCTAAGCATACATAGGGGGACAGACAGACAGCGGGAAGCGACTTTTGTGTAGCGCTCAGTTCCAGCACTAAGACCGGGTTGTATATTGAATAAGTATGTAGTCTCTCTACCAAATATCAAATAGGTACCTATATAATGTAACATTACAGTAATTTAAAGCTAAGTTGTTACATTATGCACATAGTAAAAATAAAAAACTCAAAAAAGACGGAAAAAGAAAATACTTAGTCATGTGGCTCGTAATTTTTTAACCTTATCTAGTCTGGGATACATTGATTGTTTGTTGGCCAGGTCAACGGGTTACTCGATGTGGGTGCCAACGATAGCCAACGCTTTCTTCACCGATGAGGACACGTCGGGGAAAACGTTCTGCGAAGTGGCCAGTCAGTCAGCTACTACCAACAACTCGGTAAGTTTCATTAAATCTTGTTATAAACAACATAAACTATCATTTTCATGCCATAATGTGTCCGCTAGATTCCGCATGCGGTTTCTCATAGGTAGATATATATATATATAGGATAAGCCTTCTCCCGCGTTATTCGCGCTAAAATAAAATAACGCTGATTACGCGCGTTACATAGCGTGGTAGCCCGGCAGGCCAACACTCTCGTTGTTAACGTAAAATCTTCAATCTTCCAGACCATAACAGACTGCGACAACACAATCCAGCCACTGGCTCTCTACGCCACCGTGGTCTACTCCGGAGCCAGCGGCGTCATATCCTCCTTGCTCGGCTCCATAGTCGGCACCTTCGGCAAGAAAACCACCACAGTCATGATCTACACTCTGTCAGTTATCTCCGGATCTCTGCTGCTGGTCATCAGGATTCCTATGCTGAGCATAGGTCTACTCTGCATGTTTTTATACGTGGCTATTATAGTGGGGAATATTAACACGTATTTGCAGGATCTAAATCCTACTCATTTGACGTAATTCCAAAACTACACTGTTCGGGTAAACCGACCACGCAGCAAATACCTACGCATTTAGCTGCGCTTGCAGTTGAATGCGTATTTTCAGCGTGGTCGGTTTACCCGAACATACACCAAAGAATATATAATAATAGATACCTACCTACACTAAAAGTGTAAAAAAAAATAGGACAAAACTTTCAGGGTTGGCACAGATTTGATCATAGAAAACAGAAAAAAATATACATAAAACAATAATATGTATCAATTCATAATATACATATTTTGAAAAAAGCCTGTGCTAATCCACGACTGAACATAGGCCTCCCCTCATCACGAATACCGTAGCACTGCAAACTTTTTAATTATGTCATTCAGATGTTGGATCTCTAACAAAATCAGCAAACTAAATAAAGTAAATTTTTTAACCATTACTAGTAATAGAATCTCAGAACATGTTCATCAACTTCATTAGATGTTGGATCTCTAACAAAATCAGCAAACTACATTAAGTAAATTTCAACGTACCACTTCATGTGTCCTTATGATCCTGTCACTTCAGAATGGAATACCTGTATAAATTCCACAGGCTAGATAGACAGATAGAGCCGTCACGTGTACTGTACCTCATCATCATCAGCCTATCGTAGTCCACTGCTGGACATAAGCCTCTCCCAATGAGCGCCATAGCGCCCTGTCTTCAGATTGCCGCATCCAGCACTTGCAGTCTTTCGCAGGTCGTCATCCCACCTGGTCGGACCCCCTACACTACGTTTACCGAGTCGTGGTCTCCACTCAAGAACACGTTTGCCCCAGCGTCCACGGGTACCTAATCTAGAACATTCTGTTTCAGGGGCATGGCGACCTGCCTGTCCGTGGTGGTGGCGCGAGGGTTCGGCTTCATCAGCGTCCAGCTCATCGCCAGTCTAATCGGCGACCATTGCACACCTATGATCAGCGGATACGTCCTGCTCATTGCAAGTAAGTTTACCTACCTGCAAAGCTTTACCTACTGTCTCCTGTAATGGTAATTACAAGAGACAGTCCTACCTAGAACCATGCAGAAAGTAACCTAGAACTATACAGTGAGCTGGCATAACAGATACATAGCAACTGGGTTAGGTAGACTGAGGATGATTGAACCGCTGCCTCATGGTTGAAGCATCGTGATGTATGGTTTGTTTTAACTCAAATAATAAAAGCTATCTCAACTGTGCCAAATTTTGATGATATTGAATTGATCATATAATTAAGAAAGAACCATCAAAAAGCATACATATGTATCATAGAAAATATTTATAGTTACTAGATACTTAGATAGGTTCTTTAGTAGGTACTAATACAGTTTTAGTTTCTGTGGATTAATTTATATTTTTGTTTGGTTCCTCACTATATAGGCCACCTTGCGCACCACGGTCTCCACGGAAGACCAGCGCTATGGTACGATCTGCTCTACCATAGCACATGCTGAGTGGAGACCGAGTTTTGTCAGTCTTTGTTGTCTGTTAATCTAAGTTTAGTTTATAAGAGTCTCTGTTCTGTTCTGACAAAATAAAAATCTTTTTACTTTTACTTTACTTTTACTTTACTAATGTTCATAGATCTGAACATATGTACCTACTTAAGATTTCACTACTCCCTTCAACGTTAAGTGGTTAATGAAGCTAAAAAAATTACATGGCTCTATAGCCACCGAATATAATATTTATTTAGGAACTACATAGATACCTACATGTAGGTAATATATTGATTTTTCTTTTTATTTTCAGGTGGTTTCGTGGTCTCATTTTTTTTACCGTCAGACAAAAAGGAAGAGAAAGTAGTCACCTGTGAAGCGATTGTTACAAGTCGAGAAAACAGCGAATACAATGTTAGGCTTTAAGTTTTCTATGTAGCTAGGTAGGAAGTTGGTAGGATTTAAATATAATATTCAAGATCTGTGTTTGTAGGTAGTGTAGTAGTCACTAATTATTATTATGATTAAAATATTTTTTTACAAGATGTGTTTTTTACATAGAGCTAGAAAATGTATAAAATTACCAAAATGACACATAAACCACACAAGAGGGAACATACATCAATGTATTTGACTATACTGCGTGTAGCGGAACAGATTTGTAGAGTATTGCCACTGTAAAACTAAGAAATTCCAGAAAACTAGATAGCTGATTGAATAATTTTAGTTTATCATGATTAGAATTGGCCTACCATAATTGAGTTAAAAACTATACAAACAAATAAACTCTTCGAAAAACGAAACTCAAAACTTCAGTTTAACCTAAGTATAAACAGGATTAAAATATCCAACATTGTAAGATTTTCCGGGTAGTTTGAATCAATCTGGCAATATAAAATGACAGACAGCCAGTGACCTGTCAAGTTGTCAACGTCGTAGGATATGTCACTTTTGTGTCATTCACTTTTTGTGAAACAGCCAGCGAAATGTCTGAATTAACCGGCGATAATTCGAAACCCCGTGTTGTGGTTTTAGGAGGTAATACAGCCCTGAAACAATAGTAATTGGTTCCACAGAATACCTGTGTTATAATAGTAATTTGGTCAAAATTTCTAGAAGCATGTGACTTGTTTTTTTTGTGTTTGATAACGGTCGCTGGAGTGTGTTAGTCATCCTTGATTCCTTTCGGTCGTTTTATTGTTTTGTGTTATCCCAGGGTGCGGTTTCATAGGCCGGAACTTGGTCGAATATTTGATAACGAATGATCTGGTGAGCGGACTCAGGGTTGTGGATAAAACGCCTCCTCAACTGGCCTTCTTGAACCCTACCCATACAAAGGTTTTTGAGGACCCCCGCGTAGAATACAAGAGCGCTAACCTCATAAATGCAAGTAAGTGGATATTTATTATTATTATTAATTTCAACAAATGCAGTATATTTTCACTCTCTTAAAATATGGTCTGCGGAACCAAGAACTTATTCTGCAGACCATATTTTAAAACTTCTGTGATCTAAATCACAGTGGATCATTGACCTCGAACAATGATTTAGTTAGACCTAAAGCGGTTGATGCCTTAAACACTAACCATAAGGCAGTTAGAAGGTATCACAGTATTCATTGCAGAAGTCATACAAGAGCTGAGAAAATCACTGCACAGATTGTTGAAAAATCCTTTATCAAGGGTACCGTGACACATTGTTTATTTATGTATCGGTATATTTCCTAAACCTCAAGATAAAATCATGTTTTATTTTAAATGCACAAGTCATTGACTTTACTTTAGTGGGAAACTGTTATCTCATTGGTTGATTTATTTACTTTACAAGGAATTATGCCTTTAATGTTATGTTTACTAAATTACATATTGTCCTTGTTGGAGTTTACCTGGTTTTGCACCTAAAATATGGTTGAATCTACATAATAGGCTTTTAGGAAAAAAGAAATAAATTTCGTTGTTTCTTATTGTTTATATCCTAAACCGTGCTAGCACGATAAAAAAATCCTGCCAGTTATAAGGTTAGATATTAAAATTTGTGAATAAATAAACAGTGTTGGACATTTCATTATCTAGCCCCAAGCTAAACAGAGATAACACACAATACCTACCTGGGACTATAGGAGTTTTTTTATCGATGAATCATAATAGCAACTCTAGCATAATCAAATAATTTTACCAAGTCACTATGTACTAATTACACAAGCAACAAGTTATAATTGCCTTGTTTTACATGTAATTCTATGCACTGTTGCATGAAATTACATAACTGTAAAAATGCTTTGTCCGCTAGTGCTACATTACATACTTGAGCAATTTTATATCTTAGCCTATTGTGAGCAATAAGCATTGTACAATACTATCCATGCCCATGCTGAGATAGAGTCCGTTTTGTGACTCAATTACAAAAATCTGTTTATCCTTTATTTTATTTTTTGTAATCATGTTTGTTTTATGTTTTTGTGTATTGAGTTACAAATAAACTATTCTATTCTATTCTATCCATAAAAGCGTGTCAAATTGTCATGTTTGACACTCTTAAACGTATCAATCTCGCAGCTCTGTTCTCTGCTCAGTTTAAGCAAAAACTTCGCACGTGTGATGCTATAAACCTTCCTCATGAATCACTCTATCTATTAAAAAACCGTATCAAAATCCGTTGCGTAGTTTTAAAGATCTAAGCATACAATACGGAAAGACAGACAGCAGGAAGCGATTTTGGTTTTATACTATGTAGTAATCTAGGTACACTCATATAAACATACGAGTAGAAGAAAATAATGATAATTTCAATAACTAGTCGCTTGACACAGGCGACATATTAACATACAGTATGTTAGTTAGGTACCTACTTAACAATTGTATTGTTATCAGGCGCTGACGGAATATTAAACGGGTTTCCTCAACGTGATAGAAGTTGTTATTATTAAAACTAAACAGTATGAAAAAACAGTCCTGTCAGTTTCTGTCTTCTGTTTATCTGTTATATAAGTTTAATTTATAAGAGTTCTGACAAAATAAAAAATAATCTTTACTTTTTACTAAACAATATATCTCTAGGTTAAAGGACGGTTCTGTGTAGCGATTGACCCAAATTTACGAGTAACGAAATCCTATCTTTATGACCTGTGTTTTGCCCGTGTTTTTTTGTACCTATTAGCTAGAGCACACAACTTCATCGGTGCAAAAATTCAGCCATTTGATAGTTTTAGCGTTGCCTTCGCACCATCATATCACAACGGCCAAACTTTCGCCCTATTAAATAATGGAAGGATATTCTAATACCTACCACATTAAAATAGTTACGGGTAAGACGTAGCCAGTTATCGCCTCTAAAAGGAAAGGCAGCGCTTCGGGTTACGATATTATTGGTCTCAGTTCCAGTAAACTTCTATATTGATATCTTTATATTGAATATTTGAATCCCTATTGAGCACATAATCCTCTAGGCTCAGTTGTATTAGTTATACCTACGCGGGTGAAAGATATTTCGGATATTATACAAAAGGTATATCTTTATGAATTGTAGCCTATGTGTTATTCTGATATGTAAGCTATACTAATGTGAAGTTTCATCAAAATCCATTCAGTATATTTTGCGTGAAAGAGTAACAAACATCCATCCATACTTACAAACTTTCGCGTTTATAATATTAGTAGGATGACCATCGACTGACGTGGTCAGGCGGCACACTTTGTAAGCCGAAATACGAAGTTTCGGATAACGGATCAGATGAAACTATCATCGAACAGACAAGCCGTCGGATCAGCAACATCAAACGTGCGATGTAGGATGACGATCTCCTAATTTAAGGATATCCCAATCCCGTCCCATTTCCGATCTCTGCCAGGCAACCTTTGGATGGACATGAAGTGTTAGAACAAGGGTTTTTTAGGTTTAGTATGACGTAAATAAGACAAAAAAATATACACGGACAAAAATATTTATTATTTCTTTTAAAGCCAAATCACAAAAAAATAAGAAATTCGAAAGACAATAGGTACATACGGGATAATACATAAAATATACGTTAGTTTATACATAATAAACACAAAACATATTATAATATTTATATCATAATCATTACATTAGTATCCCTGCTGAAAACTGGCCATAATATGTTCATATTTATTGTTTACATACAAGTCAGATAATAAATTAAAAATTTCATTTAAATTTTTTTATTTAGAATTTCAACGTACCGGCCTAGTGTTCCTTGGAATGTTCCCTGCCGTTGTTAGCGAATGAAGAAGCTTTTTTTTAAACTTTATTATTTTGACTTTTGGCCGGCTAGATTAGTGAAATACCCCTATGTGTCGGTGGCGCGTTAAACAGAATTATATTTAATTGGGACATACATAAACAAATACCTACTGATAGCTATATATCGACGACCTCTGTGGCGCGCTGGGCGAAGGTCCGCCTGCGACCTGGGTTCGATTCCCGCCTCGGGACAATTGTGTACTAACTGCAGATGTTTGTTCTGGGTGTTCTGGTTGTTATCTATGTATAAATAAAATATCTATCTATGTAATACATTGTATTAAGTATGTCAGTCATCTAGTACCTATACTACAAGCTCTGCTAATCTTGAGTGTTAATTATATACAACCAAGGAAAGCAATAAAAGTTCTTTGTCCACCAAAGCATCAAATATTGTATGTTTTTCTCATCTTTTACATTTTACTATACACTATATACCACTCCAACAAAACCCAACACCCGTCACGTTGCAGCGCACCCGACGCTTGTTTATGCCCCATTTTACACTTTGATGTCGTTAAGTTCTATATTTTTTTTAAGTTAAAGTAACACACAATGACTTTTGACATAGGAAAACACAATAGGAGATTGTGTAAAGAAAAAGCAAACAGACATGACTTCTTTAAAAAAAAATTATAAATTACTATTTATAAATCTATTTATTTATTATAAATAGTAATTTATCACAGTAAAATAAATAATACATTAGTTAAAAGGTATGTCAAAGTATGCTGCTGTATAAGGGCATTGTCAAACTATACCAAAAACTATAAGAAAATAATGAAATAATAATAAGTTAAAGCGTCCGTAACATTGAGGCTAGATGATGCTGTGTGAATTGTCCAACATTCTTCATCAGCCTATAGCAGTCCACTGCTGGACATAGACCTCCCCCAATGAGCGCCATAGCGCCCTGTCTTCAGCTTGCCGCATCCAGCATCTACCTGCAGTATTTCGCAGGTCGTCATCCACCTGGTCGGAGGGCGTGGTCCACTCAAGAACACGTTTGCCCAACGGCCGGCCGTCGCCGCGTCGGTTCTTCGCGTGATATGGCCGGCCCACTGCCACTTCAGCTTTAAACAACATTATTATATATTTATTAATTCTTCCAGCATCATGCGCATCAGCCCTCGACCCAGGCGACGGCTCGCCGTGGGCCCTCGTCGCCAACTGCGCGGCGGAGACCCGCGTCGGCCAGAGCGAGCCGGTCTACGCTGAAGGCATCCTGACACTCAGCACCAATGTGGCGCGACAGTGCGCCAAGCAAGGCGCGCGGCTCGTTGAGATCTCCAGTGGCCAGATGTACAGCACTGACAAGGTAATACAATAATCACTACTGTATTATTATTATTCACTCATTTATTTAAATTTCTCGTAGAAAATACCTTTTTTTACATAGAAAATACAAAAATAAAATATAAAACTATTCTACATTAAAAAATATATCAAAACGGTAGATCACCGACCGCGAAGGCCCCACGCAAACAAACACGCAACAATGGACCATAATGTGTCCTTTGGTGGGATTGCGTGGGGCCCAAGATCAGGAAAACATATGATAATAATTAAAAAGTCACATAAATCTACAAAAATACACATTATGTCATCTCTCTTCTCTCCAGCCTCACAAAGAAGACGGGCCGGTAGACCCGTGGACGACCGAGGGCCGCATGAAGAGCAAAGTGGAGAAAGAACTCAAGAGTCTAGAACCTGAACTCAACTACACCGTTATCAGGCCAGCCATAGTGTATGGAGTGGGGGATAGGAGGAGTTTCAGTAAGTTAAAACTATTGAAGCTATCATGGTTTAATAACTTTAGTGTTAATACACTAAACTCATTTAAAATGATCATGAAGGATCTTTAGTGTTTCAGTAAATTCTTTACTTTTATACGAATTAGCTTGCGCCCTCAACTTGGCACACTTTGTACCTAACTCGGTCTACGAATTTATTTACTGCTTACTGCACGTAGTTTCCTGACAGGTCATTGAGACTTAGGAGATATGTATGTATTTAATTATTAATTAGAACGGCGAAATCACCAATTATACTTATTAATTATAATTAAAACCAAATATTGTTTCGAGCTTCTGTGAGCCAATTGTTTCGATCATATTCAATATTTACCACCAATATTGCTTTGGTTTTGTCCTCATTATAGTACTTCATTGTATACAAAAAATAACATCTAGTCTATATAAATTAAAATCTATTGCTGTTCATTTGTCTCGCTAAAACTCGAGAACGGCTGGGCCGATTTAGCTGTTTTTTTTTTTAATGTTTGTCGTAGTCCAGGGAAGGTTTAAACGGTGAGAAAACATGGTAAAATTGCGCAGAAATTTTCACGCGGGCACAGCAAGTTTAGTATACATATATTTCGACACGTAAAAATCATTACAATACACAATTTGGCTTTCAGAATGCGATTCTCTTTTGCAGCCCCACGCCTTCTCTACGGAGGAATCTACAAGCACCTGAACGAAGTGATGAAGCTGCTCTGGACGGCTGACCTCAAGATGAACACCGTCCACGTGCGGGACCTGTGCCGCGCTGTGTGGACGCTGGGCATGAGTCCGCAGGCTAACAGGTAGCTAATGTACATTATAATAAGGTTTGTTTTGGCATCATCATCTAAATCTCAACGAAATAGGCCATAGGCTATAGGCCTCCCCCAATCTGTCGCTACTCGAAAGCTTTGCGGCACCAATAATTATCGGTTCTGCCAGTTGAAGGTGATGTGATCAAATGTGGCACAGAAATATTGTGGCCTAATATTAATGGCTGAATCATTAAACTAACTTAACTTTACATTTTAATTATTGTGTATTTCAAATGTAATTGTTTTTTGTAGAAGTTGTAATAAACAATTTTATTTTATATATTATATCCATAACAAAGAAAATCAAGACCAAAAAGAGTAATAAAAAAGTAAAGAGATTCAAGTAATTGAGACTGGAGAGGACTATGCTCGTAGTCTCCCCGCGAGATCAGTAACCAAAATTCAAATAGTTTATTCATATATTTATTGGTATCAGACATGGTAAATATGTCTCATGTTTACCATGTTTGATACCAATAAATAATATGAATCATATTATTTATTGGTATCAAACATAAAATATAATAATATGTACATAATAAATAATATGAATCATATTATTTATTGGTATCAAACATGGTAAACATGAGACATATTTACCATGTCTGATACCAATAAATATATGAATAAACTATTTGAATTTTGGTTACTGATCTCAAATGCCACATTACTGGCATGTGAAGACAAAATGTTATTTATGCGAATTTCTTTTGTTTTTGTCGTCCTAATAAATAATTGTCTTCCTTTTGATAACCAGGCAGGTGTACAACGTGGTGGATAACGCTAACAGCACGCAGGGAAGCTTGGCGGACATGGTCGCGCAGATCTTTGGCATACAGCTGGACTATTACGGGACCGCACTCTCTACTATTGCCAAGGTTAGCGCGGAAACGCATAATAATATAACGAATAACAAAATATTTTGTCTTGTATTCATCTTTTGACGACCGATGTGGCGCGGCGGGCGAAGGTCCGACTGCGACGCAGGAGGTTGCGGGTTCGATTCCCGCCTCGGAACAAATATTTGTACGATCTGCAGATATTTGTTCCGGGTGTTCTGGTCGTTTTCTATGAATAATAAAAAATATCTATCTATGTAATGTATTGTATTATGTATATCAGTCATCTAGTACCCATAACACAAGCTCTGCTTAACTTGGGGCTAGATGATATTGTGTGAATTGTCCAGCATTATTATTATTATTATTTACACAGTATAAAATGAAGTCGCCTCCACTGTCTGTTCACTTAGATCGGATTTTAATGCAGTTTTCAGCAATAGATGAATTGATTGAAGAGGAAGGTTTATAAACTATTTCCACGCGGGAGATGCCGCGGGGCGCAGCTAGTTATGTATAAAGAACATTATAAATAAGAAGCATTGAAAATAATGTACAAAAAGAGATGTGGCCCATGAGGGGATCGAACCCGCGACCTTCGCGTTATTAGCACGACGCTCTAACCAACTGAGCTAATGGGCCGATGAGAGACTGCTCGAAATAGGAAACCAAATATTTCAAGTTGTTTTAACATTGTAAAGTCAAGATTATTTTGATTTATAGCAGGTTTCGCCTTATCATAAGTATATCGATAACTAATTTAATTTAGTGCTTTGACGAATAAACATCTGTTGAGGCTATACACGGTTCCACGGATGTCTAATGAAATGACAGAGCCGAATCCATAGATAAGCGAAAAACTTTCTCCCGAATTTCAGGAAGCGATGAATCTAGATCCGATGTTGATACAAAAATAAATTATTAAAACTACTAATTAGACTGACATTATCCTTTATTAACAGCTTTATGATGTCGAATAAAATTTACAAGAAAATTCCCATTTGAAATTTACAATAAAATTTAAAAATATGGCCACATACATATAGTGGACTTAGATTAGGTTGGTTGGTCATATTTATTCCATGTTACAGGCAGACATAGCCGGCGTAGCGGAAGAAGCTAACGACAAGCACCTCACAGCGTGGGCTGACATCTGCAGAACGTACTCCCTGTCCCACACGCCGCTGGAGCCCAGCGCTGGGGTGGAACTGCTGTTGAACAAGCATCTCTGTCTCGACGGGTCCAAGGCGGCTGCGTTAGTGCCGCTGGATGTGCCTGAGCCGACTGTGGACCGCCTGAAGGAGGTAATATCAACCTTAGTATAATTTGCGTACCTCGATAACGGGATTCAGAATGACGTCATCTCACACGCTGTCCTGCTCAGATCGTCTCCCAGGGGATGTAAATAAACTTTAACGTTTCATTAGAATCACCTTGGGCAGAAACTACCTAAGTAATTAAAAATATCCCGAAAATTTTCTATTACGGCGGGACTTGAACCCGCTACCGTTCCTCAGTACGGGAACGCTCTAACCAAGCGACGCTCTAGCGCCGTTAATAAACCTTGAAACGACCTAGTTCATAAAACAGTTGCTAAGCAGTTTTACCTTTCACTATGACTCAAGTCAATAGAATAATTCTAGAGTAAGATGAAACACTGACTTCTTTTATAGATGCTGTGTGAATACATCAAGTTTTTCCCTTGTTCTAGGTACTGGAAGACTACGCGTCAATGAATCTCTTCCCAAAAGATCTCCTTCTGTGAATCAAGCATCACACTCGCCAATTAAGTCAAAACATAAATATTTACCGGAAAATTTTCAACCTTATAGATGTCATATTCGTACGATGTAATCAATTGTGTTCCTTACCCCCGTAGTCTTAAGAACTATAAACCATTGTAGATTATAAATGTGACCCTTAAGCTGCAATTCCAAGATCCGCAAACTGCAGCTGCAGGCTGCAAGCGACACTACTTGTTTCTATGAAATTGATTCCAAGCGCGGCGAAACTGCGGCCTGCGACCGCAACCGCAGACTGCAGCGCCAGTGGTGTCGCGAACCGTGCTTGGAAATAGAAGCAACCGCGACCGCAGGCAGGACTGCGGTCAACTGCAACCGCTAGTCGTAATATCGCCTGCGGTTGCAGTCTGCAGCCCATCTCGGACTTGTGTATCTTTATTGCTTCCGCTTGGTAAGGTTATTTTCAAATATTGAGCGCAATACGCATTTACATAAATTGAATGATACGACACTGTGATACGTCGAGTAAGATACGATTTTGATATTAAAGAACGTAAAAATACAGAAAATATATTTTCTAAATTTTATATGGAGGGACAATAAACAGTTTAAGGCGGCGACCATTATTTCAAAAGATGAAACTAAACCGTCAATTTTAAAATCACTGAGTACTGAGTATTCATTTTTTTTTAAGATTTTGATGGTAATTTTCTTATGAACAAACCGGCCTACTTTATTTAGTAAGTATTTTAAGACTAGTGACCAAAAAGCACTAACACTATGCTTTTACTAAATTCTTTTTCTGCGGAATCCATCCATTCAATTTATTACAGAGTTTAAAAACCATTTTATCCGTACTTATTTGTACGTTTGTACTTAACTTTATTTTGCAAGTGATATTTGTATTTTTTTTTTATCATATTAATTAATAATTTTATTATGCATAATCCTTTGTGATAAATGAATGTTCTTGAGAAAATCGCCATGAATTGAATCAACTTTTTATGAGTAGTTAAGTCTAACTATCTTTGCAATAATTTATGCATGTAGAATTGAAACCTTGTGAAGTTAGGAATACTAGTACTTACATTAACGCTTTCACTGTGCACGCGGCGGTGCATGAGCGTCGTGGGCGACAATAGTGTTAATGATAAAATAGTATATAATTTTTTTGAAGATATCTTAAGCGTGATTTTTGATTTTAGTCTTTACTAGTGTCGTAAAATAAAGTCAGTTACTAACGTAATAATAGTAATAACCACTAATTCAGATTTCTCATAATAATATGAGAAACTAATTTTCATATATTTTAAGATTAAATCGTGTAAGTGGGTACTGGCTTTTTTGATATTTTAAGTTACATACAAAGAAAATTTCTCTGCACACATTAATCCAACGCGCCGCCATGTGCATTCAAATATAAGTCTTAAACTCGTTAATTAGATACATTTTACAGTCTAAAATGGTTTCCCACAAGCGTGGTCCGCGAACTGTCCGTCATCTGATGCGGTCACTATGAAATGCGTCTAAATATTACGCGTTAAAGCCCATATTTGAATGCACATTTTTGTGCTCCGTGTTAGTGCGCCTCTGACTTGCAATAACTTTACTCGTCACGTAAGTAAATCAGCCCATGTTCAACGCTGGGTATTTATTTATTATAATTTAATTTTTTAACTAGTACTTGTTTTGTCAGTACCCACATAATGCTCAATGTTGCGAGGTTACCGTTTCTTTTGATTCCATTAGGAATAAGTCGATGTAATTGATGTCTTGTTTTCTTCCGAATTTTGCTTTAGCAATATAAAATTATTTAGGATACTGCTTTGAATATTTGTATTTTATTTCTGAGAAATATGTGTATTACGTAATAAAATTATATTATACCCAGAGAAGATTTTTACTTAAAAATTAAAAGCAAAAACAGATTTTAAGAACTAAAATATTTATTGATAAAATTTAAAATACAACAATTGCTTAGACAACACTCGAAACTTATTAAGAAAAAAACTTTCTGAGCTTGCTTCACCTTTTGCTGCTTTCTTCGGTACATAATGACGAAAATGTTCTAGAAAGAGGTGAACCTAACTCCGTAACAAAACAAGCATTAAAATAGCTTCATAAAGAAGTAAAACATGTATGTACCATCTGTATATGACTATTTACAAATAATACAAACCCACTTCAAGTCACCATTCAACATTCATACTTAAATCGCATCTAACGAATATTATAAATGCGAATGGATGGATGTTGGTTGCCTCTCCACAAGGCGAAATGAGTTCGCTTTTTCGAGACAAGGACGAACGAACGCCGCGCGGGGAAGGCGAGTAAGGGAGGCAAGAGCAGCAGAATGACCGGCCCGCGCGCAATTTCACTGGTTTTTTTTTTTTAATTTGTTTTTGCTCTAAATAATACTTTTTCTCAAAAAACTAAGACCATAATTTTCTGAAGTATTTATTAGGGAACACGTAGAAGAATTTCCATTACTATAATATTAAATAACTAGCAAATAAAACTGGTTTTTCCGTAGAGATATCTCTGTAAAAATGAAGATTTAGAGGAAAATTTGTCATTTTTTTCTATCGAGTCTAGTAAATCGTGTTTCGACTCCTATAACATACTAACAAAGATCCTCATCAAAATATATTCGAAAAATAGGTGTTTTGTTCCCTTAAAATTGATTTTCCGTTTATTCAAAACGTGGGTTTTGGGACTCATTTCACCTTAAGTCTGGAATCAAACAACAACAAAACCGTTTTCACAAGTTGACCCCTCGATTATCATCCCCATATATATTATAGATATTATTATTTTATATTATTTCAATTATATACCAGACACAGAACAAAGCCAGCTCTTTTAATAAAATTCAATACATTTTCTAGCGAACCTCGTAGTACCGCAAGACGTGAAGTAAGTTTGTACGTAAAACTCCGACTAGCGACTTCTTATATACGAATAATCAGTCAATAGCACAGATAGTGCAGAACTTAGCCCCGAGTCCATTTGACAATAGTATCGAGACGTCACGTGACGTCTTATATTTAGAATATAAAATAATATTTATTTATAGAAGTATACATAGTTAAGCTTATATTGCACCATTAAACCAACATTGGTTTGTATTGGTCCTCACACTCGTTTTGAACGTATAGTTAAATTACATTGCGTTGGGATAAATATAATTTATGATTGATAAAACAAAACTTTTATTAATCTCCGTGGATCTCCGTAGTTCCCTGTCCGTACGATAGAGGCGCTGTACGAAAACCTATAGAAAAATTGTGATGTCACGATCACTTCTCGATATCGTCAAATGGACTTAGGGCTGTCTAATAGTACAGAATACAGTTACCGTAATGGCTCGGTTTGTAGTATTAAACTTATAATTAGAACAATCGATTAACAAAACATTGCACACTTTGCACCGGTTATAGTTAATTATAACATGATAGGAGCGAAAACTCATTGGTTTTGTGCAAGGAATATACTATACTATACTAATCACACTAATATTATAAATGCGAAGGTTTGGATGGATGTTTTTGTTACCTTTTTACGCCAAAACTTCTAACGGGTGTAAATTTGCATACAGGTATGCCTGGAATGAAACACGTAACTTTATCCCAAACATCCGTATGGTAAGTACCATGGGAGGTATGTACAAAATTACCAATGGATTTTCGCTTTCATATCGTGGGCCATTTTTCACCAAACTCTAAAAGTCTCCCAAATTAATACCAGTTTTCTGACAGCTACGTACCTACGTGGAACATTACAAGCAAGCTATTGCTCCCACTGCCTGTTATATTAGTAATTAATATTATATATATTGTATATAATTCTAGTAGAATTTTATAGGCAATAAACTATTTTATTATTATTAAAACTCGAACAAATACGTCTTCGTTTGGTGAAATCGGGCCTCAGTAACAAAAATACTTAAAATATCTACGGCAACATGCCAAAATAATCAACATTAGAAACTAAAAACTAAAATGAAACTTTTCAATCATTTGCAATTTGTTAACATAATAAAGATTTGTTTATCGCGTACCTTTTCTTATATTTTCCCCTGCGTAACTATAGGAATCATGTAGTTAATAAGTGTGTCGAATTTACTGCAGTCGGACACGGTAAGTGTAGTGTGTCGTACGTAATGTGAACTTAGACATTCCTGATTTTTAAGACGAATTGAGGGTAGTCGTGGATACTACCGTCAATTCTCGGCTGTAACTACGAGTACATCCAGTCGCCCAGTGATGACTGTAACGCGACAGAAACGTTGGGGAAAAATAAAACAAAAGCTACAAAATAAATACCCAATACTAATATTTCACTGAAATTAAATCTTTGTTTCTTATCTTTCCGTAAATACACATTTTATCAAGGGCATTTCAGAATGATTGCTCTACGATACAATAAGTGTACTTATACTTAAGTATTTAAGTAATTCCCATAATTCTATGTCTCTTTTGAGCATGAGAATTGCATACAATTGTTTCTAGATATATTTTTAGCACGCACATTTACAATTAGAATTTCAGTCGTCCAACAAACACTAATTTGGCGGCTAGAACAATACTGTTAGATCCAAACAACAACTATAATCAACTATACACAAAACACAAACTGGGACGAAACTTGGGATGTGGAGTTTATTACAATTTCTGGGATATTTTTAAATTCATAGAACGGGATAATCTTATATGTACTTTTATGATAAAAACACATCAATTTTGCGCACTGGCTTATTCTACTTGGTTATTTCCTCGTATGTTATAATTATAAAGCTACCGTTAATACCCAAGGGCGCATTGTGGAGATAAGTATCTGTCCCGAAAAACTTAAACAACAGCGTAAAAACTTTGGAATTTGACGTCGGTTTTTAGTTTTTTCAAATAAAATCAAATTATCACTGGACTCCTATCAATTATCCATTATTACTGATGGAGTCAAACCATCAGAGTCGCGGGCCCGCAATTAATTCACAAAACAATGTCGTCTATCTATGTATAATAATATTTTAGGATCATGTCCACAATCATATATCAAAAGCTTTACATATTGCTTAGGCTTATAAAGTAAGCACTTAGACATTCAAATCATACACTATAAATCAGGATCTATGTAGGTCTTAATCTAAACAGGCCTTAATGTCGAGGTTAAACACATACACTAACCAAGCCAAAACGCGTATTCAAGAATATCCCGTTAAAAGATAAAACCTTTGAAACTATAATAAACACAATAGTCATTTACAGTCATTTACGAGATATTTAAATAAAAATAAATAAATAATACCGGACAATTAACACAGGATTATCTAGCCCCAAGGTAAGCCGAGCTTGTGTTATGGGTACTAGATAACTGATATACATAATACAATACATTACATAGATATATATTTTTTATTTACCATGAAACTGTGCCGAAATATTAGTACTTAAACTTAAGTATAGTTTATTGCATTATTGTAAACTCTAAAATCAAATCATGGTAAATATTCCGTTATAAATGACTTTCCCGTTAAAAGAATAGGTAAGGCTCATAGATAAATCGCAGCACTGCACTAAATATGTTCAAGAGTCGTTCAGTCACTCTCTCACGTGGCAGTAGTCAGTCAGAGGGACGATCACCACTTGTATCTGGAAATAAATGAATTATTCATTTATTCATTCTATACTTGTATCTGAAAATAAATTATTATTTATTTATTCTATACGTGTATCTGAATATATGTATATGATTTATATCTTGCGCGATAAAATATATACAAAATGTTTAAAAGAAAATTAATGACAAAGGCAAGCTTAGCCCTCCAAAGAGTTTTCTTCCAGCAAACCTTATTGGGAGAGAGAGACAATGTTATAGAATTGGGTAAACGTGCATAAATAAATAATGAATAATCGACCATGATTAATCATTATTGAATTTGAGCCCTTAACATCAAGAGGCAGAACGACTGGAAGAAATGAAGCCTTTGCCCAACAGGTTTAAACGAGTATCGCGCTACTATTTTAAATGGGAAAGTTTGAAAGATGGATGTTTGTTACTTCTTCACGCCAAGACTACTGAACGGATGTTGCTGAAATTATGCATAAATGTAGTTCTAGAACTTGAATAATGGCTTTAGAGGCTGGCTTTTATCCCATAAATCAGTTTCCACTTCCCATGTATTAGATTAGACAGAAGCAACCTTTTAAACATTTCCAAAGTAACAGAGCGTGCGAAGCCGCGGGCAGACACAAGTAATTAATCAAAGTACTTACCCTGAGCTCATCTTGGCACTGGCCCACCAGATGTCGCGACTCCGGGGGGTCGCAGGGGGGCGGGCAGTCTGGACATCTCTGTATTCTGAAAAATATTACAGTTCAAATAAAATGTTTTTATTTATTATTAACTCTCTCATCCCACTGCTGGGAAAAGGCCTCTCAATAGACAATTAAATAAATAAATAATGCGCGACAATCCACACAACATCATCTAGCTTAGCAAAGCTTGTGTTATGGGTACTACAATTTACATCTAATAAAAAATATCTATTATTACAAAAAAAGATATTTTTTATTAGATAACGATCAGAACACCCGATCCAAATATCTGCAGATCGTCCGAACATTTGTCCCGAAACATTTGCGGGAATCGAAACCGCAACCTCCTGGGTCGCAGGCAGACCTTCGCCCACCGCGCCACCGAGGTATTGACTATAGACACATTGACATTAGACATATTTGAATGCACATTTTTGTGGTGTGCGATGTCAGTGCGACAACCTACGTAAGACCCCGTCAGATACTAACTTGGTGCAATAGTGCGTTTTCCGTGCGGAGTGCGGCGCGCCGCGCGCGTGCGCCCCGGACGACTGCGCGGGCGTGTACAGAGGAGAGTTCAGCTCGTCGAAGTCCAGCGCGCCATCTATGTTTAGAACCCTGGAACCATGACAGCGATTATTATCAGGGTAAGGAAGCGATGGGTCAGTCAACCGACCCAACGGACGCTCGGCGAGGATTTAAGACGATGTCAAAGCGCTCGGTGTAAAAATGTATTCATCATCATCATCATCAGCCTATATTAGTCCACTGCTGGACATAGGCCTCCCCCAATGCGCGCCATAGCGCCCTGTCTTCGGCGTGACGCATCCAGCATCTACCCGCAGTATTTCGCAGGTCGTCATCCCACCTGGTCGGTGGGCGTCCTACACTACGTTTACCGAGTCGTGGTCTCCACTCAAGAACACGTTTTCCCCAGCGGCCGTCGGTTCATCGCGAGATATGGCCGGCCCACTGCCACTTCAGATTGTCTAATTCTCAGAGCTATGTCGATAACTTTGGTTCTGTCGGATGTATTCATTACGAAAAATGTATTAATATAACTAAAAAGGCGTAAATATTAGTTACGCCTAAAAACAGATGATCTGAAGAATTGTACGTGCTTTAATAATATTTTTCAGGTATTTTTGCCGTTGAAGCTACAAACCTGCTTTGGGGCGAGAAGCGATGTACCCTCTCGACGACGGTGGATATGTACTCCACGCCTTTCTGCACGCCCCATACTAGGACACCGATCTAGAACAATACAATTTACTTTTTATTGCAGTTACATTATCTATTATTATTTTCAATAATTATTTTGTTATTCTGTGAGCGTGATTGCGCATGAAACTGTGCCGAAATATTGAAAAACTAAAAAATCAAGTAATATTAAATATTTTGCTATAAAAATAAAACTTTAGTTAATAAATAAATAAATAATGCTGGACAATTCACTCAGCATTATCTAGCCCCATGGTAAGCAGAGCTTGTGTTATGTGTACTAGATAACTGATATACATAATACAATACATTACATAGATAGATATTTTTTATTATATATAGAAAACGACCAGACTTAGTTGGCTCTCTGATGCTTTTACTGAAATTTATTAAGTTAGTTTAAGCGGTTGATTTTCCAATAAATTAAATAATTAATAAATTAATGACTTTTTAATCAAGGTATTATATGTACCTTAACTCTAACATCAGGTTCCAGCTGCTCGTTCTCTCCGTACTCGTTCACATAGTACTCGGGGCAGTTCTTGCAGGTGATAGCGATGCGGACCGTCCGCAACACAACCTCCGGCACCTGCGGACAGACATTAAGGATGTAACAAAAAACTTTTTCTCAGACTACATAGTTTACTAGCTGTTTTCCGCAATTTCACCCGCGTTTAATTCGATATCAAATTTCTAAAATATAATATAGGCTATGTTCACCGGGGTAATGTAGATTTCCAACGGATTTCCAAAGACAACCCATAAAATAATTTTTCAAATCGGTCCATTCGACAGTCGATTATAGTATCATGCTTTGTTTTAAAAACGTGGTTTCGTACGCTTTCGACTCGTTTTGATATGGACCCTAGCTACCTATACAAATGCAATCGTCTGTAGTTAGGTCAATTCTAAATACTAGTTCTAATTTCTTTCTATAATAAATAAATTAGGCTGGATAATCCACACAGCATCATCTAGCCCCAAGATAAACAGACCTTGTGTTATGGGTACTAGATGATTAATATACTTAATACAATAGATTATGTACATATATATTTTTATTATACATAGATAACAAGGACACCCGGAACAAATATCTGCATATAGTACACACAATAGTCCCGAAGCGGGAACCGAACTCGCAACCTCCTGCGTCGCAGGTTGAACTTTGCCCACCGCGCTCATTATTATTTATGCTAATGTAATTTAATAATTTAATTCTAGTCAAATTTGTATGCTATTTTATTTTAATTTAATTCTACGCTACGGATTTTATTATATGAAATAAATAAATACAATACAATAATTACATTATCAGAAGGAGACTCACATCGTAATTCCCAGCCCAGTTGATGAGCAAGCTCTTCTTGAACCAGACTCCTTTGGGGTACAGGTCCACCGTCCACTCGGTCAGCTTGTCTGAAGGACTCTCGGCTATCGATGACCTGAATACATTCAATGTTTATTACTTTTAATTTATTTACCAACTTGCCTGGGCTACTATGCTATAACTCACGCGTTATCACCGTTATTACGCTAATTTTAGCGAAAATAACGCGTGAAAAGTCGTTATTCACGTTAAAATGCACCTTGACCACAGTACCTTGATGAGAAGATACAAGTGCTGG
Organism: Eupithecia dodoneata; assembly: GCA_947044415.1. Classification (NCBI taxonomy): domain Eukaryota; kingdom Metazoa; phylum Arthropoda; class Insecta; order Lepidoptera; family Geometridae; genus Eupithecia; species Eupithecia dodoneata. Next base: position 11,504,803 of record OX345662.1, on the reverse strand, counting down.
TGTGGTAGGAAGGCATGGAGTGGAAGTTGTCGACGGACAGCACGGAGCCCCACGTGTCCTCCGTGTAGAGCCGCGGCGTGAACAGCATGTGGCCGGCTTCCGACTGCTGCACCTCGGATACTCGCTCGAATTGACCTGCGGATGGATTTACAGAATCAGGACCGGTTTACGATATTTTCATTCAATATTCTTATTAATAGAGTTCAATTCGATCAGGCTCTTGTACCCAATTAAATACAACAACGACAATTGCAATGAATAAATATAATTGGGTATAGGATTTAATAATATTCCAAAAAAAACTATATAATTAGTTTTTTGGAATATTATCTAACCTGAATATATCAGACAGTCGTTTCACTCAAGCCTTTTATTGTGTGTACATCACATGTGAGTGAGTGTGGTGCTCCTGAGGACCCACTCTTATAGGAGTCAACCAGAGCAACTCCGTGCATGTTCTGACGATACCATTGTCATAGTAAAGCTATTGGTTAGCAGAATTGGGTCCCTGGCAATAAAAGCTACTATGCTTGTGTGTTGTGTTTTGACCTTCTCATGGTCCTGCCAACCATGCAGTTACACGGACCAAAACTGTGAGAAAAGAGTCAACCGGGTGACTCCAGACTCTACAAGTCCTATGCACTTTGTCCCAAACACTTTCCCCCCTCTGGTGCATGCTACATCACATCACAGACTTCATTGCCGGACTGTGACACCCCAGCGAGGTGCTGCTTCCCCCCCCCCCATTCCTTTTCGAAAATGTGCTCTCCTCAGCGCGCCGTGATCTATTATGTGTGTGTAGGTATGTGAAGGTTTGACATGTATCGAATCATATTATATTTCTTAAATAGGCAAATAACCATGTATTAGACATATAAGAGATGAACATACTAGTGGTTTCTTTTTCACTTCTTCCACTAGTGGACAAAAAATTGAAACGAATAGGTAGTAAAATAATTTTATTTGATAATAATTTACCTATAGTATAAAATATGACTTGTCTAAGTGCTTATTTTGTAAGCCTAAAGAAATAAACGATATTGAATTTTTTTTGGTGCTCCTGAATACACCATTGCAGTCTCCTAAGAGTCCATATTATTAAATCTCACCTGACTGGTAGCTCATAGCGATCGCCATCCGATCCATAAAGAAGTCCTTATGTTCCGCCGTCACAGGGCACAGCAGAAGCTTGGCGAGCTGCTTCGGACACATCATCGGGAATCTGAACACAAACAATTTTAAGTTTCATTTTACTTGACTAACCAAAAAAAGAAAGAATGACAGAAAATAATTTTATTTCTAACCTCAATGGCACAGTTTTTTGGGGTACTGATTATAGACAATTGGATTAAGATGATTACATTAATGCTGTGTAAATTGTCTAACATTATTTATTTATTATTATTATCAGTAAATAGCCCTAGTCCATAGGACCATGTAACGTGCACTGGTAAACAGAATACACATTCACAATCAGGTGGCGAAATAACTATAATAATATAAATAAATACACATCAAGTCAAACACATCAAATTTTTTCCTTTTTACGGTTTTGGGATAAGGATAAGGACGTTAAAATTAATAATAACTAATAATACTAAAATAACTAATAATACTAATCAGTAATGTAGTAGTAAGATGTATATTTGCGATGACTACTATTGAATTTATTTTTCTTTTGTTACAACCTACTACATACATGTTTACTGACCATAGCCGACCATAAGAAAACTAATTTGCATGCCCTAGATTAAGGTAATACATGTTCGGTACATCCTACTTATATTATAAACGCGAAAGTTTGTGAGGATGTTTGTTGCTCTTTCACGCAAAAACTACTGAATGGATTTTGATGAAACTTCACAATAATATAGCTTAGAGTGCTCGCCACCACTGAAGTCTTACGGCAAAAGCGGGAACTAAACAACATTACATACAAAAACAACAGCAACATATAGTTCTGCGAAGAAAGCAGCGCCGCGTCTATCGGACTAAAGTGGTGGCGCGGACTATACACATCAGAATAACACATAGGTTACATTCATGAAGATATATTGTATATTATCCAAAATATCTATCACTAGAATTCAGCTAGAATTTTCTAACTCTAAGACCTCTGTTACCCATGTGTGCAAATAATTGATCTGTACCTATTCTGTATTCCAACTCACCGTATATGTGAGAAGACGGCCGCCACCAATGAGTCCCAATGCGTCTTGAACTCCGCCTCCGTCATTTCATTGTCGTTGGTCAACCGAGTCCGTTGACTGTTCAGCCATGACACAGCAAACCTATACAAACATATTTCAATACAAAACTAAGGAATTCGTATTCGTTGGTTATTTACGTACATTCCAACAAATAAGTTAATATACGTAGATATAACATCGCCTTAGGGCTTAATTAAAAAACCTGTAATGATGTTAATATCTCAATAAATATATCAGGGGAAGCCTACGTCCAGCAGTGGACTCGCAAAAGTTCTAATAACGAAACTCCGATTTAGAATCCAAGATATTTTATGTCAACATAGATATTTTTTTATGAAAAGTTAACAATAACAGAAAACAACGAGGTAACAGCAAGTTTATCTTTAAAAACTAAAAAAACTTCAACAATGCATAATCTCACATGTGGAGTAAAAAATGTTTAAATGAATTCGAAAACTAAAGATTATATGAATAAAACGATGAATGAAAGCTTTCAAAAACAAAAATGGTTTCGGGCTTCTAATGCTTAGCTTGGATGATACCAATGTCGTTTAATATTTTCTACTAATATTTCTTGGGTTTTTTAATCCCTTTGTATACAAAAAATATCCTGGTTTTTGAATCGGAGTATAGACACATACAGATAGAGCGTCATCTCGTTGTGTAGCACTAGGTCGCTCTGTTGCAGCAGCGCAACAAACGTCTCTCCCTCCAGTTCGTCCATGTCGCAGAACGTCCACACCCACTCCAGGTTCCATTTCACGAAGTTCTGGCATTGCTGGAATGAATAAACATAATAAAATAAATAAAAATTGTTAAATTCGAGCACTCATACAAAAAATTACATTTAAATTGATATACTCAATCAATGACATAAAATAAAATTAAAATATATGGACACAGACAAAAAACAAAAATATGCGGACACGAGAGACCATCAGTGACCGGGGCACCGCCCCTTAAAAAGGGTTGCGTGTAAGTTTATCCTGTGCCCCGTATACGGAGAGTCCCACCTGTGCGCCAATGTGCTTAGAATGGTGTTGGGGCTGGCACGCAGGCGCTTCAAGAGCGACGCACAACGCTTTCTTATGATGGCATGAAAGCCATCAGTGTGCGCCTCACTGAACATACCCGATGCACTGCAGAAAGAGAATCATCGTCATCATCATCATCAGCCTATAGCAGTCATAGGCATAGGCCTCCCCCAATGAGCGCCATAGCACCCTGTATTCAGCCTGCCGCATCCAGCATCTACCTGCAGTCTTTCGCAGGTCACCCCACCAGGTCCGAAGTAATAACGGCCGCTAGTAATATGATAAACTAGGTATTGGCGCTAGTGTGCCTCGGGTACCAGTCACTGTTTCACAGAGTTCAAACACAGTTAACATTAGACGACCTCTGTTGGGGTGGGGTGAAGTTCGCTTGCGACGCAGGAGGTTGCGGGTTCGATTCCCGCCTCGGGACAAATGTCTCTACGATCTGCAGATATTTGTTTCGGGTGTTTTGGTCGTTTTCTATCTATAATAAAAAAAACTATCTATATATGTAATGTAATGCATTATGTATGTATGTCAGTCATCTAGTACCCATAATACAAGCTCTGCTTAGCTTGGGGCTAGATGATGCTGTGTGGATTGTCCAGCATTATTTATTTAAGTCAATAGTAAATATACCTTGGCTATATCATTATGTCCGCACGCCATTGTGTACTGCATCCAGGATATGATGTGGCCTGCCTTGGCTGCGTGCGCAATGTGCTCCGACATGTATTCAAGGCACAGACCCACTAGATCCTGCAACAAATCACCATGATAACCACACTGCAAGGCTTTTTCTGCACTAGTATAATATGCTACTCCGATTAAGACTCCTAGATATTTTATGTCAACAAAGACATTTATGAAAACTTAAAACAAAAACAGAAAACGACAAGGTAATCACTAAAAACTGCAACACAAACTTCAACAACACTATTTTTTATTTATTTATATTATTTATATATATATAGTTTAGTATAGTTATGCCCATAATCCCCACGCTAGGCATGCAGTGGTTAATTGTTCTGGATATCCCTTAGTCGCCTCTTACGACACCCGCGGGAAGAGTTGGTGTGGTGCGAATCCTAAGCCGGCCCCAAACGGCTAGGCACGGCGTAGTTCAATAACTTGCAAACCCCCTTGTTAAAGGGAGGGAACGATTAGCCTACGTCCACTATGCTGAGTGTGAGCTCAATAGCAACTTGAACTATTTGTTTCATGTTGACTCACCTTTACATTGTACTTATCAGCTAGCGACAATACGGGAAGCACTGTTTGATGCGATATCCGAATTTGGCCGGTATAAAAATACCTGAAAAGAATACAATCCATACTTTCATATATGTTCAGAAAAAGAGCATTGTGGAGCTGAACTCAAGTGCGGTGCAATCGCTGCTCGCTCGTGATTGGTTGATCGCACATCAAAACATACGCATTTATAAAATTAATAGAGCCTTAGCACAAGTATTTATACTTAAATGTCCCCCTACAGTGTACTTTAACAGTTTTAACAGTATCAAAACCTGAATCAGAAATACATTTATTGATTTAGTAATCAAAAAAGGTAAAACATAACTAAATGATAAAAAAAATTTATGAAAAAACTCGTGACTAAAATGAGGTTTAGCATTTTCATGGTTATAAACGGTTACAATGGTAAATAATAATTTTGAATGAATTGATACTTACTTCAAGAAGTGAGGGAATACGGACGCGCCGAGTGGCGTCTCTTGAAGCACGATCTTGCTTTCCCGCCATTCACTCCACTCGCGGTTCATTAGCATTACCTACGAAAAAATTACAGTTGTTAGCTTCTAAACAAAAAAAAAATATTTATCGCTTTCAAATTCTCTAATCTGTATTAATGACATTGAACCAGCCTAAATGCATTAAACAGGTATTAACAGAACTACAGAAATAAAATAAAAATGGGAAATACTTAAGATTTGTATTTGGAAATGATAATAATATAGGTATAAAATTGTAGTTCATTTGTAAGCATTTTCGATATTACCTTATGGATGTTTGTATAGACATTTTTATATTGCATTATGTAAAAGACTTTTAATTCTCTGAACATTATAGAGTCTGTGCAAAAAGTGTACTACTTTTGTTGCGTTAATATGTTAGTTCACCGTTTCGCCACGAGACTTCTCTTTTTGCACAGACTCTAATAGACCTCAATATTTTTGTGATTATAAATACCTCGTTAAATTAATTGTACATTGAAACTAGACATATTCAATTCATACACCCTTAGAGTAAGATGCAGTGAATCTAATACCTACTTATCAATAAGATCCAAAATTGTCTACCTGATATCTTTATCTATACTAAACCTATAACACAAGCTGTGCTTAGCTTGGGGCTGAATGATGCTATGTGGATTGTCCAACATTATTTATCCTACTAATATTATAATTGTGAAAGTTTGTATGTATGGATGTTTGTTACTCTTTCAAGCAAAAACTAATGAACGGATTGAGATACAATTTTGCATACAGGTAGTTCCAGGCCCAGAATAAAACATAGTTTACATTTTATCCCATAACCACAATGCATGCAAAGCCGCCGGCAGAAACTAGTTTACAATAATTTTAGATTATGTGAGTGCTGATGAGGTGTTAAAGATCTTCCCGTAAGTAGCTGTAGAAATATTACCTGAAAGACCTCACTACTGGCACATAGAATAAGCCTGTGGGCGGGATAGCTAGATCCCCCAACCTCCAAAGTCATGTCACTCATCAACTGCTCCGCATACAGGGTTGCTATCTTCAGCAGAACACTCTGGGAATTATCCACCTGAAACATTTTAATTAATTATCACCGAAATCTAGATGTATTGGTGAACGAAACCAATACATTTAGATTTTGGGTCAAATACAAAATCAGAGATAAAAACTGTATGAGTGAATTCACTTATACAGCTACATTTGTTTACAAACGAACTCAGACTAAGGTTTTAAAACAGTTAAAGTTCAATCTAATTCCAACACAATGGCACCTAGCAATAAAATCACAAACAGATCTTCAAAATATGTCAGAACCTATAGTGGCACATAAACATTATTTTTGCCCATGGCCTTGACCCAGATAATGGAACTTATTTCACAGACAAGTTATATCATAGATTGATAGTCTTTTAAAAAAAAGGGAATAAAAGTCTAAAATTATAACTTTTCTGCATGAATTTTATGGTCAAGAGTCCTTGAACGTACCATACCGATTTACAAGATTAATACATTGTAAAGGCGTAGAAATTTGATTATCTGAAAGTAAAATTTTTAGGTACCTCAAACTCTTCACTGTTGTCGGGAGTATCTTTCTTTTTCTTTTTAGAAGAAGACCCTGGTTGGTGGTCTACTGATAGGTAGTTGTGGTCCATCATGAAAAGCACTATTATTCTATTGAAAAATCAATACATGTTATGAATAACGTTTGAGAAAAACTTTCCCAAATTACTGCTAATTCGGTTCTGATTAGAATTATCTAATAATTTGTGAGCAAAATAAAAGAAAAGATCAACAACAAACAGACAAGTCAACTCAACTTCTTTCTTATTTAATGGCTTGCTGTATCTATACTGCCCTGCCCACCACTCTGCCAGTGTCTATTTCAAAAAGTCAGCAGCTGTCAATCCAAAAACTTCTAATCCAGACGCAGCAGAGCCATCTAGGAAGAAGTTGAAGTATGGCCTACACTATGGGCGCGGCGGCGGCGGCGTTAACGTATCGTACGATCCCAAGGCCGGAGTCGAACCCACAACCTCCTGTCGCAGGTGGACCTTTTTCTGCAGCGCCATCTCGGTCTTCTACCAATATGGATAAATATATAAGTAGCCTAATTTTAGTAGGGTAAAACATCCTATCGTCAGCCACGCTCTAGTACCTACTCAGCTTATACAAACACAAAAAATAGAGCACCAAATGGTGGTGTTTTTTGGCGTCCTATTAGAATATATAAACAATATTACCTGGTTGGCAAAAGACAGATGTAGGACAGAAGCTACAATACCAAATATCATGTATTTCATTTATTTTGGAAGAGCGAGATTCCGATTCTCCTAACACAGGTATTTCTTCAAACAATATTACGGGTTATTATTGTATATGAAGTTTACTTTGATTTTGTACCATGTTCCCCTTGTTATGTTAGTAACAACATAATAATGTTTTAAAAGAATGAAGTAGTCACCAATCATACATTTATTTACAAAATTAAATTAACATACTCTAATGCTTATTTTCTAAATCATTCACACAGTTTTGTTTTCTGTACTGTCTTTGTTTTCTAAGAGCTCCTCATATTGGTCTTGTAGGAAGTCCTGATAGGCATCTTTGATGGCCCCTGAGCAGGCTACGTAGTGGCCTCCGGAATGCTCAGCTACAACTGGTTTTGAGAACAGACTAATGAGTGATTCACTCATTTCTGAAAAGAAAATTGCTGTTTAGTTTTTAATTAAAGGTTATCTAATAATAAAAAACATCTATCTATAAATGAAATGTATTGTATTATGTATATCAGTCATCTAGTACCCATAACACACACTCTGAATAGCTTGGGGAGAGGTGATGTTGTGTGAATTTTCAGCATTTTTTTATTATTTAATTGCCAATCTTTGTTCTAAATAGATTCTTTTGACTTATATTCCCATCTGCAATCTGTTTTCTGAGAACATTTGATGTAGGTAGGTGCAAGTAATTTGAGGAATTTGTCAAGCATAAAAAGGCTTACCTTTTGGAATAATGGAGTCACTTTCTCCATACACATGCAAGGATGGTATATTGATGATTTCATCATAAAATCCCTTGTGAACTAAGCTCCCTGATTTGAATCCTGATACCATAATTGCAAATTGGAATTGGTAAGGTAAATCTGAAACAGAAACAGTTGGTATTAAAATACTATATTAAATCTATACAAACCTTTGTGGTTTTCTTCGTGTTATTTTTAATCTTTTTTATTTAACAATATTTTTAAGTTGGTAAATAAATAAAAAAAAAAATTGCTTTATGATGTCAAACCAAGCTAAAACCAGTGTTGCAGCAAATATGAGTGAAGTTTAATCTGGCCAATCATTGGTTGAAAGATTTCATTCACTTACAGCCTTTTTGTGCCATTGCAGCAAGCATGCCAACCAAGCAGGCGCCTTGGGAGAAGCCCATGAATCCATGGAAAGGACCATGTTCTTTCACAGCATCCTCTATCAACCGCAAGGTGTCTTCAAAGCCAATTGCCGGCCCTCCCAGGCACTTGCCACTGAATGTGTTGTCTTCTGCGTTAGACCACCAAGATCTTGCATCTGAAAATTGAATTGCTATTTCAATTTAATTCAGAATAACGAATGTAACCTTATAACACAAATTTAATTAAAAATTGACCGACTGCAGTATTGTTTGACAGTTCTGGATGCTTACTATAAAAAATATTTAGTTCTAAGGGTCTCATTATTACCTTCTTCTCCTGCCCCATCGTCACTGACAACTTTATGAGGCCCGGATATGAAGAATAGCTGCGCGTACTTAGACACGGCTTTGCGGAAGGACCCTATCTTCCCTTTGAACACAATCCCGTTCTGCCTGTAGCCGTGGAAGGCAAGGATCTTCAATTTTGGACGGTCAACCTTCGGAATATCTTCAGCCTGAATCGTCGGCGGTGGTGGCGGCGAAGGCATACTTTGGTTAGAATTCGAATTGTGTTCTGACATTGTAGTAAACACTTTTCCTATGCTTCTAACATCAAAAAATCCTTTTACGGCACACTTATAAGGTGTAATGGCTTAGAAATTCGCAACACCGAGTAAAAACAAATCACCAAACCACTAAGAACCAATACAAACAAACAAACAGAAACAGAAATTATAGAACTGCTGAAAATCAATCAAAGGAATCAAATCAAAGACTGAAAATGTTCCAGATTTCTGTAATTTTTCAATGTATTTGTAGCATGTAGCAGCTAATGTCGGCTGTACACATTGGGTCAATGTACTGGGCCTGGGCATTAGGCCAACGTGTAGTAACCTACTGGCTGCCAACATTAGCCGGCAAACCAACCGACTATAATAGTGTCGGTTCTGTGCACACTTCAAAGGATCTTGGTGCGCTTCGCAGCAGTGTTCACAAGTTGGCCTCTTATTTAATTAGGAGGTGGAGATATCACGGGCCAGTAGTTATCGCTTGGCTTCGCTCGTTGTTAATACTATACATAGGATAGAATCTGTGGTGTTAATCGTCATCATAATCTACCTAATCTATTTTGATGTTATTCGTAAAAAAAAACTTATAATAATTATTCTAAGCTCATAAAATTAGGGCCGGCAGACTGAAACACATAAGTCAAAAACTCTAAGTTTTCAGTAAACAAAAAAATAATATTTAAAATTTTCTGTGTCATTTCTTCAAGATTTTATTGAATCATTAGAGTACTTAAATAAAATAAAATTATGTATTAATAAATGTTTATTACAAAAATGACAAAAACATGTACTTTAATGACTTATGTGATAAAGACCCTTAATATCAAAGACGTAATCTAGACTTATGTTATTAGAAACAAGTTTTGTATTTCAAATAGGTATAGGTAAGTAGGTACTTATTAATTATTACTTTTTTATTATTGTTATCTTAAAAAAATCATTACTGCTGTAAAATAGTATTTTACTCTTCCTCGTTTTCTACAATGTCGGGATCAACATTTGGTATTCCATCTTTTGAAGGTAAATCTAAATAAAATCTATGAAAAACATCAGGAATCAAAGTTAACAATGAAATCAAATCATTTTTTTTTCTTTTGAGATAGGTAGGGGCAATAATGATATCACTGGAATATCATCAGGGATCGCACCATTTCTGCGTTTTAAATTTATTTGACTAAACGGCATTTCTTCGTCCAAAGTATCCTTATATGAAATCACTCCAAAGTCCTTATCGTAACACAACCATCTTTTGTCAAGCCACTTAAATGGTCGTCCTTCTACGTCTTTATTTCTCAACACTAAAGGGCCCTTTAACAACGTCGAAAATTCAAAAAAGTCTGATTGTTTCATTTCAACCACTTCAAACTTTTTGCTACTAGACCTTATCAATTGGATCCAGTCGTGAGGATGATAAATTTGTAAATCTGTCTTTTTTTTCTTTTTCTCTATTATTCCATGGTCTGTGTCCACTTCCAAATGACTATGACCTGGCACCATAAACTTGTGTTCAATTATTTCCAAATTCAGCTTTTGTAATGCCCAGGTGAACATTGAACTTACATGTGAGTTTCTATTTTGCCCGCCACATGTATCTGAATAAAATATTACTCGTTTAGTATTGGTAGGCAGGTGTTTTTGCAAGTGAGTGTAAAGACAAGATGCGATTTGATTTGCTCCACGGGCAGCTACTGTTTCATACCAGATGTAGCACACTGCTTTTCCTGTTTTATTGTGATGAACGGTCAAGTTAAAAGTCCACAGTTGGCGTTTGTAGAAAGCCACTGAAGAACTCAATGCTGGAGTTGGTAGGCACTGCTGTAAATCAAAAGTGTATAGGTACTTGTACAGAACTATTATTTTTATATTTTTCTGTATCACTTTTCTTTTGATCATAAGCTTGATCTGCTGTCATTTTGTGGTGTTCATGTTGCAAAACCAGTGCTGCTTTGGTTTCTTCATCCTGGCAAAGTTGAATTTGCATTTTAAACTTATCGCACGTGTAACACGTGTCCACGCGAGGTTTCTTAAAAGATAGTTCTAATTTGTGGAATTCCTGGCTATAAATTTTAATTGAAGGTGGATTTACACGACTTTCACAGAATAGCTCGTACATTTTACTTATGGTCAAGTGGGTGGGCAAATATTTCTTGGATGTAGACTTTCTTGTATAATGACTCTCGTATGACGGAAAAGACAAAATATGCTCTTTAATCTCTTGTCTTTTTTCGTCAGATATCTTATGTTTCGGTTCACTTTTTCCTCGCATATCATCCATTTGAGTACCACCTATTGAAGACCGTTTTTTCATTGCTACAGTTTTTATAAAATTATCACTCTCGTCTAATATTTTTAATAAACATCCTCGACAAACAGGTTCTCGTTTTCCATGAATGACAAAAAAGTATTTGTACGTTTTCATACGAAACTTTTGCGAGTCTGGATCAGGAGTTCGAATCCTTTGAGAAGCTTTGTCCTCAATCTCCATCAGGGACGCCATGTACGCAGCTCTTTTTTCATATGAACCTATTTGCCAGTATTCTTTAAATAATGCTTCTCTCTCACTTAAAGGTAAACGATCCTTGCATTTCATGCGACAATTTACGATTTCTTTCATGGTTTTTCCTGCAATTACTTTTCCCTTGAGTGTTTTGTATGACAAACCTAAGTTTCGCTTCATTTTTTTTTCCTTCTTTAAAATGCGAATACTTTTCTTTGGTGATACGGTGATGATAGGTGACGCAGTTGATGAAGTTTGAGAAAGTTCTTCATTTGAAGTGGACAAATCAGTTGCTGCTTCTATACGGCTCTCTGGTCGGTAAGGAGGATCTTGCACAGAATCGTCACTTGAGAAATCTAGCTCAGGCTGTGGCACAGAGATATGCGAGTAGCTGGATGACGTAGACGGGACAGGCTCCATTTCCATAACAGATTCGTTTAGTTGTTGCTCATTAGATTCACCTAAAAAATTTAATTTAATTTAGTAACTGAAATGCAATTCAAAGTAAACAATATCTATGTAACATTCAACTTGTTTAAAAAAAATCGTATAGAAAATTTTACTCGGTAGGCATATGAAGATTGGAAACAAAAAGAACAAAAAATAAACATGATACAAACAAAGAAAATTAGAGACCTATATTAGAACTCACCTTCTACATCCATGCCTTGTTGCAGTGCCAGATTAACTAGTTTCTTTCCTCTTTGGAAATCCATTTTAGTTAATATTAGCAAAATATTGAGACGTTCCAGTAAACTTCACGTAAGAGTGTCGTTACCACTACTGACTGATTTTTAAACGAATCGTTTTACCAATCCATATACCCTCTCATCCAATGCATTACAAGAGGTTTTATTTTATACCTTTTTCTGTTGTTCACATCATAAAACATTCTCAAGTACCCTCAAGTGGCGAAAAAAATACCGATACTCTGCGTTCCAAACAACATAAGTCAGTCACATTGATAATGATACAGACGTTCTTTTTCACTTAAATACACATAAGTACCCTCAAGTGGCGAAAAAAATACCGATACTCTGCGTTCCAAACAACATAAGTCAGTCACATTGATAATGATACAGACGTTCTTTTTCACTTAAATACACATAAGTGCTTTATAACGTCCTAAAATGATTCGAACCAACTGGTTGAAAAAGTACGGTACTTAGTATTGCTATGAATAGGATCTATGCGACTTATGTACTTTATTCCATCGGAGTATTGAATTTTTTGGAATAGGTTGGTGAAGAGAAAAAAAATTGAATATTTTTGACTTATGTGCTTAAGTCTGCCGACCCTTTATAAGGTTCTTTGTATGCCTCATCAATTTTAAAAAAAAGGCAGCGGTGCACTCTGTTCGCATATATATATTTATTATTCGATTTGCTCGTCCGTACGATTAATTGGGGCCTAGATGATGCTGTGTAACCATGGTGTAACCCTTGTTTTTACGTTGGCCAACGTGTAGAGACGACCTCAAGAATGTCACTAAAATTTGGCGCCAATTCGTAGCATCTGTCAAAAACAAGATTTGTTTTGTTCTGTCTGTTTAGCAGTGCAGTTGTTTTGTTTTCAGAATTTTATATATATTTTCCTACAATAAACCAATAAATATAATTATTAAGAATGGAAGACGGTGATTTTGATCAACGCTTGAGAGATTTACAAAGAGAGTACCTTGAATTCCTGGATGATGAAGTAAGTTTGGTTTCTAGAGGTTATGTTCGAATTATAGCCGCCAAACTTTTTTGTTTATTCTGATTATTTTAGGAAGATCAAGGAATTTATATGGAGCGTGTAAAACAGATGATATCAGATAAGTCGCAGCGGCTTGAAATTAATGTAAACGATTTACGGCGCAAGAATCCTGAACGAGCTAAGAACTTACTTGAGAGCGCTTTCGAAGAGCAGATAGCGTTCCAAAAAGCCCTTAAAGAGTATGTTTCATCTATTGACCCCACGTACGCTAAGGTCCAGGAAGAGTTCTATGTAGCATTCTCTGGGAGTTTTGGAAACAAACATGTAACACCCAGGAGTTTGACCTCTCGGTAAGTATAACCGATGTGATATCTAAAAGATTCCCTGTTCTAGAACTCAGTATTAGTATATTGTCACAGGCCTCAAACGTAGGCATTATAATTACACCAAATTATACCGTTTGAGGCCTGTGGCAAATTTATTGGATGGAGTGATGACTAATACTGGGTTTGTATTTGCTATCACTTATTTTATTCCACATAGTGGTGTAATTATACCGTTCGAGGCCCATAGCAAATTCATCGGATGCCCTCCATTTTGCATGTATGTAATAGTTATTAATGCGTATGAAGCCATAGTCGGAACCCATTCAATTCATCTGTAATCTCATCACCACTTGCCTACAGTTCAGCCTACCATGCACCTCAGTTCAATAAAAATGTGAAATTATTGTGATCAATACCCGATAAATAATCCTACTACTACTATAAATGAGAAAGTTTGTAAGTATGGATGTTTGTTGAATCTTTTAAAAAAAAATACGGAATGGAACATGCTGAATTTTGCATACAGGTAGTTTCAGGCCCTGATAATATATACATATTCAACTTTTTATTCCATAAATTAATACCTATAGGATAATTAATAACTATAAAATGTTACATAGAAACAACGCCTGCAAAGCTGCAGGCTACTACTAGTCTTTAATATGTTAACCAATCGCAAAAATTTAAAAATATGTAATTAAAAATGTCTATTTCAGGTATTTGGGAAACCTAATATGTGTGGAAGGTATAGTAACAAGGGTGTCCCTCGTGAGGCCTAAGGTGGTCCGCAGTGTACACTACTGCCCCGCCACCAAGAAGGTTATGGAGCGGAAATACACTGATCTGACATCTTTTGAAGCATTCCCTAGTACTGCTATTTATCCAACTAAGGTAAAATTACATATTTTTTGTTAAGTCTTTTTAACTAAATTTGGTCATCTAAAAATTTTTCCTGAGGGAAGTTTTATCCTGTTAAGCAAAGTGTTCCTTCCCAACCCATTTTTACTATTTAGGACTAGAGTCTTTATAATTTTTTCGTATCTGGCGTTTTGCGTTTCTCGAGGCGTTTATTCATTTCAGTCCATTGTATTAATCTAGGACGATGAAGGCAATGCCCTAGAAACAGAATACGGCCTCTCCCGCTACAAAGACCACCAGACCCTCACAGTCCAGGAGATGCCGGAGCGGGCGCCGGCCGGTCAGCTGCCGCGGAGTGTGGACGTGATCTGTGATGATGACCTGGTGGACCGCTGCAAGCCGGGAGACAGAGTGCAGATTGTGGGGAACTACCGGTGTCTGCCGAATAAGCAGGGAAGTTTCACTGCTGGAACATTCAGGTAAGTAACATTAGACTGTTCGTAGATTTTCTTTTTCCTATTTGGACGCAAAATTAGTCTATTATTGTGTGGATTACACATACTGGTATTCGACTGTCTCTAATAATTTTATTTTCTGGGTTTTGACTTTGCACCCTCAATGCACGCCCGTAAAGGGCAAATTACATTGATACGGTGTTATTGTTGTGTGAGTTTTGTTTGTAACATGTAATTAAGGAATGAACATACTTTTGCAAAATTCTATTACTCTAGTACCTACGCTACGTACTTGTTTAACACATTATGTACTTTAAAAATTAAATATTGGAATTATCACAAACTAGCTTCAAAAACTAGGCTTCGCCCGCTTTTTATAAAGATAAAAAGTAGCCTATATGTTACTCCAGATGTATAGACTACATCACTGCAAATTTCATCCCCGTCGATTCGGTAGATTTGACGTCTTCGCCCACGGTATATACAGCCCAGACTATATGATATTAGTAGAATAATCATAATTTTTCGTGTTCCAGAACAATCCTAATAGCAAACAACATAACTCAAATAAACAAAGACTTTAACATGACAATAACACTAGAAGACGTTAAGCTGTGCAAGCGCCTCGCGCGTCGCTCCAACGTAGATATGTTCGAACTACTGGGCAAGTCTCTAGCGCCGTCGATTCACGGCCATGAGTATATCAAGAAGGCGATACTGTGTCTGCTTCTCGGAGGGATGGAGAAGATTCTACCTAATGGAACTAGGCTTAGAGGGTGAGTTGATTTAATATGTTTTTGTACGGGTTTTAGAACTTTTAACTGCTGGTCTATAGCGCTGTCGATTCACGGCCATGAGTATATCAAGAACGCTACACTGTGTCTACTTCTGAGGGGGTATGATAACTTGTATTGCATGTTAACTACAGTAGATAATAATCAATTCATAGATAGAAAACACTTTATTATACCACACAAAACCAGAAAATTATACAGAAATAAAAACTTAGAAAAAACTATAAAGGGCGGCCTTATCGCTGAGAGCGATCTCTTCCAGGCAACATTAGGATGGACTGGACATGTAAGAACAATATAGTTTTTTTTTTATTAATTATTTATTTTTTGTGAATTAAGTGAGAACTTAAGCACTTAGTTCTCACTTTAAAACTAGAATAGGCTACATAAGTTAAACTAAGTTCTGTAATCTTCTTGTAATTAATGAATGATGTATCTATATAATTAAGTCTTTTTATCCTCATATAACAACAACATATTTATTGATGTACCTTGTTGAAACTCATATAACTAATAATCCCGGAGGTGGGCGTTGCGACCTGCGACACAGTATTTTACTTCTGCAGGTCGCATCGCTTCATATTAGTTATCAGCACCTTAATTTTTACCCTTTGTAGTGCAATAAAGTTTTATATAAATAAATAATTATGTTTAAATAAAGACTTTTTATGCTTTAATTCCAGAGACATAAACATCCTCCTTATCGGCGACCCTTCTGTCGCGAAGTCCCAGCTCCTTCGCTACGTGCTCCAAACGGCTCCTCGGGCCATCACCACCACGGGGCGGGGCTCCTCGGGAGTCGGTCTCACCGCCGCCGTCACTACTGATCCGGACACCGGAGACCGCAGGTAGCTCGCACAAATAGTACTAGACGACTGATATACTTAATACAATAGATATTTATACCGAATATTTTAACATACCGCCTTATACACAAGCTCTGCTTACCTTGGGGCTAGACGATGCTGTGTGGATTGTCCAGCATTATTTATTTATTTATTTCGGCCGACTGGGGCGAATTATGTATGACAGCGACAGCGCGATTACACACCTTGCCGCGGGAAGAGGTTCGATATAGTCTTTCGTCGCTCAGAAGTAACTGAAGTAAGCGACAAATGATAAAAGATTGTTTTTCTTAAAAAGTTGTAAATAATTCCAGAAATCCTTTTCTATTTATTTAAGTACTGTAACTATCCACTCAATAGTATAAAAATTAACCGTCAATAATATTTACATTCGGAAGATGGATGTAAAAAAAGGTTTCATGAGACCCGATTTTAATAGTTGCCGTTGCTTGCCGGAAGACCAGCGTTGGTTGCTAGCATGCTAGTCATCTGCTTGCCGGAAGACCAGCGTTGGTTGCTAGCATGCTAGTCATCTGCTTGCCGGAAGACCAGCGTTGGTTGCTAGTATGCTAGTCATCTGCTTGCCGGAAGACCAGCGTTGGTTGCTAGCATGCTAGTCATCTGCTTGCCGGAAGACCAGCGTTGGTTGCTAGCATGCTAGTCATCTGCTTGCCGGAAGACCAGCGTTGGTTGCTAGCATGCTAGTCATCCCACTCATGCTGAGGCAAAGCCATTTTGTTACTGGACTTGCACACTTACCAACACGTTTCCTCTTAAAGTTTATTATGTTCTGTGAAGTCTAATAACAAATAAATTCATTTCATTTCAATAAATTAATCTATCGTAAAAAGTTTTACCGATCTTGTTTCTGTTTCTCATTTATTTAGATCACATCAAGTAATCAGTGTATTAACATTATGTTTGTAACATGTATCGTTGTTAGAAAAGCATTAAACGCAGCGAGTCCAAATTTCAACATAGCGTATTACTCGTACCATGGACCAAAACGTACATGTCCTTAAGTACTACTTTACACAGCCAAATCAAAAAACACTGGCACAAAACAGTGACTCCATATTGCAGACGCAAAGTTCACTCAATTCGGTAGCGAGATAACGCGTATACCTTTCTTTATTTTATTTCAAATCTTACAATTTATTAATATTCAATTTATTTGGCAACTATTAAATAGATAGATAGATAAAGTCATTGCTACTTCAGAGACACACAACATACAACAAAAATACAGTACTTATATACTAATAAAAACAAAACAATGATATATTTAAAATCTTGGTAAAATGTGCTGCAAACCTGCAGTACATCAAAAAGGCCTTGACTCAGCCTTAGATTAGATTTGGAGAAGAACATCTCATTTTCAACCAGACCTATGAGCTTCAATTCAATGTGTTATCTATAGCTAGCTACTAAATGTTAATAATGAAGTCCCTACATCATGCTGCATAATGTAACTCTTCAGGCTAGAAGCTGGTGCCATGGTACTGGCCGACCGCGGCGTCGTCTGCATCGACGAGTTCGACAAGATGTCCGACATCGACCGCACAGCTATCCACGAGGTCATGGAGCAAGGCAGAGTTACTATCGCGAAGGCGGGCGTACACGCGACGCTCAACGCCAGGTGTTCTGTACTGGCGGCGGCCAATCCGGTCTATGGACGGGTGAGTTTAAACTCTATGCATTCCCATATCAATTTGAGCTTCGATCACCAATACATCTAGATTTCGGATCGACGACGCAAAAAATCCGTCTCCGTAAATAAGAGCGCACTTGAAATGTGAGCTCTTATTTTGTTTAGTTATGAAAAGACGTAAGTTAAACCCCTGTGTTTCAAACACAGGGGTTTAACTTACGACTTTTCATTCTAAGTGACCTGAGTAATTTATTGCTTTACTGCTGTTTGTGACGAACCATCGTAAGTATGCGTCATGTTTTGAAGATTTGTGACTTTATTGCTAGGTGCCATGGTTGGAATTAGGTTGAACTTTAACTGTTTTAAAACCTTTGCCTCAGTTCGTTTGTAAACAAATGTAGCGTGTATGTGCGTAATGTGTGTATAAGTATTATATACATATATTCACGTAGACTATTGATTTTGTATATGACCTTTATTATTATTAGAAAGTTTATTCTATCTATCTATATAACTCGTCATCTTCAAGACTTTCTGGCTGCTTCTCGCAGATGAACGGTATTATCCAGCTACAGGGTGCGTCGAATAGATTAGCGTTGCCCCTGTCCGTGACTCCGCAGAACTCCCCCTCGGGCTGCGTCGCGTTCTCGGGCTGGCCGGGGTGCCAGCGCGCGAAGCCCGCCTCCTCCAGGGTCTCACCTAGAATTGAAAAGAGTTTACAACATAATTAGCAAGCCCGGCTTCGCACGGGTATTATAACTTTTTAGGTATTTTTTTTATACCTTGGGTTACATTATTGGAGTTTTAGTAAGGATCCCTAATTTTTTTGAAAATATTATATATCCTATGTTCACCACGGATAGTGTAGCCCAACGGTGAAAGAATTTTTGAAATAGGTCCAGTAGTTTCGGAGCCTATTCATTACAAACAAACAAAAAATCAAACCTTTCCTCTTTATAATATTAGTATAGACAAGTGAAGAAATTAACTGCTATCTCAAGGTACCTGGCGACCTACCTTGACAGTTCAGACGAATTTGAGTGAAGGATTAATTCAAGAATTATCTAAAGATAGAAGGGTATATAGAACATTTTTTTTTTACCAGTACCCTGAGTTCAGTCACTCACCGTGAATAGTCATCCAAGAGCCACCATCATTGTAATCGTACATGCCTATAGAGGCAAACTGTCCGTGCTTCGAAAAGATCACGCTATCTGGATGCTTCGCGTAGATCTCTTTGATAACGGTGGCTTCTATAACGCTGTTGATGATGAGAAGGTGGCCTCCCTCCGCCATACAGGTCCTGTAGGCTTGCGGCCAGGTCACGCCGCGCCGGTGGAACTTGTAGCAGCTCCCGGTGCGACTCTCTAGGGTGTATTCTGTGTCGCGGATAAGGGGTCGTCATTAATCACCCGAGGGTCGAATCATCATCATCATCAGCCTATAGTACTCCACTGCTGGACATAGGCAGCGCCATAGCGCCCTGTCTTCAGCTTGCCGCATCCAGCATCTGCTTGCAGTCCTACGCAGGTCGTCATCTCACCTGGCCGGAGGACGTCCTACACTACGGTTGAAGTTCAAACGGTGTTCAGAAAAAAATACAAAATATAATTATTTGGGTTAAGATCACCGCTCGACTCGCGCACGAAGGATTTCGTACCAGTATCTATAAAAATTTGCAAAAAAAACACGTTTGTTATATGGGAGCCACTTAAATATTTATTTTATTCTGTTTTTGAAAATTTCAATTGTCTAACTATCACGGTTCATAAGATACAGGCTGGTGACAGACGGACGGACAGCGGACTCTTAGTAATAGGGTCCCGTTTTTACCCTTTGGATACGGAACACTAAAAACCGCAAAAAACGCGCTTATCTGTGTTTGATTCCGTGTCGATGAGTTTCTGAATAGCCCTGCATTTCGTATGTTGTTTTTGAGATCAAAGATTCAATATCTTTGATCTCAAAAGCATACGAAATCCTTTATTAAAATACTATAAGATCATCAAGATCACCAGTATCATGCGTGCCGCATCCAGTGATGACCAGAGGCTTGGTCCGTTGCTTGTAGCAGACAAAGGGGTAGACATTAGTGCATCGCACGTCCCTCACTGTGCCGTTCCCAGACATATCCATGGCGAGGCAGCTCTCGGAGTTGTCTAGGTTGTCGGGGTCGCCGGCCGCCCATTCTATCGACAACCTAGATAACGGCACACCTGAAATAAAATAACCTTAGTTAAACTTAACAAAATGGACCGGCACGTCTGCCGTATGTCCAGCGACTTGTGGGCAAAGACCACCACAGAGTGGAGCCCACCCAACGCTAAGAGGCGACGTGGAAGGCCCAGGATGAGATGGCGCGACGAGCTCGAGGTACATCTTCCGTCATGGCCTGTTACAGCGTTGGATCGCGAGGAGTGGAAGGAGAAAAGGGAGGCCTTTGCCCAGCAGTGGGACAATAATGGCTCAAAATAAATAATAAAATAAAAGCATTTTTCAATAAATTCCCACGGTCTATATTGTTCCTTCATGTCCAATCCATTCTAAGGTTGCCGGGAAGAGAGAGATCGCTCTCAGCGATAAGGCCGCCCCTTATACTTGTTGTATGGGATCCCCCTTAAATATTTATTTTGTTTCATCATCTGAAAATTTCAACTGTCTAACTATCTCGGTTCAAGAGATTCAACATTATATCTATCAAGGTTCATGAGACACAGCCTGGTGACAGACAGACGGACGGACGGACAGAGGAGTCTTAGTAATAGGATTTTACCTTTTGGGTACGAAACCCTACATAATACAGACAATTAAAAAAGCCATAACTTACCTTCGATGGATGCATATACGCCTTTAGCGAAGGTGGTGTGGACACCCGTGTATATGAAGTGCACCGACTGCTCCAATTTCATGAACTCAACGATTGCAAACCGCAACTCCCTAGTGAGAGGGGACACCAGCACTGCTCCTGAGGATATATACACGAAAGGTGGTATAAATCCTACTAATAATATAATAAATGTGAAAGTCTGTGTGAATGTTTGTTACCACGTATCTCCATACCATCTTAACTTATTTAGATGAAATTTGGTAATTAGTTAGTTTAGGTTTTAGAAAAACACACGCTAATCTCCCTGGTTGTCTGGAAGAAATCGCTTTAAGCGATAAGGCCGCCCATTGTACTGTTATTATGTAAGATTTAGATATAAGGTGTTATTTTTCTCTGGTCATTCACTCAAAACATGGTACATAATAATAAATCTTTACGTAAATAATGAGACACGCATGTATTATAACTTGATTTAACAAACAAGTAAACGTGCACATATAGATCACAGAGCGCGCTTAGGCTGCCTTCACATAAGGTCGCAAGATTTGGATTAACGGCAGCGCGGCAGCTTCACTTATCGATACAAGTCGCGTGGCGGCCGCTCTGCTTGCGACCTAATGTGAAGGCAGCCTAAGCTCCCCTTCGCGCGTCGGCTAATGTAAAAACCCGAATATACACACTTATGAGCCTTTATTCCTAAAATGCGCAGAAACAGTACTTTTCAAACCCGTTTATATCATGAACCACTTATCTTATAGTATATGTTATTAACTAATAATTTTAGGAAATTTTAGTGTCCAACGAGTTTGACTATAAAATATTTCGATTAATGTAGTATGTACGCGTTCTATCAAGATAACTTGTGAGAGGTTTTCATAATTTCCCTTTCAGCATCAGTTTCGAAGCTCAAAATAATAGAAAATACTGACATATCTAATTAAGAAAAAAATATAACCTACTGATGAGATCCTTGGCTAAAAACTTACTTAGAAAGATGTTTGGTTTTGGTATCCTACTATGAGAAATTAAAATTCAAAAAATGTGAAATATTCGTAATATTTCACATTTTTAAATGATGTTTTTACCGATATACCTTATTTAATTTAATATAATAATAGCCTACCAATAAAGTGGAGCATCTTTTTTAAAATCATACATTTAAAATTTTTATGATTTTGTTGCTATTATTTTTCTATAAATATTTAATGAGCGACGTGACCACACTCTAGAAAGCCTCGCGGCGGACTGATTTTCGCGCAGCGTTTTATAGTAGTTTTAAAATATTTATAGAAAAATAATAGCAACAAAATCATAAAAATTTTAAATGTATGATTTTAAAAAAGATGCTTCACTTTATTGGTAGGCTATTATTATATTAAATTAAATAAGGTATATCGGTAAAAACATCATTTAAAAATGTGAAATATTCGTAATATTTCACATTTTTTGAATTTTAATTTCTCATAGTAGGATACCAAAACCAAACATCTTTCTAAGTAACTTTTTAGCCAAGGATCTCATCAGTAGGTTATATTTTTTTCTTAATTAGATATGTCAGTATTTTCTATTATTTTGAGCTTCGAAACTGATGCTGAAAGGGAAATTATGAAAACCTCTCACAAGTTATCTTGATAGAACGCGTACATACTATATTAATCGAAATATTTTATAGTCAAACTCGTTGGACATTAAAATTTCCTAAAATTATTAGTAAATAACATATACTATAAGATAAGTGGTTCATGATATAAACGGGTTTGAAAAGTACTGTTTCTGCGCATTTTAGGAATAAAGGCTCTTATTTCCACGCGGGTGAAGCCACGGGGCACAGCTGTAGTACATCATTCTAAGCGTAGAAGCATTGTTACCTTCGTCATGACACATCAGTTGAGCAGTTCTCCATGTTTGTGGGACCTTATGCAGTTTGAACCATCCTTCAGCAGATCTACTGAACGTATAGTCGAATCTGAACTTTGCGCCTGTTGATATAGAATAGAATAGAAAAAAAACATTGGTTTGTTTGATATACGATTGATGATAGCAATTGCATAAAAGATGAATTATGCAGACGAAATCTGTAACGGTGTAGGCGAAGGTCCGCCTGCGACACAGGTGGTTGTGGATTCGATTCCCGCCTCTCTCTCCTCGGCTAGATGTCGATGTGAGGATTGTCCATAATTATTTATTTATGAGCCACTCTGCTCTGAAGCGTCACTGATGAATGATAAAATCTGTCAAAAATCGTCTTGACTTACCAGCAACATCGGAAAAGTGCACAAAGAACAACAAAAATACCGAAAAAATAATCATTATTGATGAACGCTGTCGGGGAGAAACAACTCTATACTAAAATTATTTGTACCAAAACAATAAAGAAAGGTCATAATGTCAATTAAACACAAAAACCTGTCAAGTGAAAGTCGAATAGCACACGACGGGTTCCGTACAATACTTGATATACTTTGCTTTTTGAAGATGATTCCGTTAACTCCTGTATATCTTAATTTTAAATTTTGATCTAGGTATCTTAATTGTGTTTAGTTCTGAGTTCTATTTGCGCTTATTTAATTCAATTGTTGCAGTTACATAATTAATAATGTAATTTCAATAAATTTAATTAAATATGTAACATCAAAAATTATCATTAAATAAATAAATAATACTGTAAAATCCCTAGATCACCATCTAGCCCCAAGCTAAGCAGAGTTATGTACTAGATGACTGATAATATATTACTAATTAAACTGGAATTAGTACTATTACTAATTCCAGTTTAATTAATTGATTTCTTAAAAGAACAAAGTTCACTTATATGAAAATATTTATACAATATCCGTAAGAAAGGAGTGAACCTATGGTCCCGTTTTCACCCCTTTCTTACGGAACCCTAAAGAGATAAGAAACGGGAATCCCGCGAGTGTAAAAATATCATCTTGTTATCTAATAGTGGACGCAAAGTTTATCTGAGCACTTCAACAAATGATGTACGCTATAAATGATAAATGCGTTTAATTACCTCTTCTTAGTCATTTTATGAAGCGACGAAATGTGAAACAACCGAGTACTTCTATGTTTGGCTGTATTTATCTTTACCCCTAGAGTACCCCTAAGGGTAAAACGGGACCCTATTACTATGACTCCGCTGGCCGTCCGTCTGTCTGTCACCAGACTGTATCTCATGCACCGTGATAGTTAGACGGTAGAAATTTTCACAGATGGTGTATTTATGTTGCCGCTATAACAACAAATACTAAAAAGTAGAATAAAATAAATAGTGAAGGGCTCTCATGCTGAACAGATTTTAATGAATTAGGCAAAGAAGTTGGCGGTATCCCGGGACGGACAAATTCAATTCAAATGTTTTATTTTCTTCAGGCGTACAAAATAAGCACTTAGACAAGTCAAATTTTATACTATTCATTATAAAATAACATTGGCTACGTATCCCGTTAGAAGGCGCGCGAACCCCGGACAGCTAGTAAATACTAAAGTCATTTAAAACGGGATATTTACCATGATTTGATTTTTGAGTTATCCAATATTTCAGCACAATTTCATGCGCCATGATCACGGAATAACTGATCATGGTTATTCCGTGATCATGGCCTAAGAAGAGGTTTTAAATGACTTTAGTATTAATAACCATGATAGTTTTAAAAGTTTTAGCTAGTAAATATCTTATCATTATTACAGTACACTTTCCTGGACTCATGTCATTTTTCTTTCCAGTACGACCAATATAAGACGCCAATGGAGAACATAGGTCTGCAAGACTCGCTGCTGTCCCGCTTCGACCTGCTGTTCGTGATGCTGGACCTCGCTGATGCGGACCACGATAACATGATCTCGGAGCATGTGCTTAGGATGCATAGATACAGGTACTGATAAAATGGTCTATGGATAGACTTCAGAATTTATCTATTGTTTTTTTAAATACCACGAAAGAACGAAATTAATTTTTGGTGTAAGTGTGCTTAGAACAATAAGACATTGTAGCTAGAAAGCTGCAAAGTAAGTAAAGTAAAAGTAAAAAATCATTTATTTCTTTAGGCTTACAAAATAAGCACTTAGACAAGTCATATTTTATACATTAAATTATTATCAAAAAAAATTATTGTTACTGTTCACTTCAATTTTTTGTCCACTAGTGGAAGAAGTGAAAAAGAAACCACTAGCATGTACACTTATTGTTGGATGGCATTACTTAAATGAATAATTATTCATTAATTTAATTATAATTAAACAAGTACGTAAAGCTAAAGATTTTTATTTGCCAAAACATGTGTATACGCAAGGTAACAAGTATATACATTTTATGATTCAACATGCTAACGTTTTTGGCAAATAAAAATCTTTATCGTGTCAAAAAGCGCCTTAACACTTTGACTGCGATTTTTATTCGACGACTGCGATCTTTTTTTTAACCTAAAAAATTCGTGCTGCCGCTCTACACAGCGGTTGTGTTGCGCCGCACATGCGTTTCGTTCGAAAAACATTACGGCTGTGCTGAGTCACACAGATCTGTATTTTCTCAGCCGCTGCGCTAGTGTGGATTTACGCATATTAGTCACTTGTAGAAAACACATACCGTGTGATTTCAGCAATCAAAGTGTTAATACGCGTTATTTGCGCTAAAATTAGAGCAATAACGCTGATAACGCGCATTACGTTATGTATTAAATAGCGTGGTAGCCTTGCAGGATTCAAAAATAGACTCGCTAACAGGATTAAAAAGTTGAATGTATGTTACAGGAATCCTAAAGAGCAAGATGGTGAAGTGCTCCCCATGGGGTCATCTGTCGAGATGCTGTCTACTGAGAACCCAGATAATGATGAAGCAGAGGTAAGGGATGTACCCGTGATAACAAACTCGACGAAGTACACATGACTTGTATTCTATTTCGTATTCTTTTGGAGGATTATGCACTCATTTCTGCGCTTAAGTCTAAGGTTGTAGGCTATAACAAAGACTAAGTTTCGGTTTAGCTTTTTGTATCGAGAATTCTGGAATACGTAGATGGACCTATTAGTCCGTCTATGGAGCCATTGGTCCATCTACGTATTCTAGAATTCTAGAATACGTAGATGGACCTATTAGTCCGTCTATGGAGCCATTGGTCCATCTACGTATTCTAGAATTCTCGATTCCCGGTGAAGGTTACGTACGGTAAACCGCTGTATGCGAGTAGCGCATGACCGCATATTGTTATGGGCAGGCCTATGTCCAGTTGTGTTTTGGCTGCAATTATGATAATATATAAAACAAAAATCATTATTATTTATTTTATTTTATGTTAAAGCCGGTAAATCCTACAAATATTGTATAACGCGAAAGTTTGTATGTATGGATGTTTGTTACTCTTTCACCCAAAAACTACTGAGTTGACATTTTAGTAGTTCCAGGACCGGGATAAAAATAGGCTACTTTTTATCCCATAAATTAGTTCCCATGGGATAGATATAACCTTAAAACGTTTCCATAGAAAAAACTCGAGCGAAGCCGCGGGCAGAAACTAGTACAATTTATATTCGTGGAAACCTTCAATAAGCTTTTTAGTATTAATCAACTTATTAGTGTTCTTTATAAGTCCCTGGTTTTCCTTCAAATAAATATAAAATATAAATACATATGTATGTATCCCTGATTATTTTCAGGAAACAAACCAATCAATATACGAGAAGTACGACCCGCTCCTCCACGGGAACACGCGCAGCAAGAAGGACCAAATCATCAGCACCAAGTTCATGCGCAAGTTCATACATATCGCGAGACTTATGAAGCCTAAGCTAACGCAGGAGGCGTCTGATGCCATCGCGGATGAATACGCCAAGCTCAGGAGCCAGGATATGATGGAAAGCGACGTGGCTAGGGTGAGTTTTCTATTGGATAGTAGAAAGTCTTACTTTTAGGTCTATACTAGACAGTTGGTTGCCATCTTAATAAGTTCACACTAAACTTACTGTATCGACTGGCGCAGTCGTGTGGATAGCCCATATTGCGCGGCTTATAAAGTTTGAACGGACAAGTACGCCAGGGCATACATTATAATAACTCCATTCTAAGCACACTTATAATTATAATATAATATTTATTATAATTTTATTTGAATAATTAATTATTGATTACCAAATAAATTATAAAATTATTTATTAGAAACTCCTGTACTTTGATTTAGAACTACATATTTACTTAACTAACTTTTATTTTTCGTGTTATTTCGTTATGTATTTTTTTTTGTTACCTATAATTATTATGTTTGACTTATAAGAATATTCTATTAATAAAGAACTGAACTAAATAATTATTTATTAATATTTCCAGACCCAGCCCGTGACGGCGCGTACCCTCGAGACGCTGATCCGGCTGGCGACGGCGCACGCCAAGTGCCGGCTCAGCTTCCAGGTCACGGAAGACGACGCTATGAAGGCCATCCAGCTTGTACACTTCGCTTACTTCAAAAAGGTAATCACAAATAAATCGGACATTTAAAGATACATTTATTTGGCCATAAACAGGTTTCGTACAAACACAAATAATAATAGTACACACTAATATTGTGCACCTGAGGATGATACCCGCTATGTTTAGCCATCGCCGTTAGATTAACTCTCTCAAAAGGCCTCTTTGCTGTTGGCTTCGGCCCCATGCAAGGTTTCCAAAGGACCGGGTCACTTTATGGCCCGAGATCATGATAATGAGATACACACCAAACACAGTAGACTTACAAAGAAACATAAGTTTATTATATTTATTTTTAAGTTTATTTTCAAGTGTACTGTGTAAATAGCTACCGTGCTAGACTGCTGGCCAAAAAGGGTCAAACTCAGCTTAGTGTTGAACCAGACGTGCCGCGTTGGGGAAAGTCATCTTTCAATTTCTGAAAACCCAGGAAACATTTAGAGATATTTTAGTACCGGTACGGGGTACGGGGTGCTACTTAAATATTTTTTAGCCCAATCCGTACAGAAGTTTTGTTGTCTTTCCACCCATCAAAACTTTCGCATTTATAAAATTCTAGCTACAGTACTAATGCAGCCCGATGTTCTCTATTGGCGTCTTGTATTGATCCTGCTGGAAATAAATATGACAATAGCCGAGGAAAGTGTACTGTTGTATTATTATAAACTCATTTATTTCGGACTAGCTGCGCCCCGCGGCTCGTTCGCGTGGAAATCTATGTGTCAAATGGCTTATAAACCTTCTGCTTCTTGAATCACTCGTATCTTTTTTTAAAAACCGCATCAAAATCCTATGCGTAGTTTTAAAGATCTAAGCATACATAAGGACAGACACAGCGGGAAGCGGGACTTTGTTTCATACTAGTAGTAGTGAAGTGTGATGAGAGTATGTTAGACAAAGTCCTTCTAATATATTTTTACCAAAATGTTAATTGGATGTGTGTTTAGGTGCTGACGAAGGAGAAACGTCAACGCAAACGGCGCGCGTCCGCCGACGAGGAGGCCGCGTCGGACAGCGAGCAGGCCTCGCAGCCCAGACCCAAGCGGTCTAAGAGAACGGTTTGTAACTTATCACTTTTTAATTTTTTAAATCTCAAACTGTATTTTTTTTTGTTACCTCTGAACATAATTAAGTAAGTGCGCGACAAATGCACGAATAATCACGCCAACCGATTTCGATGATTCTTTTAGAATATAAAGTAGCCTACAGTTCCAGATTATGGGCAAAATTTCAGCCTGATCATTAGGTAACTAGTTTTAAAACAACTACCGAATGGATCAGACTGAACTTTTGTAACATTATTAAACAACAGCAAAAACTTTTACCTTTTAAAATATTAGTAGGATATCACCCGCATGCTAGTTTGCCAGGTGATGGTTGGTCGTATAAGCAAAAATATTTGTGCTGTATACATTAACACTTCTACCAGTTGCAGCACGTAAATAAAACTATATTTTTTGGCGCAGTCTGATGGTTTACCCTATACACTACCTACA
Source organism: Eupithecia dodoneata (assembly GCA_947044415.1). Lineage (NCBI taxonomy): Eukaryota > Metazoa > Arthropoda > Insecta > Lepidoptera > Geometridae > Eupithecia > Eupithecia dodoneata. Next base: position 11,475,954 of record OX345662.1, on the reverse strand, counting down.
AGCTGTCCTTTATGAGTACAACTCGACCAAGCTAAGTTTGCAGTGAGGTGCAAACTTAGCTTGGTCGAGTTATAGGAATCTATGTTATTGCTTGCTAATATAATTTGAACTCTACTCCAGACGGCAGAAGGCACAGCGGATCCGTACGAGTTCTCATCCGACGAAGAGGCGGAACCGGTGCTCCGTGCGGCGCGCGCCCTGCAACCCGACCCCGCCGCCGACCGTGCTGCGCCCGCGCCCGTCGGCAAGGGCACTGTCACAGCTGACAGGTAAATAAATCCTACTAATATTATAAACGCGAAAGTTTGTGAGGATGTTTGTTGCTCTTTCACGCAAAAACTACCGAATAGACTTCGATGAAACTTCACAATAATATAGCTTACATAATATGTATATAAATTGTAGCCTATGTGTTCTGATATTATCAGAATAACACATAGGCTACAATAATTGTAGCCTATGTGTTATTCTGATAATATACAATATATCTTTATGAATTATTCATAAAGATACATTGTATATTATCCAAAATATCTATCACCACGCGGGTGAAACCGCGGGGTGCAGCTAGCAGTAATAAATAAATAATTCTGGACGATCCTGCTGGATCGTCCAGAATTATGGAGCTGCAGTTTGTGTAACGGGTACTAATCCGTTACACAAACTGCAGCTTGCGGCAAGATGACGCTGTGTGGATTTACCAACACTTGATGTATTTATTTCTGTGTAAATGTAGAACAAAAAAGTATGGGCTCAGTTACTCTTAGATAATCACTCCATCATTTACAGCGTAACTTAAGCCACTGCTGGGCTGGTTCATATAAATGTGTGTCAGTGTCAAATAAATGTCTTATCTTCGTAGACCAATTATGTTTATGTGCCAATAGTACAACATTAAAAATCCCTTCATTCTCTCTTCAGGTTGGCTCTCTTCAAGACCTCACTTCAGCAACTCTTCCGCGAAGAACGAGCGAACTCTCTCCCCTTAGATAGAGTGATGGTGCACCTTAACCAACAGTTCTCTCACGCCCCCTTCGAGAAGCCTGAAGTTAACGCGGCGTTGGAGAGAATGACGCAAGACAATCATGTTATGATGGCTGATGATATCATATTCTTGATATAGTTTAGGCTGGTTTTAGTCACGCCGCTGGGCAGCGCGCTGTTAACGTTTACTGAACGGCGCTGCACAAGCGCGCGACTTTGAAACGCAACTACTACCCCCTTACGTCTCCCGAACGCGCGCGCTCCAACGTCGCTGCCGACGAAACGCGTAACAATAAAACAGCCTTATACTACAAGGTTTCTTTGCCAAAGTGGCCAAGAAATTTTCAATTTAGAACCTGTTGCAGATAGCTGGAATTGGCTTGACGACTTTTGTTGTGCTAAATTATAGACTAAGGTAATTAGTCTATGGCTATACCAATTAAGCTATCGAATCAAGCTACACAGGTACTTTTTATACTACAAAATGATTATACGCCTAGCCTCAACATTGTACAAACAAAATCATGTATTTTTGTATTGAATTTGAACCACCCCTATGGGTTATCTACATAAGTGATAAATTGATTCCACCGAAATCTGTATAGTTCAGTGAACTTGATGTTTAGTTGTAAGATTTGTACTTTGTGTAAAACTAATCGTAAGGAAATAATCTCAATAAAGTTGATTTTGTGTAAAACATGTTTTATTTTAAACAAATTAACTTATTTTGCTACCTATAAATAATCTAGTAATAAATTATTTCTTCCCCCTGCCTTTGCCACCTTTACTCTTTCCGCCCTTTCCTTTGCCAGATTTGTTAATTTTGCCTCCAAAAACTTTCTTGGATTTGTTGAATTTGTCGTTCTTGAAATTACTTCTCGAGCCTCCATCTTTGTTTTGGAATTTCTTTCCTCCCTTATCTTGGAAATTCCTTCCACCCTTCTTATCTTGGAAATTCCTTCCTCCCTTTTTATCTGCAAAGTTTCTTCCGCCATCTTGACTTCTGTTGAACTTTCTACCGCCATCTTTGTTTTGGAACTTTCCACCGACTTCTTGATTCCTCTGGAACTTTCTGCCGCCATCTTGATTCCTCTGAACATTGCCGCCGCTTGTGTCGTTATTTTTCTGGAATTTCTTCTTTAGCTTTTTGTCTAATCTCATCTTTTTGAAGCCTCTGGGTTCGCTGTCTTCGCCTGATTTCCGTTTCCTAGGGTGTTCACTGAATAAATCTGCAAAGAGACAAACAAACTATAATACTTTAGCGATACACTATGGCCCAATAGATACATTTTCCTAATATTGTTAAAGGAGCGCACTATTTGTGATTTAGAACACATCCGTCAGATTCCACTTTCGTCAGATCACTTTTTTTTCCGTATAGGTCAGAATTTTGAAACTGGTGACAAAACAGCAATTCTCGTAATCACGAGACCTATACGGAAAAAAAGTGATCTGACGAAAGCGGAATCTGACGGATGAGGAATCCCTCATCCGTCAGAATCCGCTTTCGTCAGATCACTTTTTTTCCGTATAGGTCAGAATTTACATCTCGTAGATGTTCAAACCGCATGTATACGACTACAGACTATGCCCACGATTTCGTCCGCGTAGACTACAGATTTTGATTATTATTGAAATATCATTCATAATAAAATAAATAAACATAATAAAATCATGTTTGGCCCAGAAATTTTCAGTTCTGATCTGCCTGAAACGATTGAGTCGCTTGTTTCATATTTATGATGTCTAAGTACTAGATAAAAACAAACTATTTACTTATTATTAAAGTATATTTTTTAAATTTTGTTTTACTGGTCATGACTATCATTAATGCCGGTTCCCAATATAATATTGACTAGGAACTGAAGATTTATGACGAAAGGGTCATTAGAAAGTTATCCACATCCGTCATTCATGACGAAACTGAACTGAAATTATACAAAAAACTACTTCTGACGAAAGTGGAATCTGACGGATGTGTTCTAAATCCTATTTGTAATAAGTAGTATATCTTATGATAATATTATGTATGTAGTATATTTCTATGTAAGTATTTTATTTCAAATATAAAAACTGCACACGGATCCCAGGTACTACTATACATCCAAGGTTGTCTGTGTGTTTGACCACCAATTGTCACATAGTTTTAAAGTTATTATTGACCATCGTTTCTTTGTATAAAGTGTGCAATTAAGTATTTTCTATCTATATATCAGCCAAGCTAGCTTCAACCCCGATCACACTATACGCTCATCCACTAGAGGTGTCAAGTTAACTTTGTAAAGCTATCATCATAGCTTACCTTTTTCTGGCTCAGCTCCGACCTCCTTCCTGTAATAATCCGCGTCGTTATCTTCATCTGTGTCCATATCGGCTGCGTTCTTAGATTCAGCTGCTGCAAGCTCCATTAACCTGTGACACAATGCATGAATTACAGTGCCTGCCTCTCTATACAATAGCAAAAGGAACATCCAAATCGCCGAACATAGTAACCTGCCGAAAGCCATGGAAAAGGCATAGCAGATTATTATACATAACCTGCTGATAGGTGATGTATGTTGTAAGTTAGACCCAATAAAAATAGTAGATATAACATCGCCTTAGCGCTTCATAAAAAAACCTGTATTGTAATGATGCTAATACCTCAATAAATAAATAAATTTGTTTGCAAATGGCATTATCAGCTCGAAAAATGTTCCTGATGCGATTAGGGCGGATGCCCGCCTGTCGATTCTAGATTTAAATATGTAGTATGTTTTAGTTTGACTAAGTATTTACCTCTGACTTTCAGTTTGTTCCTTCTTCTTCTTGATTCCTTCCATCGATTTCTGTTTGAGTTCTTCTTTCTCCCTTTCCTTCTTCTTGATATTCTCTTCCTGCTGAGACTTCCGCTTCTCTTTTTGTCGCCTGTAAGCAAAGGAAGTTTAACAACAGCTAAAGTTTTAGTCAAATGCTTGAGTATGAAGACCGCCAATTTTCTTATTATTGTATTTAACTGTTTACTTTAATTGTATTAGTATTCATAAAAAGTACTACTTTTTTACATGCGTACCCAATACAATAGCGTCACATAGTTTTATTAAAGTACTAGTTACTGTAATTTCTATCCCATGGGAACTGATTTGTGGTGTACCATGTAGACAAAGTCTTAGTTATGGCGTCCTACCAAAGACGATGTACGAAAGATAATAACTTTAGCATTTATAATATTACTAGTGTGACAAAAAAAACCATCAAAATTATAAAAAGTGATACATAAACATATCAATCCAAAATTAAATTAACATTCACGATCTCAGACTTACTTCTTCTCTTCTCTCTTCTTCTTGATAAGCGCCTTCTGTTCTTCTGTCTTCTCCACCAACTCGTGGTACAGAACCTCTCCATCCATCAGCCCATCTTCTACCTGAAAAGATAAGCGTGTAACTATGACAATGGTCAGGAAGCATTTTGTTATGTCACCGAAGTAAAGTGAAGAGTAAATACAACCAATGCATCTTGCATTTTGCGCTTAAGCGTTCCAAAAACGTACTCTATCCCGCTCTTATAAACACGAAATCCTTTACCTATCCTTTTCACAAAATGGCGCGCATAGATAGCACATATTATATTTACATATATTTATTTATTGTTACAGTTTACCGTTGTTAGCATCTTAAATCCTAACATAGTTCATATATTGACACTAGAGTTCTCTTAACAATACTAAAATAAAATTAACGCTAGCATCGGAAATTAGTGTGGTAGGCAGTCACGCACACAAGCACAGCGATTTCACTCATCGCTGTCCGCATGGCTTGGCAGCCGCACACAGGCGATCCACTAATCACGAGCAGCGACGTTAGTCCACAGCTGGACACAGGATTGCTTCCTCTTCAATGAAAACCTACCTTTATCAACTGGAAAGATATCCTAGGGCCAAGCTCGAACAGTCTTATGGCGGACTTGGATTCCGCGGCGGCGCCCCTCGTCGCCAACGACTGCGGCAGCACGATCTGAGAGCTGGGGTCGTCTTCGAACTCGCTCTCTGACATCATCGCTGCCCTGAAAGGTGGTATTTTATTATTCGATATTTATTCTTTCGAATAAAATACTAATTATTTCTAATAGACTTGATTGTGCGCGCTACGTAGAACGTGTAGATTCGTCATAGCATGGCTGTGTTCACGGGCCGGCTTGACTTAGTGAGGGCTGTCGGACACCGCGAAGGATTCATTTATTTACTTTTTTGGCACACAAAACAGAAAACAATCGAATCGTGACACGATTCACGAGATTGGTTTCCTTTGGAAGAAATACCCGCTGACCCAGAGTTCCCGGGGGTTATTTTATTATAGTGGTTCAACCATAAAAACAACAATTAGAAACTTATATTATTTTATTTTACTTTTCACAAAATTTAACAAAGACATCGAAAATAGAACAGATCGTTAGTAACTTGATTTATTACCAAAGTCCACGACTTCACACAATAAATCACGAAAAAAATAATAGACCACGTGTCCATTATTCTTCTCTTGTATCACCACCAATGACCATGAATTTTGATGACCTGTGGGCCGCGGTGGGCGGACGTCGCGGGTTCTATTTCCGCCTAAGGATAAATGTTAGTGGGAACTGCAGATATTTTTTTCAGGTGCTTTATCTATGTACAATAAAAAATATCGATGTATGTAATGTGTTGTATCAGTTATCTGGTAACACAAGCTCTGCTTAGCTTGGGGCTCGATGATGCTGAGTGGGTTGTCCAGCATTATTTATTTATTTTATCAGCAAACAGTAAAACAGAAACACATCAAAAGACGATAGTAAAATGATAATAACTCACTTTTCAAAGAACTCCGACATATCCTTACAGCGGTTGAGATTCGGTATCTTTCCCTGGACCATTTTCTTAGTTCCCTTGTTGAGGCCGACTGGCGTGGCTCTGATGACGTAGTGGCGCAGGTCAATCAGCTTTGTGGCCGGGTTATAGTTCATTAGGACACAGCGGCGGATATTTTTCAGTTTTACCTGGAAGGTATTTTATTGAATACTATGTAGTGATTACTATGAAGGTCTTAAGGCCCTTTTCGTGTCATGCGGGGGCGACCTATATGATAGGAAAAGGGCCTACTAAAGCACGCGGACCAGATCCACACGTGGATGGAAATCCGCATGACAGGAAAAGAGCCCTTAAGGCGCATTCAGACAGGATACATTTTTTTCGTGACAAGCGGCGTATGTAGTTTTAGGAGCGAGTTCACACACCCCACAGTATTCTGGATCCAGTAAACGATTTCAAGTAGCTATATCAAACTTGCCCAGTATTTATTTCAGGCAGAGCATATCTTCTTTTCTTGTTGTTTACAAAGTTATGTAGGACAGTTATGGCTTGCAAAAAATAAGCCATACTCCGCAGATGAAACTTGTAGGTACTTACATTAGTTATGTTGATAGTAGGAAACATGTTTTGGAACATGGAAGCCATGAGTTTCATGTGCATGCCTTCACCAGAGAAACTATTGAGTACAATCAGAGGGGCGGACTGGAAGGCTCTCATCATTACATACTGCTTCTTCAATGAGGATATTACGTCACGAGCCAGGCTGTACTGTAAAGGTCCAATCATTCAAATTATTTTACCTGCAAATTTCTCTGTTACAGTAGACTATTATAGGTTGATGATGATGAAGATTCTCTCTTAATCTTTTCAGAGGTGCAACAATTGGTGTAAAAGGTAATATTCTACAAAATTCTTTCACATAAAAGGCATTAACCAAATAAGTATATATAACATAGGTCCTCTGCTGAATGTGCCTCCTTAAAGAAGTAATCACTACTCTTAGCAGGCTGATAGGTAATAACAGTGGAGACGTTAAAATACACAAAAGGAAGCTGCTGCCTTTCCTAATGTAGTTCCCTGCGTCAGTTATTACAACATAGAGAAGTTGATTCTTACAACCCTGCCACTACTGATAACCAACAGGCATTATGCAGCTACATAATACCAGTGTGAAAGGCTCATTTAATTCAGATACCATGTGAGTAAACCTGCAGGCAGACATGATCCTTTATAGATATATCATAATTTATTAATTGCAATTAGGTTACATAATTTAGTTCATTAATAGTGCCTTAAAGCCTTTGCTAAGTTTGTCTAAGCACTTGGTTCTCACTTAATTAAAAAAAAAACTATATCTACTAACATACAATACTACTACAATACAAGTTATCCTGCATCACCTACTAGGTTGTTTACTAACTAGCCTAAATAATAATAGTTATGAGATAAGCTCTCACATTCTGTAATTTGAAAGTGAGTGTAGGTCCCCGGGGTAGTCTAGCCAGTCGCATGTAAGACCCCAGCTCAGTCTCTGTGAACATCATCAGATGAGAAACGTGTAGGTATCCAGATATAGACACAAAGTCCTTTATTGTGTTCTTTTTCCTTTCCTGAAATCAGATAATATTTCTCTACTATACAGATTCGTGAAAAATGCTATACAACAAAGATATGAGCAATTTTTTCTTATTTATAATGTATTCCATGAGACATAAAACTCATCAGTTATTATATTTGCCAATAAAATAGGTATTTAAGTGCATACAAGCTAAGAAAAGGATCAAATAGCATGATACCAACCTTCAATGCAGAGGCTGTGAAAGGTTCCATAATCTTCCTGAAGTCCTTCGCCAGTTCCATCAGATCCTTGCTGCATTGGCCGCGGTGGATGACGAACGAGTGAGGAGCCTTTACTAAGTTCTCGGGCTCCAGAGACTCTTTTGTTGCTGGATTTTTCTTCGCACATTTACCTTTGCGTTTACCCATCGTTATATTTATACAACTTCACTTTCTCTATGTCGTTATATTTGTTTTTTATAACAGTTCAAATAACACTTCAATTATTTATATTTATTTCTTTATTTTATATTCTTTTCAGTAGCAAAACAGTGCGTGTGTTGTTTATTTTTGAGGTTAGAATACGGCACGGTCGTCATTTGTATATTGTACATCTGACATTGACAGTTATAAAAACAAAAAATAAAAATGTGAAGTTGTTGAATCTTTTATTGTAAACGAAAGCTTCCGGCTCGGGTTTGGAACGAAGAAATTTTTAAAATCGTATCGTATCCATTTCCCGCGCTTGTTGTTATATCACAAAACAATAGGTTGGCATTGGCACACGGTAGGCACGCAGAGCTTTCTTAGGATCTAATATGATTATGATTACTCATAATTGTAACGTGACAAAGCCAAATACTACCCTTACATTACACAAATATTTCTCTAAGTACCTACTGAAAGACCCAGCCTATTATAATATCCCTATGTACCTACCCTACCAACCTTTAAATTTTAGCTCCATGTTAGAACCTTTTCTTAATATAAATGCAACCTACCATACATACATACTAATTAGTAGGCAGGAAATGAAACTTATTTTAGTTTATCACTTGCTCTTAAATTTTTGGCCTATGTATGTGGAACTACACTGATTATTAAAACTTAGGTAGGTTTGCCGGGGTAGTAATAAAAAACACGTCAGAACAAATCAAAACAGCTTTATTTTCCTGCTGGTTCGTTTGTAATTTCCCATACCTGCACTTTAAAACATTTAGCTACTCTCTATATTTACGCCTCCAATCAACTGCGGTTCACGTAACGAATAAGACAGAGATCAATATAAAAAAAGAAACTTAATCTTTGCCACACAAATGCAAAGAGGTTAGATTAAAATTATAACTTACAATTTTGTAATCGTATGTAGGTCATTTTAGGTATTTTTTATAGATTTATATCACATTAAGGTCGGTATCTTTTCTACATAATCCGCAGTTAACTTTGATGGCATAGTAACAGTGTGAAAGATAGGCATTGATAATAATTGAAAAAGTACAAAATCTTAGTGAAATTGAGACCTTAGATTAAAAACTAAATAAATACATAACATAATAAAGAAATTAATGTAGGCTGGCTTCAACTGTGCTATGAATTCATAGTTGTAGGCAGATTCCAATACAGTTAAATTTCTCTCTGAGTTAGATGTTTGCTATATTCAAAATATAAATGGGGTAACATGTATATTTATGAATACAGATGTACCTATATTTTGGAGTTTTATAACATAACTGCAACAAAATATTTAATCTGGAACAAGGATGTTCTTTTATGTTATCTTTGATTGGATAGTCTCAAGAGTTTTAAAAAAACATAAAATTTTACCAAAACCACAAATATAATAATACTAGTACAAAAACATTGATGTACCTTATGAGAAATAACATTACTAAACCACAGTACCTAGAAAAAGAGAATTCTTGAAAACACTGACTCACCGAAACAAATACCAAATGAAATATAATACAAAATACTGATTGTGAGTCGAATAAAGGCTTAATAATTGATCATCTTATCAAAGTGCAGGTGCGATTATTAAAATTCCCAAACTAAGCTACTGTTTTCTGGGATTAAAACGTTTTATGAAGAATTGTAGGTATTTGGTTGTAAATCTCTCGGAGAGTTTAAGAACTAATGCACCATGTTTGGCGTGACTTAAGGCTCATATAGCTTTTACAATTATCTACCTAAAACAAGTACAATTTAAGTGTTGATACATTTAAGTAAAATAGCCAAATGTCTACACTATGGATTAACATATGGGGCCCAATTCTGCTTACCAGTCGTTTCAAATAAACAATGATAGAAGAACCGTCAATTAAAATCCCTAGATTAAAGAATCACTAGACACTGTAGTTTTTTAAAATCTAAGCTAAAATACCAAAAAATGTTGTTCGTTAACCCCTTCATTGAGTCCGTCATAGGACTCAATGAAGGGGTTAACTAACCACTATAACAAAAAGCAGAAGAGGGCCCCAGTTTTAAAAATACGATCATTCGTAAGAAACTTGACTGTTCTCTTGTGAATATGGTATTGAAGCTCATACAGCAACTACAATACCTAATATTTTCATAGACTAGGAGATGTCACGCCAAAATGCACCTTGCTAGATGTACTCCAAACAAAATATACAGAACATCTTATCATAAATCGTGCAAAAATACATAAAAAGAACAAGTTAGCGTTCGTTGAGAAAAGCTAGATATCGATTTTATGTTATAATACAAGTTATTTTAGTTTAGAATGGTTAAAAGCCCGTATTTTATCCCTAATCAATTAACTACTAATCTATAGTCCATTCTACGTTATCATCAGATAAATACAGTATTAATAAGTCGGTTTAAATCATTTTAGGTACATACTAAGAACAGGTCTATAAATATCGGTACGTTTGATGTCACTTCATGAATCATAATAGTCAAGATATTATTTACGAGCTATGATCGAAAAGTGCACGTTATCTTGACTTAGACTGTAAATATCGTAACATTTTACAACCTCATGACCGCTCTACGAAACCTAAATCATTTAATCATACAAAAACAACGTTTAAAGAACTAACTGGAGTTTTCTCAAAGTTTTCACTAAAGGTCACAGCGAGAGCGCCCCTGGCGGAGATTTTTGGCAACTTCGAAACATGTGACTTCTAAACAGAGACAGTGGTTTACGTACGATATACTTAACTGTCTTTTGCTAATAGAATGAAGAAATATGTATATTAATGCTCAATATTATTGCTTTGTTACATGTTTATCTTACGAGTTAATTTTACAGTTGTTTTTAAAACCTTCGTCTTGAAGGACGTTTGCCAGGTTGGTTAACAGTTGTGCATTGGCATCTTTATTTTAACAGTTAAATAAACATGCATGCATATTAGTGACAAGATTCCAGCATATAGTTAGGATTATTATAGAAAATAGCATGAATAACAAGTTAATTTACAATTTCAGTGAAGACAATTATGTCATGGCCTAATGTCATTTAAAAGCTATTTAAAGTGCAGAAGATAATTAACTTGACTTTATGTGGGGGCATTAAGTATTACATCAAACATCAAAATTTAAAACACCATGAATATGATATAAATGAGATTGATTCATGCACTAATGTAGGTACAATATGACTATGCTACACAATGAGGGGTGAAATTTCAATACGCAATAAGATAGTTCTATGTAAAAATGTTAAATAAATATGTTACATGTACTCATCTAACTTGGCCTATTAAACATTACCTTTGAAAAAAAACGCTACTTTAATGAGTTAATTGTTCATAGTATCTATACAGTTTACACTCTCATACAAAGCATCACAAAAATACTACAAAGAACAGTGTAGATGAGAAACAGATTATTTTTAAAATCGAAACACATATTCGATAAATTAATAACAAAATAATGTTCATATGCAAAAAAATATAATAAGTTGTCGCCCGCGATAGGTTGCTGTGACGAGGCCGCGGGGCTTACTGCGTTCATGTAAATGAGGTCTTGTCATCATTTATATGAACTATTTTAAGTCGAGATGATCTGACGTTTATATCGTTGGTCCATAACATTGCCGAGTCGTTTAGTGTTGATCCATCTGAAATTAAACGAAAATAAATACATGCTTGGGTAGAATAGAATCGAATAAAAATACAACGATTTCTGGGATTCCTTTGTTTTCTTTCGATGACCAGTCTGACTCACCAGAACAAAATACTGCCTAGCTTGTCTAAAAGTTAAGAGGTTTTAAGTACAAGGTATCTCTGCTCGATAGTGTAGTGTAGCAAAAAGTGATGTTTATCTAGCCAGTGTCTCAAGTGCTTTAACTGATTAATTACACATTGTATACACAGGTACCTTGTCTGGATCTCGTCCTGATCTAAATCATCGTCGTTTAAGTTTTGGTAACATTATATTTTAGCTCATGGGCTTTAGAAACGGCATATTTCTCAGACCAATAACAATTTCTGAAGACCTCTGATTCAGGACCAAAAAGCACCATATCGTTCAGCATAGCTTAGGTTGTTAACACAAACACTGACCAGGTTACAACTAATCCTAACTACTAACTTCTCGGTTCCCCGGTCAAATTATTGATGTAAAGGTTGAACAGATCAGGAGAGATCAATGCACTTTGACGAACGCCGCATTGTATTATAATGTAGTCCAGTTTCTTTAGGAATTCTTTCAACTAAATTACTACCTTCCAGCCAAATTGGATGCACAATATTTGTAACAAAGCCATAATACTTAACCTAAAATTCATTTCACAACGAGTTGGCTAAGTGTCTCGAACTCCCGTCGTCGCCACGTATTTTTTTCGTTTATTTATACACTTTATTTCACAGTAAGTATACTACATATATTAATTTAGAAGCTAACTGAAACGGTCATTCCGTTTGTCCGTAAGCCAAACAGAATTTCCGTATGGCTTACGGACAAACGCAATATACGTCTTGGCAGATAACATACCTGTTCCTGTCCGTTGGTCTCCTGGGATTTCATGACGTCTGGCAGGTCCGGGGGGGCGGAGTACGGAGTAAGATCCAAAGCCTCGAATTCGCCATTCTCCTTTCTGCGGAGGACAAAAGACGAAGCTTAGCAGACGGCCTTAGGATACATCACGGTGGTGGTGTAGAGAAGATCGTTGATCCTTATTATTACATCAATAATTAATGAATGAGATTCAAGACCGTTAAGCGACTGGTGGAGCAGCCCTACAGTAACAAACATCACGTGTACATCAATGATGAAAAGGGTAAATAAATAGTCATTGCGGCGTGATGCAAGCGTGACGCTGACACGTAGTGGGCAATAAATAAGCATCACAACGCGACGGCGCGTAACCTTTTGCTATGTTACGTTGCCTGATGCTAAACTTACAAGCTAGCTTAAAACTATAAATAAAGCGTGATCGATAGAGAAGCTCGCATTGATCGCCCTGCAGACGAGTCGCCACCGTCCACGAGGGCGGTGCCCCCAGATAACGTAACACTAACACCCTCTACCCTTGGCGAGGGAGGGCGGACGACCGATGTGGCGCGGCAGGCGAAGGTCGGCGACGCTGGAGGTAGCGGGTTCGATTCTTAAGATTTCAGTATTAGGTATAACCTTGTTTCTTTTTTATGTGAATTTTAGAAGTGATTAGATCTAATAGAACTGGTTTATAATTTTATCTTTAAATTCAGGTAAATTAAGTATATTATTAACTGTTTAAAGCCACCTAGCCTTTAACTTTAAATTTATAATGCACTGCCCTTGCAGGGTGCATGTTTGACTTCTGTTATATGTATTATTTTAAGATCTATTTGTACACATGTAAGCAATAAACCATTATGACGAGTATTGAGTATTCCCGCCTTGGAGAAATGTCTCTCTGCCGCTATAATACAAAAAAGTTTTATATTTAAGGGGTCGTACTTGGATTTATGGTACGGAACAACCCGTGTGCGAGTTCGACTCGCATTTGGCCGGTTTTATTTTTATATGGTATAAAACTGCTTGCTATCATCTGTTCTAGTTTTAAAAAGTTATAGATTCATAGAAATTAGCTTCAAACGTAACAGGGGATCAATTGACAATAAACGCCTCTGTAAATTCAATCTGAATCCTTCAAAGAAAAACAACTTAGAAACAAGTTGTCATAGATATTCATAAGTATTGGATCATCGAGCTACATTGATACTGTGTGTGGATTATTTGATAGGCTATCTTTGTTACTGAGCACCAATTTGTTGCATTTTGATAGGAATCAATAATCGAACCCATATCGAACCTATACCCCAGCCATATTTGAAAACAAACCCATACTTAACCAAAAATTCACTATGTTGTCTTTTTATACGCAATTTACATTACTTGTCGATTTGAGATCTTCAATAATTGCATACAATTATTTCTGAAACTCGACGACAAGCAAGTGATTTTTATTTAGTTATTTGCGTTTGTGGTTTGTTTACAAACATTCTACATCGAGTTTGGCTGGTTTATAGAAAGATACTTTATGCTAATATGACTATTGTTTTATTGCGTATAGTTAGGTTTTACATGGGTAGAAATCACAGAACAGAGAATACACAGAAATAGTAAGCGGCCCGCGTAACACCTAGTAGGCGCAGTACTGCTCACTTCAGGCTCCGCTTACATCAGTCGTGTTTTAATTTAGCAGAGTAAACATACTTAAAAAAAAATATGTATATAAAAATACCGTGTTGTGCCGTTGTAGAGTGTAAAAACGAAAGCCGAACCAAATATTTAACGAAAGGGGGCATATCATATCAACGGTCAGCATTATTTTATTGTTTTTTTGTTAGTTTTGTTCAAAATGCAAAAGCGTCAAACAAAAATAGAAAAATAGACTGAGTTATAACACTTAAGGTCGGTTTTTCTTAAACCGCAACTTTCGCTACTGAATTAGGGATGTGCCGTAATAAACACAAATGTGCTATCGATAACTTTAATGGTTATGATTTCGTAAACATTACCCATTTAAGTATCTTTTAGGGCGTTTTTTTTGTTTTGTTTTTGTGATGATTTAATCTGGTTGTATTTTATACTATGGAAGGGTAATAAAAAAAGAATTTATAATAATGAAAATATTACGTAAGTATGTTGGAGAAAAACTGTTCGAAAATATAAACTTTCATTAAGTCGGACAGTTTCCCGTATCAAACCATGTCAGTGATTTGATAAAAGCCATAAATGTGCGTATCCATCATTTATTCAAATTAAACGTAAAACTTACGAAAAGACAGTTATTTAACAAGTACCTACGTCCTATTTCAAGGACAATAAATTTTCATTCATTGTCATTAAAGAATAAAAGAAAAGGCAAGCTTTTTATTTTGACCACCACAAATATAACCTGACGTAGGTACCTATTTCGTTATTCATCAGTAGGTAATATTCGATATAGATAGATTCGTTTCGTATTCTCATTGGTACATCACTAAGGCAGTAGCTATGTTTTTTGGGTAATCGATAAACAGCCATTGTATTATCGATCTTATGGCCCGTTGTTAGAGACTACAATAAAAGTCGATAGCAATAGCGCCATCTCTTGTTAAGTAGCTTTGTGTTGTGGATAATCAAGTAATCAAGAAAGGCAGCCATAAGTAATCTTATTTGCTGGGAATAGAGACTAAAATATAAAAGACAAAAATATTTGGCAAAAGCGCCATCTTTTGCTATGTAGACAAAGTAGATATTCATTTTTATCACTGTTTATTTTATTGAGTTTTGAACCATGTGTCTACCGAAATAAGGTTTAATATCAATAAAATTAGTTTTATGGTTTTATGCCCTTTTAACGTACTCTTTCAACCAATAAGAATTTTTATTTCTATGTGTGTTAGTTTATACATGTGTGAGTTTAGCGACGTTAGTTCTCTTAGTAAAAAGGCATCATGCTAATTCTATGTATTCTCTGTTCTGTGGTAGAAATAATGTAGAATGGTATTGTAAAAGCGAAAGTTTGTGCTCTTGGAAAGATGTCCGGTAGGTAGAAAACAACACCAAAATTACGGAATGGGCTGAGCTGATGAATAATAATTTATTTATTTCAGGTAACATTAGAGTAGTAAAATAGTTAAAAACTACGGCCCATATAAAATATAACGTAGTCTAACATACATTACACAAACCTATTTACTAGCACGAAATGTCGGCGACGACGTGTGACACGGAATATCCCAAGTAACACATAAGCAAGATAACAGTACACATTTGAAACATTATACAGTTCAAAAATGAATATTGTTTTTATAAGAGCTTTAATAATAGCTAATTGCTGAATAATGTTGAGTTCAGACTTTTATAATTCTTAATGCTTGATAAGTTCTGTATAACTGTTTTTCCTTTCGTTATGCTTAATAACTAATCTTCGTCAGACTATTTAAAAAGATGTTATTAAGCATTACGCATTCCAAGTGGTTTCATACTGAAAAACAGCTCATTTGATAGCATTTATCTGAATAACCGTAATCTGTATTGCTATTATTAAATCATTACTAAGCTAGTAGCGTTTGAAACAGCTTATTGCTGAATAGAGTATGACCTTCTGAATAACGTTGCTTTAACGTTCTATTGTACAGCTTGAAACTAAATAATTGTTTCCATTTTATCATTAAACTGGAGAAGATTCCAGTGTTACCAATTATTCAGTTACTGAATAAACAATATTATTTGGCCTTTTATTAAGCTTCTATCGGTATATATAAGTAGGCGGGGCCCGCGTAACACTTAGTACGCGCAATACTGCGCACTTCAAGCCCCGCTTACATCAGTCGTGTTTTAATTTAGCAGAGTAAACAAACTTAAAAAAAAAAAAAAAAAAAAATGCCTTATTATGCCGTTTTAGAGTGTAAAAACGAAAGCCGAACCAAATATTTAACGAAAGGGGGCATATCATATCAACGGTCAGCATTATTTTATTGTTTTTTTGTTAGTTTTGTTCAAAATGGAAAACCGTCAAACAAAAATAGAAAAATAGACTGTGAGTCATAACATTTAAGGTCGGTTTTTCTTAAACCGCAACTCTCGCTACTCAATTAGGGATGTGCCGTAATAAACACAAATGTGCTATCGATAACTTTAATGGTTATGATTTCGTAAACATTACCCATTTAAGTATGTTTTAGGGCGTTAATTTTTGTTTTGTTTTTGTGATGATTTAACCTGGTTGTATTTTATACTATGGAAGGGTAATAAAAAAAGAATTTATAATAATGAAAATATTACGTAAGTTTGGTGGAGAAAAACTGTTCGAAAATATAAACTTTCATCAAGTCGGACAGTTTCCCGTATCAAACCATGTCAGTGATTTGATAAAAGCCATAAATGTGCTTATCCATCATTTATTAAAATTAAACGTAAAACTTCCGAAAAGACAGTTATTTAACAAGTACGTCCTATTTCAAGGACAATACATTTTAGTCGCTTGTAGAAAACACATACTGTGTGATTTCAGCACCCAAAGTGTTAAGTATGTTTTAGGGCGTTTTTTTTTGTTTTGTTTTTGTGATGATTTAATCTGGTTGTATTTTATACTATGGAAGGGTAATAAAAAAAGAATTTATAATAATGAAAATATTACGTAAGTATGTTGGAGAAAAACTGTTCGAAAATATAAACTTTCATTAAGTCGGACAGTTTCCCGTATCAAACCATGTCAGTGATTTGATAAAAGCCATAAATGTGCGTATTCATCATTTATTCAAATTAAACGTAAAACTTACGAAAATACAGTTATTTAACCAGTACCTACGTCCTATTTCAAGGACAATAAATTTTCATTCATTGTCATTAAAGAATAAAAGAAAAGGCAAGCTTTTTATTTCGACCACCACAAATTTAACCTGACGTACCTATTTCGTTATTCATCAGTAGGTAATAATCGATATCGATAGATTCGTCTCGTATTCTCATTGGTACATCACTAAGGCAGTAGCTATGTTTTTTGGGTAATCGATAAACAGCCATTGTATTATCGATCTTATGGCCCGTTGTTAGAGACTATAATAAAAGTCGATAGCAATAGCGCCATCTCTTGTTAAGTAGCTTTGTGTTGTGGATAATCAAGTAATCAAGAAAGGCAGCCACTGTATTAGTAATTTTATTAGATGGCAATAAATAAAATAAAAAGTTTCTTTATTCAGACAGGTTGTCCACATACATACAAAATAGAGACTATAAAAAATATTTGGCAAAAGCGCCATCTTTTGCTAAGTAGACAAAGTAGATATTCATTTTTATCACTGTTTATTTTATTGAGTTTTGAACCATGTGTCTAGCGAAATAAGGTTTAATATCAATAAAGTTCGTTTTATGGTTTTATGCCCTTTTAACGTACTCTTTCTACCAATAAGAATTTTTATTTCTATGTGTGTTAGTTTATACATGTGTGAGTTTAGCGACGCTAGTTCTCTTAGTAAAAAGGCATCATGCTAATTCTATGTATTCTCTGTTCTGTGGGTATAACAGTAAATTTCAAACGAACTTATTCAATTTAAAGACCACAGGTGTATTCTTATAGCTACTATTGCATAATTAGCTTTACTAAAACCAAAATTGTTTCTATGTGTCCAAGTGTTTCAAATGAGCCCGGTCCCAGCCAGCACGAGTTGTTGCCGTGCGAAGAAGGTTCGGTACACGAAAAAATTTAAACATTATTGCAATACACGCAAGAAGACTGTGCATCTGATGACAGTAATAAAAAAAAACTAAGTGATTTCGAAATAAAAAGTTACAAAAACCAGACAGAAATTCTATTTCAGGAATTCAAATTGAACAACAAAAGTAAAGACAAGTTTATTTTAATAGAAATTGAGAAAGTATTTAAATAAAATAACAATATTTCATTGTATGGTTTTAAAGTACCAAGTTTGACTGATGTTTTTGACCTGCCAGTAAAATCAATCTAAAGTACCAACTGAAACACGCGCCTCGTTATGCTTATCTCCACAAGATGTAAAATTCAAATTCGTATGCAATGAATACAAGGCCGAGTTATATTTCATACCCTTATTGCACACATTAATTATAGATTAAGTTGTAAATAAAATTTAAACAAAATTAATTGAAGTAAAAAAGTTTAATCTTTTATTCTACTAGAGAAAAGTTACAACATTTTGGAAGTAAACTAAAAATTAACTTAACTTAAAACAAACTTATTCTTACATAAAGATTCTTCATAATCTTCATTTCTCATTTCGTCATCTTATCCTCCACATTAGAAAAGGTTTTTACTTGCCCGATTAGAGAACCCTAAAATGTGAGGAATACCTGTATAAATGTGGTCAAATATACGACTCTTATACAGGAGTTAGTGTAATATGTCTACTCTTATTCAAGTTATAGCTTAGTAACTAGACCTGTGTGGACTATTATTCAGCTTAAAAACAAAATAATCGATCGCAATTGAAAATATTTTTGAGATCACCAAAACGCCTAAGCTGACAACTATAACGCTTTCAACTCGATTGATGTTATTTTGTTGCGATTAAATTGCTAAAATCAGCAATTTCGTCCCAAGTACTTTTGTCAGACCTATTATGTATGTTTGAAAATACTATTTATAATCAGAGTTATCTTGATTATTCTCGCGGCGCATCAAAATTAATCGAAAAAAGCTCATACTATTCACGACAAAATTACTTGCGCACTAACAATTAGTATGTAGCAGACCTCTAACTCATATATTAAAATGAAGTTGAATGTTAACTTTGTCAGTAATCACTTGGACATTAAAATTATATCCCTATCCTCTTCTAATTTATTTTCTAATTAATTTTATTTAAATAATTTATTTAAATAATAATAATTTAATAATTTATAATTGTGCACAAAAGAAATAAATGGCTAATACATTCTGAATAAGTTAACCAATTCGATATGGAATAACTGAATAACTGAGTTGTAAGAGCTTAATAATAGCAATGACAGCTGTTATTTAGAAGATATACAGCTAATTGTACCCTTATTCAGCTCCTTCTAAGTAGTTACTCAGACGTTATTCAGCTTAAAGCATTTTAAATTGGGCCTCTTTTGTTTGAATAACAGCTGAATAGACGGTACTCAGATGTTATTCAGCTTAAGCTCTTCATAATTGCTGTTAATCAACCTTTATTCAGCACTTTGTGTTACTTGGGATGTGCTGTGACCGGTAATAGTCCGCGAAAACGCCGGAACAGAACATTTTTCACCCAGAATTCTTCCTTAGTGAAGGTCAAAATACTCCCAGTTGGAATACGCACCAGAATGGATTTAATAATTTTAAATTTCTTCACCATTTCTCACCTTAAAGGTGACACACGTAAAAAGATCTCTATCTAGACCTGGAATAACAAGCAGGTTACTTATTGTTCCACAAAAACGCGTGCGAAGCTGCGGCCAGTAGCTAATTGTGCATAATTTACATATTTAGTACACATTTTCTTTTTAACCCAATCAAGACACAGCAGGGCAATGCTTCTCCCACGTCATGGAAATGTTTGGGTGGTGCTAATTCTAAGCCAGCAGCATAGGGCATAATACTTATCCTTGTAATATTGCTACTGTATGTCCTATAATAAAGAGGCTACATACCTTAGAGCCAATCCAATAGGTGCTGGACTCTGGGCCTTTGCTGTGGCTGAGGTTAAACCATACTCCGCCAGGGTAGTCTCATCATCCATCAGCTGGCTGTCTTTGTTGAAGAGCATCTGGCTAGCAGTGTTTATTTTGAGAATGCCTGAAACAGTGGCTTCAGTGAGATTTGGCCAAAACCAGTCCTTTTTCTAACATTTAAGTACAACAAAGATAAATAAATAAATAATGCTGGACAATCTACATATTATCATTTAGTCCGAAGCTAACCAGAGCTTGTGTTAGATATCAGGTTATTAATACTAACATGAATGAAGATAGGTGATTGATATAATGTTACTTGATAAAATAACCTTAAACAATGCAAGAAAAGCTACGAGCAGAAACTAGTTCTGAATAAATGCTATATTAGTTTCTGTCCACAGCTCTGAACACATTGTTTCTATGGAGATGTATCCCATGGGAATTGATTTATGGGATAAAGTAGCCTAGGTTTTATTCCAGAAGTATTTCAGCCCATTCATTTTGGTAAGAAGTAACAAACATCCATCCATCCACCTAAACATCCCAACTTTTGCATTCATAATATACCTAAGAATGATTGAAACTGCAATTGTTATGACTATGTTCAAAATTTGTTTATACCTATGCAAAAGTTCAAAGTTCAGCAAGATTTACTGTCAAGCTAAGAAGTATTGTTTTATTTACTTGTTAGGCACCTATTTGCTTAAGTGTAGGTAGTTTTTAAACAGGATTCTTTTTAGACATAATAATACAGCATAGAAAATTAGAAGTGTTTAGTGTTGTATACCTGTAAGATCTCCTATTGGAAATGATTTTAGCCGATAGTATCTGGATTCTAGGCTTGAGGAGGTCAAGGTTAGTGGCGTATGGATTCCAGTTGTTAATAATGCAGGAAAACACCACGCTCACAACAAAACCTGCGCTCCAGGGTCGTCATTGTAACAGAACTAAAAATAGATTTTTCTCCTACCGCACGTATCGCACTTACCTTCAACCATTTTCTTTAGTTCCAGAGTCGTTGTAGTGTCCTTTGCATCTGTGAAGATGGTTAACTTTTTTCGCCTAATCATCAGAAAGACGTCCTGAAAACAAATTGCAGTTTGAGGTTACGAGTTGGGGTAATTATATTGTTTAGCACCACATATTTACTCTCCACGCACATGTAACCATTTTAACGTATTCGGAAAGTCCTGAACTTACCATTTTGTGTGCAAATTTATAAAATAATATTTATTTCTAAGAAAAACGCTTCGAGGCGTACAAAATGAAATCAACCAAAATGACTGAGTGACTGACTGACTGACAGACAGGCCAGGCCAGACACAGACTAAAAAGATTAAATTTGTTGAGTGCTAAGTTATTTTTTTAATGTCTTTGTCAAGCTGGCGTCGTCTTTTGTTTGGCGTCTTCCCCTGAAGCGTGCCATAACTTAGTAACTTTTTTGGTGGGTGATTCCGAACCGATTGAGAACACTTTCTACCAAAAAATATTCAGAAATTCTATAAATAGTTTTTTCTACAGTTTTTACATAATATAAGATGTTATTTAGTACATAATGGGATCAAAATATTTACAATGGTAAGAAAATTGGTAACACACTGTATAAAGTCAATTGGTTTGATTGATTCGACGCAACTTTTTGTAATGAATCTGTAGCTGACGAAGAGGTTTCAGAATGCACAAGGATGCAATCTTGTTTGTATGTATTTTGATAGACGATTTGTTAAATTATTTTATTTACGATGTGAAAATATAGCATAAGTTTAATTAGTAATAGTTAATCAAGAATTGCGTTTGTTGTATAAATTATCGATAGTTTATTTGTATATACCGATAAAATTATACATATAAAATCTTAACCTCAAAAGTTTGTTTTGCCAATATGAATTCGCAAGTTTGCGTTACCTGCCGCAATGAAAAGCCTGTGAACCACACTGATAACCGGCTGGTGACCGAGAGCTGCGGTCATGTGAAATGTATGGACTGCCTGCTTCTTGAAAAAGCAGGGTGTGAGGCTTGTTTGGCTGAGAAATCACTAGCAGAGGCGTCTGACACTGACGATGGGTTCGCCGGCGATACAGTCGCGGCTCCAGCCGAGAAACTAACAGAAGACTGCTCTATTGAGCTTCAGAAAACCAAAAAAGTACTGGAAGTCCCCAAAAATGGTTGTGAAGAAGTCAATGAGTTTCAGTTGGCAGTCAACTGTGAACAGATCCTGTTGGAGGACTTGTCTAAAAGAAGAAAGCTGGAAACTTCTCATATAAAGATAGAAACAGGTAATTTATACTTATTATTAATGTATATAATATTTATATATCTTATAATATGTTAATACACATGCAGTTCTTACATTTTGAAAGAGTTCATTGTACATTGATCACTGTTATGGTAACCGGTTCATAAATTATTGTATCATTTACATTGTACGGAACATCCTGATCATAAAATACATAACAATAATAATGTTGGATAAACAATACTGCATGTTTATGTTTTTCAAATAAAGACTTTTATTTTACATAGAAAATATCCAGAACATTCGGAACAAATATGTGCAGATCATACAAACATATGTCCTAAGAATTGATAATCATGTTATACATAGTGCAGTTGTTGGATAATTCTTATAGATAATTCTTTATTTTATAGCCTTAATTTGCATAGTTTTTTTTTCTTAAAATGTAAATCTTTTATTTTTTTTAATTACTTATTGATGTCGTATAATGTATAAATGACGTAGACACATAAATTCATGTCAAGTGTGAATAAGTAATTATGAGCATAAGTAATAAAGTTACATAAAATTAAAACATACAAATAATTTTTGAATTTCATTACTCAAAATAAAAAATCCAAGGAAATATTCAGCAAGTTCAAAAAAAAATATTTTGATTTCATCATCATCATCATCATCAGCCTATAGCAGTCCACTGCTGGACATAGGCCTCCCCCAATATATTTTTGATTTCAATATATACCTAATTGATGTTAATATAATGTCCATAGCTGAAGACTCTTCTACATTCTCTTAGTTATATAAAAGTTTATATTTTTAAATTATTGTATTATAAGTGGTTAAAGTAAAAAAAAGATTTAATAAGTTTATTTATTTGAATAAAAAAAATTTCAGATGAAAATGGCAAGTCATACCTGTGCACAGTTTGCAAGAAGAGGTTCCACGCACGCAGCCATGTCGCCTACCATGCTTACTGTAATGGACAAAGCAAGCCCTATGCCTGCGGGCTGTGTCCACAGGTACTTGATCTACCATATTGATACCATAGTGTAAAATGTGAAAAATGTTTTTAGTCGAGACTGGAGACTGCAATTTGGCAAACATAGTGCAGGAAGACATCTGGTCTGGTCAGGGGGATAGCGAATTGCGAAAGACTGCAGTCAGATGCTGAATGTGGCAAGATCAAGAGTTATGGCTGCTCATTAGGGGAGTACTATGTTCAGCAGTCAACCAATATTACTACATAATTATTATATAATGCAAGCTAAATATAATAAAAATTGTGAAAATCCAATATTTTAGGATATTATGTAATTTCGCGCGCTTTGACGATAACACGCGATCTAGATCTCGTCTACGTTTACTAGCGATATCTAGTCATGGTTTTCTGAACGAATATAGTTATATATATAGGGGTACTAGATTGAACACCCCGAGTGCGAGGGCTTACGTACTATAATAACAAAAAGGTTATAAGCTTATTCCAAAATAATGAGTTTTTAATAATATTTGCAGAGTTTCGCATCACAATCTCACTACAAGTACCACATGCGCGTGCACCGCAACGAGCGGCCCTACGTGTGCGACATCTGCGGGCAGAACTTCATACAGAGCTCCAAACTGCAGAGGCACAAGCTTAAACATACTAGTGAGTACTAATTACTGACGACCTCTGTGGTGCGAAGGTCCGTTATGTACGTACGTTCTTAAGATAAATTTTAATATGAATTATTTTATATATAATTTTCATAAATACTCGTAATTATTTTTTGTATTGATGTTGCAATAAAGTTATATTTATATTGTCCGCCTGCGAGGAGGTTGTGGGTTCGGTTCCTGCCTCGGGATAAATGTTTGTATGATCTGCAGAAATTTGTTCCCAGTGTTCTAGATGTTTTCTATGTATAATAAATAATTATATACTTATTCTATGTAGTTTATTGTAATAAGTATATCAGTTATCTAGTAGCCGTAACACAAGCTCTGCTTAGCTTGGGGCTAGATAATATTTTATCATTATTATAGTGAATGTTTGAAGAAAAACAGATTGTTGTCCCGACGAGACGGAGAGTGTGGCTATAATGAACATTGTCTCTTACATAAACATAAAAGCAATTGCCAACAAAGAATAAAAATAACTGGTGCTATTTCATGTACCTAACTAATAACAAAGTGTATAAATGCCTGTGTTATTCTATCTGTAGACTTTTCGTAACTAAATAGCTGCACAGACTACAATTAAATTTAGCAAGAACATAAACATGCTTAGAAATACCAAATGCTACTTGTGTTAGTACCTACATTTTGTTCCTATTCACTTTTTTCTTATTTTGTCTGTGTTACGTGTTTTCTAGTAAGTAGGTATATATTATATACCTACTTACTAGAAATGCTATGTAGTCTTACTCGTATATTATAATTGTGTAACTGAACTTGTTTGTGTGTTGTGCTAATTTCTTATAAATAATTATCTTTCTTTAAAATCTGTCATAATTCCAGAGGAGAAGAAACACACATGCCTACAGTGCAACAAAGCGTTCAACAACATGACGGCGCTCCGCAAGCACGCGCTCATACACTCGGAGGAGCGCCCCTACGCCTGCCCGACGTGCGCGCGCCGCTTCCGAGACCCCTCCAACCTGCAGAAACACGTCAAGAAGCATAACAGCTGTAAGTAAAAAAAACTCCCAGGAAGACCAGAACAGCCAATAGGCTAACGAATAGCTACGAAGGAGCTCTTGAGAAGCTTGCAAGGCTTCTCAAGAACTCCTTCGTAGCTGTTATTCGAAATAAAATATTTTTTTATTTTATTTATTTTTAATATCAATTTAATATCTTTCATAATACTATAATGCACAGAGGGCGCAGAATCTCTTAAAACGGGTCATCAAGTCTAGATAATCTAGAGCGCCAAGTCTAAACAAACACCCTCATCCATTCGCTTATGTTTCATATATATTAAATTTTTAAATTTAATATTAGCGCTTTCCCGCGGTTTCACCTGCGTTAAATTCGAATTTCACATTTCTAAAATATAATATAGCCTATGTTCACCGGGGACAGTGTTTAAGAATTCCAAGTCGGTCCAGTACTCCGTAGTTTCGTAGCCTATTCAATACAGACAAACAAAAAATCAAACCTTTGCTCTTTATAACCTTAGTATATATAGATCAAATAGCATTGAAAGCGCAGGTTGCGAGTTCAAATCCCACTAATAACCGAACTTTTTGCAAGCATTAAACTATTTCTGTTGTATAGCGGTGCGCAGCGGCTGCGGGTGTAGCGGGGTGTGCGCGGGGCGCTGCGGGGCAGCGCGGCGCCGGCACCAGTGCGCGCGCTGCCCGCAAGCCTTCCACTCCAGCAAGGACCTGCGGAGGCACGCGGCGGTGCATACCGGTACACTCACTTATTTATATCTATATAAGCACGTCTCAAGTCGCAATTTTTTGACAGGTTTTCATTGAAACCTGTCAGAAAACGTGCTTTATTCTGAGATGCGTTTGAGTATTCGGGGGCTATATCAGCAAGATGGGCGGATGATAAGACTTAGCGGGGCGAAACTGGATGATTGGCGTTGGACAATGAAGAGAGCACAAGAGTTTCGAGGCCTGAAACTGATCGAACTCTGCTACATAACGTGACCATTTATTTTTTTACGAAGTTTTCAGCAAAAACTAAATGGTCACGTTTAAAAGATCTAAGCATACATAGGGACAGACCGCGGGAAGCTACTTTGTTTTAGACTATGTAGTGATAAAAGAACACTCTCCCTCAGATTCAAAACCATTCCGCTGCAAAGTGTGCGAGCGCAACTTCCGCCGGAAGGACAATCTCGAACGCCACATCCGGAACACCCACCCCAACTACTCAACCGCCACCGCAGTGGAATGCGACGAGACCGCGCTCCAGCAAATATCCAACGGCACCAAAGCAAAACTAGAAGAAAGCTCCGAAAAAAGCAAACTAGAAGTCCTCAACCCCCTTCCGCCATTACCGTTAGAACTCATCAAAACGCTAAAAGAAACGGAGATCAAACGAAACTCAGAAGAAATCGACAAGTCTTACATACTAGTAGCTAATCACGCGAGACAGAGCGTTATAGTCGGGAAACCTATCGAGAAACCGGTGGACAGTCCTTGTGAGTACGTGCATAAGATCAGGAAAGCTAATTCTATGGCGCATCAGAAGAAGATTCAGCTGCCTCCGATAGATGAGAGGAAGATGCGGGAGTTGACGAGCGATGCGAGTGTGAACTGTATCGTCACGCCGCCTAAGGATGTGAAGAAGTTTATGAAGATATTGTATGAGGACGATAAGGCCGAGGATGCGGAGGTGGGCCCGCAGCGGCATTGGAGGAAGATTAAGCTGAATCAAGGTGAGATATTATGTTCTAGTAGGTTAATATGTTAATTTATTTTATACTAGCTGCGCCCCGCGGCTTCGCCCGCGCGGACAGCAGCTCACCGTTCAAACCTTCCCTGGATAACGACAAACATTTCGAAACCAAAATCAGCTAAATCGACCCAGCCTTTCTCGAGTTTTAGCGAGACTAACGAACAGCAATTGATTTTTATATATAAGATGCATACGGTACCTATTTCTAGTTTAAAGTGACGATAGTGACAACCTCTGTGGCGCGGTGGGCTAAGGTCCGCCAGCGACGCTGGAGGTTGCGGGTTCAATACCCGCCTCGGGACTATTGTGTGTACGATCTGCAGGTATTTGTTCCGGGTGTTCTAGTCTATTTCTATGTATAATAAGAAATATCTATCTATGTATTGGTATTGTATTATGTGCCTTTATATCAGTTATCTAGTGCCCATATGCCATATACAAGCACTGCTTAGCTTGGGGCTAGATAATGCTCTGTGAATTGTGCAGCATTATTTATTTAAACGTTTTTTGTTTACAGATGGAATTAAGAATCATGAAATAGAAGGCTGAGATGAAAGAAGGATAGAGAAGCGAAGTTTTGTATATACTATTGTTTAATCACTAATATAAAGTAAGTACAGATTTTTAATATTTTTACATACTAGTTTGCACAGATATGCCATTGTAAAAGCCTAGCTAATTTTAAACAGTTTTGTATGTGATACTTTTTATATCAGAAAATTGTATGCGAGGCCGCAGGCAGATGTTAGTATGACCTGCGTAGGTACTTATAGAATGGGATTGCAAATGACGTCATCTCAAGCTACTCAGTTCGAATCCGTTCGGAGCGGGACAGCATGAGAGATGATATCATTCCCAATCCCGTTCTTTAAGTACACAGGTTATACAATAAATACAGAAAAATATGCAGCTATTATGACTGAAACATCGTGGGCAAGGATATTGTGAGCCTTGACGTTATCTACGGCGACAAATGAAAGGAAACTTATGCAGGGTGGCTTTTTGGGATTAGCAGTGTATGGCTAAATCTAAAATCATAACATAGTAAATCAATCGTAAGATAGATATATATAATCTATCTAATATATATAAAATCTATTGCTGTTCGCTAAAACTCGAGAGCGGCTGGACCGATTTAGTTGATTTTGGTTTTGAAATGTTTGTCGTAGCCCAGGGAAGGTTTAAACGGTAAAATTGCGCGGACATTTCAACGCGGGCGAAGCCGCAAGGCGCAGCTAGTCTATAATATAAAAATGAATCGCTGAATGTGTTGCTAAGCGCAAATCTCGAGAGCAGCTGAACCGATTTCGCTAATTATTTTTTTAGAATATTCCTTGAAGTACGAGGATGGTTTTTACGGAGAGAAAAAAGAAAAATTTAAAAAATTGCCTTAAGCAAATGACCAACCGGGCGAAGCCGGGACGGGCCGCTAGTTATAAATATAATAGAGTAAGATAAAAGTCGTAAAACGAGTCATGGGCTCAATTTATGAGAAAACAAATGCTACTCTAAACAAAAACTACTCGTCGTATTTTCGACACAAACTCACAACTTTTTTTTTGTGTATTTAAGTTTATTAATGCGAAGTGGGCTCGGTTTTGCGAGACAAGGACGAGCTAACTCCGTGCGGGGAAGGCGAGAAAGGAAGGCAAGAGCCGCGGAATGGCGGGTTCGAACATTTATTTTACAAGTTGATATCAAATTTAAGTTTAATCGAAAATAGACCTATTAAAATATAGGCAGCTAAGTTCAAACTAAAATTGTTAATAAATATTCATACATTTTCATCTCAAAAAGCCAACCTGTGTGTTAAGATGATGTTCCACTTACATAATATTTTAGCTTTTATATATATTTTTTTATTTAGCCTGTTTTGTCCCACTGCTGGGCGAAGGCCTTATATAAAGGCTTTTATATTTATATCTCTAATTATAATCTTTTATTATGATCACGATCGATCGAAGCGCGAGATCACGATCTTGATAATAGTGATATTAAGAAATAAAATAACATAAAAAAAAAAATTATATTATTTTATTTCTTAGAGATTATAACCCGAGTGCGAGGGCTTACGTAAAAAAATAATTAAAAATAAATATAATAATAAACGATAGTGATATTATCAAGATCGTGACTAATTTTTAACCGACTTTGAAAAAAGGAGGAGATACTATGTTCGGCCGTATGTATATTCGTCGAGTTCACCGTCAATTATGAACTTACTTTTGAAAATACTTTCGCTTTTGTATAAGGCATGATCCCTAGGTGGTGGGGATAAACATATTATTCCCGAGGGATTCGTATTTATCCCGTAAAACTTAAAAGCATGTTCAATTAGGGATTCGAAGTTTGTTTTTAGGTTTTTCAAAACGATCGTAAAAAAACATATTATTTTCCTTTACTGCAGAAAACAGCAAAGAAAAATAATATGTTTTTTTAGTACCTATACAGTTTTACTTATCTTCTTCCTTAGTCATACTATAAGCAGTAGCATGTAAGTACGTCAAAGACGATTAGCGATAGGCTTATGGTAAAAAAAGACATTTATATGGAATATTTACCATGGTTTGATTTTTTAGTTTTCCAACGCTGCGCTCGATAAAGAAACCAGTGGTAGTGGTAACGTTCGTAGCAAAAGACAAAAATGACGGTATGTCTGCCAAAAAAAACTTTTTTTATATGTTGTATTATAGGTGTGTTCACTAAAGCTATAAAAACTTACTCGCAGTGCCTTTAGTTATTCCGTGATCATGGCGCATGAAACTGTGCCGAAATATTGGAAAACTCAAAAATCTAAACATGGTAAATATCCCGTTATAAATGTCTTTTATGTTAATAACCTTGATAGTTTCAAAAGTTTTATATTACATGTTTCATTTCTTCTCTATATTTTATGTAAAAATTCCAAATTTTATGTTGATGTACAATAATTTACCAACATTCGTACTAAAACCGGCGAAATGGACCAAAATTATGATCTCATCTCATTAATCAATGAAAAATATATTCAAAAGTTATGATTATAATTTTTAATGTTTTATTTTACTACTTTTACTTCAATTTTATATTTTGTTGGAATGAAATGGTTCTTAGACTGATATGGTGTGGGGTATTTATATGTAAGACAGTTTCCTATGGTGGGCTATACGATGGAAGCACGATATTGGAAAGAAAAGACTGGGATATTAGGATGAATGGAAGACAGATTTTACCAGATAGAATGCTCATACGATATACGCTTCTAGCCTTTTGTATAATAGCTTTGTCTGCCAAAAAGTTTGTGATAAAGAAGAGTACATGTACAAGAACATACTGTACTAAAAAACGTTTGTGTGAAAAATCTAGTTTTCTATTCAATAGGCATAATAATGACTGATTTTGAGAAACTACTTCGAAATATTTTTAGACATCTACTGTATACAAAATAACTCTCATTTCTGCAAAAAAAAATGGATTTAACGGTAGTATATCCATGATGGATTACCTCACGCAAAAAAGGCTCTGTGCATGTTTTTACTGCGATCACAAATACATTTGTGTTGTTTAGTTTTTTTAGATTAAAAATTGTCCCTTAGTTTTTAAGGTTCCGCAGTCAACTGGGAACCCATATAAATAATAAATAAATACCTAAATAAATATATAGTTTCGACATGTCTATCTGTCTGTCTGCCATCCGCGAATTAGCTCTGTGACTACAGAACACATACTAGAAAACAGGAGTTTGGCATCAGCTGATGATTATGAACAAAGTACGTAGATTTTGCCCTTTTTATTCTGAATAGCTTCGCCAATTTAAAGAAGTCTCTGAATAACCTAGATTTTTTACGCAAACGTTTCAAAGGCTGTTTCTGACTCGCTCTTTTCCTAGTGGTTAACAATCGACTGAAGATCATGATCTCTCACACTGATCTCACTTATTATTAATGTTTAATGCATCGTTAACATCGTATCGTAATGAATCTTCGCGAGTGGTATGGACCCAAGATGACATTTTCAAAGAAGATGATTCACATTATCCGATACGATATCTGACTCTACCACAAACACGCCAGATATATTGTATTTTTTAAACTCTAGGTACTGGAAGTATTTTTGATACATGAGCATTTTCTTGTGACACTGTAGTGTAGACGACAAATTGTAATGGTCAAGGTGAACTAAGTCATGATATTGTGACCGTCATGTTGTCTCCAGTTACTGTAAATATCTTTATCACGTAAAGATCATAAGGCAATAAATTTTATACGAATCAATATCTAGCTAAAGCATAATTTTACACTTACCCCCCTCAGACTTAAGATAACTTTTTACTGCCTCTTTTATGTGGTGCTTATACACAGAAAAAACAGCTTAAGTCGCGTAGATAAAGATTGGTATTGAAAATGTAATGTTGTCTCGCTTTGATTATATTTGTCTAATATGATCTAAGCGAGATAGCATGACATTTTCAAACACAATTTTTATCCATATGACTCACACGGACATTTATTTGTGGGCCTGATGGACCCTATACTACCGGGGTCTGATAATTTATGATTAAATCAATTATTAAAGAATTTGACTGCTGTATATTAGGGCTCAGTTACACTATTCTAGTGGATAGGAATAGTTTCGGATATGGATTGTGGCCGTGGCATATTACCTAGCTTCGTTAAGTTGTTTTTACTTCCTCTATAGTCCTGTTTTATTAAATGTTTTGATATCATCTTCTAATATAGGTTTTTTTTTATATTATTTTTATATTTTTTGAAAGTCAAATCGAAAAGTCGATGTCAAATGTTTTATTAAAACAGGGCTGCAGTTTATTTACTTAATCACTGTTATTGGTTTGTGTTTTATATTTACTGCTTATTAATCCGTGTGTACAATTATATGAAATAAATGATGTTTTAAGTAATTTGTCTATTATTTTAGTATCATCCATTAATTGAATATGCTCTACATAACGAATTGGAGGGCAAGGATTCACCGAACGCCTCCCTTCACGTTGACTTCTCGCAAGTCGATTTCCGTAACGTCGTCCCTTGTAAATGCGACCACGAAAAGTCTGCGTGAAGGGCTGGCTTCGCTTCAGGTAGGTAGGTACAGTCGGCAGCGGTATAGAGAAATAGGTATAGTCCTATCCATCCACCGTTGTCTGTTATAGATCTCCCTTGAGCGATAAGCCAAATTATCACACATTTTTTTTATCTTGTTTGTTGTTTTGGTAAGTGTGAAATTAATTATTATCTATTTATAGTATTATATTATCTATGATTCGGCTCAGATGTCTGCTCTGACTCTATAGAAATTAACACCGCGATAATCACGCTCGTATACAAGGCACGATCGTCTCGCGTCGGTGGTGGCCTGTTTTGTGGCGCCATCGCCAGCGATATAACGTGCCAGTGAATGAGTACGATATGTATGACCCAGTGTCTTGCTCCAACTCTATAGAAATTAACGCCGCGATAATCACTCTTATAGGTACGGATAGTGTGATCGACGGTAATGGTATCGTCGGTCGTGCCATGTTACAACGCGCCAGTGGATGAACTCCTTAAGAGACAATGGACTCTTGTAACTTCCTGAAATACTTTTACTTGTATTTATTAGCTCTCACATAACTATTGTGTTGGGCGGCCGCCAATTTTTCTATGAACATTCTCTGATGTAACTACCGACAGGGATGGATTTATTAGTTGACTTGTACTGTCATCGATCAAAACTGAACAACTTTGAAAAGGAGTAGGTAAATTAGAATAAGAGTTTTTTTTTGCAATAGCATATAAACTAGTTCCGGATGTTGTTCTACGTCGATTGATTTGACTGATCCTGGCGATTTAATCTACGGAACACTACACAATAAGCAGGGTACATATACAGCCTACTTTGCAGCTAGATTTTGTAGTACGAAGATATCCAGCTTTATTAATGGCGAGAGTACACTTTGGTCGCTGAGAGACGCGAAAGATACAGGTTCGATTCTTGCTGACGACACTGAAATAGATAAAGAGGAGTACCTACTTAACCTACCCTATTTCGGTTCAGGGTCATGGCGGTAGCCTTATTTTTACTACCACCCTTTTGTGTCACTTAGGTACCTCCATGTTAATCTCTTTTCGTATTCCGTTTGTTTATACAACACCTATATTTTGTACC
Organism: Eupithecia dodoneata; assembly: GCA_947044415.1. Lineage (NCBI taxonomy): Eukaryota > Metazoa > Arthropoda > Insecta > Lepidoptera > Geometridae > Eupithecia > Eupithecia dodoneata. The sequence goes on along the minus strand of OX345662.1, from coordinate 11,443,222 downwards.
TGTGTCCAAATAAATAATTTTTCTATTCTATTCGTTACATACATTGTAATTTTATTGTACTTAGTTTCATATAATAAAATCCGGCCTAAGCATTTGTGCATGATAAATTGCCTACCTCCTCAGTACACACCTGCGCACCTGTTAGAAATATTTCAATAACCCAAGGGTCGTGACGTAGAACAACCGGTAGTTACCAATGATTGCCAAAAATCTACGCTACAATACAGGTAGAGGCTTTAGTTCATTGTACGCGCTCTGTGACAGAAGACAGTTGACATAACTTAATATCGGTTATACTTAACGGCAACCTTATTTAAAAATCGTTTAAAGACCTGACTAAATTCCTTAAAAAATTTCACCCCAATTTATTTATTTAGACTGAATAAAAATATAATAATAACTAAAATACAACGGAACACTGGAAAGCGCATAATGTTTAAAACTAAAATTCTAAAACAACGTTCGTACATTGGAAGTAAGATAACTATACCAAAACTTAGATATTGAGCTGTGAAACACAAGTTTTTTCGCGTTGCTAATAGTGATTTGCTAACGTGCCTACCTATTAAGTTTGAAAAGGTATTTCTTGTTTCCGCCCATGGAAGATATAGTAACCGAAGTGATTTCATTATACCAGCAGAGGAAGTGGAAAGAAATAGGAGAGAAGTTCCACGACCACCCTGATAGGAACAAACTGCTCTGGGTGTTCCCCAGTGAGGAGAATTTCAGGTTCCTAGCGCAGTGTCTGAAGGAAGTTGGATGTGAACGGGTGCTGAGCATTGGATGCGGCAGTGGACTGTTGGAGTGGAGTCTCGCTGAAGCTACGGGTAACGTTTTTTTTTTAATAATTTTAAACCCATTTAAACCTGACCCTCTACTATTCGTTTCAAAGTCAATAATGTTTACATGAACTAAACTCGACGTAACGGTAGAAAGCGACAATAAACTCTCGGACTCGGCGGCGGGACTTGACATAAAGGGATCCAATCTATTCGATGACCTCTGTGCCGCAGCGGGTGGTGGCCTGCTTGCGACGCAGGAGTTTGCGGGTTCGATTCGCGATCGTAAAAATATTTATACGATCGCATTATCTATCTTCGTAATGTTTTAGGTAGTATATCTGTACTGTATAGTCAGTTAACTAAAGTATGTACCTATCTACCCATATTAAACACAAGCTCTGTTTGATGTAGTTATTATGTGATTACTGATTATACTTACTGGCGTATTTGTTTTCCAGGGTACCCCGTCACAGGAGTGGAAGTAGACAACGCCTGGTGGAGCTGCAAGTACGCGCCCCCCCAGTTCATCCCCCTCCTTACTTACCCCCGGGATGACGTCACGTCTGAGCTACACAGCCCATACACTGCCCTTCTATTCTGTTACTTCAACAATCGATCCGCATTCGAAGACTACTTAAAACAGTTCAAAGGAACCGTCTTAATAATCATAGGACCTGATGGTAAAAACGTACATACGGACCCAAAACCTTTCAACGATGTTAGTTCAGAATGGTCGCTTTTCAAATCACAAGAAGTAAGATCTAGTGGGGATTTTATAGCTGTGTATATTAAAAGAAGTTGTAATTTCATTGGACTATAATAAATTATGATTTTAATAACAGTCTTATAATTATTTACACGGAATATAACAGTGTTCCCTCTAAATACTTAATTGGTATGTTAATCCCGATTGGATGCGCCAATCAAATGTAATTTATACATACCTAACCATGTATAGGTATTTATTGAGGTCAGTACCTTGATTTCGATTAATTTTCTAGAAAGGAGCTCTTGGAAAGTTAGTTCTTCATTAGTTCAATGTTCTTTACATTAATTTTATTTGTGGTTAATCTAACAGATGTGTTCATCATAGGATCTTTCTTCCCTTGAATAAAGTTTGGAAAATCACAGCTTGGATCCACGGGAGCTTCCAAGTCCTCTTTCTGCGTTATAAGCGGTACTTCTGTCACCATTCTATTCATTTCACTAACCGATTCTATCACGTTGTTTGCCTGCATCTCGTTATCAAGGTAATAAAAGTCGTTGTGCATCAGGCATAGAGACTCAAATGGTATGTTCATATCGTAGCGCGGTAATAATTTGTTGTCTACTGAATTGTCATCTATTTCGATGACCTCCTCGTTCTGAGCCTCAGGTGTCTCCTGTAGCACCACACCAGGTATATCTAAATGTCCAGAATACTGCTCTCCCATAATATTATCTATCAGAAACTGGTCAATGATAGTCAGCCTGTTAGATGGGTTCGTATCTGTGTTGTTGAGAGGCATGTAGAAATCAGATTTCAGTTCGTTCTTTATCTCGCTCATGTTCTTGTTGATATCTTCGAGCGGCGGCGACGCCTTGTATTCTCTAGAAATATTAGTCATCAAGTTTTCTGTGCACATCCGCTCTAGGCTCGGAGACTGAGTGTTTTGTTTGATCGTAGCTTCTAGTTTGATGTAGCTGGGGTCGTTAGTTTGTATTTTATCGCGAGGCGGTAACATCGTCATCGTGTTTACATTCATCTGTTGGTTGAACGTGAATATTTGTGGGTTCTGCGTCATTTCGCTGTCGACCGGCGTCGTGGCAGCTTCCTCCAGCATAGTCTCTTGAGGATAAGGCAACATGTTGTCAGGAGACTCGCTGAGAGAAGGCTCGGGCGGGAGATGCATGAACTTCGTCGAGATCAAGTTATTGAACGTAACCGGACTGCCCAGACCGAATCTCTGGTTGTCCTCGAGCCGTCGGAAAGCCATCTTCTGTTGCGAATGGAACCTGTTTTCCTGATCGGGTCCTTTCAGGATCAGGTTGCTTTTGACTGATATCTTTGGCTTCTTTCTCGGCGCTCCGTCGTCGATGCACCGATTGACGGGAGAATTGCTGGAGGACGGTACAAGAATCTGCGTCGGAGTGATAATTGGTCCCGAGACTTTGTTCATGGACAGATGGATCTTGTCGACCGGTTTCAGCATTATATGGTTGCGCATAGAAAATCCCGGGGCGAGGGGTAATCTGATGGGGAAATTGCTCATTATATTGTTGCTGATGCTGCTCGCTATCGAGCAATGGTTCGACGCGAGAGAGTTCACATTGCTGTTGAGATTCTGTTCCATGGGCACTGTTGTGCTGAGGAACTCGTGGAGATTCGACTGCGTGTTGTCGTAAGTCATAAGTGGTAACTGCTGCGGGAACTGGCGGCAATCCATAGTCGTACTTTCTGACCTGAGACAGTCGGAGGTGCTGTCTTTGCTCAGGTTTGTAGCTTGGTTGTCGTAGGCAGTTTGTTGGGCGTCCATTGCAGGCGTAGGGCAGAAGCTTTTAGAGTAATTCTGCGGCATGCTTTCAGACAGACTATCGCAGTCGTATACCTCTATTGGTATTTCGTTGACAGGTTTAGGTGCTTCATGTTCTATCTCCTCGTTCGCTGGTGAAGCTTCGATCACCTTTTCCGTTTCGCTGGGAATAGTCCAGCTAGGTTTCTTGCTGTTATTCATGTCTACAAGCAGCTGAATGCCTTCTTTATCTGTGTGTGTACTGAGATGGATGACATATTTGTCTTTGCTGACGGACTTGAAGGGGCAGTAGGGGCAGCGATGAATGTCCGAGTTGGCTTTGGGGTGGTTGGATATCATGTGTGCGGTGAAAACAGTGGACTGTATGGTGGTGTATGGGCAGTATTTACATTTGTAGAGACTTTCTTTGGAATGCGTCTTCTTGTGTCGTCGAATGGCGTTATGGTCGCTGCAGCGGTAGGAGCACTCGTTGCAGGAGTAGGGCTTGTCACCTAGTACAATAGAAACATTGAACTTAAATTTAATGAATATTTACAATTTTAATGAATATTTAATGAATATTTACGGGGCTCCGCGAAAAATTTGCTCAGTTATGTTCTCAGAAAAAAGATTTCTCTAAAACTCATCTAATGCCTGTTGTGTGGTTTTATGATAAATCGAAAAAAATTATAGTGAGTGCGGCGTTTTAAGCTTCACAGGAAACAGAAAGTACCAAATGTATAAAAAACATTAGAAGTATGTACTACTACTTTAACATCATATCTTTTCTTTAAAATATTATAAAGATTTTCGTTATTATTATTAAATTTTATAAAAAAATAATAATAAAAGAATACAAAAAAAAAATTTAAATCCCTTGCGAAATAATTGGCGCAATAATTTATATTTTTCCTAAACAATTTCAATCTTATTGGTCATATTTCGATATGATATTTGCTTTATTTAAATTTGATTCGTTTTAGAGAAATATTTTAAATAGTGTGAATTGAATGGTAGAATTAATGTTGGGCAATGAAAATTTCACAGAATTTATTATTATTATGTTTTAGTTATAAATCACCAGCTGAGAGCTGACATGTCTATCTATATCACAGAACTTTTGTTTTTCGCTACACTAGTTTGTCTCTTAGTGGACAGATTTAGATTAAGCTACTGCACTTTTGCACTGCTGACAGGATGCGGCAAGCTTAAGACAGGACATGGCTAGGGAGGACTATTATACTAATTAAGACTATTAATGCTGACTGCATTCTGGGTTCTTCAGGAAATTTAGTTCACCTGTGTGTGATCGTAAATGCAGCTTGAGCTCCTCTTTTCTAGCGGCGGTGTAATCGCACTGGCTACATTTGAAAGGCTTCAGTTTCTCATGCACGGCTGCCACATGGACCTTTAGTCTTCGCTCGTTGTTGAACTCTCTGCTGCAAACTGAACATTGAACTGGACCGGCCTCTTTCTTGTGGATCACCTTGTGTTTTGATAGTTGACTCAAGTTTTTGAATGTTTTTGAACACACTGGACCTGGAAATAGAAGGTTTTTTTTATCTGGCCATTCCACACATCATTATCTAGCCCCAAGCTAAGCAGAGCTTGTTTTATGGGCACTAGATAACTGATATACATAATAAAATACATTACATAGATATAAATTTGGAGGTCGTTGTCATTCTGCGATACAGTATTAAACTACTGCAGATGTCATCGTTCTTCAAAACTGTTTTTTGTTCCATGTCATATACCAACAAACAAGTTATTTATTATTATTATAAAATCCGTTGCATAGTTTTAAAGATCTCAGCATACATAGGGACAGACAGACAGCGGGAAGCGACTTTGTTTTATACTATGTAGTGATAATGTTTTTAACTATTGTCTTCAGCCTATACTAAGGTATCCCATGTAGAGCCCTGATTTTCACTCCATTAAAATCAATAAAAAAATCTTACAGATATGATCCTTAGTCTTCCCATGACATTTCATATGAATATTATACAGCCTGTACAATTTGTATGTCTTATACCCGCACTCCTGACAAGTAGGCAGCTCTAGATCTATTGAGTGCGACCTCCACAAATGGGTGTGCATGAGTTCCACTGACGTGCAGATCCTAGCACACTCCGGGCACACTAACTTCCCGTTCTGATGGCATTTCCGATGGTAAACAATATTCTTTTCCTCTTTCAAGCTGATTATGCAACCATTGACAGTACATGTGATGCCTACTTCTTTTTTAGCCTCAATTTTGTCAATGCTTACTTCTTGATTTAATTCTTCAGGTTTCAAAATGTGTGGTGGGTTGTGGTGCATGGGGGATAGGTCTATTTCTTTTGTTTGAGGCGAGCAGAGCTTGTTGTCCATAACAGCTGTGATGTGAGGCTGGATTGAGGATATCAGATCAGGAGGCACGCTCATCTGTATCATATTACATTGTGTCACAGAGGGACCTGCTTCAGACACACTAATGTACCTGCTCCTTGGAACCTCATTTGCATAAACAATGTTTAAACTGGCCTCCTGGATAATCTCTTTAGGGTCTTTCTTCTCAAAATGAGAAGGACTCATTTTGTTTAGCTCCTCAATTGATATGTAAGCAACACCTTTAGGAAGGTTGCTGGTGGCATTCACATTGTCAGGTGTTATTTCAATGACCTGTGGCATTTTTAAGTCTACTTCATGTCGGACTGGTTGTGGTTCTTCAACCTTCTCTTCTTTTTTTAATTTAGCATTTTTCAGTGCTATTTGGACTAAGCTTTTAACCATTTTCTTGATGTCTTTGATCCCCATTTTGTGATGATTGCGAAGATGTGTTCTGAGGGTTTCTTCAGCGTCAAATACACTGGTACAGCCAGGACAAGGTATTTGTATATTGTCTGCTAGGCCATTGGTTTTTGCAAGTTCTGGGTGGACCGTGAACAAGTGGAACTTTATGTCATCCTCAGCAAGCGCCATGTAAGGGCAAGCCTCGCATTTAAAGAATGCTGTAGAGCCTACTGATTTCTCCTCGTAAGACATCATCTTTTCTTTTACCATTGTACGTTTTGTGTAGATGTTGTTACTTTTATTAAATAAACTATTTACTTATATAACGAACGGTTATCGCAATTACAAGTTGTCATTTCTACTTTAAAATGACTGTTGTTTTCAGCTTAATGTTTTTACAAGTTTACATCAATTATTCTCAAATCAAAACAGAAAGAAAATTAAATCAGCTGGCTGGCTGTTGACTTGACTTGACTAACGCCATGTTTCATTTTGAAATAACAATGACAATGACATGATAACTCTGAAAGACAGTCAAAACCATAATAAACGAACATGTGAGTGATATCCAAAATCCCAGGTGATTTTTCGTTACAGCAACTTAAAGACTAAAAAAATCCCAACTCTATTCTGTTCTGTCATATTAATTTGGATGACGTTTACCAATCAACGCCGGCGAAGTATTTTGCATCGTGTAAATTTGGTTTTATTGGAATTGTACCTATAAATAACGACTAAAATGAGTGTAAGTATAGTGTTCATCCTCAAATTATATAGTTTTCCAACTAGTGATTTGTAATATTGTTATTTGGACGTTATTTCCAGTTGGAGATTGAGTCAATGGTGCGCTATGCGTCTCCGATAAACCCTGCCGTATTTCCGCACCTCACGCTGCTGTTGCTGGGCATAGGCATCTTCTTCACGGCGTGGTTCTTCGTGTACGAAGTCACCAGCACTAAATCATCCAGAGATCTTTTCAAGGAGTTACTTCTTTCCCTGGTCGCTGCCCTTTTCTCCGGTTTTGGCATCTTGTTCTTGTTGCTATGGGTAGGAATATTTGTCTGATATTCGTGTATATATGCATAGCTCATAAGTTCAAGCATTCCTGATGAAAGGAGATTTGCCGAATATAAAGTGTATGTAAATTATTTATATTTTCATAGTTATTGTATTTCTTTGTTTGTGCACAGCAAAGATTACCTAAAGTTTTGACACAATTTACTATGAATCTGTATAATTTAAAAACTAGGATCCCATTCACAATTACCTTACTTTGTCAAATCAATGAATATTCTACAAACATAATAATGAAAAATGGGTTATGAACTGTGCTTCTAGAATCTAGCTTTCTTTACCTACTAGAATAAAACTAATTAGATAAAAAAATTATTTCATTATCCACTAGATATTGAAGCAATAAATCTAATTATAGGTATGTATGATTTCTGTTTTACAGAAATAAATTTTAAATACTGAAGAATTTGTTTTACTCGTAGCAATAACTCATGCCTTACTTAGTTAATAAATAAATAATGCTGGACAATTCACACAGCATCAAAATGATCTGAAAAACATAAAAGCATTTTGATATGCGCAGTTCGAATCTCTCAATGGTAGTATGTAAACTCATAATTTCTAAGATATGATTTTGAACATCCTGACTGCTCATATAAATATGAAACAATGAGTAGTAAGATATTTTGAACACCTTGGGTGCTTACAACAATAAGATGATTTGAACTGCGCATATCAAAATGCTTTTTTGTTTTTCAGATCATTTTGACTACTCTAGACGCTTATATCAATTTGACGCTGACTGTAGGTACTAGATGACTGATATACTTAATAGAATACATTCTTTTTTTTATTATACACTAGCTGCGCTCCGCGGCTTTGCACGTGCGGAAATCTATGTGTCAAATCACTACATAGTATAAAACAAAGTCGCTTCCCGATGTCTGTCTGTTTCTATGTACATATTTTTAGATCTTTAAAACTACGCAACGGATTTTGATGCTGATTTATTTAATAGATAGTGATTCAAGAGGAAGGCTTATATATAAACCATTTGACACATAAAGTTAAGTTAAGCGCGTGCGAAATCACCGGCAGAAGGTAGTATATATAATAAAAACACTGATAATATCATCAAAAGAATGTAGTATAAACTTCATTTATTTATTTATTGAGGAATAACAAACAACTACATTTTACTTATTATAAAATTGTGTTAGTTCTTTACTATGTTAAGATGAGCGATATTCACAATGTAGCCCACATCACTATCCAACTCTCTTATAGTAAGCATGTGCTTAACATGGGCTAAGCGTCTGCTAGAGTTCTTTATACAACTCAGGCCTCTGGGTTCTTATCATTCAGCGGTGGAGGGTCAGGCTCCGCAGGGTTGTGCACAGCCCCCTCCTGCGTCTTCTCCCATTCCCTGCGGAACTCGTCGTCCAGCACAACAGTCTGGTGCATTCGCTCCGAGGCGAGGGCTGTGATGCGGTTGTACAGAATCGCGTCAGACATTATGAAGTCTCTGAAATTAAAAACTTATTTGAAAATTTATATATTGGTAGGTAAAATAAAATAGGTACAGTCAGCGTCAATTTGATATGAGCGTCTAAAGTTGTAAAATTAACCTGAAAAGCATAAAAGCATTTTTATATAGGTACGCTGTTCAAATCATCATATTGTTGTAAGCACCCATGGTGTTCAAAACATCTTACTACTCATTGTTTCATATTTATGTGAGCAGTCAGGTGTTCAAAATCATCTTAGCAATTATGAGTTTTCTTACTAACTTTGAGAGCTTGGTTTGTTTAGATTATTTTGAACACTGTGACTGCTCACATAAATATGAAACAATGAGTAGTAAGATATTTTGAACACCTTGAACAATATAATGATTCGTACTGCGTAGGTAGTTAGGTATATCAAATTGCTTCCATGTTTTTCAGATCATTTTGACTACTCTAGACGCTCATATCAATTTGACGCTGACTGTACCTCTCGTAGTAATGTGTGCTCTTAATATGCCTGTAAAACAGAATTCAGGTAGACACCGCAATAATGATACCACAGATTAGGTAATGTACCAACAACCTAAAGGATCAGGTAGTCACCACAGCACCTAGTCTCTCTTCATTCAAGAGGAGACTTTAAATCGTGGCTTGTCGAGAAGGCGTACTACAGTGTAGACGATTAGGTATGTGACAAAAATTAAATAATATTTCAATTATTTATCAGGTACTTCGTTGTAAGAATTATTTTCTGACTTTTAATATTTTTTGTTAGGTACCATTAAATTGATTAGGTACCTATTCTGTACGAAACCGTTGAAATCCTTCATGAGGAGCGTGGGTAGGTAGGTACTTACTTGAAGTCCTTGTGATCGAGTCGGTAGAGCTGCGTTATCTCGACTGCCACCACAGTGACGGTACGCTTGCTATCCTTCATGAGGAGCGCCACTTCGCCGAAGTGGGCGCCGTCTTCCAAATGGCAGACCTAAAACACTCTTCCTAATATTATAAACTCAAAAGTTTGTGAGGATGTCTGTAAGTATGTTTTAATTTAACTTGATTGTGCATTTTTATCTGTTTTCTTGTAGGTGTCCATGTTTATTTATACTGATTATCGATTTCTCCTTCAATTATTGACAGTTTTAAAAATTATTTCCGTCTTGTAAAGAATGATTCCGAGGTTGTCGCATAAATTGATATACCTACCTACATGTACATTATATTGGAGGGAAAAATGTTGGCCCCAACACATAAACGACAGTGTAAATATTAAGGAATTTCAAGATAGTTTAGTTTTCCAAAACAATAAAAATATGCTAAGGGTGATTTTAGTGCCACGCTGTCCTTCGGCGCTGCAGCTCGGCGCGTAGCAATCTGTATTATATAACGCCGACCGTTCAGCGCTGACTAGGGTTGCGCACAATCATGTCGAGTCGCGAGCGATACAGGCGATCAGCAGAATACTTAAACGACCCGCACTGATCGTCGGCGCTGACGAGCTACACGCTGAGCTGTCAGCGCTGATGATCATCTTGACACTAAAATCAGCCTTAAAGGCGTGCAGTGATCCAGTCTGGCAATAATAAACTAAATACATATTTGTAGTAATGTAGGTATATCAAGTGACAATCAATACTAAGTTATCATTGCTGATGATTAGTCACCTCAACTCCTTTCTGCGAGTAGATCGCCACGGTCCCACTGGCGATAAAGTACAGGCAGTCTCCTTTATCCCCAGCGATGTACACCGAGTCGTTCGGCATGAAGACCTCCAAGTGCAGACAGGCGAGAACCGAACCCACGATCGCGGGCGGCACGTCTCGGAACAGAGCCACTTTGCTTATAAGCTTGTGGCAGGTGTGAAAAGTTATCTCGTTGCGGAGCTCCTCTGTAAAGTGATGATCAATCTTTAGTTCGAAGGGTTTAAACGCAGCAGTAAGAGTGTTTAAACGCAGCAGTAAGAGTGTTTAAACGCAGCAGTAAGAGTGTTTAAACGCAGCAGTAAGAGTGTTTAAACGCAGCAGTAAGTGTTTTTCACAAATTTTGTTACAGTGGATGTTTGTAGTTTATGTGGATAACGGGGCTGGTTCACTTCTAGAATTAAGTTTAATTAAGTTTATAACTAATTTTTAAGTGATAGGTAACTACTGTTAGTTATACCTAAGAAAAAAAAAAATAGAGCCAGCTCAGGTTTTTCTTTCTGACAGTTTTCATTAGTATTTTCTTTGTTTACTAAGTAATATTGTACAATATTTTTAATATAGTTTGACAATGCTCGTCTACAGCAGCATACTTTGACATACCTTTTAACTTATTTATTATTTATTTTACTGTGATAAATTACTATAAATGTTTTTATCTTATCTTAATATGAAGAAGACATGTCTGTCTGTTTTTTTTGCACAATCCCCTATGGTGTAGGCTCAGAATACAGAAAGTCCAGAAACCGCGTTCAACTGTAATTGCAAGCTACACGCTGTGTCCAAAAACAAAACAACGTCCCCCGCCCGCCTCACCTTCCCACCCGCGTAATGTTGTTAGCTCAAGCATTATTTGCCCGTTTTTGGGGTAAATTTTGGGAGTATTGGAATTAAGATAATAATAGAATAAAAATTGTCCTTTTCTATATAACTATGTACCTACCTGATTATCTCAAGAAATAGATAGGTTCATCAAATAAAACACGGTTAAGATTAAAAAAAAATATTTATTTTCCTTTTTGCTGGGTAGGCTTTCTAAAATATTGTCTCTTGTAGTTTGAACGAATTAACAAAGATTTACATTTAGATAAATTATATTTTTTTATATTACATAAACGACCAGAAAACCCTGAACAAATATTATTTGCAGATCGTACAAACATTTGTCCCGAGGCGGGAATCGAACCCGCAACCTCCTGCGTCGCAGGCGGACCGTCGCCCACCGCGCCACAGAGGTCGTCACTACTTATTAATATTCTACAACGAATAAAAGCCCTTAAAAGGTAATAAAAAGAAGGGTAAATCAAAACTCTTATATTGGCAACACTAACAAGATGGACAAGACGGATGGATCTCTATGACAATTGAAAACAGAGAAATTAATTCATTATTTAAATAAGACGATACCTAAATGCGATACTTACACGTGAAATGTGATCCCATCCTGTTTCTTTTTTAGACCCGCCGCATTTTTACAGGTAGGAACGACACAGGACGGCATAATTTAGTTAAATTGGTCATCGCTAAAATACGTCACGCGATACGACGTTCACAAAGTAACTGATCAGTTGCGCGTCAAACTACTCTATTTAAGAGTAGTTTTTGTAGCGTCAGTATTAGGCGCGCTCACGGTTTCTGGACTTTCTGTATTCTGAGGGTGTAGGTATCTTAAGTCAAAAGTTAGTGTGTATTATAAAATATAATAATATAACTTTTAAAATTTATAGAACTTAAGTGTAGTGGAACATGTGGTTTTACGTAGGTAACGGTGGAAATAAATAAACAAACAAAAATCCTAATGCACAGTTATCAGCCTTATCATCAGTCACCTAAAGTCTAAAATTAAATGTCTATCTTTAGACCTAGAGACTGATAATTACCCAACCTGACAAGGTGGCGAACACAGTATCTTCGGTGTAGTAGTTCTCCTGGTAGCGATAGTAGTAGAACGCTCGCAGACGCTGTTTCAGGGGCAGGGGCAGCTGCTTCAGGCGCATGTATTCCTGGTACAAAAGAAACTGGGTTAAAGGATAAACCGTAAAGTCATTTAAAACGGGATATTTACCATGATTTGATTTTTGAGTTTTCCAATATTTCGGCACAGTTTCATGCGCCATGATCACTTTTGCTACGAACGTTACCACTACCACCGGTTTCATTATTATCGAACGCAGCTCGATCACGACACACAACACTGACGGTATCAGAACGCGGCGCGGTTGGTACATCACTTCTTCGGTTTTTACACATTGTCACAACAGGGTTCCAGGTTCCTGATAATTGGAAACCATCTTCTCGGTTGAAGTTCCTGTGTTTCCTAATCTCAATGGCCTCCACTACCATTCTTGGTATGTAGTGTCGCTCTGTTGAGATTACTTGTGGATTGTGTAACTCGATCCAGTAGTGGTTTGAACCAGACTCGAGAAGATGATCCCTTTTTAAATGACTTTAGTGTTAATAACCATGATAGTTTCAGAAGGTTTAAGGAAAAACCATGTTAACTGTCTACTTATAATGGTGGTGCAAGTAAGGATTGCAGTTATCTTACTTCGAGGTCTAAGGATAAAGCTAAGAAACAGTTGTTAGATTATGATATTTTAATTACCTACCCTGCCTATAGCTAAGGTTATCTAAAAGGGATTAAATGTACCTTTTTTATTAATAAAGAAAGTTACAATCAAACAATAGAAACAAAGTAGAACGAATGTTTACAATTAAGCTAACTGCAGACGATCATGTAGCTCAACCGATCCATACCAGTCGGAAGCGTCCCCAAGACCGTTCCGCTGGCTGCATTGCCCCGCTGTATGGCAATGCTGATGCGCCAGATACTCACCAGCTCTCGGGTCACGCGTCGCTTCGACCAGACGCTTAGACAATTTTCAAATAGGTGGGAATGTTGTAGGTACGTACTATTTCTACTATTACCCGAGTAGGTACTATTTGAGAATGGTTGTGCAAAACTTACCTCGACTTGATTTATCAATTCGTGGTATCGTATGGTGGGATTGTAAACGGATAGGTACACTTTTAGAAGGAACGCTGGAAATATAAATAAGTTACTTAATTTGTTTGTTATTTATTTTACTACGATGTAAAATTACAAATCTAAGTTCCCATACCAAAGTTGTATATCATGAACATGGCCGAGTAAATTATGACGAGGGAATAAACAAGAATTTCTTCTGCTTTCGAAGACTGCAACAACGAGAATCCAGTTCCTAAGACAAAAAAGTACCCACATAATAATAAATAAATAACCAATAATGCTGGACAATTCGCATTGGATTATCTTGCCCCAAGTTAAGGAGAGAAATACATACACATACATCACATTACATAGATGAGAGAGATATATATTTTTTATATACATAGAAAACGACCAGAACACCCGAAACAAATATCTGCAGATCGTACACACATTTTGTCATGAGCCGGATATCGAACCGCCACCATCTCGGAATGTTATTCAAAAGTCATATACAATATCTCCGTTCCTATAAGAGCATTATCAAATTTTCCATAGCTCGAATGCTATTTGTGCTTTGTTTTTTGTGTAAATTAAAAATTTCGTAGCTATAGTATCAACTGTTTTTGAGTACGGTATACGCTAGCTGTATCGTTATGCTAACTAGTACCTATGGTATTTTTTTCTTAAACCAAAGAGGCACTATTTAATTTATTTTTATACTTATTATGCTATACTTATTCTTCATATCCTAAAGAATATAGATAGAACCCACCAAAGAAGCCAGAGAGCGATACGAAGAGACTCTTGAGATAGCGTCGGCCTAACGCAAGGTCCGGGTTCGAAACCATCTTGAAGCTGTCAACCCTTTCTCTCGCCAGGACTGAATCGCCCTTCCAATCTCCATGCCCTGTTTAAAAACACAATTAAGTCACACTAAATATTATACATGAGTGTAAAGTAATTAAAAACAAAAATCTCTTTAATGCCTTATCCACAAATCAAAACGTTTTAAGGTATGTAGGTAACATACTACTAAGTAAACATAACTTAGAAGTATCGTGAAAGATATTTCCGGCTTTAGCTTCATCATAAACCTATATAATAGTCCATTGCTGGACACAGGCCTTCGCTAATAAGCGCCAAAGAGCCCGTCTTCAGCTTGCTGCATCCAGCAATATTTCGCAGGTATACATTCCGCTTGGCCCAATGGCATCCTACACTACGTTTGCCGAGTCGCGGTCTCCACTTACGAACACGTTTACCCCAGCAATTGTCGGTTCTGCGATGACGACATTATTCTATTCCCATGTTATAAGGTTCAAATCCGAATTCTGGATTATGCTAATTTTAATTTCTGATTTGTACCTTATTCCATGGGAATAATGTCTTCATCGCTGTCACTGCCCAACCCACCCACGGAATCGCAGCTGACGATCACGAGTATTCATAATATTAATCCCTAATGCATTTTACGAATTTTCGCTTGGGAGGAAATAATTGACCAAATTTGTACCTGGCTCCCGGACCAAGCGTGTTGACTATGGCAAATCCCACATTTAGGGACGCATGTTCAGCAGTGGACAAATGTGTGATCATGAGGCAACTAACAGTATCTCGAGACGACCAGAGGCACGTAGATGAGGCAGCTGCACCAGTGCGCAGTCAGCCAGAACAGCACGGCGTGGCGCGCGCCCCCGTACCACGCGTATGAGCTGGTGAACTTCTGCAAGTTATCACTACATAATCAGATAGTCATTTTAGTGGTAAAACAATTTACAAGTCAATTACTTAAAAATTAAGGTACATAACATACTAAGAATGAATTATATGTACAATAAAATTATAATCAGCATACTATGGTAAAATAGTAGTAGTAGTAATGTATGAATTCACAATAATTCATTCACAATTTTCTTGCAATAAAATCCTCGACTTTATAGTACGCCCAACCGCCCAAGTATAAAACAAAGTCGCTTCCCGCTGTCTGTCTGCCCCTCTGTATGCTTAGATATTTAAAACTACGCAACGGATTTTGATGCAGATTTTTTAATAGATAGTGATTCAAGGGGAACGTTTATAAACCATTTGACAAGCTTTCAGGCGCAGCTAGTAAATTTATGATACAACAAGCAATTTATTGAAATCTTCTTATTATAAAATCAGAGTAGCTCACGGCCTTTAATATTTTTTTTGCAAAATATGTAAATTGCCCTCAAAATGGAGCCAAGAAAAGTTCAGACGAATATTTTGATACCTCATTTATCAAAATTTCTTTAGAAACAATGGAATAACATAACCCTCACGTTAATAATAAAAAAAAACGTTTTGAATGCAATGTTTGTGAGAGGTGTGGAAGCTACGAAATCGCTACGAGACTGATACGCGTGTGCTTCGAATTTTCACTTTTACGTTCAGGCTACGAGACCGTACCACATGCGGAAGCTTGTGCTAGGAATAAATATTTTACGCGATCTGAACACATAATTATAAGTATTGATACAACGGGTATTTATCGCATTTATATACCTTTTTTCCCGAGGTTTCAACACTCGTCACGGGATGACTGGAGTACTGTAAATAAACGCGATTTAAATACCCGTTGTATCTATACTTATAATTATGTGCTAGGAGGAGACCGCTACTTCAAGTCAATGCCGATGCTACGTGTGTGCTACGAGACTGATAAGTGTCTGCTACGAATTGGCTAATTTCTACGCAGAGGCTACGAGAGAGGGTCCTACCCTACGTCGATGTCACGTATGCTACGAGGCTACGAGAATGCTACGAGACTGCTACGTTACACTTGCTACGCCAAAACTTAGTTATGTTACATATTGCGCCTACTCGACTGCGAACTTATTTTAACCTAAGCCATTCGTGCTGCCGCTCTACACAGCGGTTGTGTTGCGCCGCACAGGTGTTTCTTTCGAAAAATACATATGTTACGTACGGCTGTGCTAAGTTACACAGATGTGTTTTTTCAGCCGCTGCTGCACAAGTGCGCATTTACGCATGCGCATAGCAAACAAGCATGAGTGTACGGCGTACGCCCGCACATGCGTCACTCGTAAAAAACACATATGGTGTGATTTGAGCAGTCACGTGTCTACGCTACGGTACTTAGTAACTCGATATATTCTAAACCTAAAGTATGTATAAACTCGGTACAGTGTATCAGAGTTAAAAAAACCTTGTTTCCTGACCTTAACAAACAATGTCAAGTCCCCTATCACGGTATAGATCCTGGGAAGCCGCAGCGTGGGGACGAACAGAGCTAGCAGCAGGTTTCTACTGGTGATCTCGTACTGGAGGAAGATGAAGCTCAGAGGAATCGAGGAGACCAGGTCACAGAAGAACCAGGAGGTTATGTAGTTCCTGTGGAATTTATTATTTTTGTATTCATATTTTTAAGTTGAACTGATCTCAAATTGTTTAATATTAGTAAATATATGTAATAGTTATAAGATTATTGAATGTTGTGTCAACCTTTTAAAAGTATATATTATGTATATTAGAACTTGTCTCATATTAACGTTTAATAGGTCAGGATTAGGAAACAAGGTTTTTTATATCTATAAATGTATTATGATAATAAAACTTTTACAACTATCATGGTTATTAACACAAAAGTAATTTAAAACAGGATATTTACCATGATTTAATTTTTGAGTTTTCCAATAATTTAGGCACAGTTTTATGCGGCATGATCACGGAATAAAAACTTGCAGTGCCTTCAGTTATTCCGTTTTAAATGACTTTTGTGTTAATAACCATGATAGTTGTAAAAGTTTTATAGTAACCTATGCTATTCCACTGCTGGACCTTTACCTTTCCCAATAAGCGTCTGTTATGTAGGTCCTACAGTTGAAGCGCTCTTTCATTTCATTCATTTTAACCATAGGGACACAATGTAACATTTAGTGATGTGCTTAGACTGTATTACTTGCCTATATATCAAATATCTAAGTGCTTTATTTCCTTTGGAGCTTACATGACTCTTGAATACGTCACAATACTCAAATAAAAGTATTTACCTACTGCAATCTTTTTAAGCTAAAGTCTTTACTTTACCTTGCGAACAAGCAAACTTTACCTTGACTATTAAGTATGTACATAAATATGTTTGACATAAATAAAT
Organism: Eupithecia dodoneata; assembly: GCA_947044415.1. Classification (NCBI taxonomy): domain Eukaryota; kingdom Metazoa; phylum Arthropoda; class Insecta; order Lepidoptera; family Geometridae; genus Eupithecia; species Eupithecia dodoneata. The sequence continues at coordinate 11,425,839 of OX345662.1, read as the reverse complement.
GAAAAATGAATAAATAAAAAAATTACATCTTAACACAAGCTTTGCTTAGCTTGGTCCTAGATGATGCTGCGTGGATTGTACAAGATTATTTATGTATTATAACTTATAAGCTATTTAATTATATTCTTGTGTCCATTTCTATTTACCATATTAGTTTCCTCTTTTCCAGAACTATATGAAGTCCCTCCTCTCGCGGCACCGTATAGCCCATATAGAAGTGGATAACCACATCAACCCAGCAGAAGACATTCAGCGTCAGCTGCAAGATGTCGCACGGATGCGTGTTCTTGCGGTAGAACTCGTCTATGATGAACGAGAGACGAAAGGTGGACGTCGCCATATGAGCGATGTTTACGAACACCATGAAGGATTTCCAGTAGAGGCTGTAAGGAGCATACAAATTTACGTGCGCCGCCGCTTACGCGGTTACGGGTAAGCGGCGCTCGTTGTTACGGGTTCGATTACCGCCTCGGGACAAATGTTTGTACGATCTGCTGATATTTGTTCTGGGTGTTCTGGACGTTTTTCTATGAATAATGTATAATATCTATCTATGTAACGTATTGTATTATGTATATAACAAGCTCTTCTTAGCTTGGGGCTAGATAATGCTGTGCGGTTGGTCCAGCATTATTTATTTTATTCAGAATTAATTTTCGAACAAAATCTCGAGCACCTGAACTTGCTAAAGGGATGTATCACGTATTTGTCTTCGTAAGCATGCCTCTTCCTCTCGATCATCACTGCCGGGTTACTGTAGAAGTGGCAGAAGGTACTCGGGTGGTACTGCCATATCTGGCAGAACCTGCTGAGCTGATGGCAGAACAATCCCCAACAACCTTGGATTTGTGGTAGTTGAACGTCTGAACCTGTGGTTATACCGAAAAAAGTTAGGTTTTTTATTTAGGGTGGACTAGAGCTAATAGTTGTTCATTTAATTATTATCCTAGATACGTATTCTATTGATTAGGCTAGATAACTATAATATTTTATTGATACAGATTATGTTTAATGAATTGCAAAATTATAACTATTATAGGTATCGGTAGGTATAGATCGATTACTTACCCAAATTAAGATTGCACACATGTTTGCCGTTGGCCTTCATTGTTTTCAGTTAAAAAATATAAACGGCAGATACGATATTAATGATATGATATTTGATATTTTAATAATAATGAATAACTACGATTTTTCCATCACAATGGTCAAGGCCGTACACTAAGATTACCCTTTATATTCTGTTTGAGATTACCTATGTTATATACCTACTCTACTATTCGTAGTCATTGTATTCTCTTTGACTCTATTCTCTATGATCAAGGAAAATCGTATTTTTTTTTGAGAATAGATGTTGCTTTATCCAAAGAAAAGTTTATAATACTACTACCAAAGAGATGAATACCACGAAGATGGAAGTTACTTCACTCTACGCCACTCTTAAGCGTTTTGCCGGCTTGAAAGAGGTTGGTGTATTAAAATAACTAATTTATAAATATAGAGGGCCATGATAAGTTTTGGTCTTTGAGTTTTGGTGTACTCGCTGTGGACTAAACTAATTTATTAAACTGAATATATTGTATATACTCTTTATATAAACGACTTGTTATCTTCATTTAACTGATAGATTTTAGTTTTTTATTAGTTCTTTATTCATAGCAGTTGGGTTCAGCTGGACCGAATCGAGTCGAAAAGCGTTCCCCGTTAGTTAGTATTCCTCTATGCAAATGCGGATATAGGAGTATGGAGGTAACCTAACCTAAACCTAAAAAAGGGAGTCAGCTTATAACAATTGAACGCCAATGCAGTGGCCGTTTTTACCATGGATTATTATTACCTATTCATATTGGCCTACGCGATAGGGAAGAATTTATAGAAACTAGAAAGCATTGTTTAATATCTTATTTTTTATTATTTCAAATCCTATAATACACTATACACGATTAAATATAAAAATTATACATTATTTTGTACTAAACTAAATATATATAGGTACATAAAAAACACTGCTCAAGGTCTCAAATAGATACGATTGTATATAAGTTGGCATACAATAAGTATAATCGCATGCCACGGAGTCGCGTAAAATGAGGTTTCACACATGGGCTGTGAAGGTGTTAAACTCTCCGGAACTGGCTACTGGCAAACTCTGGATTGAAAGGTGGTGAGCTAAAGTTGAAATTGTTGCCGTGAGTCGCCACGTTCTGAAACAACATATCATATATTGTTATTTTACAGTACAGTTTGTTCTTAGGTGTAGTAATTCTAGTCTTAGTGGTTTCACAATAAATAAAAACCCTGTCTGGGAGCAACAGTTTTTGGGTTCGCGCTTGTTAGATTGGTAACTTCATATTTTTAGAATTAATTGATTTAGAAATATCTTTTTTTAATAAGTATTAGTTAAACTATATTTTAATTATTATGTAATACCTATTTATTTCTTAACATATTAAGTATAGCAACATTTTGATGGATTTAGCAGGCTTTTTAAAATCATTGGAACTAGAATTTAGAAAGCGCAGATAACGATTTCTATTATAACTATAATTATAAGTGCCCACCATAAGTCCCTCCACAACTGCTTCGTAAGAATAAAGAAGAAAAACTAGTAAAATACTTTTTATTAGGATTTCTTCCATGATTTACGGTATTTTGAATTTAACCGTTTCTTGATCCCGTAATTTCCAAAGGTCGAAAACTGGTTCGAAAATTCGAAATAGAGGAAAAATCAAAAACATCGGGAAACTCAAGACACCTGAAATCATGTTAAATATTAATATTTTTAGACTTACGTGATCGGAACACATAATTAAACAAGTACTATTTTAACGGTCATCCCGTGACCACGACAGTGTGTAAACCTGTTGAAACGTCGGGAAAAATAGGTAAATAAACGCGATAAATACTCGTTAAAATAGTATCTATAATAAAGCTAAATATTCTGTCTTGCTTCGAACGATATAAAATGTAACCATTACACCACATAATAACTATGCCAGTAGGTACCTATCGGTAGGTTCTAGCCCTAGGGTATCTGCAATTTGTAGATCGGTTCTTTAGGCCCGTTATGTCCTTGGAACATCTCCAGAAGATCTCGTTCAGAGAGGGCGAAACAAAAAGGGCAATGCTGGCTGTGAATCTGCCAAAGGTTTCATATTGTTTTTATACTATTCGTTCGGAATGCTAAGTCAAATCTCTAAATAATAACAGAAAGGCAGACACACTATAAATTATGCTTTACGATGAGAATTTGAAATTGAATGGCATCCTCAGTGAATCAAAAAATAATCTATCTATGTAATGTATATTGTATTATGTATATCAGTTATCTAGTACCCATAACACAAGCTCTGCTTACCATGAGGCTAGGTAATGCTGTGTGAATTGTCCAGCATTTTATTTTTGTAATCATTAATTTTTTGTAATCATTAAGAAGTTCTTGTATTAGGTTTACATGTGTATTTATTAAATCAAGCTTCCAACTCTTCGAATGCCGTGTAGGCCGCATGCAAATTCAAAGAAGAATCACTAAATTTAATATAAATAAAAAGGCTAAATTTCTGCCGTTTAACCTGAAAATAACAGATTTATGCGATAACAGGAACCCAACCAATAATTACTTACATCATGGTGATGGCGCGGCATGATGCCTTCGAGGGAGTTGGAGTCTTCCGGGGGGAAGAAGTCATTCCTGAACTGAGGCAGGTCCTCAATACCGATCAGATCGGAGTCGTAAGAAACGTCACTGAAAAAATATAAAGATTAGTAGGAAATGTCTTTATCATTGATCAAACTTAATATTTGCGTAAGAGCAGCGCTTTCTCTAACTAAATTCCTAGAGATTACTTAGATCTAATGAAAAAAAATCCGGATTCGAATAGGATTCAGTAGGAGGTCGGGTTGTGATGAAGTAGGTAATAAAGATGAAAAATAAAAAAAATACATGGGCTTGGAGAACAAAAAGTTTTGTCAGAAGTGGGATTCGAACCCACGCCCTCAGAGAGGACCAGAACAACTCATACCCGCGTTCAGCGAGAAGGGAAACCTTGAGTCTGGCGCCTTAGACCGCTCGGCCATCCTGACGTTGATACTAGAAGTGAAAATATAATATGCATGTACGCTTACATTTTACAGCCAAACTGTAAGTGCGCGACACCGACATTTTTTGCGCGAATGATTTATATTGCATTTCATAAAGCGCGTAGGACGTTTATACATTATTTGAAATAACTACTAACACACGTTGCGAGTTGCTTTCTTCACAAAGTTCTCTTCTTTGTGAAGACCAGCTATATCAAAATAGGCAGAAAACGCTTATCAAGCAATAATTTATTTCTGTAACAATTTACGTTTCCCACGATAGATAAATAATAATGCATTTATTTCATCGCCTTATAAAGAAACCAGCTGTAAGCATGCATTTTAAACATATTGAATGATTTTATTAACAATTTTGTGTTTTTTTAAATGATGAACTATTCATGTAGGTATCCACCTAGGTAGGTATAGTACCTATCGAACCATAGTATATCCAAAGTCACTGAGAAGCTAACTTCATTGCCGACTAAATCTTTGTATTCTTAGGTTCCGTTTTCCTCCTTAGGGGGAATTTTAAGGGGGATTTGTGGAATAAGCCATGATTGATATTCCAATATTACTTGCTGAATGAACCTGACCTGATGGCATCGAAGTCCGGTGCTTTTAGCGACTCGTTCCAGATGGGATTCGAACCCTCGACGGCGTGCTTGTTGGTCCCGGGCGCCGCTATGCCGATGCGGTTCAGGCCAGAGTCGACAGAGCCGTACTTTGTCATCGATAGTGCTTCTAGTCGACGATTCAGCCTGAAAAACGAAACAGTATAATGTAATTTAATAGATTCCTGACTGTACGCTTAGCACTGCGATGGTTCTCTTGGGTAGAATATATTACAGACACAGAAAGTTTGTCTGACATTCATCGGCAACTCACAATCTGTAACTTTCTAAGTCCCTACGCTCACTGCGCTACAGAAGTCTAAGAATTATTGTTTACTAGTTTTTGCCTGTGGCTTCGCACGCGTTGTTTCTATGGAAACGTTTTAAGGCTATTTCTATCCCATGCGAACTGATTTATTGGATAAAAGTAGCCTATGTTTTACTCCAGGCCTGATACTACCTGTATGCAAAATTTCCACCCGGCGACCGCCGACTTACAAACTTAATACTTTCGCGTTTATAATAGTATCTAGGATTTAGTGAGGATTGCCAATACTCCTACTGAGTACATGTTGGGTGGTCAAGCTTTGCTTGTGACAGTCTTTTTATACCATGAATTAAATCTCTAGTTATCTACACGCGTCCTTGTCCTCATGGTAAACATGGTACGCAGAAGAACACAGACTCTGACGATGGTGCTTAGTATCTATACTAAATAAATAGTATTTCTAGTGGTCTATATACTCACGTCCGAGTCCTCACGATGAATGTTATAAGCAGAAGGACGCACAGAAAGCCGAGTAACGTCGCCAATGCTGCCAGTGCGTAGATGGTGATTTGGTTGGTGTCGGTGCCGGTGACGGGGCTGATGCCCGTGTAGAAGTCGTCCAGGTATAGACTCTCCGTGTTGAGGATCATTTGGATCTCGCGCAGCAGGACTGTGTCACTGCGGAGTCTAGAAGGAACAACCAGGAAACAGAATTAAAAAAAATAAAAAATAAATAAGTAATGCTGGACAATCCACACAGCATCATCTAGCCCCAAGCTAAGCAGAGCTTGTGTTATGGGTACTAGATGACTGATATACAAATACAATACATTGTACAAAGAAAACAACCGGAACAAATATCTGCAGATCGTACACACAATTGTCCCGACGCGGGAATCGAACCCTTAGTCAAATTCAACTATAAAAGCGATGAAGATGAAGACTCACAGTTCAATCTCCGCGACAGGCACCGGTATATCCTCCCGGATGAAGTGGGAGTACACCTCGGTTAGGTTCTCAGAGGCGATGCCGAGGGAGTCGCTATACGGCAGCACCTGGTCTATGTTGCAGGTCATGTCGAACCCGATCGAGAAGGTTTGCGCTATCTGTAAGATAATAAAAAAGAAATAAACGTTATAGCTAACTGTGTTCGTATTATCATCAACCTCGCGAATGTATCTATTGAGGGTAGACTAATCTTCTATTTTACAACTAAAACTCTAAGGAGGTATTTGTATTCATATTCATTTCATTTATTTATTTATTTTAGCTTAGGTTTTATTTAGCTTAGAGGTAGGTACATGTACCCTGTAAGGGCGCAATCTAATCTTTCTTAAAATCGGACCAGTAGGTAGGCTACTGTCCGATTTTCAATATTTAAATTTTCAATATCGTTGATTTTAGAAAAACCACGAACAGAAGCGAATTATATTATTAATTAAAATTTTGGCCAAGATACAAGTGAGGTTACTTTAGTGACTAAAGGTAAAACCTCTTTGCAAGTTAATAATAGTATAATGACGAATGTTGTGAAATGTATTTATTTATTTATTGAACTGCCGAGGAAATATATACCATAACAAAGTGAGACTTACAAAGTCTTGGCTTTCAATAACTTTGTCCACAGTGTTGACAAATCTAAAGATGACCCTATTTGCACTGGATATCAGATAGATCTTCACGTTGACAGTGTCAAATCCACCAACTGAAACAAATCATGATTCGGTATGTAGTAAATTTACAAAAAAATGCATCGTATTTATAAGGGAAATATTTTGTACTGATGAGTGTACAATCAAACACACAACACATAAAGGTAACTTAATTACTATAACATAGAAGCACCCAAGCTTAAATTATACATTTTAAATGTTCAATGAAAAGAGTTGATGACTTTAAACGATTGTCGTAAAAATGATCATACTAAAGCACATAGGCACACAAAAGAACGAAACCTACTCGTGGACAGTTACGGCTAATACTCGCTGAAACATTATTAATCACAAACAGCTATGTGGAACAGTGGAAAACATGAATCTGGTGTCTCAACCAAAACGACCAACGATGACTTATACACAGATATTGACAACGAAAACCATTATACAGCAACAACCCAACAAGAGTGATTGAGGCAATGACAAAGACAACGTTAGGTATACTATGTAAACCCTGTGACACTAGATATAGTTAGTATTACCCCCGAATACTCAAACGAAACTCAGTTTAAGTCCGTCTCAAACGATTTTCTGACACTAAAGTCATTTATTAGGATATTTACCATGATTAGATTTTTGAGTTTTCCAATATTTCAGCGGCTTTAGTGTTAATAACCATGATAGATTCAAAATTTTATTGATTTTCTGACAGATTTTCATTGAAAACTGTCAAAAATGGCTACTTGAAACGTGCTTATCTGAGATGCGAGATTCTGAGATTTGAGTATTTGGGCGTATCTAAGTTGTTTTTTTTCTGTATTGATGGTACAATAAAGTTATATTCAATTCAATTCAACCTTTTCCTGCCTACCTGGATCCGTAGCCACTACAGTAAACTCAAACATGCCGTGCATAGAGTTAGTCGGCTGGATGTTGAGGACCAGCACTCCTGTGGTAGGGTTCAACGTAAACGCCAGCTCCTGGACTGCAGTCAGCGACGGGTCTACCACCATGGAAGATTCGTCGATGCTGTATTCTATTGGTAATCCATCGGTGTGTATTGCCTGTTGTGATAAAGTTATTGGAGATTTTTCATAGTTTTAACATTCTTGATGATATGGGAAGCATTGGGTAAAAGAGTTCCATTTCTAATCAGGAATGGAACTTAGCTCCTGAGAGGTCTGAATTTCTTGACTTACTTGACAATGAGTTTATTGACTCGGCAATTGAGACTCTGAATAGTAGGTAAACGGCTAAATATCAAATATCAAAGTGCTTTGTTTCCTTTCGACCTTACAGGACTCTTGGACACGTTACAAAAATCAAAAACTAGGAAATAAAATGATCTTTTTGATTTTTTTTGACTTCAATTTGTTTAATGTAAATTATACAAGCGAACAAGAAACCTTTACCTTGTTAGGTTGTTAGTTTTCGAGTTGGAGCAAAACTCATCCCAAGCTTTTTTATCGTCTAGATAATCTGATATTTTCCATTTTACTAAGGATATGTCTGACAATTTAAAACCAAGGTGCTATATTTAACACGCCAAGAAAGTCTGATAACATTATGTATACTAAATTGTTATTTTACGAACCTGCACGGTTAGAAGTTCTCTGTTGATATTATCTTGAGTTGAGATGCCAGCAGTGTACACTTCTCTTACAAAGATCGGTCGTGGATTTGCCTCTCGTACCTTTAAATAAATAAAGTTAATAAATAATGCTGTACAATCCAAATTGTTTCTTAAATAAATAAATCCACACAGCATCATCTAGCCCCAAGCTAAGCAGAGCTCGTGTTATGGGTACTAGTTGAATGATATACTTAATACAATAGATTACATAGATAGATATTTTTTATTATTCATAGATAACAAGAACACCCGGAATAAATATCTGCAGATCGTACACACAATTGTCCCGAGGCGGGAATCGAATCCGCAACCTGCGTGGTAGGCGGAACTTCGCCTACCACGCCACTGAGGTCGTCTTTATGAGATTAAGATTGATTGCGGATACTAGAATATTGAATATAGTCATCAATGATGTGATGCAAAATAGAATTTAGCTGTTAAGGAATAAGACTCACATTAACAGTGACAGTCAGCACGGAACCATCAGTCGGTAGTATATTCTCTGCGGAGTTACTGGCCACTATAGTGATCGTATAGACTTCAGCGTGACTTCGGTCAAGCTCACGAGCAAGGAATAACACATTGGTTTCTGGGTCCAGATTGAAAAAGCCCTCAGCGTTCCCACCTGTGGAAAATGCCCAGTTATTAGCAAGATCGTTTGATTTTATTCGACGGCCATCTTGATGATGAGTACTGGATTCTTTAAATATATTTCAGCTTTTACTAATACTACTAGAACCCGAAGAAAATCCTACAGTTCCTAGCAGCTGCAAAGGTTAGTGGCGAGTTATGAACGCTACAGCTTCGAGGCTGAACGAATAAAGTGGCGATCACATAGGCCTACCAACCTACCATGGCCGCAATTACACCCAAGCCACCCAAAGAAAAAAACCGACTAGTGTAGTATTATTATATCTGTGCCAATACATTATATTATCTATGTAAAATACTTACTTACGCTACCCATCTCCACTGCTATATATAGACTTTCTATAAAACGAATAATTTTGTCTTGAAACATACCGAAAATGCTGTATTGTATACGATGTCATGGCAATTGTTAATAAAATACAATACAAATACAATACAAAAAATTAATACTGAGAAGGTTCTTTAAATACCAATAATACTCGTGTAGTATTTATTATATTTGTGCCAATGTCTTTGTACTATTGTTTACTTACGCTATCCATCTCCACTACTAATCTTTGTTTAAAGTTATTATTATGATTTTGTCTTGAAACATACCGAAAATGCTGTAAACGATGTGATGGCAGTTGTTAACACAGAGATGGTTCTTCAGATCCGTGGCTCGTGGTAGCTCGTGCCTTTCTTGCATGCCCTCTTCAAGCTCTGAAAATAACATCTCAGTCACAGTCGATAATTTACCTTAAAAAGATTGAAGTGAACAAAAAATCACAGTGATCACTTTTTTCCCTAGTTTTACTGATGCAATTTGAAATTTGTGACGTGTCCATCCATGTCCAAGATTAAGGTCTAAACTGAAGGAAATAAAGCACTTTGAAGTTTGAACTTCACCTAATCTTTTTAATTTAATGACGGGAAAGCCAACACCATTGACCATATCTGATGGTAACAAAAGGTGTGTTGTGTTGGATTATTTCTTTGTTTATTTCCTTACCAATAAAAGCGACGGTCTCCGTAGTTGTGCTAAAGATTGGGTTTCCTGTAGTGGGTATGAAGACTGCTCGGAACGTGATCTGGGATGATAGCGATCCAGGCTCGGTCCCGCCGTCTGTTGCTTCTATCGTCACCTGTATTGGATGAGTTGAAGTTAATGAAGATATACGTTACTAGCGACTCGCCCTGGCTTCGCACGGGTGCACAGGTGCATATGATATATACATATAAACCTTCCTCTTGAATCGCTCTATCTATTTTAAAAACAACCGTATCAAAATCCATTGCGTACTTTTAAAGTTCTAAGCATATATAAGGATAGACAGACTGCACGATGAAAACTTACAAATTAGTTACAATTGGCGGTTTTATCGCTTAAGAGCGATTGCTACCAGACAATCATTTAACAATCAGTAAAATCTTTTACGAAATCGTTAGGTATATTTTGATTATTTTTTATTCCATCAGCCTTAGCCAGTCAGCTAGTCTATATTGGTGTACATAGGCTTAGCTTAATAAGCACCTTAGTAGCTTTTATCATTACAGAGTAATAAGATAATCCCCACGCTGGGCATGTAGGATTGAAATCGTAGTAGAGATATTATAAATACAGAAGGGAAGTTTTCTATTTACCGTGAAGTCAGTTATCATTTCCGTCAAATCATTCCTCCTCAACGATAAGGTGCCATAGTTGTCGCCGTCGCTCGATATGTCGAAGTATTCAATAGCTGCATCTGAAATTGTTATAGAGGTCTAATAATTCCTTTGCATTCAATCCTCAGTCCTTACCTTAGGATGATCTTAATTCCGTGCATTTTAGGTAAGTATTTGTTTTTCTGATTTGTTCAGTTACATAATGCGGTTAGATTAGTATTATTATAGGGCATAGGTATTATTACCTATAGGAGCGGCGTCTGTAGCTTTTATAGGAGCGGGGCGCACCGCGCAGCTAGTATTGCCCGCGGTTTTGCCCCCGTGGAAATCTATGTCTCAGTCTATGTGTCGAATGGTTTATAAACCTTCCTCTTGAACCACTATATCTATTAAACAAACTGCATCAAAATCCGTTGCGTAGTTTTAAAGATCTAAGCATACATAGGGACAGAAAGACAGCGGGAAGCAACGTTGTTTTATACTATGTAGTGATATTCTCTGGGGTTGTGGAATGCGTTTGCTTACCATTTCCTGTAATCCTGAATGTGACCTCCCCCGCGGTGCCACCATCTTCGTCTGTGGCGTGAATGCGCGGCAGGAAGTCACCGTTGGTGATTTGCAAGAAATTACTCGACAATGCAGGTTCCTGAGATATAAGAAATAAAGATAAAGATAAATTTATTTGGCCCTAAACAGGTACAATAACACAAATAATAAATAGCTGCCGTGCTAGTGGTCCGGGAGCCAGTGACATTTCCAATTCTAGAATATGCGAATTTAAATTTCTGATTTGAACTTTTTTCCATGGGAATAATGTCTTCATCGCTGTCACTGCCCAACCCACCCACGGAAACGCAGCTGACGGTCACGAGTATTCATAATATTAATCCCTAATGCATTTTACGAATTTTCGCTCGGGAGGAAATAATTGAACAAATTTAGTGCTGAACCACGCGTGGCGCGGAACAACGCTGGTTTTCAGTTTAAGCCCTGATTAATTAGTTACAATTACAATTAGAAATATTTACTTTTCGTCTCTAATTTGTTTGTTTTATTGTTTTAGACGTCAAACTAGTCAGACCAAGTCTCGCGGTGTGGTTGGTGCGGGTGTGAAATGAACATTGTAGATTAAAAGCTTGCCCTGTTATTTCGTTTGTGTATGGCTTGTGTGGGACAAATCTTGTTATATATAATTTCAGACTAGTCCTCAACTGATTGAGCGGAAATGTGGCATAGGTAGGTACTTAATGGCAGGTACAATCGGCTGGTCTGGAGACTAAAGGTGGTCATAGGAACTTCTAAACGATAGGACCTCCTTCGAGTTTCGTTTCTTTGGATTTGTATTCCCAAACTATTTGGAATTTGTGAATAAAACCTTACTTTTTTTTATTTACAATTATTTATATTTTGGAGACTTTATTGTTCTTAGTTCATCAATAACAACACAGACAACGTAGCCACACGCCCATATCAAAAGAAAGGCACTGTTCTTAACCAAAATAAGTTTATCAGGAAACACTTTTCATTTAAATGAACTACAAAAGAGGTCTTATTGGGTAAATGAGACAATAACTTACCCTAGCCAGTCGTATTACAGAACCCTGTGTGGGAAATACGAAGACTGGTTCATGGTAGTTCCAGGGACGTACGACGAGTCTATAGGTTTCTTCAGAATCCTGTTGTGGGTGCCCGTGGTCGTAAGCCTGAAATAGAGGCCTCCTGGTTTAGTTTGAGTTATAGATCGTTGATTCGATATTCATTAGGTACATTATAATTAGTTTTGAGATTGCCTTATTCCTTAGGTATTTGGAGGTTCAGGAAAATGCCGGCAACATCTTTGGATAGGTAAGCGTTATGGACACATAAAAGATTTATTTGTAACAAAAATGGTATAAAAAACAAGTTATACATAACACATAAATAAATTAGTATAAACTTATAAATATAAATATAAGTACCTAATGTCATGACATGACTCACAATCATCTAGAATTCCAGAATGCAGTATAATTATTATTTAACACTTTGACTGCTGAAATCACACGGTATGTGTTTCCTACAAGTGACTAATATGCGTAAATCCACACTAGCGCAGCGGCTGAGAAAATACTGATCTTTGTGACAGCACAGCCGTAATATTTTTCGAACGAAACGCATGTGCGGCGCAACACAACCGCTATGTAGAGCGGCAGCACGAATTTTTTAGGTTAAAAAAAAGATCGCAATCGTCGAAAAAAAATCGCAGTCAAAGTGTTAAGAGTTTTTTTCGTTGTAGTTCATTTGGTTGGTATCTATTATTATGTACCTACTTTTGTACACATCGTCATACTTTTTATGTACTTGGTTGAATGTTTGGCTTCTTTGAGAATAAATCTGTTGATCTCTTCTCCTCTCTTCATAGTTATTGTCGCATGCTTTTTGGGACATCAGGAAAATTAATATTATAAAATTGAATATGGACAAAAAATTATAGTGAACATTAAAATTATGATTTTATGATAGTAATGAATAGTATAAAATATGACTTGTCTAAGTGGTTATTTGTAAGCCTAAAGAAATAAAAACTTTCGAATTGTACAACATTAACTTACCCAAATCGGCATATCATAAGTACCCCAGTATCCCCTCAAGTCCATGGCCGTGAAGAACTCCCCTTTATCGGTGTCCACGGACCTGATATCGACCAGCGCTGGGGCTACGATGTCTCGGTCCACGGCTATCAGCGGTCGGATCAAGAAACCAACTAGAGAGTTGGGCGTACCGGGCTCGTCGATGTCTGGAGCGTGCAGGATTGGCAGGAAGACTGTGCCCTGGTGAATATATTACTTGTTGGAATTAATATTGAACAATAGTGAAATATTAGTAAATACATATACATAATGTAATAGTTATAAGATTAGTGAATGTCCACCTTTTAAAAGAATGTATATATTTTCATATTTATTTTATTGCATCATTGTGTACATTTGTAGGTCTTAGTATCTAGGTAATGTATAAGAAACACAATGGTACCCAAGCAGGGTGTGGCAATATGTACTGTGAATGGAAGTGAGCCGGGTTTCTAAAAAGCTCAGTTTAATAGATAAGAGAGAAAGAGAGAGCGGAAAATTTAAATTCAATCACATAGTTTTATTTTAGTCAATAATATATATACATATATTAGAACTTGTCTCATACTAATGTTTAATATTATAAGCACATTATGTATACTGTTGGTGTACCTCTAATAAATAAATAGTTACTAGACTTTTTCACATAACTGTATTTTTTTTTTATTGATTGAATAATCAACGGCTTAAACTAACTTAATAAATTTTATTAATAGCATCAGAGAGCCAATTAAAGATTTTTACGTATAACATCTAACTCGTAGTCAAACAGCGTCCCCAAATTAAGCAGCGCTTGTATTTTGGGCACAAGATGACTGGTACCTTCTAAGCTTCAGGCTCAGCGCTTGTATTTTGGGCACAAGATGACTGGTACCTTCTAAGCTTCAGGCTCAGCGCTTGTATTTTGGGCACAAGATGACTGGTACCTTCTAAGCTTCAGGCTCAGCGCTTGTATTTTGGGCACAAGATGACTGGTACCTTCTAAGCTTCAGGCTCAGCGCTTGTATTTTGGGCACAAGATGACTGGTACCTTCTAAGCTTCAGGCTCAGCGCTTGTATTTTGGGCACAAGATGACTGGTACCTTCTAAGCTTCAGGCTCAGCGCTTGTATTTTGGGCACAAGATGACTGGTACCTTCTAAGCTTCAGGCTCAGCGCTTGTATTTTGGGCACAAGATGACTGGTACCTTCTAAGCTTCAGGCTCAGCGCTTGTATTTTGGGCACAAGATGACTGGTACCTTCTAAGCTTCAGGCTCAGCGCTTGTATTTTGGGCACAAGATGACTGGTACCTTCTAAGCTTCAGGCTCAGCGCTTGTATTTTGGGCACAAGATGACTGGTACCTTCTAAGCTTCAGGCTCAGCGCTTGTATTTTGGGCACAAGATGACTGGTACCTTCTAAGCTTCAGGCTCAGCGCTTGTATTTTGGGCACAAGATGACTGGTACCTTCTAAGCTTCAGGCTCAGCGCTTGTATTTTGGGCACAAGATGACTGGTACTTTCTTGGCTTTAGGCTATCCATCGTAATATGTGGAAAAAATAGCAGTAGCGTGAATATTTACCGCTGCATAGTTCTCTGAGACGGACCAAGGAGGAGTGATGCTAGGGTCTGGCAGCTCCGGTGCATTGTCGTTCACGTCATCAAGCACCACAGTAATGTTGACGTTGTCGATCTGGTTGCGGAATCCATCTATAATCACATTATCATCTGTATCATCATCACAGCACAGACAAATGTATGACGGGCCAAAAAAGAAACGGCGGCGTAAATTAGCCAAGAATATTTATTCGGTGAATCTTTTCATTTATTCGGTTTTGGAAATAAACAGCTAATAATTATTATACCTTCTTTAATTGTGGCTAATTACAACCTAAGACACATATAAATAGAATTATAAGTGTCTTAGGTTGTAATAAACCATAATAAAAATTAGTTTGTATCCTAGATATTAAGCAGTTTGGTTTAAACTGTTCTTCAATCAGATTCAATTAATTAACACTTTGAGTGCTAAAATCACACGGTATGTGTTTTCTACAAGTGACTAATATGCGTAAATCCACACTAGCGCAGCGGCTGAGAAAATACAGATCTTGTGACTCAGCACAGCCGTAATATTTTTCGAACGAAACGCGCATGTGCGGCGCAACACAACCGCTGTGTAGAGCGGCAGCACGAATTTTTTAGGTTAAAAAAAGATCGCAGTTGTCGAAAAAAGATCGCAGCCAAAGTGTTAACTTTAATCAAAGAAACAAAAAAGAAACGGTGGCATAAATTAGCCTAGCCAAGAGTATTTTAGTCAGTGATTCTTTTCATTTATTTTAACTCGGTTTTGGAAATTAAAGTCTATTATTATTATACCTCCTATTTATTTATATATGTCTGTTCGATGATACTAACTAATAAGTAAACCTTAATTTTAATTCGTTTGTATCCTAGATAGTATGTAGGTAAGCGTTTTGGTTAGCTTCAATTAAGTTTAAATAAATCAATGTATGAGATATCTTGACGACCTCTACGGCGCAGTGGGCGAAGGTCCGCCTGCGACGCAGAAGGTCGCGGGTTCGATGCCCGCCTCAGGACAAATGTGTGTACAATCTACAGATATATGTTTCGGGTGTTCTGGTCGTTTTCTATGTATAATAAAAATATCTATTTATGTAATTGTATTAATTATATCCGTCATCTAGTACCCATCACACAAGCTCTGCTTACCATGGGGCTAGATGATGCCGTGTGGATTGTCCAGCATTATTTATTTTATCTACATTCTATGCAAAGGAGACTCACCTCCACCCCTCAAGAAATTGTCAAAGATATTGAAGACTATCAGATGCCTTTCTTCTCCACGATCCCTGTCCAGTACCTCGGTGGAACCTTCAGGGTAGTTGACGTAGATCCTGCCGGTATCCTGTTCCACCGCGAAGAACTGAAGCAGGCGCGGGTTCACTGCGTAGTTTATTTGATAGGCGATCGCGTGGTACAGTTCTGGTAACGAAATAGTAAAGTGTTGGTGAAAACCTACATAAATAACAATATAGATAAATTATATATGGAATTTTGAGGAGAGATAACAGCTTTACTGAAGCATAATTGCACTTTTTGGCAAGCGAAATAAAATTTGTGAAAGACATAATAATAATAATAAATAGCCCTAGTCACCGGCCGCTTGAGCCTAGCTTCGCGGCCGTTTTGATATATTTTTTACTGTAGAATAGTTTTATAATATTTTATTGTATTTTCTATAGTAAAAAATGTATTTTATAAATAAATGAGTGAAATAATAATAATAATTCATTTATTTTTCAGATTACAATAGATCCATAATGTTAGTAAGAATAAAAACAAGATCTTAGACTAAGTTAGTTTTAATTTAATTATCATAATACTATTTAATTAATACGGAGATGGAGTGCTTATATATTACTCCATCAAATTTACCGGCTACTGCAGCCAGGATGGTGTTGGTACTCCCACGTACTCTGCTAAGCAGTGAGGCTGCTTTTCTCCTCATACAGGCGGCGAAGCCGTCTACGCGGGCCTCCGTAAACATGCCAGAGGCACTGCAAAATCGTGGGAGCCCCAACAGCATCCTGAAAGCATTGTTATACTGGACGCGGAGAGTATTGACGGATTTCTTAGTATAAGCAAACCTGCGGACCAACATATTCGCTCTTACCGTCAACGCCCTCCGCTCCCTCTCCATGTCCTCATCATCTCTTAAGTTATCTGTAACCAGATGACCCAGATACCTAAACTTAAAAACTCTAGATAGCACATTTCCACTTAATAAAAGAGGTGGCACTGATACCGGGGCCCTACCCCCAGGTCCAAAAACCATGAACTCGCTTTTCTTGGCATTATACTGCAAGCCATGGCTAGCAGCATAAGCCTCATAGTAGGACAATAAAGCTCTAAGTGCCCTGATAGATGGCGCCAGCAGCACCATGTCGTCTGCATAGCATAAGTTGTTGACCGTGACTCCGTCAATGGTGCAGCCGACTGGCAAGCTGCTGAGGCCCTCTATCAGGCCATTTAGGTACAAATTAAATAGCTTTGGCGAGCTTATCCCCCCCTGCCTCACACCGCACTCCAAGCCATAGGCGTCTGAAAGGGCACCAGCCCATATAACATAGTTTTCACTTGATGTTGATACCAATAATATTAAAAAGGACAAGAAATTATGATTATATACTATAATTCGTGTTGTGTATCATTTAGTATTGTAAATTTACAAGCTTAAGCGACAGTGGAGACCGCGACTCTGCAAACGTAGTATAGGACGCCTTCCGGCCAGGTGACATGACGACCTGCGAAAGACTGCGGGCAAATGCTGGATGCGGCAAGCTGAAGACAGGGCGCTATAGCACTCATAAGGAGAGGACATGTCCAGCAGTGGACTAACATAGGCTGATGATGATGATGAACTATAAAGTACTAGCATTAGTATGACTTGTGACTCACCATCTCTGTCCAAATCAGTGGCTATGACGTATGATACAAAGTCCAGGTGCGTCGCGTTCTCCAGAATATGCACGGTCAAAGGGAAGCGTTCGTCTTCGTAATTAGGCTCGGGCTCTTTGTTGTTGGTGTCGATGATGTCGATGGTAATCTAAAATTAAGATACCCAATTATTTCAATTCGATTAAATATATTTCATAAAGAAATAAATAATGCTGGACAATCCACATAGCATCATCTAGCCGCAAGCATAGCTTGTGTTATGGGTATTAGAAGTCTGATATACTAAATACAATACATACATTACATAGATATATATTTTTTATTATACATAGATAACGATCAGTACATCCGGAACAAATATCTGCAGATCGTACACACAATTGTCCCGAACCTCCTGCGTCGCAGGCGGACCTTCGCGGCTAAGCGCGATAAATACCCGTTATACTTGCAATAACGTGTTTTGATCGCGTAAGTTTAAAAATAAATAGTCATCTAGTACCCATAATACAAGCTCTGCTTAGCTTGGGGCTAGATGGTTCTGTGTGGGTTTTCCAGTATTATTTATTTGGTTTCGTTTCTAAAGACTCACCTGGCCCTCAGTATCATGATAATTAGGATCAGGCGGGCAATCAGCTGGATTCTCAGCGTAGCACTTATCACTGGCGATCACAGTGTAGTAGAGGGCATACCGGGGAGGCTCGTCCGCGTCTATAGCCTGGTGCAAGTCTACTGTGATCTGACCCGTGTAGAAGTGGATCGTGACTAGGTCCGGCGGGGTGTCTTCGCGGGGGCTTGAAGGAAACACTTGGTTTAGGAGGCGGAGTCATTCAAAAGTACATACTATAATTATTATGCAAGATTCAAGAACATCCTACTAATGTTATAAACGCGAAAGTTTGCGAGGATGTGTGTAAGTATGTTTGTTGCTCTTTCACGCAAAAACTACTGAATGGATTTTGATAAAACTTCACAATATAGCTTACATATAAGCATAACATAGGCTACATAGGCTACTATTCATAAGGATACATACATCCTCACAAACTTTCGCGTACTAGTAGGATTAGATACATTCCTTCCGATTTCCGCGCAGGAGAAGCCGCGAGGAAATCTATGTAGGTACATGTATATAGGATAGGATTCGTAACAAATACATCCGACCGAGAACCAAAGCTTTCAACATAGCTCTGAGAATTAGCAAGCTGAAGTGGCAGTGGGCCGACCATATCACGCGAAGAACCTATGGCCGCTGGGGCAAACGTTTTCTTGAGTAGAGACCACGACTAGTTAAACGTAGAGTAGGACGCCCTCCGACCCGGTAGATGCTGGATGCGTCAAGCTGAAGACAGGGCGCTGTGGCGCTCATTGGGGGAGGCCTATGTTCAGCAGTGGACTATCATAGGCTGATGATGATGATGATGAAGCCGCGGGGCGCAGCTAGTAAATAATATTTAACTTACAAAATAGTGTAGCGGACTTGGTTGTAGAGCGGGCCGTCGATGTCAGTGGCGAGGACTGCGCCGATCACCGCGCCGCTGGCTGACCGCTCGCGGATGCTGAACGTCTGCTGCAGGGTGCCCTCGGCCCAGATAGGGGGGTTGTCGTTCAGGTCCACGATGGTTAGTGTGAACATCGCTGAGTAAAATAAATATAAATAAATAAATAATACTTAATTTCCTTCCAAAGGTTGCCTGGCAGAGATCGCTCATAGCGAAAGGCCGCCCATTATACAACATATTTCCTGTCTTGTGTATCTGTTTTTATTTGGTGTGCAATAAAGAGTAATTGTATTGTATTGCTGGACAATCCACACAACATTATCAAGACCCAGGACACAGAGCTTGTGTTATGGGTACTAGATGACTGATATACATAATACAATACATTACATAGATATATTTTTTATTATACATAGTTAACGACCAGAACACCCGAAGCAAATATCTGCAGATCGTACAACCATTAGTCCCGAGGCGGGAATCGAACCCAAACCTCCTGCGTCGCAGGCGGACCTTCGCCCACCACGCCACAGAGGTCGTCATAGGAACCTACTTTTAGAAATGTTTGCATGCCAATATGTGTTTTGGGATGTATTGGGGCTAGATGATGCTGTGTGGATTGTCCAGCATTATTTATTTATATAATAAAAGTAGGTTCCTAAGTAAACTCACATTCATCATAATCATCGCCGATGACAGTGTTGCGATCGTACACCCTGATGGCTAGATATAGGACCTCGAACATCTCGTAGTCGATAGTGATGCCGGGGCGGATTTCCTTCACTCGAATAGTTCCAATGGCGGATCCCTTGCGGTCCTCGTCCAGGTAATTGGTTGTGATTTCTACGCACCTGGAAAAACGGCCTTATATAGTCGTTACATGGTCGTTTCACATACAAAACGCCTTTGCCCTGCTTTGAGACCCTAACGCTAAGTATCGAAATAATTATAAGATGAATTTCGATAAGAAGTTGTAATTGAAATACATATGTAAATAGGTTTATTTTAATACTTTGAGTGCTGAAATCACACGGTATGTGTTTTCTACAAGTGACTAATATGCGTAAATCCACACTAGTTGTAATTAGAAGCGTGTTGGCGCATCTTATGAATGTTAGTTTTTAGTTAGTGTTTTTTTTTTGTATTTCTATAATGCTTTGGTTTAAAACTGTAAAGACATTGTAAATATCTCAGAGTACTAAGACATAGAGTGATAATTTCACAAAACATTCCGCTCTAAGTTGAAGCCAAAAACCAAGCAATGTGTGCGTAAGCGGCACGTCATTACAAGAGCCGACACGCACACAAGTGCACAAATAATGTTGCAAGCTATTAACATTTTCCCCATAAGGTAGGGAAATTGTAACATTTTGTAAGGAGTAAATGATTATCATATTTATCACTTTTCTGTTAGATGATATTTCATTAACAGAAAAATTCCTGTAAATATTATATACTCTACGGGTGTTTACATACAGGGGAGTGTTGAGTTAGCGAATTAGTTAAATAGATAGAAATAAATATTATGGCCGAAACATTTTCATACCTTTGTTGGGATAGCACCCTCTCGTAATTTGCATAAAACACCTTTCGTGATATGCTTGTCATTTTCTTAAAAATGTATAGAACATAATCAGTGTAGTGTATTTCTTTTTTAGTGTATACACTTAGTGTATTTAGTTGGCTTGCAAAACTTTCTTTGCAATTCCGTCTAAGTTTTTCAAACAATCGGGAAGCAACAGTCTATATTATTTTTCGTGTTATTTCGTTATGTTTTTTTTTGTTACCCTACATATGTATGTATTATTTTGTTTGACATAATGTCAAAACAACATGAATATTCTTATTAATAAAGAACTGAACTGAAGTTGGATCAGAAGGAAATCTAAGAACGAACGACATTAATAAAACTAGGGTTCATCGTCTAATGAAACCAATGAAATTTTTATATTTAACGCTCCGACTACATCAACATCCGGACAGTCTGTAACAATCTATTTCCTTGCCCGTGAAAATAAAACAAAAGTTTTTGATTATTTATACCAAGCTTAATAGAACATAGGTACATATTTCACTTAAAAATCCGGGTAAGTTAGTAGGTAACCCTAATTATATCTGGCAAATAAAAGTCCTACAAGTGTAAAGTAGAAATAGATTAAACAAATAAGTACCTATGGGGGAAAATAATTTTTCTAATAGCTAGCAACATTTTTATGTAATGGCGTCTGTCATGTTTACGATTTATTTTTGTGCTTATACCAATGTTTTACTCAAGAATATAAGATACCAGGTTGTATTTACCCGTGAAATGGAATCTTCTATTGTTTCTGATTATTATGAGAAGAGTTGTTACACCCTTTTACTGCACAATAAGTCATTATTATTAAAAAATTACGGAGCTCTTCCCAGTAGGTCTTGACCTTGAGCACTGACGTGTCGAGCGATGTACGTAGCCTTTAAAGGCTAACTTGAAATTGCGTCACTTCGCGTGCGCCTACTGCGGTTCTAAGCCTAGTTATTCTAAGGTAAATATATTATCGAATAAATAAAAATTCTAAATTGTATCTGACTTAGATGTTAATTATTATGTATGTGATGAATCTTATCTTGAGGCTAGAATCTTATCTTGATGTTGTGTGAATGTATGACGTTAACACTTTGACTGCTGAAATCACACGGTATGTGTTTTCTACAAGTGACTAATATGCGTAAATCCACACTAGCGCAGCGGCTGAGAAAATAAAGATCTTTGTGACCCAGCTCAGCCGTAATATTTTTCGAACGAAACGCATGTGCGGCGCAACACAACCGCTGTGTAGAGCGGCAGCACGAATTTTTTAGGCTAAAAAAAAGATCGCAGTCGTCGAAAAAAATCGCAGTCAAAGTGTTAAGGATGTACCTAATGATATCGTTATTGTTGATGCTAAAGGGTCTTTCACCATATCTTTAAATTTAAAGAAAACAAAGTGTGTGTGAGATATCATCGAATGAATGAAGGAAGCGCTTAATGAAATAACCTTTAATAATGACTCTATTACTGGTTACATTGACGATCTCTGTGGCGTAGTCGGCGAAGGTCCGCCTGCCACGCAGAAGGTTGCGGGTTCGATTCCCGCCTCGAAACAATTGTGTTTTCGATCTGAAAATATTTGTTGCGGGTGTTCTGGACGTATCTTTATGTAATAAAAAATATCTATCTATGTACTCGTATATCAGTCATCCAGTACCCATAACACAAGCTTTGCTTAGCTTGGGGCTAGATGATGCTGTGTGGATTGTCCAGCATTATTTATAACCATAAAAATCATGATGGTTAGGACATGTTTATCATCTGCGAATTTTTGTGTAATAATAAATAAAGTCGTAGATAATGATGGTAATTATGATTAATGATATTACTCGTGAAACTCTCTAGTGTCCGTGTCTCGGCCCTGCTTGGTGGCATACGAGTTGTCCCAGTCGATTTCAAACTCCAGTAGCGCGGTGGTGTCAGGATCAGTGGCTATGATGCTGTCGGTAATCAGGTAGCCCTCAGGGACGTTTTCATCGGTCGAGAAGGTGCCTCGAGGCTGATATAGTAAGGGATTATTGTTAATTGATATATTTGATTTTTATTTACTTATTTATTTTAGGATCTTTCAGCACGAAAGTTTTTATAGATGTCTAAAAACAGGTGGCTTAATAAGTTGCTAATAGAAAAAAACAATTAAATAAACACAAGTAGGTAATGTGTATATTTGTTTATATTTTGCATATATTTGAAGACGCAAATAAAGAATATATTTCTATGTCTGATTGCCTCCTTTCCCACAGGTAATAATTCAGTAATTAGATAAAAGAGCCTGAATTGATATGAATTTCAGGCATTTTGGGGCCTAAGGCATTTTGACTTTCAGATGATACGGTATGTTGCTATTTTAACATAAAGTCGTAAGTGCAGGTCGGTAATTTGACTTAAAGACCTATGTCCCCGGACGGATCCTATGCTGAGTCAAAATATAGACAATAGCATCTCTTTTATAAGTTCAATTAATATTCTGCTTATATTTTCTTAATTCTTAGTGCCCGTTTACGTTTATTTTTTTACATTTGTGTTGTGTTATCGTTGGTGAGGCATCAATTTGCTTGTCAATATATTTCTTTTTAATAAAACTTCTGAAACTATCATGGTTATTAACACTAAAGTCATTTAAAACGGGATATTTACCATGATTTAATTTTTGAGTTTTCCAATATTTCGGCACAGTTTCATGCACCATGATCACGGAATAACTGAAGACACTGAAAGTTCGTTTTTATGAGCAAATATACCGATCTACCCTCATTTTCTGTCTTTTGCTACGAACATTACCACTACCACCGGTGTCATTATTATCGAACGCAGCTCGATCACGACACACAACACTGACGGTATCAGAACGCGGCGCGGTTGGTACATCACTTCTTCGGATTTTACACATTGTCAACAAGGTTCCAGGTTCCCGATAATTGGAAACCATCTTCTCGGTTGAAGTTCCTGTGTTTCCTAATCTCAATGGCCTCCACTACCATTCTTGGTATGCAGTATCGCTCTGTTGAGATTACTTTTGGATTGTGTAACTCGATCCAGTGGTTTGAACCAGACTCGAGAAGATGTTCCGCTATGGCAGACTTCTCAGTTGCCCGATTCTTAACTGCTCGTATGTGTTCTTTGACTCTGCAGGAAATAGTGCGCTTCGTTTGGCCTATATAGGAGCTCCCACAGCTACAGTCAATCTTGCACACCCCTGGTTTTTCAAGTGGAAACCAGTGTTTAGGTGTGCGCAGGTAATGATCTTTTTCAGCGGCGTGAAAACTGTTTTGATGGAGGATTTGATGAAACTATGCCGAAATATTGGAAAACTCAAAAATCATGGTAAATATCCCGTTTTAAATGACGTTAGCATTTCTTTTTAATCTCACCAGTCTCAGTGTCGGCGGTGTGTTGTTGATATCACGCAGCTGTATCACCAGCTGGGAATCAGCCGTGTGCGTTGCTTCTGGACCTCCGAGGGTATCTTCTGCACGGACCTACAAATCACAAAATTTATATTTAATTAGATTTGACTTACAGTTATATACCTACATACCAAAACGTCAAACAGTATATTTTATAAACTGAAGTAGGTAGTTAAGTCAATTTTTAACATTAAACATTCAAATTCAAGTCATAAACACAATACAATAACAATCTAGTAATAACTCTACCTACTCATATTTATATTATAGCAGCACGTACATGTATTTATGTTGCAATCAAGTTCTGATCAAACTTTATGTAACCTCATAATTAAATGTGATTGTGATGTGTTTTGTACGTTAAATAAACAAATAAATAAATAAAATCTAATTAATAAATTCTAAATATATGTATATCTAATAAATTGTATATTAATGAAATCAAAATTAAATTCAAAATACATTATGTGCATGTCACTTTTCATTTTTTCATATGATAGCTGGGAGATGGCTGGGACTGTCCGTATGTACACCAGGCACTGCTGTGAGAGCCACCTTTCCAGTAATCTGATTAGTTTTTAAGGTTTTTGTGCACTTTTTTAATATGAGTTTTACTGCTTGTCGTGGATATATAATGTATATAGTAATAAATATTATTATATTCGTTTTATATTTTATTTTTTATAATCTCTTCATAAATTTCATTGAGATACTAAACATAGGGATGTCACGAGTAGAATACTCATCTGTATCTTACCTGAACGAAGATAACATTCTGTCTATGATAGTCAAATGCATCGTTTGTAGACACATAAACATCTCCTGTGTCTTGGTCAATGTGCAGGAAATCTATTGCGTTCCCCAATATGGAATGTCTGCAAACATTAATGTATTTAGGAATCCTTTTAAGTTCTGATTCTTTGCGCGGAGTCTCTAGAGTAGACCCACAACATTTAGTAACTTAACATAATGTGTAAACCAAGATTTTTACTGTACATATGATATAACTTATCCTTAATCCTCCTCAACAGCCTCTATTTGTCTACTGGACGCTGACTTCCCCCTGATAAGCGCCTTTTATGTCATGGGGGGTAATACTCATAATGCCCACGCTAAGCATGCGGGTTGGGATCGTAGTTCGGTGGTAAATTGTTCTGGGTGAGGCACTGCTGCCCGCCCCGCGGTGGGTATCCCTTAGTCGCCTCTTACGACACCCACGGGAAGATTTGGTGCAAATTCTAAACTGGCACCACACGGCTGCACATATTACGTATGTATATTTCTCACGATATCCTAACTTATAGTACGAAACAACTTACTCAACTCTGTCCCCGATATCTCTATCATTGGCTCGAACGTTGCCTACTAAGAAGCCTTCTCCTTCAGTCTCGTCGAAGGCTACAGTGACAGACTCGTTTAAAAAGATCGGCAGCTCATCATTCCAATTCTTTAGATCGATGTACAGCAGTGCTTCGCCGATAAAGTCTGTATTGTTCATGTCTATTGCTACCGCCTGGAATCATCAGTTTCATTGAACAAAGCAATAAGGTAATAGGAAAAAAGTGGATTAGGCCTCCTCACCGATTTCGATGACGACGACCCTAGACATAACGGATTTCTCTTTCTATCATGAGTCCTAATAATGACTTGCGAGACCATCATCTATCCTTCAAAAAAAAGAGAAGGTTCTCAATAAAGCTATAGTTGCTATAGTTATAAACTTATAATTGTTTAATGATTGATTGCATCTGTTTTAGACATCGACAGTCGATGGTTTTAGATGATAATTTGGTTTTTTACACAAACTGCTGTGTTGAGATAATAGTTTTGATCCGCCTTTTTGGAGTTAAATAAAACCACAAGTCCAATATAAAATGCCCTGCATACAGCACTTACCTTTAAAATGATGTGTTGAAAATCTAGATCCTCATAATCAAGCATGTCATGATCGGTGGTTCCTACAATGAAGGTTTGCTTCTGGTAACCTACTTGCGGTGCGATGTAAAATGCATTGTGGACTCCAGTAGGTTTAACGCTTTCTAGATGGACTGTGTACTGAGCGTTTGGGCCCTGCAAGAATTTTATTCATAGGTTATGGCCTACATATTATCTGAAGTTAAACACACAAGAAAATGCATCATAATAACTCAGCTTACCAAATCCCGATCATGAAACCCAAACTCTTCCAAGTTGAGGGTTAAAGCCGTCTCTTCTTCAATTTCAATGAAATACTCTTTGTGTATCGGCACAGGTCTGTTATCGTTAATATCATTGACGATGATGGCTACAGACGCTGCCGTCGAATAGGCCTCATTGCCTTCGTCGTCCCTTTTAAAAGCGATTATGGAGAGTTGGAACACTTCTCTTTCAAGAGTGTCTCTGTCGATGGGGTCTACGTAGAAATAGGCTCCATCTCGACCACCCGGGATGGTCTCGATACGGAAGAAATCGTCTGGAAATATATCAGTGGAAATTATACACTAGGTAAGGTCATTGTCTGAAAAACTGTGTTCATCATAAAATGTTCAGCAACCCCTATTTCAGCGCAAGGTCATAGAGGGAGCCTTATTTTTACTACCACCAACCAAAGTTTATTTTATACCTGTACTTTGTAGCTGTGTCCAAATAAATGTATTTTCAAAAATGTCAGCTACGTTATGCATCGCATAGGATTAAAAAGATAAGAGCTAATAACAAGCGAACACTAATGGGAAACAATTATCAAAATTACATTCATATTTTATTGCTTTGATTATAGTTATTTATTTAAAGACAAGGAGTGGAGCCATTTGGGAGAGGGTGTGGTGAATCGATTTATCGATCGGTACAACACTATTGAGTGTCCCCTCCCTACAGGACCTGCCATTGAGATGATTTGGATTGCCCCATTATTATTTTATATTTTCCAATTTCCATGCAATCACGTAGTTTTATTTGTAATAGAAGAATACAACCATCTCCAAATAAACTGCAGTGACTATCCGCTCTTTTATTTACATGGGAAGAGTATCCCCCATAAGGTCTATGTTCAGCAGTGGAGGTTTGTGGGCTCAGAATCATATAAAGATGATTATGAAGGAATGATGGGTAAATTTTTGAAACAGTGAGTGCGTGGACAACATTTATTGACATAGCTTAGAACAGAGAAATGAAACATCATTGGTCTGTACCTGTACACTGTATTGTGTACTGTGACATCGTAACATGCCATGAGGTGAGATTATGGGCAAACGAAGATCTATGGATAATAAAAAAGGTGTATCATTAGATTACCTCTCTCATCATGTTCAATCCTGTACTCAATCGGGCGATTGATGCCGGTGTCTCCATCAATGGCACGCACCGTGAAGTTCTGGTACGTCTTCTCGTCAAACTGCTGGACCGCGAAGATCTCCATCCAGCGCGGTGGTCGGCTCTCCACGTTCTGAACTTGCACCATTAGGGGGACCGTGTGCTCGTTCGGTAGAGAGTCCTGTTAAGGGAAGATGTATGAATCATTATCATTACAGGCACTCTTAGGTGTCTCCTTGTTAGTATATCGCATTCAGTGCCCAGCTTGGCACTGCGGCAAGGTCACTCCAGCACTAGACGCAGCTCGAAGAGAACGAATGAGAAGAGGGCCATGAAAGTGTTAATATGCCGTTGTTTCCAGTCAGTCTAGTAGTATTGTAATCAATGTGTAATCAGTGATTTATTTGATATTCTTTGAGCTGCAAAAGATCCAAGCACCCAAGATGCCAAAAATCCTGTACGTTAATTCGATGTCATGTGTTTAGATAATATAGAATAATTGAGCAGATGAAATTTCAAGGTTTTTTGCAGATCATTCGCTAAACCTGCTGACTCTCTGGAATATGCAAAGATTTTATTTATGCTGGGAAACGGGCGATCTTTTTTTCTCATAAAAATTACCAAATGCATGCCTTACAATATTCAACGGAGTCCTAGACCTAAATATAGTTTTAAGTTTTATGAACATTTGTTCAAGTAGTATGAAAATACTCTTGCTGAAAGAAAAATACTAACGTAAGCAGTAACACTGAAGATGTGTAATGGAGTCTCTTCAAAGTTGAGGGTAGTTTTGATCCACACAGTCATGTGCATAGTGAACCAGGTGGTGGTGAGGGTGGTTCCGCGTATGTCGAATATATCTTCGTCTCCTCGGTCACTGGTGATCTCGAACCTCATGAAGCGTGTGCTGATCTCACCATCGAGATCTGTGACTTCGTAGACGCAGGTGGTGACGCCTGGCTCGCCAAGTTCCTAAACAATAGATTATGTTAGATAGATGGATAATTATTTTATTGCACACTTAAAAATAAAACAAAAAAGATAGAATAAAATACTAATCATGTGACAATTTGGCGGTCTTATCGCTCAAGAGCGGTATCGGATCTCTACCAGACAACCGTGGATGGATAGGATCGTTGGATTGTACATGGGGATCTGTGTGAATTATATTACTTTTATAAAATATTCCATACAAATACGTTAGGTAGGTGCTTTTGCTACTTTTGGACCTAGAGGTTGGGAACTTATTCTTGAAAAGATATCAAAATAGTAAGCTTTTATAGAACTGCAGGAAATTTACATGATTACAAACTAGTTGTAGAACATTTTATGGAAAATCCAAAAATATTTATAGATGTTACGTAGGTATTCCTTGAAAATAATCAAGAAATCAGCGAAAGAATGAAAATGATATGATGATAAGAAAAATGATATCATCATATATACTTACCGGAAGCTAAAAAGGGCGCTCCACACTTCTGCCAGTGGAGAGGTTAGGTAATACGGGGGCAAAAGTCGACGATAAAAGGGATTGAGGTCTATGGAGTGCCATGATTATGATGTACATATAATGAATAGTCTCATAGGTTTTCTTTTAATTGAGGTCTGGATTCGTGGTCGTCAGCGTAGATAATTTTATACAATACAATGCTCGCCTATGCACAACTTTTGTGCAATAAAGTATATTCTATCTATCTATCTACAATACAATGGGTGGCCTTATCGCTTGGAAGCGGTCTCTTCCAGGCAACCTTTGGATGAAAAGAATTATGTGGATTTAAGACCCAAACCAAGTGAATTTAAGAAAGGCAGGGGGTTTACCTTTAACGTGCTATAGCTATAAGCTAGAATAAAATATGATAATTATAAGAAAAACAAAAAAGTTATGCAGCTTTTAAAAATTTACTACAGACTAACGCCCTTAATATAATTTCTGTGTTCTGTGCCGTACCATTTACTTATACAATAGGAACTTAGGTAAACAAATTCTACGAATCGCCGACACCATAAGTTCTCATCAGCCTATGTTAGTCCACTGCTGGGCATAGGCCTCCCCCAATGAGCGCCACAGCGCCCTGTCTTCAGCTTGACGCATCCAGCATCTACCTGCAGTCTCCATAAGTTAATTCAAGTAAATGATACTCACGGCGGCTTGGCAAGGCTCGAATACGTTGATCATCGGCCTGTTATCATCGATGTTGACGATCTGCAGTGACGTCAGCACCACCAGCGCCTCACCTTCCACTTGTATGTAGAACATGTACCGCTGCATGCCGGGAGACTCGTAGTCTTGTCTGCAATCATGCATTAGGATTCTAGAAGCCATTCTGTTTTTAAGAAGACCTAAACAAATTAGTGTACACCTTTATTACCACGGTCACCACGGTCTCCACGAAGACCAGCGCTATGGTACGATCTGCTCTACACATGCTCGCACATGCTGAGTGGAGACCGATTTTGTCACTTTCTGTCTTCTGTTAATCTGTTACATTAGGGTTCACATCCTAATGTAATACAAATAAAGACGAAAGTAACCCGAAAACACCCAATGTAAATTGATTTGAAGTCTTGGACATTCGCTGACCAGATTAGACTATAACAACTTTAATTCCAGGGTATGACTATACATATAAGTAACTTTAAATAGAATGTATGAACCAAACTTTTTTGAAAACAATAGAGTCGTGGACCTCTGGGAATAAGCCCTTCAAATCAATTTACATTGGGTTTTTTCCGGGTCATCGCCGACTTGTCTCGCATTCGGAGTCAGTCACTGAACCTGTCTAAACCTGCCTTTATTCTTTCACGCAAAAACAAAAATGTATTTTCAGACAGGACTCACCTCTGAGTGATGACGAGGTACCAGTTGCCGTCATCCATCCTGCGCATGGCGGGGCCGAGGAGAGCGAAGGAGCCCGTCACGAAGTTCCGGTCGATATGTGGCTCAGTCGCACCTTAAATACATACATAAATTAATTAATAGTAAACATAAATTAATAGTACATAAATGAAAGTGTTATTATTTGTAAACTTTTTGATTAGTTCAATTATTTGTATTTTTTTGTATATGTACTTATATTCATCGTCGTCATCAGCCTATGTTATTCCAATACTCAAATATTAATTCAATTATTTGTATTTTTTTGTATAAGTATGTACTTATATTCATCGTCGTCATCAGCCTATGTTACTCCGCCATCTAGTTAAGCTCTAAAGAGCTTAACTAGATGGCGCTGCTAATTGTGAACGAGCGCTAGATCGCGCTACCGAAGCGTTTCAGATAGCGGTAAAAATTATACAAATAAGCCAAAGCTTGTGTTATGGGTACTAGATGATTGATATACATAATACAATACATTACATAGATAGATATATTTTATTATAAATACATAGAAAACGACCAGAACACCCGGAACAAATGCCTGCAGATCGTACAAACAATTGTCCCGAGGCGGGAATCGAACCCGCAATCTCCTGCGTCGCAGGCGGACCTTCGCCAACCGCGCCGCAGAGGTCGTCAATTCTATAATATTTAAGTAACATTTATTTATTTATTCAAAGCATTACAACTATTTAACAACCTAATACAATAGTGTAGTCAACCTAATTAATCACTAGCATCGTATTTATTAATACTAATAATCCAATATACAGGTCAATAAGCAAAATACAATCACAAATGTCCTCATAGACTGATGACGTAAATTATGTCTTACCATTATAATTAAGTTTAGCTATAACGACGTCGCCTGCCATCTCTTCATCCATGTATATGACCTGAGTGCCCATGGTCCCCGCAGAGATATACACGTCCATACAAACCTCTTCCCGGTCGGGAGCGGGGGGGAATAGCGGCCGTACACTCCATGCCACTCCTGAAATTAGATCATCATCATCATCATTAGCCCATATTAGTCCACTGCTGGACATAGGCCTCCCCCAAATGAGCGCCACAGCGCCCTGTCTTCAGCTTGACGCATCCAGCCTGCAGTCTCTTTCGTAGGTCGTCATCCCACCTGGTCGGTGGGCGTCATGAAATTAGATACATAGATAGAAAATACTTTATTGCGCACTATGTACGATAAAAACTTAAAAATTAAGTAACTTACTACGTTACTTAATTTTTAATTTTTAAGTTTCGCTCAAGAGCGATCCAGACAACCATGGATGGATAGAATCGTGCACCAGGGGATCGTGGAAGAAATTAGATTAATCTTTAACACAGAGTAACTTGAAATAGACTTTATAAGCAGATACTATAGCTACTATAGCAGGTTACACTAGCCCGAATAGGTAGGTATTTATATACTATATAAACGCAATTCAGATTTCAACTTCAACTTCTTGCTAGATGGCTCTGCGTCTGGATTGACGCAATTCTGCCAGTGTCCGTCTCATGATATCATCGCAAGCTTTCTTTATGGGTACGCACTTGTATAGTTAAACATATATAAATAATATATAAGCACGTCTCAAGTTCATCAAAGTTCATCCGTTCGTGCCAAAGAGAATACAATTAATACGTAGCGTACCTACATAAGCGTACTGCGGTGCCAGACACATAATCGTATGAAAAACGTCTAGAGTGGTCTTTTGTTCCGTCGAAGCCTGCGTCAGCGACGCGGTGAAGTAAAATATGCAGCGTACTGCGTTAGAACATAGGCATAGGCCTTCATGCAGCACCCGACGAATGTTCATATTGATTTCATTTTTTCTGTGTATGTGAAAAAAAATATGTCTCGTTAAATGGACCGTGTATAAAACTTTTCTCGCTACTATCATGGTTATTAACACTAAAATCATTTAAAACGGGATATTTACCATGATTTGATTTTTGAGTTATCCAATATTTCGGCACAGTTTCATGCGCCATGATCACAGAATAAATGAAGGCACTGCGAGTTAGTTTTTATGGGCAGACATACCGATCTACCCTCATTTTTTTTCTTTTGCTACGAACCTTGCCACTACCACCGGTTTCAATATTATCGAACGCACTGACTACTACGGAGTGTGTATGTCTAAAGTTGCCTATTAATACGATATTCTAAGTCAATAAATATCGATTTATCGTTTCTTAAATGTTTTGAGGATATTTCGATACACATAGATAGAACTGATTTACGAGATAAAAAAGCCTGTGTTGTTCTAAGTCAGAATTACAGGCCCATTACAGGCCGATCCGTTCTTGAGTTTTGTCGTAAAGAATAACAAATAATGCTGGACAATCCACACGTATCATCTAGCTTCAAGGTAAACCAGAGCTTGTGTTATGCGTGCTAGATGACTGATATACTTAATTTACATAGATAACGACCAGAACACCCGTAACAAATATCTGCAGATCGTACACACAATTGTTCCGAGGCGGGAATCGACCTCCGCACACCGCGCCACAGAGGTCGAAGAAGAAACAAACATACAACTATTTATCCATCCAACCAAACTTTCGCATTTATAATATAAGGGTGATTTTATTTATATCAACACAGACATAAAAACCACAAATGACGTATTACTGGCACCTAGTTTAGTTTATAAAAGAGCAAATGTAAACTTTACCTTCATCTACAGCCGGTATGTCGTTTGGTCTGGGCTCGCGGGGTATGGCTGTCATATAACCGCATATATCTTAAACAAAATAATAAACATATATTAATAACTCTGGAAAAACTTTGTTATAAGGTACCTAAGTGATTAGATATTCTCTAAATAGTGTCACTATTTGTATTATAGTTACATACGTTAATAATATCAAACAATTTATTAGGTACCTACCTAATAACGAAGTTTTGTCAGGGTAGTCATTAGATTTTCTGTGATTTTATTATACAAATAGTGTCAATATTTGTATTATAATTAGTTATAATATGATATAATATACAGAACTATACAAACTAACATAAATTAGTCACTAAATTCGTTTTAGTGAAAACGAATAACAAGTTATTACGAAATTAATAGCAGTGTCAAACAGTATTGACAGTAAAAAAAACAAAAGAATGAATGAATTCAGATTTATAACCAACGAATCGAAAAACAAATGAGGTTCTATCTGCGACTGCATGTTCGTTGATGTCTCCGTCAATTATGGACCAACATAATTCTTCATACAATGACGAAAAAAAATTCCAAATACATAATTTGGAATTTTCTTTCGTCATTGTATGAAGAATGATTGGAGGTGGTGTCCCATACAAAACGTATTCCCGAGGGATAAGTATTTGTTCAGAAAAACTTATAAAACTGTGCCAATACTTAAATAATAATGAAATTGATTATAATTAATTGTATTAAATTATTTTATGATTAGTCACTAATACTAGTGTTATTTATTTTGTCTAAAAATATATCTTTCAATGTTATTTTATGTATTTGTAGCTATAATTTATTTAATTGTTTAGCATAGGTATAATGTAAGTGGATCTTAGATTTATCGACCTGATATACACATTCAACAACATTTCTTTGTTATAAATAAATTGAAATCGATTTTAGTTTTTTTTTCAAAACAATTAAATTACTTATTATATATACTTACTAGCTGCGCCCCGCGGTTTCACCCGCGTGGTGATAGATATTTTGGATAATATACAATATATCTTTATAAATTGCCGGCCTACGTGTTATTCTGATGTAAGTATAATATTATTGTAAAGTTTCATTAAAATCCATTCAGTAGTCTACGTGGAAGAGTAACAAACATCCGTCTATCCATACTTACAAACTTTCGGGTTTATAATATTAGTAGGATTACTAGCTGACCCAGCGAACTTCGACCCATGAACATTTTCTATGGGATAATGTCTTTTGTTTTATTTTATTTTTTTCGTCAATTTTCCAATGTTTTTAATTGTTATTCTGCTATTCGGGACGGAGATAAATACAACAAATAAAAAAATGAAAATTGTTCGCACAGACCCGACTTTGTTTTACATATTAATATTTGTATATTGTAATTATAGATATTATTTATGCTCATTAACTTTTTCTCACCTTGTGCATACAATGGTACAGCCAAAAGGAGGATTGCAGTAAGGAGGCAAACATCAACCCCCATTTTGCATGTTTTTTTAATGATTATAAATAAAGACACTTTCCTGCTATTATTCTATTTTCTTTTCACTATTTTACACTTCACTGCACTATTTCCGGGGATAAGAACACAAAAAAACTCAAAAAAACCGTAATGTAGGTGATTTTACCAAATTCTCAAGTTATTATCGCTTATTTTCTGTCAATTATGAGGTTTTCGTGTCACAAATGAATTGAGACTGCTTGTTTTTGATATGACTAACAAATGATAAGATTGTTGAGGTGATTATTAATTATTCATTTCACAATATTATTGGCGGATACGGATACCTGATAGGCTAGCAATGCGGAGCAGTCTTTGTAAATTATCTAGTTGTAGATAATCAAGGTATCCAGTACCTAACTACTTGAATTGTATAGATTAGTTTCCTTATTTAACGTAAAAAGAATTATATAATTAACTAGCGGACCTTCCCGGCTTCGCACGGTTTTAGTACGGATCCCTAACTTTTTTGAAAATATAATATAGCCTATGTTCACCGGGGATAGTGTAACTTCCCAACGGTATTAATACGGTATATAATTTTTTTTTAATCGGTCCTCTAGTTTCGGAGCCTATTCATTACAAACAGACAAACAAAAAATCTTTATAATATTATATAGTATAGATATTTAAAAAAAAACGTTTCTTCCTAATTGTGTTTTTTTAAATACACTCTTGCATTATTTTAAATTATAAAATAGTACAGAAATGTTTGTGGATGATTTTTATTTTATTATTACAAATAAATATTGTTCTTGTGAAATTACAAAACAATAATAATTAATATGAATAAAGAATGCTCATAAAAACCCACTAATAAAGAAAAATAAAATAATGGAGGTAATGTTTATCAAAAAAAAACAGATACAGAGACGGAACAGAGACGAAACATGTGTAGCTACTAAGTCGAAAACCCCCTGTCTAACTTAGTAGCTACATAGGTATGTTCGTGTCACCCTGTATAATACAAGTAACCAAAAACCTTATAATGCCCAAGCAGAAACCTTGTTTTTTTTACTATTTCCTGCCGACATTAAACCCTTTTTTTATATTTTAATCTATATAACTATCGAGTAGATAAAACAACCTTTTAAGAATTTAGGAACCTACTTTATTAAAGTGTAATCATTGCTACTTATCAACGATTGTGGAGTTATGTGATAAGATTTGAATGGACCGCTATCAGCGGACGCGAGATAAATAAATAGAAAAAAAAGTAAATTGTCGTCATATAATGGTCATCGCTTTGAAAATCACAACACTTAATAATAATCAGCATAACCACTCTTAACAGTTATATGTTATGAATGAGACTATGTTTATTCAATTCAATTCAATTTATTTAATTCAGTTTCACAAAACACATGTTACAGCCATAGAGAGTTAAGAGTTAGACTACATAGTGTAATTTAAAAACTAAACATAAAACATTTTTATTGGAAGGGACACATTACGTAGTCGATGGGACACATCCTGCGTTTACAGACGCATGGCATTATGAATGTGCGTCCAGTGCTTCATAAAAGCGCAGTCCGTGTCCAGCCTTCCAGCTATAACGTTCTGATAGCTACTGGTGCCGGTGGTGTTTATGGCAGACGTCCGCAATCTCCCCTATAGCCCGATTACCCATCCATACATCACAATAACCTGGTTTTATTTCTTTCATTTTTCTTTTCAATAGTCTCACACCTGGCGGATACCATCTTTGGGTGTATCATATTGTGCACCCGAGGATGATACCCGCTATGTGTAGCCATCGCCTTTAGATTAACTCTCTCAAAGGGCCTCTGTGTTGGCTTCGGCCCCACGCAAGCCTTCCAAAGGACCGGGTCACTTTATGGCCCGAGATCATGGTAATGAGATTAGCATAATCTTAATATCTGTCTACATAGCTTAATAATATTATGTTATTTCCTCTTCGCAATAGGTTTTAATTAAAATAAAGTTATTTTGAACACAATGTTTAGATCTTGACGACCGATATGACGCGGTTGACGAAGGTCCGCTTGCGACGCAAGAGGGTTCGATTTCCGCCTTGGGACAAATGTTTTTACGATCTGCAAGTATTTGTTTCGGGAGTTCTCGGTATTTTCTATGTATATTTAAAATATATATCTATGTAATGTACTGTATTATGTATATCAGTCATCTAGTACCCAAAGCACAAGCAAGCAGAGCTTGGGGCTAGAATAGATGATGCTGTGTGGATTGTCATCTGATTGAAGAAGCTTTGTTAATTTATTTATTAGAAAGAATAAAAATAGATAATTTATTTATTTATCTATTTTTATTCTTTCTATTTTTATTATAAATAAATAATGCTGGACAATCCACACAGCATTACCTAGCCCCATGGGAAGCAGAGCTTGTATTATGGGTATCAGATAATTCATATACATAATACAATACAT
This sequence comes from Eupithecia dodoneata, assembly GCA_947044415.1. Classification (NCBI taxonomy): domain Eukaryota; kingdom Metazoa; phylum Arthropoda; class Insecta; order Lepidoptera; family Geometridae; genus Eupithecia; species Eupithecia dodoneata. The sequence goes on along the minus strand of OX345662.1, from coordinate 11,388,968 downwards.
TACATAGATAGATATTTTTTATTATACATAGAAAATGACCAGAGCACCCGGAACAAATATCTGCAGATCGTACACACAATTGTTCCGAGGCGGGAATAGAACCCGCAACCTTAAGCGTCGCAGGCGGACCTTCGCCCACCGCCCACCACATCATGGAACTATGATTCACACAATTTTACAATAAATTTATTCTTATTCTTATATATTTACTCCCATATCTTTTCTCGACGACCTCTGTGGCGCGGTGGACGAAGGTCTGCCTGCGACGCATGAGGTTGCGAGTTCGATGTCCCATAACACAAGCTCTGCTTAGCTTTGGGCTAGATGATGCTGTGTGGATTGTCCAGTATTATTTATTTATTTATATTATTATAAATATAAAATGCATAATTCTTTTTTTTTAGTCGTTACCTCGACCACGATTCAACCTCTACTCAAACTTTAAACGCGTTTCGCTTCATAATTCGTATGCTTGCATAATTCGTGAAAAATCCCTTCGAACTAACCATAGAAAAATTTCTCATACAAGTGAAGAAATGAAGTTTCATCTCGAGGTACCTCGCAGTCGCGACTTACCTTGAGTGCTCCTCAAAAGAGCTTGTTGTTATTTAATGGATTTTGGAGACTATCACAATTTCATTTATGACGACAAAGCCTACTAGTATCTGTCTAGATTTTATGTTAGTACGAGTACCTCGAGTCGACCTAACGTCATATATAGTATAGGGTTATAGATTATACGGGATATTCGTCATAAATTTTTGTTCTAGACTTTTTTTTTCTAAGTTGAAGGTAGGTAAATTTGGCCTGAGACTAGTTATTGATGTTCGCAGTTTTGCACACAAGAGTGGAACGGTCACTTGTTGCTTATTTTAGAAAGTAAAATGTTTTTGCTACGCTCGTAAATGCTGCTACGGATAAGCGAAAAAGCTACGTACATGCTACGCGAGTAGCTTTGCTGTAGCCAGCGTATTCTGAAGGAAACATAAAAACTCATCAACTTCAAGTGACTCATCAGTTTCATTCTGACCAAGTACCTTTATTTACCTATTTATATTTACTGAGGTAAACAATATCGTTACTATTTGCATTAGTATAGATTTATCAATAATGCCACATATTTCGATTAAATTATGTAATTTTATAAAAAGGCAACTTACTAAATGCAGTCTGCAGCCGATAGCGAGTATCCAAGATTTTTTAAAGTAAAATAAGTATAACTTATTATTAACTATTGTAACTTACTCGGTTCTGGAATCCAAGACTTTATGTAAATTGTCAACAAATACATGAATAGATGAAAACATAACAAAAACTGATAAAATTAACAGCAAACAAGAAGGTACCAGAATGGTAATCACTAAAAAACAAAATACAAACTTCAACAACGCATAATTATTGCGTACGCGCATCGTGGTGTTTAAAGTGATAAAAAGGTTTAAATTCCAACTCGTAAACGCACAAGAGCTGATAAAATGCTGAATTAAAGCTATCAAAACCAAAAATTGTTTCAAACTTCGGTGATATGCTGCGATAATCTTTGGTTTTGCAAACCCTTTGTTTACATAAAATATCTAGTATTCTAGAACCAAGTATAGTCGAATCGAGCCACTATCTACTCCGCACTTGCACTGACCTATGACTGAAGTAAAAGTAAACGAAAACATGCGCATGTTTGTGTCATGGCAGTGTTTAAATTCTAAATCAACCATTACGGGATCAGAGTGTATAACATACTCGTAGATTAGAGATATTTACTAGAAGAGTACACATTAGGCGTTTTGAAGCGCGCTAACCAGCAGCCTTCTAAACAAAATCTGACGCACTAGTATACTAAACAGGGACCGGATTCTGCTTACCAATCACTATGACAGTGGTATCGTCGTCGCAGAATCGTCCATAGATGAAAGAAATTCAAGATAGTGCATGCGATGCTATTTGCTCGGAGAGACAGAAATAATGGTTTCAACTTTGATACTTTGGACACGCGTCCTTCCGTCTGTAGTGTCTTTCTTCAAAGGTAAAATGCCAAATGTGTCATTTTGAGACCATTGTTATTGTACATAAAGCGATTAATTTATAGGGCCTTGTCTTGAAAAGAAACGCACATAGACTAGCTAGAATATATAGGGGACTCAGATGGATTTTAAACGCGCGTTTCAAAGCGCCTAATGTTTACATAGTCTAACGTCAAATGCAGGAAAACTCCGCTTGACCTACGATAGCAAGTCTATGGATGAATATTGGTCGCATCGTGATGCGATAGTGTCCGGTTTGCCCGCTTGTCACCCGCACGTTGAAGCTTCTCGCTCAGTGTTGTTCCCGCGATCCGACTGTACCAACGCACCCTTATCGCACAAGTAAGTTTATTTTTACTTTTGTCATTGAAATAATTACTATATACCTGTCTATTTCTTAGGATTTCTATGTATTGGCATTGAGTGAGAAATTGAATCTTTCTAGGCCTGGTTCTAGATCCTAGAGTATCCTAGGTCCTAGCTAGAGTATTCTAATGCACGTGTTTTTTTTTATCTGTTAAAATTGTCCAGGTTAGTTGTAGTAATAGCTTTTTATCATCTTGTGTATTGTAAATTTGGTATTGAATGAGAAATTTAACCTTTCTAGATAAGCTTTATTTAGCTTGAAAACCAGTTAGCAACAGGATTCGTATTCAAAATTTTTGAAATTGTCTAGCAACGTAAACTTTTGCTTAGTTTTATTTGTTAATTCTATATTGTCCTGGACTTCCTTGTTACGTTTTTGTTGATAATAAGTTGTTTGTTAGCAAGAATATTTAACGTTGAAAGAAACATTATAGTTTTACGGTATTTTTTTGCATTTGTGGGTAGTTTATCTCTTTGCGTTTTTATTATAATAACTATTCTTCATTCAAATTTTGATAAGACTTCAAATGCGTAATATTAATATGTCTCAGTAGCTTACCTTGTTTTTGTAAGGTGAGCCTAAGAAACACTGACAAAATCAACGCATTGTTTTTTTAAAGAAGTAGATAACTCACTTGCTCATATTATTTACCTAAACTTGAATCTTGAACGGTACATAATGACCAACTTGCTGATAATGTAATCAAAACATGAACATCATGCTTGTATATAAACAGATACCTATGTATTATAAAAATCTTTCGTTCTTGAAGAATTCAGAGAATATCCAATCACCCGCATTTATCATTTTTGTATCGCTCTTCGTCCTTTCGCATTAAATTCGAGAAAGCAAATAAGTATTTTCTCCTTCTAATAGTTACCTACGAGAGTTTTTAATACTTCAGGAGAAACTTTTTAGAATGTTAGTACCTACCCTCTACCTACGATCCTTCATAATAAAGACCGCCTATTGTAGATTTTTATGTATATCTTTTGTTTAATTTTGTGGTCCAAACTAATATTATAAAAAGGAAAGGTTTGATTTTTTGTTTGTTCGTTTGTAATAAATAGGCTCCGAAACTACTTGACCGATTTGAAAAATTCTTTCACCGTTGGGAAGCTACACTACCTATCCCCGTTGAACATAGGCTATATTATATTTTCAAAAAAGTTAGGGATCCGTACTAAAACCGTGCGAAGCCGGGAAGGTCTGCTAGTGTACTATAAAGAGATGTGAATTGACGAATTTTTTATAGATTTTCATTTAACACTGTAAAAATGTCACAAATGTTGTAAAAATGTTACTTTGTATTTACTCGAGATTATTATAGTTTTTTACCTATTCTTCATTCCTATAACTACTAAACATAAGTAAAAAGCTACCGCGGTGTCCTCTCTATACTATATGCGATAGCCGATAAGTACCTAGCTAGCTATTAAGTATGAAAACATATTCTCACCCGGAATTACATTATCAGTTAACTTTGGACCGATGAGCATTCTGTCACGGGATGACAAGTTTTATAGGATGATGATAATGCATTTGAACACGTCTGAAAATTATGACCTCTCTGGCGCTGTAGGCTAAGGTACGCCTGAAGCAGATAATCAGGTTTGATTCCCGCCTTGGGACAAATTTATGCAAATAGGTATACCTATTTATGTGTTTGTTTGTGGTCAAGGTGTTTTAGTGTAAAGTATATAGACGGCATGAAAATTATTTCTCTATTACTTTACAAAAACAAGTGGTCTGGCATTTGCTATCTTATATCTAATACAGAATAAAATAGTGACTGTTTATTTTTTAATTTTCGGGTTCCATTCCCGGGTGAAGCAAGCGAATTATAGAAAATCTTTGAATGCTTTTTTGTTTCTTTTAAAAAAAAATTTAATGTTTTCTTAAAGTAAAATAATCTATCTTAAGGATTTAAAGTGGTTTCCCTTCAGGGCCCATTGATTTCTTCCACCCTGTATATAGGCAGTACGCAGGATAAACAACACAAGCTTTGATAACTATAAAGTAGATGATGCTTTATATTTTTGCCCAGACGAGAATAAAGCCACTGTCCCACCACCACGCCACGCACGGAGGCTATGCACCACGTGTGTCTGGCCTCGCTTTGCAACAAAATATCTGGGCTTACCTCGTCCACTGCAACCCACAAATACGCTACGCACGGATACGAAAAATTGATTGATTTGGATACGAGATTAATGACGTCATTGCTACACGCGTGGTTTTCTCAAATATGGTGACCACGCAGCTCAATACTATCAAAGCTATACACGCTATGCACATACACACTATGCACGCGGTACACGAGTGCATAGCTTCACTGCGGGAAGTGGGACGGGAGAACAGAGGCCTGTAAAGTATGTGCTGCAGTGGAAACGTAATGTTGTCAAACAAACGAACCCAGGCCACGCAGCATAAATGTGCCGCGTGGCCGTGCATAGCGTGCGCATTGATGGAATAGCGGATTTATTATAGGTATACATTCACTACATCCCTCAAGGTTATTAGTCGGAATCGATAACCTTAATAACATTATCTCTGCTACCCTCGTCAAAAGCTCTGCCAGATTATAGATAATTAGGAGTACAATAGATAATAGCTACAACTTATTTTAAAATATGAAATCATACCGATAACCTTTTAGTAATATAAACAAATTGCAAAGTGAACGCTCATTGACTCAGTAGTTATCGTGAAATAGTGAACTCATCTTTATACATAAATAAAATTTAACATTCAGATATAATCCACGTTTTCTGTGTGAAGGGCACATCTGCCCATTCGGTTCTCAATTATTATTAAAAAAAAAACGGTTTAAGTCATAACATAATATCACCAAATTTCATGGATATAATTCTTTTACATAAAAAAAAGTATTTCTCTATCTTGGCACAAGGATACACGTTTCCTATATTTTAGATAATCTTGAGTTCCTAATGATAAAAATATAAACAAAATAATAAAAGACAAAATAGCAACCATGCCTTTCGAGTTCAGTGCGAAAATCAAAGTGTCAGAAAACGGTTCAAACGGTGGAACCTACAAGAAGTGCTTCAACGGTACATGTGCAGTTGGCGTGAACAAGCAGACCAATGGAGCCATCGCCCAGAGAGCTGCAGCTTATCTGCAAGCTGTGGAGAAGAGCCTAGGAAATGGTATGTGGTCAAAAGCTTCACCACATAGTATAAAACAAAGTCGCTTCCCGCTGTCTGTCTGCCCCTATGTATGCTTAGATCTTTAAAACTACGCAACGGATTTTGATGCAGTTTTTTTAAATTGATAGAGTGATTCAAGAGAAAGGTTTATAAACCGTTTGAAACGTAGATTTCGACGCAGGCGAAGCCGCGGGCGCAGCTGGAAATGGTATCTGGTCAAAAGCTTCGGTCATAAATTACTTTGGTCTGGATGACCGTCAGTGTTCTTTCCTGTCCTCGGTAAATCAGCCCTTCTCACATGAGGGCTGACGGGATTTGTCGTGACACCCGCTGAAATTAGTTCAAAACGTTTGAAACTATCAATTCGTTCGATTTTGTTGCCGTAATTCTCTATGTTGTTATATTTTGTAAAAAAATTAATCTAATACGTGATTTATGTTAGTTGCGTACCCACTATATTGTAAGAGTGTGTTTATAGCCAGAGATGGGCTCTACGCTAAGATGCCACGGAAGACCAGCGCTGCAATTGCTTTTGCAGCACACGCTGGCAGCTTTTTGTTCTCACATTATTTTTATCTTGTATCCTTTTTATCATTGTATTTTCTTGGGTCTTGTGTTGTGAACCAGTAATATACATATATCTTATCTATGTTCGGGGAGGCACGTTGTTGGGCTGATGATGGCTATTCTGTATCTCCACTTATCTTGCTTTCGATTGCAACCTCCAGACATTGTACGACTACACTCTGAAACTCTTCGGTGACAAGACATAGACATGCATTACTTATTAAGTGCGTTTTTCTGTATTTTTTTGTGTATGTGTTTAGAATTCTCTTGCTTTCGAAGATGACTTGTGGAAACGAGTGGTGGATGCAACACGACCAAACCATAAATTCTCTGATTTTGTCCGCAGTGCCGGCCGTCGCGAAAAGACCGAGTGTTCCGAAGCTGGAGGTGGTCTCCAGGGTGGCTTCCATTCCCATCGTGGAATCTGGTATCGAGGTTACTGAGAAAATGTACCACAAGATCAGGGTAAGTTTCATCAGATAGGGAGTTTTATAAACCCTTCGTAGGTATTAAATTTTAAGACATCTTTGAAAATACATGTCTCTGAAAGCTCTTCGTGTAAGGCAGGTCAGATAGTTTGGATTTTGGAAAAAATTTTTTAGCAAAACAATTTTCCTTTGTCTATTGCCTTTTTGTTTATTATCCTGAGGGAAATGCACACGTATATCGTATTGCCACGGGGAGACAGTACGATTATGTGGGACTCAAACACCCTCATTGTGTCCGCTTCTGTCGCTTGTGGTGGGAACGGGAGAACGCTTTAAAACTTTATTATAATTAAGTTTGTGCTACCTTGCACCTTGCGATACTCTGTTCTTGGTCAGGTGACAAAGTACCTAGAGGCCCAATAAGAAAATGTTTTGCAAATTAATTCCATGGCAAATAACATACGTATACGTTATTGTCTATTCTTATGCCCATGGTCCAATACTTTGTAAAGAAACATCAAATCTGTCTATCCCAGGAGTCCAACGGCCTACTCCGCTGGTACCTGTCCCTGGGCGAGCGGTCCCTGGCCACAGGTGTCCAACTGGCACTACCCGCGGTCCAACTGTTGGAGTCTCCTCTGCATCAGCTAGACCGGTTCCTGTGCGCCTCGCTGGACATCGTGGAGAAGCGGGTCCCCTCGATACACATGCCTCCTCAAGCGGTAAGTAACAATGTAAGGATATCGAGATTATTTTATCTATATTATGTTTTAAATAGGCGCAAATTTAGGTACTAGCTGCGCCTCGCGGCTTCGCCCCGTGGAAGTCTATGTGTCAAATAGTTTAAATGATAAAAAAAGTATCCTATGTCCATCTCCTGGTTCTAAGGTACCTTCCTACATTTTTAGCCAAATCGGTTCAGCCGGTTATAATAGTTTAACTTACACGACTTTTATATTATAGATTTACAATTGAGCTTACCGCAGACTGTTACATACAAACAATTTATAGGTACCTCAACAGATCAGTAACAGTCGGAAGATCCCCAAGAAGCTGGCTGCATTGCCCCGCTTTATGGTAATCCTGTGCCAGATACTCACCAGCTCTCGTTCGTCGTGGCTTCCACTAGACGTTCAGATAAATTACTACTTACTATCGTCACACAACGAACCAGTCGGTTCGAGAATAGCTGGTACCTACGTAGTATTTTTTTATATAAGGTAAATGCCCAAAAAACATGTGTTTTTCTAATCGATATGTGAGCTTTACGCCCGTGTAAAGCGCTCTTTTGCCTCAGGTTAGATTATAAATGTATAAAAAGCTGCGAGAATAAGTAGTTTATTTAGATATTATAGATTAATGTAACTGCTCTTTGGCACAAACACTACGGTACACTTTATTGTTGTTTACTGTTTATTGTATTGTATATGTTAAGAACACGCAGCTATAAATAGCCAATCAGCTGCTTTTATGGACTCCACCTCAAACAAACCTGAGAGAAAAATAAGTAAGTCCATTAAATAATTCAATTGATTTATTCACTACAATTGTACGTATTTACATGATGTTGTTATACATACTTGTGTGATCACGCATGCCCGCCAATACAAGTCTTATCGGACTGCCATAGGTCGAATCCATAAATAAACATCATTTATTTTTTAACAGACGCGCCGTATTTTTTTATCATTTCTATATGCAGTTTGAATTCTAAATATTCGTACTTTTTAGTGTTAGGTTTGCTGCCATTTTCACATACAAAAGACTTCAACGCGCTCCCGTATTTTTGATAACTTTCAATAACAATATTGATTACCTTATTAATGATCACTCGGTCTGGTATAACGCATTTCTGTCCAAATAAGGTAGTCTAATATTATGGTAATATGATCTCAGGCCTCGAAAGGCTTGACTTAATATCAGCCGAACTTTCTAGTTATCTTAACCACACAAACACACTTAAACATATTATAAAGTTTGTATTTGTGTGTGTGCATGTATGTTTATTACTCCTTCATGACAATAAACACAATGACAGTACCATGTCAATATATTTATGAAAACTTGTTGTACACTCATAAAAATATCAATCGGTTCACTAAAAAAAGTGATATACATAATGTAAATACTAGAAATAAGAATAAACTCGCTGTGCCCACAACTGGGCTACACAAGATAAATGTATCTTTTAAAGGGCAATGTATACGCTTCTACAACAAAACTCAAGCGAGTTGCAAAAATTATCAATAAATAATTTAAAAAAAATTGTGAAACATATTCTCTGTAAAAAAGCTTATTATAAAATATCAGATTACTTAGAAGATAAAAAAGCTTGGAACGAGTTTTGCTCCAACTCAAAATCTACCAACTTACAGATAAGCAAATCAAATGTACTAGACACATAAGTTATGAACATACTAGTGGTTTCTTCTCACTTCTTCCACTGGTGGACAAAAAATTGAAGTGAACTATAAAATATGACCTGTCTAAGTGCTTATTTGTAAGCTTAAAGAAATAAAAACTTTTCATTTTCATTTTCATGCTCAAACGACCAACAAATGGCAAGTGCTTTTGCTGATCTAAGGGAGACCACGGAATTCACAGAGGCACAGGCTGAAATAAGTCCTGGATGCATCTATCATAGAATAAGAAAGCTGAAGTGGTATCTCGCGAAGATCCGACAACCGCTGGGGCAAACGTGTTCTTGAGTGGAGAACGCAACTCGGCAAATGTAGGGTAGGACTCCCTCCGGCCAGGTGGGATGACGACTTGCGAAGGACTGCAGGCAGATGCTGGATGCGGCAAGCTGAAGACTATGGCGCTCATTAGGGAAGGCCTATGTCCATCAGTGGACTACTATAGGCTGATGATGATGCATCCTTAAACACTTGTCATTTCCCCCAGATGTACTCCGAAACCCGTCGATACGTCCTCCGCCGAGCTGACTCCGTGAAGCAGCTTGGAACAGCTGTTCTGGACTCTAGGGTCACAGCCGTCACCGCCGACGCGCTAGACCGAGCGCTCACCCGGGCCGATATGTACGTGGACAAGATTCTACCGCCTGATTACCAGGATGCCGCTGATGGTAAGACACTTGACTTATCTTAAAAATATAAATAAGAATCATCTAATTTTTTTTATTTGAAGTAAAAGTTGATTCAAAAATTTGATTCCAGATATTAACAAAGAAACAAAAATAAAATATGCGACGAATAATGGTGTTATCGCTATAGCGCTGATACATTTCATTTCCTTTATTTGTTTATTCCTTGTTATCTAAATATACATGGAACATATGTCGTTATATACGAACAGCTATAGACGATAGTCGTCCAACAATCATTTACGGTCCAGTGGGAACGCGCCCTTATAGGCACCAAGGCCATCTATGACCCGCACGAGATGTCAGTCTGCATTCTGCCTAATTACTTAATAACTGCCCCGATAAGCTTATCATATCAGTCTAGACAGGGTGACAAATGTGACAGGACTCTCTGGACTTTGTTCGAAGACCAGCGCATTATATTGATGTAGGTTTATCAATTAGTCAAAAGTTAAAATTATCAGAGCTGTGTGAGTAATACACATAGTTTACAGCAAAAGTATTTTTGCTGCACCATAATATTATAAAAGGGTTTGCTACGGTTATTTTTATGCTACGGCCGGCGGAGTAAGTGCTACGGCTGGCGTAGTAAGTGCTACGGCCGGCGTAGAATGTGATACGGCCGGCGTTGAAAGTGCTACGGCAGACGTAGTAAGTGCTACGGCAGGCGTAGCAACTGCTACGGCAGGCGTAGAATGTGCTAGAGGCCGGCGTAGAATGTGCTACGGCTGGCGTAGTCGCGTGTGCTACGTGGCAAACCGCACAATACTCTGATCATTTTATTATTTGGAAATAATCCGATTGATATCAAATTCTTTCTTGTTTACACTGTTTTACCTCTACATAGTGCGTACTTTATTTTGCGTGACAGATACCTACTAATTCCTTGGATTTATGACACCACTAGCTTCTGGCCGCTTCCTTGCATGCGTTTTTGGAATTAAAAGGAGCCTCATTATTCCAATCTGTTCACAAAGTAATCGACGAACATACATAAACAATACATACCTATGAGTACCAACAGTAGAACATAGAACCTCCTCCTTTTTTGAAGACGGTCAACGAGGATTGCATTCTCTATAAAAAGACCACATTGAGAACGTAACTCATTCTAAATGAAGCCTTTTTATAGCGACCTGCCACTTCGGATCGAAAGACTAAAACGAATCGATGGTCCAAGCTCTGATTAATGATTAGTTTACGAAGCGAGCCTTTATAATTTACTAGCTGCGCCCCGCGGTTTCACCCGCGTGGTGATAGATATTTTGGATAATATACAAAATATCTTTATGAATTGCCTTTGTGTTATTCTGATGTATAAGCTATATTTTTGTAAAGTTTCATTAAAATCCATTGTGTAGTTTTTACGTGAAAGAGTAACAAAAATCCATCCATACTTACAAACTTTCGCGTTTATAATATTAGTAGGATTATTCCAGAATATTCCTTGACATAGAAATAAAAGTTGTTCTATAGTTTAAAAAGTAATATCGGATAGTGGTGATCATAGTGACGAACGCGGACGCGACGGACGGCGACGACGGGTCGGGGCGCGCGCGGGCCGTGCATGCTGTACAACACGGCGCGAGGCTGCGCCGCAAGCTGCAGCGGCGGTTGACGCGGCAGGCGCTGGCTGAGGCCAAGGCCATCAAGGAACAGATACATGTGCTGGTCTATGTTGCTGAACTGGTGAGATGGGGCATTCATATTTACAGACCTGATAGACCCCGCCTGCATCGCAGTAGGTTGCGGGTTCGATTCCTATTGAATGATACATTACGGATGAATTATTGTTTGCTGCTTGCTGAATGAAGTTAATGGCGGGCCGGCCTGCCCCGAGTGAGTGAATGTATGCTATGAAGGCTGGAGTGAATGGCAATTGATCGGTCATTAAATGAACTCTTTGCTTAAGTTCTCAGACCTGTGTCGTGGGGAAATATCATTATTATGATATGATTCATCTTTGTGGCGCGGTGAAAGCCCGTCTGCGACGCGGCTCGACTGCGGTTTCCGTTTTTACCTAAAACTCACAATTATGTAGCGAAAATACAGTGTTTTTTATTAATTACAAAAAAATATTACGTAACGCGTTGTTCAAACCCCTGTATCGCATCGTAACGTTTTACTAGACCCCCCTCCAAATTCGTTAGTAATACTTGAACGCTCCCTGTACCCTGTACTGTAACATGCTTAGCTCGTGAAAAGGCGTTATTCTGGTTAAAGTGATAGATTTAAGTTCCCCAGAGCCTAACCAAGTCTTTCCCCAGGTGGCAACCGACCCAGCCCTAGCGTGGAAGAAGGCCCGCGCCCTGTTCGACTCGCTAAGCCAGCCAGAGCCCGAGAACCAAGCACGTCCTGCCACACTTGAGGAGCTGGTCGTGCTACTGTCGAGAGAGACTGCCAGGAAGGTCGTCCATCTCATCAACTTCACGCACACTGATCTGCCCAGGTAATGCTACGACACCGGTATCTATCTAAGCCATAAAGACTACTTAGATTTTTAGAGGTTTTTCTTAAAGGCACCTGTATTATACAGATCGGCTGGTCTGGAAGAATGACAACGCCTTCAGTTCATAACAGTTGGCATTATGCTGGGCCTTGGGCCATTTGCTACTGCAGCACATATTGGTCACCTACTTTTCTACATATTGTTATTTAGTTTATTTTTTCAATGTTTTGCGCCTAAGTTATTTAAGTAATTAATGTTTAGTAGATACTATTTTATTTACCTTGGGCAGATTCTGCAATTGGGTAAAAACAGTTTCGAGAAGGAGGCCAAAAGGAGGATCCAGCTAGGCTGGGCAGCATTTGGGAAACTACGTCGAGTCTTCTCGTCATCCATACCGCAATTCTTGAAAACGAAAGTTTTCAACCGGTGCGTCCTACCCGTTATGACCTACGGAGCTCAGACGTGGACACTCACGATAGGGCTGGTCCACCAGTTCAAAGTCGCTCAGCGAGCTATGGAAAGAGCTGTGCTCGGAGTTCCTCTGAAGGATAGGATTCGTAACGAATACATCCGACAGAGAACCAAGGTTATCGACTTAGCTCAAAGAATTAGCAGCAAGCTGAAGTGGCAGTGGACCGGCCATATTTCGCGAAGAACCGACGGCCGCTGGGGCAAACGTGTTCTTGAGTGGAGACCGCGACTCGGTAAACGTAGTGTAGGACGCCCTCCGACCAGGTGGGATGACGACTTGCGAAAGACTGCAGGTATATGCTGGATGCGGCAAGCTGAAGACAGGGCGCTATGGCGCTCATTGGGGGAGGCCTATGTCCAGCAGTGGACTGATATAGGCTGATGATGATGATGGTGATGATGACTATTTTATTTCAAAATCGTTAATTACATTACGTGTGTGGCAAATAAGTGTGATATCTACATACGTCTATTGTAGTGGACCTCATTCGGTCTCTTGCTCAGTCTCAGTCGTTTGTTTGGGGTCTACTCGAAGTTTCTGATTTGTTATCGTGCAAATGCTGTCTTATGCAAATGACATAAAAGTTGGTTTTACTCGAAAATTAATGATAAACGTCAATTATCGTTTTCCGAGTAAGTCCCCTATATACGTGACTAATTTTATAATAGCCTTGGATACTAAAAATAGAATATAATTTGTAGCACATAAACAACTGATAAAGACACATTAAATGAGTGAAAATTTGCGCTCCTATAACTGCTTTTTACCTCTGACTTCCTTAAATGGATAGGAAATTGAAATAACATGGGATTCAAACCATTTTTGTTACAGAAACGTCCGCCATGGCATGGTGGTGGTCAGCAAGGGTCTAGCCTCAGCAGCAGACGCCGTCCTCAAGGTAATTTAACGTTGATATCTGAAAACGAAGCGCATCAAATTAGTAACTATTTAAATACCTAATCGGTAAATATCTGCTTCTAAAGTTTAAGTCAGTATCGACAGTTTTGGACCCATTTACTTCGTCTTACCTCCTTTTTTTAACTCGAATTAGCACCTTTCTCACTGCCGTGCAATTACATACGAAAGTTTTCTGTTTTTATATTAAAGATTAGTTATTTGGTATTTGTTAAGCTTTCAGAAGTTGGTATACATTATAATTAAATGTCTTTGTTTACAAAAATATATCTTATCGCATCCTAGAAACTTTGACTACCTCTGTGGCGCGGTGGTCGAAGATCCACCTACCACGCAGGGGTTTACGGATTCCCGCCTCGGGACAAATGTCTGTACAATCTACAGATATCTGTTTCGGGTGTTCTGGTCGTTTTCTATGTACCTATAATAAAAAATATATATCTATGTAATGTATTGTATTAAATAGATCAGTTAACTAGTACCCATAACACAAGCTCTGCTTAGCTTGGGGCTAGATAATGCTGTGTGAATTGTCCGGCATTATTTATGTATTTTATTCTAGACCCGAGTTTAGTGTTATTTCTACTGTGTCTATCGTCATCATGTCACTATTGTTTCTAATTCCCTAGACTGTGCCGGTGGAGGCCGCGATCACCGAAGTGCGAGGTCTGAGAGCAAAGCTCCAAGTCCTACTCCAACAGCTGCAAGATACATCCAGGGTCTATTTGGTAAATTACTAAACTATACTCATCTATAGAGTTTTTTTTATTGATTTAGGTTGAGTGAACTTTAAGTTAACGTTAATGTTAAGTAAAAAGAAAATGCTGGACGACAAGTTAAAGTACCTTAATATAATAGTGGTTCTAAAGCCAAGGTCTTGTGCATTTTACTAACATTTGTATTGGTATACAGGAGCAGCTGGCTGTCTTCCTGGCCGGGAACGAGGAGCGGGAGAAGATTCCCCCCAGAGCTGAAGGAACGTCCACGTACGAGACGAGGGACTGTTTAGCATTCAACGGGCTGTAGGGGAAGTCCCCATCAGAAGATTCATTGCGAGAAATAATTTCTATGATTTAATGTTTTATAATAACAATTACCTATTTTTCGCCATGCGCTGAAAATTCGGTGAATGGATAATGTATCGAAATAATCATAATTTACATTTTCTAGCAGTAGAAAATTGTTAAATTTTATTTTGACTCTTAAAAAATGGGTCTTAGGCTACGTCTTAGGTTAGATTAAGTGTTGTTAATTTAATTGTTTATTAATATTATTGTCAGTGGTGTAACAATAGGGTGGCAATCTGGACCAAAGGCAACGGCCCTCGGTCTAAGGGCCCACCGATCACCGGCTTAAAGGAGACACGGCCTTTCAAAAGTGTCTAAAAATTCGCGGCTCTCTCCACTCGCTTTTATTTATTTAATCTTAATTAATAAATGGTCTTGGTTTCTGTGCCAACCAACACAGTCTTATAAAAAGCTAGGAACTTACGGCACCTTAGTGGGTCTTGAGTCTATATACCTAGGTGTAAACAGGTACCTACGTAGGTTTCCACTACAATAAAAAAAAGCTACAACTTTGTGTGACCATTATAAATCTATGAATTTGCCACGGTATAGTTACGCTACTGATTATTGGGTAGTTTACCTATAATTATTATTAAAATTAAATATTATATAATATTATTAATGATACACCCACAGATACAAGTAGGTTTGTATGTTATGTAGGTAGGGACACCATATTAAATGTGGAGTAGGTAGCTCCTAAGATAGAATTTAATAAATATATGCATATTTTATCGATAAATATATCATACTTACATACTGCCTTCTTCTTTATAAATATTTAGACCTATCTACCCTATACACTTGTAAGAACTTCTTGGGCTATTTAAAATGGGAATCGGCTTAACTCAATATGTACCTACATATATAAATTCATTGGTATCTAATCAAGGTACACATAGGTAGAAATCGTTACGTTATAACTTATAAGGTTTTTGATAAAATTGTCCGCAAGCCGGGTTAATCTCTCAGAAATTTAATAATATCCCAAAAATTTTCAGTTTCAGCGGAGCTAGTGTCCTTAGGAAGTCCAAAGATTTTCAACTCGTCGCTCGGTTACTTAATTTCGTGGCTTAGATAGAGGAGATTAGTTAGAGTATTCCCGTACTGAGGGAATGTCGCGGATTCTAGTCCCGCTGAAATAGAAAATTGTTGGAATATTATTTAATTTCTAGGATGGCATAATCACATTTCTCTGGCGAAGATTCTGGACATGGATAGTTAATATTTTAGTAGGTATTTTTGGTATACTGATTTTGAGAAACTGAAACCTATAGACGTGCACTGCAACGCGACACGTCTTTTATTTAATAAAGAAAAAGTCCCCGTCGGTCGTCAGCACAAAAAAAGATTTCGTGGAGTATCTATCAGTCGGTCAATAGGTGGAGGCACAGAGAGGGGCCTCGAGGCTTGGCCACATTACCCCTGCGTCAACTGGAGGGGTGACGACCCCTCGCCTCGGTCCTGTGGTTAGTGGGAATTTTTTTCCCCCTTCTCAGTTTTTTTAGGCTCCATTTGGTTTATTTGTATATTTTTTTGTGTTTTTTTTATTTGCCAAGTTTATAGCGTACGTATGCCACGTGCATAGCGTTGACAGCGTTGAACTGCGTGGGCGCCATATTCGAGCAAGTCACGCGTGCAGACGTTATGAATGACATACATTTTCTTGCAAAACAAATCTGGAAAAACGTGAGTAGCGTCTTCGTGCGTAGCGGGCGGACATTGGCTTTAACTTCAAGAAAAAGCTAACGTAGAGTTGTTGGGTTTTGTACGTAACCTTCTTGCCGTAGTAATTGTATTTCTTCTTGCTAGATGATGTCTGTCATTACTAAAATATTGTTGTTGGTATGTCAATGGTAGTTTTTAAAGTGCTTTTTTTAAATAGGTAGATTCAATTTCTTCGATATTTTCATGGTTTCTTGAAAATGATCAAAGTAAATAAGTTGTAGGCACTTTCTTTCATGACATTTCTTTTCCCGTATAGAGTTGCTTTATAGGTGGGCTCCTGGGCTTTACAAAATACATAAAACTTAGTACCTACGATATAATCGCAACACAAAATTGCAAAATGAATTCTGATAAAGAGCTGCTGATAGAGGACTATCAACCAGATTTTACTCACAAACATTCTGAGGCTTCGTGTGTGTTCACGGTAAGTACTTAGTTTTTGCAGTAGGTACACATTATAATTATGCTGATGGAATGATGATGTCTTAGCCAAGTTTTGACCACAGTGGCCAGTATCTGACTGATTTGTTCATACCCATGTATCTGACTGATTTGTTCATACCTCAGTGTCATTGACAGCGAAGTACAATAGGTACCTAGGACTTGTAAATATATTCAAGATTATTTTGGGGAAAACAAAACAAAACAATATTTAATAAGTACCTACATTAAATTTTTGCGAATCCTCATGAGCTGGCTGAAGCTGCTCTTGCGCTTGCGCAGCTGCGCGGTCGCGCTGCACAGCCTGGGCAGTGGGTGTGTTAATTAACAACACTCTTGGTTTCAGATTGATGGTGAACTAAAAGAGATACTAGTGCCGAAAAAAATTGAAACACGTAATAGAACCGATTATCGATCCCAGACAACCTTGTTGCTGCTTGTCTTAGCTTTATTCTGGGTTATCTCTTACATGCTAATAATAACAACAACTTATTGTTTGAAGACCGTGGAAAATTTCGGTGGACCCGGTTGGTATAATTTCTCTTCATTCATTGGAAATGATGAAACGTTTATCTTCGCATACTAAATTTTTTGTTCTAATTTTGTAATAAAATATTTTGTATGGATTTTTATTTTTTTATTTATCTTATAAATCAATTTATTTATTTTGCGAAACCTGGTTTACAGAAATGGGCACAACCATGATCAGCATGCAAAAAAATGTACCTAGGTTATGTCTAAACACTATAATATAATTACAGTACATCGTCGATACTTATCAACAGCCAAAATGTTGATTATTATTTAACGACAAGCTGTCGTCGTCGTCGGAGCGTGTTGTAGTTTTCAAAAACTCCCGCTATCCGGCTCCGGCGCCATCTGCCGTCATCTGTATCCGCTCTCTCAACACCAAACACCACGGTCACGTATGATCTTCACTCACAGTGATTTCTACTGATTAACGTAAAATTAACATTAACTTCCTTCAAAGTAGCTGCTATAAATAGCTGCTAATGCTGCATTGCCTGCTACTTTTAGTGCTCGTAATGAGAATGGGTTTTTTTATCTGTCTCACTCAATTAATTTCACTCATTCAATTCATATCATTCGAATAATTTATTTCACTCATTTATTGTATTATCTTTGGTTGCGTGTTGTTGGCTTGTTGTTTTGATGATTTTAACGAAATATTTCAAGAAATAAAGTGTTATATAAGTTGAAGTAACCACCAAGAAGGCAAGATGCCTTCTATCGACGTGATGGTGCCCGTTGGCCCGGGCATAGAGGTCGTGGAAGAACCGCAGGCGCCGCCGCCGCCTGTGATTGGCATCATCTATCCTCCGCCAGAAGTCAGGAGTATCCTTTACCAATAAACTCAGTCAAATCGTAAACTTGATCAACATCTAAAAATTATCTGGATTTAATATTATCTGGATTTACATTTTTTATTTTTTATTTATTAGTTAATGGTACTCCCATTAAATCCAGATAATTTGAATATATTCATAGGCATATTGAATTGTAACATACATAACCTTTCAACTGGTTGTCTTTTCCTCTTTGAATTGAACTGACATGGATTTCATTGCTTCTCCAGAAGGCCTCAGCAAATGTCTTATAATAGGTGTCAGATTGTCAGATAAAAGTTGCCATTGCAAAGTAGTCAAGTCAAATCTCTGATACCTTCTAGTCAAATCCTCTAATGTGGAACTTCTTGTAGAATGTAATGTAACCCCAACTTTTGTAATAAACAAACAACTGTATTTTGATCTTGAACAATACCTAACTTCCTTAGCCACACATATCAGACATTGTTGACAAAACTGCAAGCTTTGTGGCTCGTAATGGACCAGAGTTTGAAGCCCGTATCCGGCAGAATGAGCTCGGGAATCCCAAGTTCAACTTCCTCAATGCAGGCGACCCATACCATGCCTACTATCAACACAAGGTCAAGGAGATTAGGGATGGGAAAGGTATGTTACTATCAAATATTATCATTTTACCAAGCCCAAAGTGTGGTAAATCCTAGGATAAACTGTCTTGAAAGGTAGGCCAAGCATAGGGATTGTTCTCTAGGGTAGAATAGACAATAATGACATCAAATCTTTATACATTGAGGTTGATGGAACGGATTTCACATAATTTACACATTTTATGATGAGAGTGATGTCATTATTCTCTATAATGAAGAAAAAATAATGGGTTTTGTTCATGTGTATCAATGCCATATTGTTATAGCCGAAGAGTTCTCACACTATTTGATAATTTTCAGTCAATTATATTCTCATATTATAATAAGCTTATTGGGGGAGGCCCATGTCCAGCAGTGGACTGCCATAGGCTGATGATGATGATTCTCATAATATTTATGCATGTTACACAAAATACTAATTCATTTTCCAAAAAGATAACAAAACACGATATAATTTTATAACATAGATTGAAGCTCTGAAAATGTATATTTTTAAGGTGTGGACACAATACCCGTGGCGCCGCCGCCAATCCTTCTGCGGCCAGGTTTAGCACCAGCCACAGCAGCTCGTCAGCAGGAGCTCCTGAAGGCCGCAGCCCCCATAGAACCACCGCCACCGCGCGACCCACCTCCAGACTTCGAGTTCATCGCAGACCCACCCTCTATCTCCGCTCTAGAGCTTGACATAGTCAAACTAACCGCCCAGTTCGTAGCCAGGAACGGACGACAGTTCCTTACAGATCTGATGAAGAAAGAAGAACGGAATCATCAATTTGATTTCCTCCGTCCCCAACATTCTTTGTTCCAGTATTTCACGAGGTTGCTAGAGCAGTATACAAAGGTTCTGCTGCCGCCGAAAGAGCTAGTGTCTAAGTTGACGGCGGAGATTCGTAGTGGGATTCTGGAGCAGGCTAAGTCGCGGGCGGCGTGGCATTCGCATCAGGCGAGGCGCAAGGCGGCTGATGAGGCTCGGGTTGAGAAGGTAAGGTATTTCATAATCTCTTACCCTACTGATTCATTCATTACCTATTATTATTTTTTATTAAACGAATATTTTTATTTTTAGTCTGAAAACTTACTCCATAAATAATAATGAGTCAAATTCGTTGATCTGATATAGTCCATATCGGTAAGAAAGCAAAAAAAAAATTACGTTCTAATGCTACACTCATTTTACGCAAAGTTGTAAGCAAAGCTCCATCATGGGATACCTGATAAACTACAAATTATTAATAATTATAAATATTAGCAAATTGTACATGTCTGTCTTCTAAATAAATAAAAATAAAATACAATAGATAGAAAACATAGGAAAATCTCTTTCCTGTAAAATTAATAGTTATAAACTACCCTCATTCTAATTCTAACGTACCTCTTTCCTTCCAGGAAAGGCTAGCCTACGCGTCCATAGACTGGCACGACTTCGTGGTAGTGGAGACAGTGGACTACCCAGTAGGGGAGCCCGGGGACTTCCCTCCGCCCACCACGCCGCTGGAGGTGGGCGCGCGCGTGCTGGCGCAGGAGCGCGGCGAGGACCTGGGGGCTGCGCAGGACATTGACGACACGGAGATGCAGGTATAGTGGGCTGGGTGGGGCGAGTGGGCATCAGACAGAGAACTCCCCTTTACAGATAGCGTGGATTATTGTTTATAAAAACAAAAAAAATATTTTGAATTTGAATTCACCTGCAGGATCAAGGAAAATCTGGCAATCTAACACAGTCCATCACGAAAACTATCTGGTCTAACCTGTAACCACCTTCCTTGCAGATTGAGTCCGACTCCAGCTCTTCATCAGACCAAGAGCTGGACGAAATGGAGGACCGCACGCAGCAGCAACAGCGCCCGGACAACAACCAGGTCCAGGATATGGAGGAGGGAAGCTCATCGGAGGACGAAGGACCAGTACCAGGTAAGAACTGGTTTATTGTATAAGTACCCGGCTGGCGAAAATGTCAGGCAGCGACTCTGCAAACGACTACTCACACCTGACGACCCCTGTGGCGCGGTGGGCGAAGGTCGGCCTGCGACACAGGAGAAAGATGGAAGGAAGCCGCAAGCGAGGTCGGTCACGAAAGCGCTGGCGAGAAGACCTTAATGCCTTCCTCAGAGGTTGGTGGGAGATCGCGAGTGACCGCACCGAGTGGAGAGATTTGGAGGAGGCCTTTGCCCAGCAGTGGGACGAATCATACAAATATATAAAAAAGCTATGTAAATCTTTTCGAGAGAAATGAGTCCTATTGTTGTTGACAGAAACCCGAGTGCCCGCGGAAGCACCGCTGCCGCCGCGCGCCGACCGCGTCATCGTCAAGAAGTACGACCCGAAGCGAGCACGGCAGCCGGCCGCCGCGCAGCCCGACGAGTGGCTCGTGTCCCCCATCACGGGGGAGAAGATACCCGCCAACAAGGTAACGTTGTCTAAGGAAGTGTGAAGAGTGCGGCTAGCTTCACTCGTAACGCTGTGTGAAGAGTGCAGCTAGCTTCACTCGTCACGCTTCGTGAAGAGTGCAGCTAGCTTCACTCGTCACGCTGTGTGAAGAGTGCGGCTTCTCTATCTTTACTCGTTAGTGAGTGAAGATACCCGCCAACAAGGTAACGCGTCACGTTGTGTAAGGGGCCGTCTCCACGAGCGAGAGAATCGCGGCGATGTTATCGTCGTATCACGTATTTCTATACAATCTCTTAGCATTTGTCTACACATGGCGATGATATCGCGGCGTTGCGACGAGTGGTTGAGTGCGCACAAAACGTCATTACATCGCGGCCTTTCGCCTAAGGAAGTGGAGCTTCAATTGACACACTGTGTGAGAGAGTATGTCTCAACAAGTTTAATTATTTTAAAATATTTTTTTATTCAAAACATGTTAGGATTAGGATATGAGTATTACAAAAGTCAATTATCTTATGTTCTTAAGATCTAAAATAATACATTTGCCTCAACTAGGTAAATAAACCTGTTTCTCAGGCTGAAAGTGGTTAAAACGATAAATTACTTACATCAATCAGTAATAACTGGCACACTTACTCGCAAGTTAATTTCTTCTTGTATTAATCATTATTATGTTTTGTTTCCAGGTGGCAGAGCACGTCCGTATCGGTCTGCTAGACCCGCGCTGGCTGGAGCAGCGCGACCGCGCGGCTGCTGACCGCACCGACCGCGACGAGGCACTCGCCCCCGGCGCCGCTATCGACGCCTCACTCAAACAGGTACTGAGCACGTCTGTATCGGTCTCTCTGACCCTCTACTTCGACCATAGGTCTGCCAGACCGGCGCTGGCTGGAGCAACTGACTTCATACTGAATAGAAATTACATATATATATTTTATATATATATTAATATTATATATTATTCTTTCATTATGAAGTTATTAATTATATTTTATTCACCAGCTCGCGGAACGTCGTACCGATATCTTCGGTGTCGGCGACGAGGAAACAGCCATCGGAAAGAAGATCGGTGAAGAGGAGAGACGCCGCGACGAACGGGTCACGTGGGACGGACATACCTCCTCCGTGGAGGCGGCCACGCGAGCTGCGCGCGCGCACATCACGCTTGAAGACCAGATACAGCAGATACACAAGGTAACTTCACCTTTTGAATTGTTTGTTTAGTCGAGCAATCATTTAACAAACCAACAAAAGTATTGTGGTATAAGTAACTATTAATAATAGTACATAGATACCTAAGGCTATCTTGTAAATTTTGAAATAAATATTCCTTATTCTTATTATTCTTTATTTACAAAATAAAGACACTAACATAAAAACTTACATCTTGACATTTATTTATTTTGGGACACCATCAGCTAGAATAATGTCTATAAAGTTTTACATTACAACAGAGAGCTAATAATAGGTATTCACTGATATAAAGTAAGTTCTTGAATCCTCGCTCTTACTAAGATAAATCTTGTATGAAAATGGGCCACAAGTGTTTTTCTAATTAAAGCGTTACAAGTAATGAAGAGCCGGGGTATATCCAGCTCAGGATCCTTGATTGACCTTCCATAATCGTATATTATACGATGAGTATATTTTGATATTATTATAAACATCATGACACCCTATTTCCCCACGACAGGTCAAAGGCCTCCTGCCCGACGAAGAGAAAGAGAAGATCGGTCCGAAGCCAGTCCAAACCCCCCCACAGCCGCGTGGACTGCCCCCTCGCCCGCCACCCCCGCCCGCCCCGCCGCGCCTCAACCCGCAGCCGCAGCCGACGCCGGTGCTCCTACAGCCACTGCAGCAGCTGCCGTCGTTGATGGTGCTGCCGCCAATGGCGCCGCGACCGCCGCTCATACCGGCCGTGCCACCAGGTATAAAAAAAATCAGACGGCAAACATGAGTCCATAATGTTACGAGTTTTTATGACAAACAACAGAATATAAAAATAAAGTTAAAAACACATTGATCACCCTCTGCACAAAACACTTCCAAAATGGAGATGATAGGCAGTCTTAATTAATAAATATCCTTGATGTCACAAAATATCTTGTATTGTAAATCGGAATATAGGTCCCTTCATTTGCACAAATATTATAAATAATTGCTATTTATACAACTGTTAATATGCTTTTTTGGTTTCAATACTAATACTCTTTCCTTATTCCTCAGGTTTCGGGTACGGGGCAGTGCCGGCCGCGCCGGTGGCGCCCCCTGGCGCGGAGCTGGATGACGAGGGTCCGGCGGCTAAGCGGCTGCGGACTGAAGACGCGCTCGAGCCTGAGATGTCCTGGCTCGTGAGGCATCCGGGAGTCGCGCCTATGCAGGTCAGATATGGTTTTATTTATAACTAGCTTCTGCTCGCGGCTTTGCACGCACCGGGAAAAAACTAGCCTGTGGCCTTCCCTGGGACAGACTCGATGAGAACGATGTAGGCATTCCAAAAAAGGCCATTTAATTGTGAAAAGTTAACAGACAGAGTTGATTCCGAATCCTACTAATATTATAAACGCGAAAGTTTGTATGCATGGATGTTTGTTACTCTTTCACGCAAAAACTACTGAAGGGATCTGACAACATTTTTGCATAAAGGTAATTCCAGGCTCGAAATAAAACATAGGCTCCTTTTTATACCATAAATCAGTTGTATGTGATGTTTTAATTTTATTTGGAGCCTGCCAGGTGTTTAACTAACGATGAACGCAAGACAATTACAAGTTGAATCAATTATCCAAATATTTCCTTGATCCACAGGTGGCGATCCCGTCAGCCCCTGAGCGCTCCGAATGGCGTCTGGACGGGCGCGCCATCCCGCTGAACCTGCCGCTGTCCACCACCGTGGCCGAGCTGAAGAGCCTACTCCAACGGAGCACCAACATGCCCATCGCGAAACAGAAGCTGCATTACGATGTAAGGAGTACTCTTTGTTATTTTAAGACAGTTAGAAACAGTTAAACGCGCTGCATGCTATGTTATGCTGTCATTGTAAACCATATCCAAATGTAACGAATTTAAGCCCATATTTGGGTGCACGTACGGCGCATTACCACCCTTACCTTTTGAATATTCCATCCACTTATACTAAATGGATACTCTCCACCTTTGTACCGCTAATAAAATATTGGATCTCGCTGCTTCTACTTTCCCGGCCAACTACAACCTGGGTATCTTTAAGACGAGAGTGAATAGGCCCCTACAGCTTCGTGATACTCCTACCATCAGCAAGGCTACTACGCTATTTTAACACATAACGAAACGTACGTTATTACGCTAATTTTAGCGTGAATAACTCCTTTTCACGAGTTATCTTTGCATTACAAAATTTTATAATTTCCAGGGATTATTCTTCAAAGATACGAACACTCTGGCGTACTACAACGTGCCGCCCGGAGCTCTCATACAACTGCAAGTCAAAGAACGTGGAGGGCGCAAGAAATAGTCGTAATGTCAAACTTTACAAGAATAACATATTTTTGTTTATCTATTTGAGTGGTGTAGTCATAGAAGACAGATTTATGGAAATAAAGGTATGAAATTTACTTTAAAAATGTTGTTTTACTGTTACACCTCCTTTGAAGGCTCTTTCGTCATCAATCAACCCTCAAGTTAGCCACACGCTACATCTAGATATAGGCTTCTTTAAATTATTTTTTGGCCCGCTGAAAGGCTAACATCTAAGAAACCTGGTGGTATCTCATGAATGGGTCGATTCCCGCCTCAGGACAAATGCTTGTATGCTCTGCAGATATCTATTCCATGTGTTTTCTATGTAAAAAAAATATCTATTTATCTATTTAATGTAAGGCATTAGGTATATCAAGTATATCCAATTTAAACACTTTCATTGCCTGCCGGGATACGTCTGACGCACACAGACGTATCCCGCCTCCTCTTCCTACCGCGTACCGCCGCCCTTGCTGTGGGTCGCACTATAGAGGCTAGGCAGTGAATGCATTAACGTGTGGCTATATGATGCGGAGTGAATTGTCCAGAATTATTAATGGTTTTTGCAGTATAAAAACCAACTTAGGCAAAAAGTTATTTTATTCAAACAGTATAAAAAATTAACAAGCTCGTAAATAAATTATTATGCTATAAAATAAAGCTATCAGGAATGTGTGAATAAATAGTATTGCACAGATTTTATACAAGTTTTGGAGCACCGATAGATATGTCAGAAAAAATAAGCGTTTGATAGATATTGATCTATGATCACAACTTTGAATGTCAATAAAAATATGTAAACAATAACAAATTGACTAAAATCGTCAATGGAATGATTCTAAAATGCAATTCGCACAATAGTGCTTTGTGTAAAAGCTCTAGCGAAGTCTATAAATTCTCAAAAATTAGATCTAAAATTGCAGCATAAAGTTCAAATGCTATGTGCATTCTAAGTTTTTCTAAAAAGACGAAAGAAGTTTTGAGTTTACATAGAAGAATTGAGATGATCTCAAATCATTCATAGTATTCCTGGAATGTTGAAATTTTCTATTGGAGTTATTGTAATTTAGGAATGGTCTCGATGATTTCTTTGTATCGGTCCAGCATAGGAGAGTATATCTTCTCGTGGTCAGGGTAAGGAGTAGCCACAGGAGTCACGGTCGGTTCAGAACCTAAAACAAGAATATTAGTTATAACTTGATTTGTGACATCAATTAATGTTGATGATTTTGAACTGATGCGCTATTTCTAGCACTTTGTATGTAAACAAAGTAAAAATACGTTTATATTATGTATTGCCTAGAATATAATGATACAGATCAAGCAAAAATTTATTATGGCAGAAGAATTGCCAAACTCAAGAGCGGTTCGAATTCTAAGTGGGGGAGTTGGGACTTGCATTGAGTTTTCGTTAGGGAGTGTATTGTGTACTCTACTCAGCGGTTGTTTTGGCATGAAAATACCTGGTATTCTGCAACGTGAGATTAAAGAAATAGTTTAATGCCTAAAATGTCTATATTACCTGGAAGTTTGACTCCAGTTTGTGAGCTCCACACCTCAGCAGCCCGTATCGCTGCTCCCAATAAGGCAGCATTGCCGTGCTCGTCCTAGAATAACAATAATAATTAAACACGAAAATTCAGAGACAACAATTTGATATTTATTTATTTTGGAACACTATCAGCTAGAATAATGTCTAAAGAGGTTTAAATAACAACAGAGAGCTAATAATACGTCGAATCAAATAAGCTATTTATATGAATACTAACATCATTGTGACAAGAAAGACATCATACTTTATGAGAAACCATGAAGTGCTTTTAGTTAACCTAGTGATAGGACTCACCATAACATAGACAGGAGTATTGAAAACGTCAGAGAATATTTGCAGTAGTTCCTTGTTCACTGCAGCGCCCCCTGTAGCTATTATCCGAGATGATTCATCTGAAAAACAAAATCTGTTTAGTTGCAGGCCCCATAATTTTTTTTGTGTGTCTTTAGTACCAAATAAAGAAATGTTATCTTTCTGAATATACACAGAAGGAAGCTGCTGCTCCTCTGGTAAATTCTCATAGTTGATATGCGATAACCACCACCTGAGGTGGAGAGGTCTATTCTTACGAAGTCCCTCGGTTATATATCTACCTATCTTGAAGTCCATCTCCTCCGCATGCACTCTCCTGGCGATCGCTTGTCCCTCCAGCAGGGCTCGCGCCTCGAACTGCGGCGCGGGTCGCTCGCAGGCGCGGCGCTGGCCGTCCTGCAGCCAGCGGCCCGCGCGCGCACGAGGGACTATCTCTGCGGTATCGTAGTATACCCCTGGAAAATAAACGGGTAAGCACTGTCGGATAGGTAGATATTGCACGAAATAAGTAGATAAATATAAAACATGTAGGTTGTGGGGGCGTGCGTTGTGGTGGTCGAAGTAAGTAGTAACACACAATTCAGTCACAGGCCGTTTATTCACTACATTTATATTAAGAAGGATTGGAAGAAGGCACAGTAGTTCATAGACTCACAGAAAGAGTTCACAGTAGATAGTAGGAGAAACAGAAGATAGAATGAATAGCGATAGCGGTAAGTACGTAAAGATTAGAAGCAACTTGAAACAAAGTAATGCGCGTCGTATCGTGATTCCAAGCGACTGACTGGGTGACACGAGGAAAGAGGTAGCGGGGCGCGGGGGTCCCCGCGCGCTGGCCGGCCGTCGTCGGGCCTAAGGAATGCGCGTGATTGCGAAATATAATACAAAAGAAATGGAAGAGTAGTGTGTAAGAACAAGATGTGATAGTATGAACGTTAAACAAGTATGAATGATAGAATGTATGGACAGTGTACGAACATAGTAATAAGTATGTGTGAACGTGTAAATATATAATTTAGATATTATATAATGAGTAGATAAATAAATAATATACTTAAATAAAGTGTTTAATTTTAATATTGCTGGGAGATCCCTACAAAACACTACATTATTATTGTAATCTTAATGTTACCTACATTATAATTAAAGATAAGTGCCATGTAGGTACACCTAACGCCATCTAGCTTAAATCTTCATAATCTTCATGCATAACTTCCTTTGTAACTATTAACTAGCATAGAGATCTACGAACAAAAGTCAGTCCGTTGAAACTACTATCCGTGTTTTATTAATTATACCAAAAAATAAAGAATGATACTAAGAATAAAGGAAGTATAAAGGGCGGCCTTATCGCTGACAGCGATCTCTTCCAGGCTGCGGGACAACCGACGACGCCGCGCCTACGAGCGACCCGCGCTCCAGTTCGACGCAGGAGACCTGCTAGATGGACAGCAAGTCAATACAATAGCAGGGCACTGGGTTGGCATGTCAGGGCACAGTGCAGGTTGCTTCTCTCGCCACGAGCGTGTGCGGACGTATAACTTCAAAAAAAGGTTATACCTGGGTGGGGGTCCATTCGCAAAGCAGAGCAGTGCCATGTAGATGTCCTCGTGGGCCTCACGCCGGACGTGAGGCCCACGAGGACATCAAGTCAAGACCAGAGACTAAAGATGTTAAACTAAACGATTGGTCAATGCCAACACGTCTCTTTAGTGTCTTTTACAATAAGAATCTATACGTCTCTACAATGTCTTTACAATGAGAACATACAAATCTTTAGTGTCTTCTTCGACAGTCTATTATAGTGGAAACATGGATAACGCATCCTTACCAATATACCCCATATTCCCTCGAACTGTCGCCCGTAGCAGCTCGTTAAACGCGTTCCAATCACAGCCCGCCAGCCGGTCCCTGTGGTTCTGCCGGGTGAGGGAGCCATTCGCGAAGCAGAGCAGTGCCATGTAGGGGGCCTCCGGCGTGGGACCCACGAGCACGTGACCTGCGGGGGGCGCGGCGGGGGCCCGCAGACCGAGGAGTAGCGTGTCGCTGGTGCCGAGGCTGAGGCCTACCCAACCGGAGCGGAGGCGGAGCCCTGGGTGGAAATACAACTGGTCATTTATAAGTGTTATGTATAAATGGTATTTATAACAGGACTAGTTTCCGGCGCCCTCGTACGCTTTGTTTCTATGGAAACGTTAAAAGGTTGTTAAATGTTGTCGTAGATCAGAGGCGCAAAGCTACCACGCAGTACAAAAATGTGCATTCAAATATGGACTTTAACACTTTTTTATTTTTTTAGTATGGAATGAATTTCATATTGATGGCATCAGAAGACGGACAGCTTTGAAGCTTGCAGGGGAGCCATTTGTCACTATAAAATGTACAAATGGACCGGCGGCGCGCGGCGGCGGCAATAATAACGTTTACGCCCATCATACTTGAATGCATATTTTTGTGCTGTGTGATAGAGGTGTTGGATGTATGTGCGCAGAGCCTCATTCGGAACTGATTTATGGAAAAAAGTTGCTAAAATGTTATTCCAGGTATTATGCTCCATAAGGTGGTGGTTCTCCTGTTTCCGCATTTGGACTCTAGTCGCTCCTTTATGCGTGTTGTTTATGATCCATAGATATACAAAATTCATCCGGTCCATTCAGTAGTTTTGGCGTTGGCTTCGGCGCAACCAGTGGCGTAGCTAGGTGGACAAGGGCCCCGGTGCATAGAGAAGGAATCGGGCCCTCACCGCCCCTCTTTACAGTTTCCACGTAGCAATGAACATCATACATTAGAATAGATGCAAAGTAAGAGCGAATGAAGAAGTTGGGTGGAATAGTCGAATTGATATCACGACCGTCAAGGGCGTCAAGCACGTGAGCTTATAGCTGATACAATGTGCTACGGACGTACTCAACCAAACTACCAAATAACAATAACAAAAAAATAGAGAATTCTGCGATTGTTGATGTTTATTTAAAATCATTAAAAAACCCTTGTGAGCAGGCTTGAAGCCTAGCTTCGGAAGCTGGCTGACCCTATCTTTTCAAACCTTGATTAGAGTAGAGGGCCCCTTGAGCTCCAGGGCCCTGGTGCACTGCACCGCCCAGCCCTACGATAGTTACGCCACTGGGCGCAACATCTTAACAATGGCACAAACCTTCGCCTTTATATTATTCTACGATGTTAGGACATGACAAGGCAAATATATGTAGAAACAGATTACTCGTTCGTAGTGGGATGTCATAAAACGGAGATAAGAACTTATCAGAATATTTTCTAACATGCTATCTTGTAAAGATAGCGCTATCACTAAATTACGTTTTAATGGCAGTTATCCACTTCAGATAAATCTCAAATAAACATTTGTGACGGAAAACTATGTCGACAAACACTTACCAGATTTGTAGATGACAGAAATAACATTCAGACGCACTAGAGCGTCAATTCGCGCCTAATATTAAAAAAAAATATTATAGCTGACTCTTATAAATTGCATGTTGTAATTTGTATTAGCTACATAATAAATAATGCACACAGATCCCCATATTCAATCCAACGATCCTATCCATCCACAATTGTCTAGTAGTGATCGCTCTTAAGACCGCCAAATTGTCACATATTTTGTATTTTTTATCTTGTTTGTTTTATTTTTAAGCGTGCAATTAAAGTATTGTCTATCAAAACAATACAATACAAAAATACTTTATTGTACACCAGATACAGATCATTACAAAAATATATTACATGCGACGAGTACAATGGACGGCCTTATCGCTTAGAATTATCTCTTCCAGGCAACCTTTGGATGGATAGAATTATATGGATTTAAGAAAGGCAGGGGGTGTACCAAATATAACGCTATAATAAATGTGAAATAAATGTCTATTAATAAATGTGTATGTACATACATATGTCTATGTATGTAGTGTAGGACGCCCTCCGACCAGGTGGGATGACGACCTGGGGGGGACTTATGTCCAGCAGTGGACTAACATAGGCTGATGATGATGAAATGTCTATCTATCTACTCGTACTGAATGCCTTACCAGCCAACGCGGAGCAGTTGTCCCCAGTGAAGGCCACGACGCGGCACTCCGGCCGGAACCCGTAGCGCCGCACGAAGTATGGAGAGAGCGGGCCTAGGACTGTAGCCGTGGCCACAGGAGCCCCCAGCTTGCCTGATAGAGTCTCATCGCCGCATGCCTGAAAAGAAACGTACTTTGATGTCACTGATAGGTACTTACTTCATTTTATACTACCTACGTTTTTAAATTCCTATTTTTGGGAATGTGAATGGGAATTTCTAACAAATACTTGCTTTCAACGCCCTCTCAATCAACTGAAATTCCAGCAGGTTTTTTCCGAGCCGTTCGCGCAATCTATCGCTCCGAAAGACGAAGGATATCAACGCTGCTGCTTGGTACACTCGAGGCCTCCTTAAATATTTCTTCTTCAGTGTTTATACCCGACCCATTGTAGAATATCCCGTAACGCTAGGTTAGTATCAATAGACACCATCGATTTACATATCGAGGCAAGCGATCGTAATCTAAGAATCAGCAAGCTGAAGTGGCCGGCCGTATCTCGCGAAGAACCGACAACCGCTGGGGTAAACGTGTTCTTGAATGGAGACAAACGTAGTGTAGGACGCCAGCCGGCCAGGTGGGACGACCTGCGAAGGACTGCAGGCAGATGCTGGATGCAGCAAGCTGAAGACAGGGTGCTATGGCGCTCATCAGAGGAGGCCTATGTCCACTGTCCAGCAGCACTATAAGCTGTCGTATTGGCTGTGTTTGACACATTTCGCTGCTTAGCTCTGGTGATTCATCAATTCAAAAAGAAAACTGCATTGTTACTGTCTGCGATATGAATTGACTAATTAAAAAAAGGTTTGGCCTATTCGCAATGCGGTCCGAAAGAACCCATTCAAAAGGGGACCTGGGCGATTTGCACCGCGCGGGTTGAAACGCTTGTGGTGCGAAACGACTAAAGACCCGGGGTTCACTGTCCACTCACTTTCAACGCCTTCTCATCCCACTCCATCGTCCTGATATCCAGTAAGTTCATTCCCGAGCCGTCCGCGCGGTCTATCGGCGCGACCCGGCCCAGGAACAGCGAGCACGCGAAGGAGGACACGAGGGATATCCGCGCCGCCGCCTGGTACACCCGCGGGCGGCTGCGGAACATCTTGCGGATCTGGCTGCCGGTGAAGCGCTCGTACGCGCGGGATCCTGTTATTTTGGCGAGTTCCTGTCGAAAGATACATATGTAGATAGATAATGCATTTATTTGACACTGCAGCACATGATATAAAGGTAACAATAGTAATGTTAAACAATAAGTAATATGTAGTACAAAATTTTTAAAAGTAGAGATTTAAAAATTGTGTGTTTGCTGGAGCCTGTCAAAAAGGTAATAAAAGAGCAAAACACTGATTTTCAGTATTGAAAGACATGTTTTAAGCGACATAAAGAAGGTAGAGGTTCTATGTTCGGCTGTTTGTATGTTTCTTAGGGTCCCATTTTTTTTTTATAAGCTTGAGGTGGCTTTCTGGGTCCCTATTAAGCCTAAACCCTAACCCTAAGACTCCGCTGTCCGGCTGTAACCATGCTGCATCTCATGAACCGTGATAGTTAGATAATCAAAATTTTGTGTATTTCTGTTGCCGTTATACCAACAAATACTAAAAAACAAAATAAAATAAATATTTATGGTGTTTATTCCATACAACGAACGTGATTTTTTTGGTCGTTTTTATAGATCATAGTACCAAACCCTTCGTGCGCGAGTCCGACTCACAATTGGCCTGTTTTTTATGCTTGTTTGTGGATTTCTCTGTCAATTGTGGATCGATTTCGATGTTTATTGTCTAGAGTTGATCTATATTAACATATATAATGATGCTGAACCGATTATGTAGTTCATTTCCACCAGTGTATAACATCTAACTGTCTGGTTTATAAAAATTTTTTGTATAAAATTAAGTACGTTTTTGGCCGTAAGTTTAGATAATTAACATGTTCATATTAATTAAGGACTGATGATTTTGTATCATAGAGGTCATCCTCCATTTTGGTTCAAAATCTAAAGTGCCGGCCAAAAAAAAGTGCAGTATTCTGATAGAACACGTCGGCCTTAGCATTTGTTAATATGGCACCAAAGCTGTAGCACCATAATAATCAATTTATTGGTAAAAAACTAATATTACAAGTCACAACCACTGGAGGACGTCAACGGTGTCCTTTATAAAATAATAATACAATCTCACCTCTGGTCCTCCGACAGCCTCCTCAATCGCTCTGCAATCTGCACTAGTACTGGAGTCCATCCAAACTGGAGAGTCACATAGGAATGCTGTGGCCAGCTGAGTGTGGAGGAAGTCGTCTGATGATAGGCTGCTTAGCTTGGCCTCGCTGTCCTTTGACCACCACACTGAACCATGTTGCTACAAGAGAGGTTTTGAGATCAACTGTTTTGTAAATTAACATGGTAAATACTAGTCCTTCTATTATTTAATAGTTATATCAATTAAATTAATTCACTTCTTGAATAAAGCAGTGTGTCTGATATCCACTTCTTGAATAAAGCAGTGTGTCTGATATCCACTTCTTGAATAAAGCAGTGTGTTTGATATCCACTTCTTGAATAAAGCAGTGTGTCTGATATCCACTTCTTGAATAAAGCAGTGTGTCTGATATCCACTTCTTGAATAAAGCAGTGTGTCTAATATCCACTTCTTGAATAAAGCAGTGTGTCTGATATCCACTTCTTGAATAAAGCAGTGTGTCTGATATCCACTTCTTGAATAAAGCAGTGTGTTTGATATCCACTTCTTGACTAAAGCAATGTGTCTGATATCCACTTCTTGACTAAAGCAATGTGTCTGATATCCACTTCTTGAATTAAGCAGTGTATTTAAGTCTGCCATTCTATGTTTTAACTTTCAAGATAACAGTTAGGGAGATTGAATTTATAAACAAAGCAGTAACAAAAAGATTTGAAAAATACATATTTCAATAACTCTATGAGAACTCTCTCTCTATACATATATTTGAGAACTTAAAGAAATGTATACTATTCTTTGATATAAGATTAATATAGCCAAGTATTTATTATATTTCATAACTTTATCATTTTACTGTGTGAGGTGTAGATGCTAGTCTAGATGTTGAAGACAGGGCGCTGTGGTGTTTATTGGGGGAGGCCTATGTCCAGCAGTGGACTAACATAGGCTGACGTTGATGTGTGCAGTGTGAAGATAAAATGTTGCTTACTTGGCCAGCTCCGGACAGAGCCTCGATGGACTCAAAGTCCACCCCGGCTACGACCAGGCGGTCCATGACCATGTCTAATGCCTTCACCCATAGTAATGTGGGGGCTGTCACCTCTCCCTTCTCTCCTCGGACCACGCCACCAGCAGTTCTGGTGAAATTAGCATAATAAGTACTCAGGTACCTACTTAATTTATTTGGTATCTCAGCTATAGAATATTAGATTTAAAAAAAATTGCAAGTTGATTTCGTTTTATTAAAGGTGACTGACCTGATTAGTATTTTAAAAACTTTAAGTAGGTATGTTTAATTTATAGATTAAAAAAAATTATATAGGAAATTGCTGCAATTTCCTCCTCTTTTCTTGTTCCAATGCAGTCTCTTTTACTTCTATAAATGACATGACAGCAGCTTTCTCCTTTGTCTAACTCATATAGTTAATTCTGGGCTCAAAATATGATATTATATATTTTTTGGTAATGATGTTAATACATTATGTGTTTGTTTGTAGTCTTAATTTTTGTTACACATACTTTTTACGACAAAAATATAAATAGTTAGTATGAAATATTTATTCATTATTGATATGAAAGATAAAGTAAACAATAAACATACCACATTCTTTTTATACTTACCTAAACTCAGGTAAATCCACATCAAATTCAACATCTGCTTCATGGAGTACTCCATAATCCTCTCCTATTACCAACGCTTTCAACTGCAAAAAATAAATTTAACTGTAAAAATAATGATCTAACTGTTTCACACTGATAAGGCTTTAGGCTTTATTCAACACCTTTTAGGATGCGTGGGAATGTGTTCTGCATACCGTATTAATTACTCATTCGATTTGTCACTGAACTTGTTTAATAATATTAAACTAGACCCTATACCTACATAATAAACTGATGCAAAACTACAAGACCTTGACCGCACTGATAAACCTCCGGAAAATTAAAAACAGCGAAAAAGTTTTAAAATTTAATTTCGGTGTTTAATTAACGTGAAAAGAGAATGATAATAGCCGATCTAAATTAGAGAAAACAATAATAAATTTATCGTGTAACAAAACAAATGAATAACTCACCCGCTGAGTGCTAAAATCAAATCCTAAAAATGTTTTCTTTCGTGATTCTCCGTCCCCGGTCATTTTTGTTTTGCTTTTGCAAATCAAATCAAATTCCAATTTCGATTTTGACAGCTCGCGGCCTGTGACACCGGTGGTTGCGTTCAGAAACACGATAATACAATCGCCGCCGAGACGTCGTCGCTACGCTCATTATAACTACTGAAGTACCTACCAAATGCCTACCATATTTTGGAATACCTAGCCTGCTACATTTTACGCATGAACGCACCGTACAGAATGCTATAAAATCCTTTTATTTTTTTGTAAGTAGTGGTACCTACTCCTTGGATATTATTTGGCAGGCAATACGAATCACCATCACCGCGTTTCGGTGAAAAAATGTTTTTACTGCTACCCCGTCTAGCCCCTCGTTATAGTATAGTAATAATATAAATACACTGTATAAATGGTTTGATATAGTCTTTATTCTTCTCTTCATATTTTATTTGCATATTTTGCATGCCTATTAGCTTAGTGATCTGGGATCACTTAGCTAATCCAGTTTTTCCTATTATTGGGTACCTACTTTAATAAGGTAGGTACCACTCAAAGATGTCCTGTCATCTGCGGTACCACTATCATATGGATGACAATTTGCCAGACATTACATAAACGCCTGCGTATAAGTTAATGCAATCGCATGTTACGTTTGCTTTCCGAAATTTTTCAAATACGTAACCGATGAGTTTGTAGTACCGTCCGCTTGCGGTGAGGTACACTGTTTTTTTAAGTTTTTTGGCACAAATAGGTAGGTACTTTCTGACGACCTCTGTGGCACGGTGGGCGATGGCCCGCCTGCGACGCTGTAGGTTGCGGGTTCGATTCCCGCCTTGGGACTAATGTTTCTATGATCTGCAGATATTATTTTGTTCCGGGAGTTCTGGTGGTTATCTATGTATGTATAATAAAAAATATCTATCTATGTTATGTATTGTATTAAGTATATCAGTCCCATAACACAAGCTCTGCTTAGCTTGGGGCTAGATGATACTGTGTTATTATTATGTGTTTCTCACATCCATTTGATACACATCCATTGGAACATATGTAACACTGTTACTTGTGGTCTTTTGGTGACGACGTAGACTGTTGTACCAGGATTCTGTAAGTTACCACCCTCCCTACCTGCGTCAGACCTGTATTTCATATTGTTTTGCCATGTCGATAAAACATGGGAGATGTTAATTTAACTTCGATGGAAGAACAAAAATTATTTTTCCACTTGCTTGATCGTATTTAATAAAGCGTGTAGTGTAAGAGGTAGGCGATAATTGTTGATTATTGATTAAAATTAGTTGTTTGTGGCATTGGATTGTAGCGGACGCGATGTCGGCGTGCGGCTGTGCTGATGCTGGACTCTGAGGACACGGGCGACTGCAGGGGTAGGTTGGGGGCTTCGGTGGTAGCTAAGTGGGTGACTTAGAATTCAAAATCCATGATCTCGGGCCATAAAGTGGGGCCAAAGCCAACAGCATAGAGGCTCAAATATACTTCATATATAGATAAAATAGAAAACATTACATAGATAGATACCTATTTCTTTTTCGAAATATCGATATAAACCAGAACTACTACAAATATTTAGAGATCTTAAAGATATTAGGCCAAAGTGAACGCCAAAGCTACTGAATGGATCGGGCTGAAATATGGCACACATTATATGAACTAGACCTGGTATAAGATATAGGCTACTTTTTATTCCAAAAAACTCGTGCGAAGGCGCGGGCATACGCTAGTAAATAATAATAAAAATTTGAATTGTCACCAGTCCTTGATAAGTATGCCAAATTTTATATACAAAATACATAGATACATACGTATGAAGCTAATAAAAGCGCGTTAAAATATTGTAAAAAAATTGCGCAACATTACCGCAAAACTTCCGCGTGGGCTTAGAGGTCTTAGGGGTCTAGCGGGGTGCAAATGGGGGTCTAATCGCACGGAAAACCCACACGGCTGGCTCGCTCGCCTATATAAATAGCCACTGCGCTCGCCCGGTGTGAGCGTTCACGGTGAGGACACTTCAAATAGGCTTAACTTTGAACATTAGGGGGTCATTACGCTATGCTGGCAGGACTTGGCTCATATAGCGTGGATAGGTAGGTGGGGAAATATTTATGGACAGGGTACTATAACAGATGAATCGGAGATTTACTGATAATTTTGGAAGGATTGGTCTGGGACTTTAATTTTAATAATCAATAAATTTGAATTAATTTAGTATCGAACGATCATCAGAGTATTAAATAATTAGGTAGTTATCTATAATACCTACTTCTTTGAAGCCACAAAATAAACCCCGTGTAAAACGCCAAGCTCTGCTTACCATGGGGCTAGATAATGATGTGTGATTAAATTGTCCAGTATTAAAAAAAAAGAAAAAAAAATAATTAAAAAAACACCATGTTAGTGTTTGGAATCTTTCTTATAAATGAATTGTTCAATTTTGACTTGCGACTATATATTTGCAGATCGTACAAACATTTGTCCCAAGGCGGGAATGGAACCCGCGTCGCAGGACATTCCCACCCACCGTGCCACATCGGTCGTCAAAATTATTTTTATGTAATATAAAATAAACATAATATTTACCTATCAGCTGCTTTAGTAGGTATAGGCCTCACGAAGTTTGCATTATGCCATCCACAACGGACCTGCCTTATAAATAGCTTTAACATACGTAAGTAGGTTATATCAAATGCTCTAAACTAAAAGCAGGTCACATATCTATTAAATAAATAAATAACTTGGGGCTAAATAATGCTGTGTGCAATGTCTAGTTTCACACAGCATTATTTAGCCCCAAGTTAGGCTTCCCATATTATTGTAGTTTGTTAAAACATAGCTTCATAGTAAATGATTTACGATTTGCAGCAAACTATTTTATTGCAGCTTTAGTTTTCTCTTTGTAGAATGCAGAAAATATTTCAAACGACGAAAATATCTTCATCAATATCATAAATTTTACGGCAACTTGAACCACACCTTTTTCAACCGAATTCAAAAAAGGTGGAGGTTCTCAATTTGGTTGTAGGTTGGTAGGTACAGGCCTTTTGTACTGCTGTACAGTCAATGCGTACCTAATGCGTGTTACAGTTTTGTTATATACAAAATGATAATGGAAAAAATAGACCCCCTCCAACCTTCCCAAGGTCCTGCCAACCTTGCGGTTACACGGAACGGGTGACTCCAGACTCTACAAATCCTACGGACTCAAATCCTCGCATCACATGTCTAATAAGAATAACCATGTATTAGACATTAAGAGATGAACATACCTACTAGGTGGTTTCTTTTTCACTTCTTCCACTTGTGGACAAAAAATTGAAGTGAACTGTAGGTAAAATATTTTTATTTGATAATAATTTATAGTATAAAATACATATATCTTGTCTAAGCGCTTATTTTGTAAGCCTAAAGAAATAAATGCTATTCACTTTGACTTTGACCGAGAATCGAATTGTAAGATTTTTCAGATCTCGAATCTGTTATGCCTAAAAAGACCCTAGCCATGAAGAGGCTAGACTCTATTTTTCTTAAACCTCTCATCCCCTTTGGCCACTATGGCAACTAAGTTTCGTAACCAGGTGTGAAAATTCGATTAAAATTCAATTTTTACACCTGGTTACGAAATAACGATATCAATTTTCACAACTGGTTGCGTAGTTGTCACCGCGGTGAAAAGGGGATGAGAAGTACTAGAATCAGTCGGTACCTGAACCTATCAGGTATAGATATTGTGTTGTATCAATGAATACTCATGTTTGTAGAACGACCTTGCCCTTATAAGCTCTTGCAGCCTACTCTACCTACTCTCTGTAAGGGGATTAAGGCTTCGTATTGTTCTAGAAGTGACAGAGAAATGGCAGAGTTAATATTTAAGAGTAATAAGATGTAGGTATGAGCTGTGATGTGGCTGATCCATGGGGTTCCATCGGCGACGCTCCGTCGCGAGGATGCTGTTCTTACATATTGTAAACAAGAGCTTTTTCGATTGGTGGGCGGTACGCGCGCGTCGTTTGACGACGTGACTTTGTACAGGCGTCTTGTTTTTAGGGCGGCCGGATTTGATTTTGCTACTACGGTTTTATGGGTAGGTGATGCATGCGGATATGGAAGTGTCTAAAATGAATAATGCAAATTAAAGATAGGGAAGGCCTGTGTCAGTGGATGCCCAGCACTAGATACATTTAGGATACATTAGTCCTTATGTACGCGACATCGAATTCAATAACGATTCCTATCGCGCAGAAGGTATTTGGAAAATTAGCTCAGATAAATGAGTGCAATGATGAGAGCATTACTGAGAGAGCTTGATCTAGTATCAGTAGGGTCCTACGAGAGTGAAGGTGAAATCGATAGTGTGTGTATTGTTATGTGACGGGCGTGCGAGGTTGCGTCGGCGGGCGCGTGCGCGCGCGCGCGCGCGGGCAGGGTGCGGGCGGCGGGCGGCGGGGCGGCGCGCGGCGGCGGCAGGCAGACGCGCCGCGATGGTGGGCCGCGACAGCCGCTCGGAGAACGCGGCGCGCCCCCGGGCGCCGCGGCATGAGTAGCGCGCCAGCTCGGCCCGGCCCTCGCGCCCGCCATGGCGCAGGCCGCGCCCGCGCCCCCACAGTCCCACTCCTTCGCGAAGAAGACCTTCCACAAGCCCACCTACTGCCACCACTGCTCGGACCTGCTGTGGGGCCTCATCGGGCAGGGCTACGGCTGCGAAGGTACGCGCCGCGCATGCGCCCCGCTCCCGTCGATACCCCCGCCCGCCGCCTAGTAGCCTGTTATGCAACGCGCCCCGCCCCGCCCCGACCGCGCCGACGCCGCGCCGCGCCTGCTGGCCTTGCACTTGCATGTTCAAGGACGCGGGAGGGCGCCCGCCCCGCCTCCCCGCGCCACCCTGCCAGCTGGTCGTGCTGGCGGGCCCCGCGCGCTGGTCGCAGCCAGGCTCAGGGTAGGCTCGGCGTCGGCGTGCTGCAGATCGTAGAAAGGTTCGCGTCGCCAACGAGGCGTGTGAACGTTTCATTTGCTATCGATCGATCTGTTTAGAGAGGTTTTTTCCTCTAAGCTTGGGGCGGGGCGCTCTCGGCAGCTGGCTGCTCGTGCTCGCTCTCATGGTAAGTGTTGACAGGTGCGCCGAGACCTACGCCCAGCCGCTGGAGGACATCTTGGATTTGAGCCATTTGTTTTGATCCTGCATGCTTTCACTCTTATGGTTATCGGTCGTATCTTTAACGATCTGGGTACTTACCTGAGGTTTGGACAGTTATTTTATCTAGATATTACGCGGTAAAAATTTCCATCTGCCTAGGACCCAGCTTATTTGTAGGTATACTTAAACTTTCCCATATTTATCTAAAGCTGATAAGTGATAACTATAGTTACAGCCAACTCATAAGTCCTTATAGGCACCTATGAGTGGAGCGGAAAACGAACGTGTGAAAAAGTAGGTATCGCTCGAAATACTTCTGACTAAAAACTGAACACAGTTCCCGAAATAAACTTCACAAACTATTAAACATGTTCAATTAGGCACTTAAAACAATAATTCCGCCTATATCGAAGGGGCTACTCATAAACATTATAAATATAGATTGAACTCGTTGCTTCTCTTAACTCAACTGAAGTACGCGAAGACTTCTTGCCATAAGTACTTATTCAGTATCAAATCAATGGAGATTCCATCACACGAAAACACGAAGAAATTTCATTTTTTTTAAATAACGAATGTATAAGGTAAATCTATTATATTAGGTATACCTTGTAAAAATAGTGCTAGGTACATGTTTTAAAAAAATATATTTTAAAATATGTTTAATAACTCAAAATACATGTAACAGGAACACAGCCATTTCAAAACGATAAGGAAAATAAATTTACCTCATGATAAATACATAATTTTTCCGGTAAACGTTCTCATTTGTTAGCCTAAAATAGTATACAAGTAATTATAGGCTATATATATATATATATTTTGATAGTTTACAAATTTTATCATTTCTGTTTTAGCTTTTTTTTAACTTATTTTCCGCATCTTCTCGAGCGTTATACTCCGTAAGATTTGAGATTTCATTGGTAAATAACATATTTACACATCAAATAGAATAACATAATCAAATTAAAATTCTTGATAATTATCTTCGTTATTATTACCTATACTAATATTGTAAAGAGGAAAGGTTTTGAATTTTTGTTTGTTCATATTGAATAGGCTTCGAAACTAGTGGACCGATTTGAAAATTTCTTTAACCGTTGGGAAGCTATCCCCGGTGAACATCCGCTATATTATATTTTAGAAATGTGAAATTCGAATTTAAAGCGGGTGAAACCGCGGGAAACAGCTAGTGCTTAATATACGTCTTAACGATAAGGCCGCCCATTGTTCAAAGTGTCTTTCCCTATCCTGTATTTCGGTGCAGATCGCAATTCCCATACTAATTAATGTCGTTGCGTTGTTCCCCTTCTTACCAAAGTACTCTGCTATGACCCGCATCATCTTGTTAGGGTGACGATGAAAGTTAGTAGTGAAAAGCACTCGTCGATGGAATTAATGATCAATCAATCAATCAATCAAATCGTTTATTTGCAGAACACATTATTACAGGTACATGTCAGGTCTTATAACTAGAGTGGAGTCAAATGTGCTCAACCCGCAGCAGGTGTGCAAATATTAAAGCGTGTTTTAAGGTCGTTACATTCATCAATAATAAAAATAATCATTGAAAATAAATAAATAGGTACAATCAATAAATAGTTAACTTTAAAATTAATTCACAATCGTCAAAACATAATAAATTCTCTACTTAAGATTAATAAATTCATTTACACTACTATGATTGATAATAATTTCATTGTATTTAAAAAACTTAAAACCCACATCGAATAACTTTATTAAAATAAAGGGACTGTGTAAACACAGTTTTTAAGTTGTACACATCAAATCGCAATAATAACAAATAATGTATATATGTGTGTAATGAATTGTATTGCTACTAAGCTCTGCTTACCATGGGGCTAGATAATTAATTATTAATAAATAAATAATGCTGGACAATTCACACATCATTATCTAGCCCCATGGTAAGCAGAGCTTGTGTTATGGGTACTAGATAACTGATATACATAATACAATACATTACATAGATAGATATTTTTTTTATTATTATATAGATAGAACACGACCAGAACACCCGGAACAAATATCTGCTGATCGTACACACAATTGTTCCGAGGCGGGAATCGAACCCGCAACCTCCTGCGTCTCAAGCGGACCTTCGCCCACCGCGCCACATCGGTCGTCAATCCTCAATTCTGTGTGAATTCTCCAGCATTTTTTTTTTTAATGTTCGACAATTTACACAGCGTCATCTAGCCCCAAGTTAAGTGTGTTGTGTTATAGGTACTAGATGACTGATTTACAATACAATAGAACTCTACACTGTATCTGTTCCGACACGCCCTTCTCTGTTTTACTCATTACTTTATTCGTCTTTATCGATACACTCTACAAACAAGACTTTATTTTACTTCATTATTCGTTTATATTACAATCAAGTAGTTTACAATATTTTTAAGGTTAACACTTTGACTGCGATCTTTTTTTTAACCTAAAAAATTCGTGCTGCCGCTCTACACAGCGGTTGTGTTGCGCCGCACATGCGTTTCGTTCGAAAAATATTACGGCTGTGCTGAGTCACAAAGATCTGTATTTTCTCAGCCGCTGCGCTAGTGTGGATTTACGCATATTAGTCACTTGTAGAAAACACATACCGTGTGATTTCAGCACTCAAAGTGTTAACAGTTTACATTTATAACTATGTATATTGTATCAAGATGACACTCATCGAAACATTATTGATAAAACAATACAATACAAAAATACTTTATTGTACACCAGATACAGAACATTATGAAAGATATTACATGTGACAAGTACAATGGGCGGCCTTATCGCTTAGAAGCGATCTCTTCCAGGCAACCTTTGGATGGAAAGAATTATGTGAATTAAGGAAAGGCAGGGGGTGTACCAAGGGTAGAGCTAGAATAAATATGAACATAACATGAATATTTAAAGATAAATAAATGTTAAATATATATACATATATATATATATAATATACTACTTAGTAATACTTAGTTAATAATTAAATAATAAGTAAAAATATTCACGATACTGACAGGTAGAATTCCTTAGCGCGAGCTTTAAAAACTGGTAAGGACACTGCTTTTCTGATGGACTCTGGTAGTGCATTCCACAACCTTATAGCCTGGTATTAACAAAACAACATTAGTAATTACAATATTTATATACATTATAATAGAAGGTATCTGTAGAGCTTCGTAGCACTTTGTAGCGCTTAGTATGTCTACGAGTTTCGTAGAGGGCGTAGCTGGGTCCGTTTATATTTTTAAAGAAGTAGGTACTTTTTAACTTATCCTACTTATAGCTAAGGAGGTTAAAAAGGGCGGTAAAGTTTCTATGGTACTTCCAATAAACTATACCTACATATAGTAAATAATTAATCACGTATTTTTTATTTTTACAAAGCAAGCCCTTGCTAGGCGATATCCATAGCAAATTCATTTCCACGCGGGCAAAGCCGCGGAGCGTATGTTACATTTTCTAAGTTAAAGCGGGGAATATTATTATGGAATTTATATGTTTTATACTTGTATAGAAAATTACGGACAATATTATTAACAGCAATCTATTTTGTGCAATTTTAACTACATATTGTTACATTCATACCTTCAAAACTCGACTAATATAAGGAAACCCTGCCGAAAAAGGTTTGTTCAGTTCAGTTCAGTTATTTATTGATAAGAATATTCTTATATGTCAAACATAATAATACAAGTAACAAAAAATACACAACGAATTACAAATCATACACACAGGAGTTTACAGGGGTTTCTTATAAATAATTTTATAATTCTTTTTTTGGTAATTTTGCTTCAAAAGTAAAATAATATACTCTTAGCGATAAGGCCGCCCATTGTACAACGTTATCGACAATGTCTTTTCCTATCCTGTATTTCGAGTTTTTGGTTTGCAGTAAAAAATATTGTACCAGCAAAATAAATTTAAATTTCAAAACACAGGCAACAAATTAATTGCACGCTCACATGATATCAATTCCCTCGGGGCTTGTCCTGGATGGCGTGACCGTTTTCCCACCGGCCGTGACGTCATTAAGTTACCAAGCAGGAAAAGCACGTGAAGTTGATATTAAATTTGGAATAAACAAGCTAATTTTAGAATATTTGAATATCCTCTACGATTTTACTTTGAAC
Organism: Eupithecia dodoneata; assembly: GCA_947044415.1. Taxonomy (NCBI): domain Eukaryota; kingdom Metazoa; phylum Arthropoda; class Insecta; order Lepidoptera; family Geometridae; genus Eupithecia; species Eupithecia dodoneata. Next base: position 11,344,839 of record OX345662.1, on the reverse strand, counting down.
AATCATAACATTATGGGGGCGTAGAACCATGAAATATTCGTGGGCTGTGCTTTTCAACTGACTTCAAAATGGAGGTTCTCAATTGGGCTTTTATGTTGTATGTTTAATATCTCCGTCAATTTGATCCTTTTTTTAGTAATAACATTTGCGAGTACAATTGTTTATACGTCGTTTTAACAAATGTTTTCGTGATGGGTTCCCAATTTTTCGGTTATTTTTAAATAAAATAAAATGTGGAGTAAGACATTCTATAAAGAAACACCCGTCTTCAAGTTATGCTCTCTCTCAGGCCAGAGATCACATCTTCCAGATATAACACATCAGAAATGCTCTACTTTACATATATAATACCTACATGGTATTCAAAGGAAGAGTATCTCAAAGTACCTATACAATGTTGTCTTCCGTTTGGCCTGACACGTCGCTTATCTAGTCACAATGGGTGGCCCACTTGACGTCGGCACCGCGGACAGGTATTGTCTATGGCACATTGTCTATGGTATATTGTCTGTGGTACATTGTGGCGCGTGTCGAGATTGTCCGCTGTTGTATCAAGTATTGTTTATTGTTGTGTGGGCGCCAGTGTGTGTTTGCATCTATGCACATCAACGTCACAGTGTTTTGTTTTCAGTTTTTATTCAATTTACTCGTTTAGCAGGTATTAAATTTATACCTGCCAACTGAGTAGTACTAACATTTAATGTAAGTACTACTACTAACTAACATTTTATAGTAGAGTAGTACTAATATTTAATGTCCTACGAAATGTATAGGATTTTTTTTTGCTAATTCTGAATATTTGGTACCTATTTCAAACCTTAGTCTTAGTTCGGTAGAAATTATCAAAAAACGTTTGTGTGCCGAATTTTCTCTCACTCTTGTAAACGTGGAGAGTTGAGCTGAGAGTGGGTTGTAATTTCCGGATATCGTAGTATTTCGCAGAGCTTTCGTAGCAGGACTTGGGGTCAGCTACAGTGTTATTTTGCTCTACATAATTCATTCAATTTCATAATTGCATTCACTATGGCTCTAGATTAAGCTGTGTGAAATGTGGTAGGTATATATTCTTTTAAAATAATGCGTTGGTTTTATTTTAGAATTGGTATTCAAACTTTTATACAAATTTTTAATTTATCATGAGGCAAACCAACGACGACCGATGTGGCGCGGCGGGCGAAGGTCCATCTGCGACGCAGGAGGTTGCGGGTTCGATTACCGCCTCGGGTCAAATGTTTGTACGCTCTGTAGATATTTGTTCCGGGCGTTCTGGCCGTTTTCTATGTATAAATATTTGTACTTTGTTATGTATATCAGATGATGCTTTTGTGAATTGACCAGCATTATTTTATTGATGAAGGTTAATTTATTTGATACAATCATATTTAGCTGTAATTTAAAATTTCGGGTAGGAACCTTGAAACTCTATAATATCTTAGTAAGTAGTAAAAATGTATTATGAGAGAATGGTAATAACAATATTTCTTATTTAAGGCGAATATTCCGAAATTTGAAAACTCTATGTATTTACTTAAGCTCTTCAAGCATATGAAAAGTGATGAACATTGAACAATCCTATAAAGTTTTTGGAACTAAAAAAACTTACTCGCAGTGCCTTCAGTTATTCAGTGATCATGGCGCAAAATATTGGACAACTAAAAAATAAAATCATGGTAAATATCCCATTATAAATGATTTTTAGGTCCCGTAAAAAACACATGTAACCTCAGAGACCCCAACACATCTTAAGCTTTGCTTATTGCCGTTCTATTTATAGAACTCTGACGAAAAATAATAATTGAGCGCGGTGCGATGGTGTGGCAGCCGAAACGCCCGGCGTATGTAGGCCACGCGTGACGTCACGGATGGTGACCCACTTCGAATGCCATTGAGAGACGCGCGTCAATGGTACCCTGCCCCCCTCCCACTGCAACCAACCCCCCTCTCCATCAGGGAGATGTCAAAAATCTATAAATAACTCATGCATTATCAAGGTGAGCAATATTACCAGGAAACGGCGACCATTGACATTATAATACTACTACGAAAACCTTTTAGATCTGGGCATCCAGACTCAACTCTTTATTGCCAAATATTCCGTACATTACTGTAGGTAGGTACATAGTTCTTATATCATATAAGACCTATGTCGACCTATGTTGATACCTCTTTATTATGATAACTTACAGGTGCCAAGCATGCAACCCTGCTGGGGCACGAGATACAACATTTTGCTAATTAACAAAATACACGTCATTAAAATCTATTCTAATCTAATAGTAAGAAAATTTGTAAGAATTTAAGTAAATAACAAGGCACAAGGCACAAGGCTGTGTTAAGTTAGGTACTTGCTAACTAAGCGTTGGACGTGTGAAAATGTCACCGCTCTTGAGTATATTTTTTTTTACAAAATGATTCGTTGGTTACAATGCCTAAAGTACTGCTTAGTTGGGCCTAGGTAATGCCATGTAGCATATTTTATTATAAAGGGAGGGTATTCGACAATTGGTTTTACAACATGTGCTGCCCTGAAACCCTGAAAACCCATGTAATTTATAGGAAACCTAATTTATGCGTCTGTCAAGGAAAGCTATAAAAGTAGCGAGGGCGATGAACGCGTCACGATACCACAGAGAACATACCACCTCGGAAACTTGATTGCGTTCACATGCAACGCGCAGGTTTTCTATGAACATGTTAATATTGACGACCGTTTTCGCGCAGGAGGTTGCGGGTTGGATTCCCGCCTTGGGACAAATGTACGATCTGCAAATCTATGTTCCGTGTGTTCGATTTGATTTTGAAATGTACTTTTGTACCTTACATTAAAAAATATTGAAACTACAAACTACAATGTCACCACGCTTTATGTTTATATACCTCTAAAGGTAGAAATACTCCATTTAAAAGTCTCATAGTCATTTCCTTTAATTTCAACTCTATACTTTGCAAAATTCCAGTTTCAATCAAAGGTGTTCACATTTCAGCGCGAGTATAACGAACAACAGAAGCTAAACTCTGTCCTACAACGCTCGATTCTCCAACTCAAGCCAAACTTTAACGAATTCACAATAACAAAGGATCCACACAATAGCGAACTCGCTGCATCTGCTATTTATTAAACCTTTGTAACTTGGCTTTTAAATAATTAATACGGTGTTTGAGCCGGTGCTTTCTCAGGTATAATATTCAGGCTAAAGCAGCAGGTTGACGCTATTCGGAGCTCATTAGTTTCTTGAGTCCGCCTTGGATATACGACAATGGTCTAAGAATAGCAGAGTGCACTATGCAGGTAAAAATAGAACAAAATACTTCCTTTGATGTAGCTCACATCTTTTATGAGGGGTAGCTTTCCTTTTAATTGTTCTAACACTTCATGCCCATCCAAAGGTTGCCTGGCAGAGATCGCTCGGCGGCCTTATCGCTCGGCGGCCTTATCGCTCATAGCGATAAGGCCGCCCATTGCACAACACATTCTGTATTTATCTTTTTCCTGTCTTGTGTATCTGTTTTTATTTGATGTGCAATAATGATTAATTGTATTGAATTGGTTCATAAGTTAAAGATGTTATATCTAAATATACAATACAATACAATACAAAAATTCTTTATTGTACACCTCATGACAAAAATATATTATATGCGACAAGCACAATTGGCGACCTTATCGCTTAGAAGCGATCTCTTCCAAGCTACCTTTACAATATACCTTATACATATACATATACATATAACCTTTACATATAAATATATTTATTTCTTTCTTTTATATTTTTTTAATATATAGTCCCAATTAATATTATTTTATGACAACGAAGATATTTATGAATGAAAATTAATACCAGAAAATATCTGATAACAATAACAGAAAACAGTAAGGTGCGAGGACCGAGTCGGTTTTTAATGGTTTTTTTAATAATAGCCACTTGTTAATATTAGTATTTTAAGAATATATTAGCCTTCAGATAGTTTCAGTATAATATAAACGCGAAAGTTTGTAAGTATGGATGGATGTTTGTTACTCTTTCACATAAAAACTACTGAATGGATTTTAATGAAACTTTACGATAATATAGCGTAAACATGAGAATAACACATAGGCTACTATGTGTTATTCTCTCTATATTAACAAGTATTGGTATTGATTAAAATCAAAGATATTAAAAACTAGCGGACCTTCCCGTCTTCGCACGGTTTTAGTACGGAAACCTAACTTTTTTGAAAATATAATATAGCCTATATTCACCGGGGATAGAGTAGCTTCCCAACACTTTGAAAGAATTTTTCAAATCGCTCCAGTAGTTTCGGAGCCTATTCAGTACAAACAAACAAACAAAAAATCAAACTTTTCCTCTTTATAATATTAGTATAGACATTTAAACAGAACACGAAATCACGACGCTTAGAAAGAAAAAAATTAACTAAAATAATTTTACTATGTAAATTGGAGCATCACAAACGCGAGCGGAACAGAGCGATAGAAATAGAAAGTAATATATCGACGGCTATTCAAATAGAAGGCAATTACTTATTACATCGGCCATTAAAGTTCAGCAATAGTTCGTATGTGGGTCAAGCAATCCACACAATAGATCTATTTATACCCATATTCTAAAATAACACGCTGTATTCGTACGCAAGACTAAAATAAACAGTTCAGAGGCATACAAGTGGCGCACGCGACTTTATATTTAGCAGTAAGCTTTACTTTTTAACCGACAAAACAAAGGAGGAGGAGGTTCTATGTTCGGTTGTATGTTTTTTGTGTATGTTCATCGATTTCTCCGTTAATTATGGAGCGAATTGGAAAATTATTCGGCTATTCTATGAAGAATGTCGATAACTTTGTCGGATGTATTCGTTACGAATCCTATCCTTCAGAGAAACTACGGCCATAGCTCTTTCCATAAAGTTATCGACAAAGCTCTGAGAATAAGCAAGCTGAAGTGGCAGTGGGCCGGCCATATCTCGCGAAGAACCGACGACTCAGTAAACGTAGTGTAGGACGCCCTCCGACCAGGTGGGATGACGACCTGCGAAAGACTGCAGGTAGATGCTGGATGCGTCAAGCTGAAGACAGGGCGCTATGGCGCTCATTGGAGGAGGCTTAAAATATTCCGAGTAATTGTCTCGGAAAAACTGTAATTACTGATGAATTTAAATTCAGTTTTTAGTTTTTCAAATTAATCTAATTATTGAAATACTAGCTGCGCCTCGCGGTTTCACCCGCGTGGTGATAGATATTTAAGATAATATACAATATATCTTTATTTTTTTTTGACTTGTAGCCTATGTATTATTCTGATATGTAAGCTATATTATTGTGAAGTTTCATCAAAATCCATTCAGTAGTTTTTGCGTCAAAGAGCAACAAACATACATACATCCTCACAAACTTTCGCGTTTATAATATTAGTAGGATATGAGTAGTTAGTTAGAGGTTCCTCCTCTAACGTTTGTGAGGATGTATGTAAGTACGTTTGTTGCTCTTTGACGCAAAAACTACATCAGCCTCCTACTGTGTAACACCCCCCACATAGGTTTGGGGAGGCATGGTCTTTCAGAAGTGTATCAGCGTGCCATCAGAATGGTATGGCAACATTTTGAAGTGTAAAAAGCACGATCGGACATATACCATGTAACCTTGTACATATTACAAGGTTCCATTCCACTTTGACATATAATGATGATGAGAACCAAAGTTATCGACATAGCTCAAAGAATTAGCTACTGCTGTGCATGGTGCTTATTTAGAGAGGCCTATGTCCAGCTGTGGACTAATATAGGCTGATGATGATGAGGCTTTATTGGTCGCGCGCAGACTTTACTGAAATTTTGATATAATAACTCTGTAAGTTTTTATTAAGTACATAACCTATTCGAATAATAAGTTGGTATGTAAAAAGATAAAAAATCTGTTTTCAGATATGGTTGCGTGCTGGAACAGTTCTTAGTGAAATTATTGGTTTCTACAACTTTCTAACTCTAGAAATTGGAAATCCTTAATCAAATTATTCAACCATTGTATACCTAAACGCTTCAATACACCCAAATCTTTTAATACCTATGTATATCGAGTAGGTACGGTACATGAAAGTAGAAATATTTTCATTGTAGACAACTTAGCACACTGAATACCTATGCAACGAGGTTTTATTGGGTAGCCTGGCCATGTTAAATTATTTGGTATATTCATTCAATATTGTTGAGTTAACACGAATAGTATCTACTCGAGTCGATGTTGGGGAGGTGGGGGGCACCCCTTTGACCGAGTACCCCGTGGAAACTGTGTCATCCATGACGTCAGCAATTTCCACCAATCGCAGCGTTCCGTTTCACGTTTTAATTTCACTGATGAAGACCGTGTTTGTATAGTACAGAGTTTATTTAAATTCTGTATTTGATTGAATATACAATGCACAGAGTTTTTAAAACAGTGTAATATTGTGACGTTGTTTGTTTTTCAAAAACTCGAATTAACTATTTCTTATTTCGTAGAAACTTTTGCAAGACATTATGTTAAGAAACTTTGGCTACAAAGTTTTTTTATTGAAATACTAGTTTCTGCCCGGGGCTTCTAACCCGTTGTTTCTATGGAAACGTATGAACATAATTTCCATCCCAGCGAACTGATGAATGGGATAAAACTATGTTTGCATGCCTATGCTATATTCCAGGTCTACAACTATCTGTCTGCAAAATGTCAGTAGTTTTGGCTTGAAGAGGTCACAAAAATCCATACATCTAAAGAGCCATACATTCGCATTTATTATACCAAGTGTGATATCCGTATTTATTTTAACTGAATGGCCATTGAGGCTTACTTGGGGTGCATGCCCCCGCCCTGTGACCTGCTAACTGTGTCAGCGGTGACGTCAACCATTCATCCCAAGCTTTGCAGCAGAATAGCAAAAATATCTATTCTTACATGGCTTTCTCCTTTCGTATTTTGATACGGGATATTTTGGGGAATACACTACATAGTATAAAATGAAGTCGCTTCCGTTGTCTGTTAGATCTTTCAAACTAATCAACGGATTTTAATGCAGTTTTCAGCAATAGATAGAGTGATTCAAGAGGAAGGTTTAAATGTATTAATCACTCCACACGCAATGCAATGTAGATACTATTATGGGGTACCATAATAGTATCTACATTGCATTGCGTGTCACTAATTTATATATTTATGTATAAATCTAACCCCAATTGTAATTTTTTTGGCTTTTATTGTTGCTTCAAGTACAAATAAATATTTACATACATTATATATTTTTTTATGTTGAATGACCCTGGTATCATCATCATCATCAGCCTATATTAGTCCACTGCTGGACATAGGCCTCCCCCAATGAGCGCCATAGCGCCCTGTCTTCAGCTTGACGCATCCAGCATCTACATGCAGTCTTTCGCAGGTCGTCATCCCACCTGGTCGGAGGGCGTCCTACACTACGTTTACCGAGTCGTGGTCTCCACTCAAGAACACGTTTGCCCCAGTGGCCGTCGGTTCTTCGCGAGATATGGCCGGCCCACTGCCACTTCAGCTTGCTAATTCTCAGAGCTATGTCGATAACTTTGGTTCTCTGTCGGATGTATTCGTTGCGAATCCTATCCTGCACAGAGACTCCGAGCATAGTTCTTTCCATAGCTCGCTGAGCGACTTTGAACTGGTGGACCAGCCTTATCGTGAGTGTCCACGTCTCAGCTCCGTAGGTCATAACGGGTAGGACGCACTGGTTGAAAACTTTCGTTTTCAAGCATTGCGGTATGGATGAAGAGAAGACTCTACGTAGTTTCCCAAACGCTGCCCAGCCCAGCTGGATCCTCCTTATGGTCATTATAATTCAGTTCATGTGCTTATTAATATTACTATAACTATACATATATACCTGGTTAGCTTTTTTATTGCGGCAGACCCGCAATAAAAAAGCTAACCAGGTATATTTTTTTACGGTTAAATTGGTACCTACTTATTTAGATAAATACTTACGAAACGCACAAATATCTATATGAAATTAGATCTTTTAATCTAAAAGCTGTAGATAAGTAAGTAGTTACCTGGATTAGCTAATAACTAGGAAACACGGGAGCAAAGTCGCGGGCAAAGCTAATTATAGCCTTGATTTTTTATAGTAAAAAATATTTTGATTAATACCTACGAAACGCACCAATATCTGTATGAAATAAGGTCTTTTTATCTAAAAGCTGTAGGTAAGTAAGTACTTATCTGGAAAAGCTAATAACTCGGAAACACGGGTGCAAAGTCGCGGGTGAAGCTAGTAGTCAATACCGCCTGTTCCAATTCGCGGAAACGGGGTGCATGCCCTTTGGCCTGCATAGGTATCTGTGTCAGCCATGACGTCACCATTCATCTCGGCAGGGGGCGCTTTATTGATCCTTGTTCTAGGAAATACAAGCTGACTCAGCAAACTTAGTTCCACCAGAGTTCCTTAGTCCAATCAGAGATGGCGTTGTGCATGCGAAAAATGTATGAGAAAACGTTTTCTACGAAATTTTAACGAAAAAGTATTTCTTCATATTTTTCCTTTTTCGTTTAGATTTTGTGTTTTTAATTAGTTAATCCGCTATTCAGGACAGAGAAAAATTCTACATATCAAATATCATTAATTTCGGTTCATACGTTTTTGAGTTATAAGTGGTGCATCTAATAATACTTTGTTATAAACAGGTAAAAAGTAAAAAGTAAAAAATCATTTATTTCTTTAGGCTTACAAAATAAGCACTTAGAGGAGGACGTTGAGTTTCGGAACAGCCGGTATACACTTCTTGTGTTAGTTTTGGAAATGTTTAAGTTGAAGCTAATTTAAAGATAGTGGTAGAACATTCGGTTTGGGGTTCAGAATACTATAAAGTAGACACCCTAAATACATATGTCCACTATTTAATATTATACAAACTTAATTTTGTTTGGAAGAGACGCAATGGAGTGTTACCGGTCCATTTTTGGCATAGGTACTATTAAGGTATCATAAGTAGGTTCATTATAAGTTATTGCATTTTAAGCCATCTACTTTAAGCCTAATTCCCATAACTATTTTAAAAACCTACTAATATCAGAAAGCCGATAGTTTGTGAATTCTTGTTGAGGTAAAAAAAAATAAGCAATATAAGGCATTTTTCTACTTAAAGCTTAATTCCCATAACTATTTAAAAACCTACTAATATTATAAAGCCGTTTGTGAATTGTGAATTTCATTTTGTTAGAAGTTCTGATCTCCAAAACTACTGAACATATCAAGATGAATTTGGCGTTTATTTAGAACATAGCCTAATTTAGATTACCGAAAACATGCGTACGAAGCCGCAGGCAGAAGCTAGTATGATATATACTTTTTAATTAAACCTTTACAATAACAGTATAAATGTGTTTGGATGTTTGTTACATGTTCAAATTACTGTACCTACTCAAACTACTGTATAATGTGAGGGAGCTGTTACAACTTCTTCAGGTAGTCCATTCCGATTGTGCACCACTCGGTTGTAAAATCCCAAAAAAATTCGACATGACTACTGACGGGGAAGTCCTGTCGAAATATTTTTTTTTGTATGTTATTTAATTGCTTGGAGATCACTATGTACGGAGACTTTCAATATGAAGTACAAGGATTCCCAATAACACGTAGAGAGTATCTCTTTGTGTACTGCCGCCGCCCATCTGACCTAGTGAATCTGTGTCAGTGGTGACGTCACGCCAGCTTGGGCTTTGTGCAGTTAGGACATTAGTCTACGGATTACAGATCACGCGCACAGCTACCACGAAGCACAAAAATGTGCATTATAATATAGATAGATAGATAGAAAACAAATCATTATACCACATAAGACAGAAAACAATACAGAAATCAAAACTTAGAATAAAGGTATAAAGGGCGGCTTAACGCTGAGAGCGATCTTTTACAGGCAACCTTAGGATGGACTGGACGTGAAGGAACAATATAGACGGCGGCACTTTAATAAATAATTAGTAATCACAAACATAGACTTACTCGTAACATTTAGATGCATTTGGTATTGACGGCATTGAAGCTTGTGGGCACTATAAAATGTGTCAAGAACTATGACTTGAATGCACTCTTTTAGCGGCGTCAGATTAATGTGTGCAGACCTTTAATGCTTCTAGGCCTAAAGTTGGGTTAATTTTAACCGGGGATAAATTAATTTGGGGAAGGCCTTTAACTTTTATGAGACAGAAAATGCAAAGGATTTTTTTGATCTGGGGTTGCCTGTTGAAATATTTCAAAACGGTAAAACGTCTCTTGTATGACAATAGAAAGTTTTCGACTGTTGGCCATACTAGCCTGGCATGGTGCCTAGTCTAGGTCATACCAACTGAACTTTCTGTGAAGATACGATACGATAAAATACCATAATGTGTTTTACAAAATGTATTAATCAACTTAAAATTTATTGTATTGTTTTCTGTATGGTATAATAAAGTGTTTTTTATCTATGTATCTATATTTCAGGTACAGTATTAATAAATAATGCTGGACATTTCACACAGCATTATCTAGCCCCATGGTAAGCAGAGCTTGTGTTATGGGTACTAGATAACTGGTATACATAATACAATACATTACATAGATAGATATTTATACATAGAAAACAACCAGAACACCCGGAACAAATATCTGCAGATCGTACACACAATTGTTCCGAGGCGGGAATCGAACCCGCAACCTCCTGCGTCGCAAGCGAACCTTCGCCCACCGCGCCACATCGGTCGTCAATGGTATGTCAATGGTCGTCAATTCTGTATGGTATAATAAAGTGTTTTTTATGTATCTATATTTAAGGTACAGTATTTATGTAGTTGTAAACTCTACACAAAAGCGGAAGAATCAAAGTGATCACTTTATTTCCTACTTTTACTAATAATTTTAAGTTTCTGACGTGTGTTGAGAGTTCTGTAAGGTCTAAATGCAATAAAACACTCTGATGTTTGATTTTAAAATACACTGGCAGTCGAATTAATCACCATGTCCTATTTTCAAATCGGTTGAAACATTACTTGCAATAGAAATCCACTCGCATATTGCCCCCGAACTCCCATAATGTTCGATTTCCTAAAAACATATGATCCCATAGAACACCATGTACCTGTATATATATATATTTCCTTTGTGGGTGCATCGCGGGGCCTGTGACCTCCGAAGCTGTGTCAGCGGTGACGTCAGCGCTGGAGCAGATTATCTCGTAATCTGTTGGCCAGAGGTAATCCTACTGAATAGTTTTATTATACGAAAGTAGAGATCGTTTTCGTTCAGAAATTTAATTATACTTATTAAATTGCATCCTTTTCCTACCGACCTAATATTGTAAGGTCAATGCTTTTTATTCGACTTAAATAACAGAAGGAAGTTCTATGTTTCAATGTATGTACATCTGATTTTTATGTATGTTCGTCGATTTCGTCTAAAAATAAATAAATATGTAAGTATATCAATGAATTATGAATTATTTTTCCGTTGGTTGTGGACCGTATTTAAAATTTCTTTCGTTATTGTATAGAAAATAATCTTGAAAGGGTTTCATTATATTTCCGATGGATATTTTTTTAAGGACTTTGAAGTTTTTTTCGTAAATCAAAATATTCCTCAAAATTATCCAAACCGTGTCACTTACTCCCTAAAATATCTTTTATATTTCGATATTTTTGGGGAATAAGCTTAGCAGTAGAAAGTTGCTTCCAGTCACATGACTTACTAAGTACGTTTTCCAAGAACGGAGTATGAAAGAAGACCATATTCCTGACATCGGCCATTAAAATCAACAAAGCTACTCGATATCTCTTGCTATTTCCATCTGTTTACTCCATAGACAGGTGTCCTCTAGATCCGGCTTGATCATAAACCATAGACTACATCAAACTCTATTCTATTGTTTATGCGCGCTGCCGTCACTGCTACGCTGTATTTATGCCGTCATTGATGTTTAATGTCTATTGATGTTAATGACGCTTATTGAGATAATTGGCTCTTAAAATCAGATCCTGTTATCAGTTTTTAGAGTCTGTAATCTGTGTAGCACTCTTGCTACGTCGTAGAAGTCTTCGTAGCGGTTTGCTACGGCGTAGCGGGGTCTTCGTAGCAGTGCTACGAGACGTAGCAAAGTCGAAGTTTTTCGAGTAAAAGCCTGTAAAAGGTTTCAAACATTACTTATTAAAGCAGCTATTGGTCAGTTGTAGTTGCTATGCAAGATAAAAATGGATGGCAATAACAACTCGTGCTTGTTTTACGGACGTTTTCCTTATCCCATGGTACGTAGTCGATAACGTTTTATGCCAATTTAAAGGATGTAAATCATTAATTTGTCACATATACTTTTAATTAACTGACTTCGAAAAAAGGTAAGGTTTTATATTCGGCTGTGTTTTTTATGTACGTTATTTGATTTTTCCGTCTATTATAGACTGATTGAAATAATCGCTATTGTATAGAATATAGTATGTTCCCGAGGCGGCTTCATAAAAACTTTATTTTATGAAACCGCCTATTAGTATTTGTTCTGCAAACACAGAGTAAATCTAATTGGTGTGCAAAACAGATCAATGATTAACAAAATGACAAATATGAGCTCAAAATCGAGATGTATGATTAGGTCCACTAAAACGAGTCAAAGCTAGAGTATGAAACCTTCGCTTCATCTCCTAAAACTTAATTGTAATTTAGTCGACATAATGCCCATATGAGGTTATCGCTCGCGAACTAATCATTATAGCTTGAGAAGCGAGTGCGCGGTAACCTAGCGTTCCCATTGGCTGCAGGGGAGCACGGCGTCGGCTCCTGATTGGCCCGCGCTCGTGACGTCAATGGCGACCTCTCGCGCCGCCACCCGCGCCCCGCACCCCTCCCGACGAAGGCCGAACGGCTCTCGGAAAAATAATCAGGATTTTTGGACGAAACGTTCATTTTCTTCATTGTTGTAAACACGTGTAAACAGAATACATACATACATAATGTATAGGCGTTTGTCATTATTCCTAAAAATAAAAATCTTAACTATAGTCCGTTGATTTTATAATTTTTTGACACGTATTTAATAAAACTAAAAACAGATTTCATATTTTTGAGCATTTATACGGTTTTTTTAATATTAAGGGCCGGATAGAAATCCTGCGAGAATTGAATAGGACCATAGACCACCTCAGGAAAAAGTATCAAAATTGAACCACAACTTTGTAAAAATATCGAGTAATTTACAAAAAAACATAGTCGAATTGAGAGCCTTTTGTTTTTCATCGGATGATAAAAGAAGATTCATCATCAGCCTATATCAGTCCATTGCTGGAAATAGGACCTCCCCTAATGAGCGCCATAGTTCTTTCTTTAAGATTCGTTCTTTTTTAATTTTGTCATTATAGTGTTGGATAATTGAGGAACTAGTTTAGTAAAATTGTTAATGCTATGAATAAAGATTTTCTTATTCTTTGTGGGACTAAAAACAAATTGTATACCCAAACATTTTCCTATGCGGGATGGTATTTTGATATGGGAGTGGATTGCCAAATCCAAAACTATGAGAGTTACAGAAAAGACGTAAAAGGAATCATGGACCCAATTTATTAGGAACCTAGCGGCCCATCCCGGCTTCGCACGGATGGACATTTGTTTTATAGACATTTAGCGATGAACGTACAGTAAAGGTTATGCACGAAAAAATATTTAAATTTATACTATATATGGTATTTACTATATATCATAGGCGACACTTACAAGTAACATTGCATTCTATCGAAAAAGAATTTTCAATATCGGTTCAGTAAATCCAGATATCCCCCTACAACCTCGCAAACTTTATAATTATATAGTTAAGTTAAAGTTTTGCTAATACGGGCGTAAGATCAAATCTGATCCCCCTTAATTATAGGGCCGTAACTTCTTATACCAGGTGTGCGACGATGCCATGAGCTTGATAGATTTTGATGGTTTTACTAATTAAAAGAAGCTCTAAGATACCATAATGAAAACTAATTTGAACTACCTTGGTATCTATTTTCATTAAAACGTTACTAGAAGTCCTAAAAGGGTTGATTTGTGGTTATTAAAGAAAAGAAGCGTTACTTAGAACATTAATACTCTTATATTCAATAATACAATCTGGTTGGACATCAATTATTACAGACAATTAATAACATTTTAAGGTTATGTTACACAAATTGCTAGTAACAAAATATGAACAATACTTAGCTTCTGTCTGGTTAGGCTGCCGATCCAAAAGTGGGTATTCTCCCCCTTTTGGGTCGTATATATAGGCTCTGACATCGTAAAATAATGCAGCCTGAGCGATGGCTCACACTGTCTTTGGCGCGAACAGTCGATACAACCATTTATTATGTTTCTTAATACTGAATAATACTTTCAGACCAAATCAATGATATTTAAAATTGTACAATTAATATTCCACTTATTTTAAATATAATACATTTTAATAATTAATAAATTATCGGCGCCGCGCCACTTATGAAAGTTATATGCTAATGATTTTATATACATTAAAATACCAATGAAATAGGTAATCTAAAATCTGAAAACGATTTAAGAGATACATTTCATATTTCTTAACCACAATATTCTATTATTAATCTTTATTGTGAAAGTTATGTGCTAATGATTTTATTACATTAAAATACCAATGAAATTGGTAATCTAAAACCTGAAAACTATTTTAGACATACTTTTCATATTTCTTTATCACAATTTTCTATATTAATCTGATAAGCTCATACCGACGTTACAGTCGCTTGGACGCGCTGCACGCGAAGTTCAGCTTATGTAATCAGCAGTAACAGGTGACTTACTTTGTACGAGAGGTAATAACTGGGCTACTATATGCTCTGAGATACAATACAATACAAATAAAAACAGATACAACAGACAGAAAAAAGACAAATACAGAATGGGTTGTACTATGAGCGGCCTTACCGCTATGAGCGATCTACCAGGCAACCTTTGGATGGACATGAAGTGTTCATCATCATCATCATCAGCCTATATCAGACGTAGGCCTCCCCCAATGAGTGCCATAGCGCCCTGTCTTCAGCTTGCCGCATCCAGCATCTACCTGCAGTCTTTCGCAAGTCGTCATCCCACCTGGTCGGAGGGCGTCCTACACTACGTTTACCGAGTCATGGTCTCCACAAAAAAGTGTTGGTAATGAGATACAATACTATAGAATAAAATACAGGTTGAAGGTTCCCTGAAAACTGAAATAACCATTCGATTCCCGCCTCGGGACAAATGTATACAATACAATACAAAAATTCGTTATTGTACACCATAATGAAAACATTACAAAAATACATTACATGCGACAAATACAATGGGCGGCCTTATTGCTTAGAACCGATCTCTTCCAGGCAACCTTTGGATGGAAAGATTATGTGAATGTCAATTTTTTTTAAATATATTATGATCTTCAGATATTTGTTTCGGGTGTTAACAAAATATGTATTTACCTATGCAATGTATTGTATTATGTACTCGGATATCAGTTATCTAGTACCCATAACACAAGCTCTACTTAACTGGGATAGATAATGTTGTGTGAATTGTCCAGTATTATTTATTTGTAAAAATTACCTATAGGACCCCGCACAAAAGCAACCATTTGTCGTGGGTACACATCGATATATTCGTCCGGGTAGCCCACAACACAAGTATAAGAAATATCTCTACACTCAATCCTAAGTTAAGAAATACAACACAAAGAATATAACGAAAAACAATGGCATGTCTGTCTGCTTTTTCAATAACACAATCCCTTATGGTGTTTCCTATGTCAAAATTAATGTGTCTTACTTATATGATAAAATTATTGTTATATATTTTTTATGCTAATATAACTATAAATAAATAAATAATAAATAATGCTCGACAATTCACACAGCATTATCTAGCCCCATGGTAAGCAGAGCTTGTGTTATGGGTACTAGATAACTGATATACATAATACAATACATTACATAGATAGATATTTTTTATTATATATAGAAAACGACCAGAACAACCGGAACAAATATCTGCAGATCGTACACACAATTGTCTTGAGGCGGGAATCGAACCCGCAACCTCTTGCGTCGCAGGCGGACCTTCACCCACCGCGCCACATCGGTCGTCTTAAACTGAACGACATCAAGTATAAAATGTGTACCTACGGTGGAAATGAATAAACAATAAATCATTTCAAAGTTGTATTGTGGAGTTTTAAGTAAATTAAATCAAAAAACCATTAAACAGAGACCTACATTCCGGTTAATAGTCTCCATATATTTTTACCACTCCTAAAATAACTAAACTCATTATTGTTTAGTCATTAAGGAACTTTTAGTCTAAATATAAAGGCATTTCCGTAGTCGATAACTAGTGTAGTCATCACCTGTAGAGCTTGCTGTTGGTGATAGCAAAATATCAAATATCAAAGTGCGATAAGGCCGCTCTTTGTTTGTTTGTTTGTTCTTTACTGTTTTTTTTCTGTGTTTGATGTGCAATAAAGCGTATTTGTATTGTATTGTATTGTATTGTGCTTTAGACCTTACAGGACTCTTGGACACAGCACAAAATTCAAATTATATGTTTTGTATTTATTTATTCAAAAAGAATATACTCATACATAGGAATAGGACTTCATAAGACTCTTTAAACTCGGATTTGACCCGAATGTTACCCGTACTTTCCTAACGAAGTGAAATTTGTACAAGTAAAAATCTCTAAATATTTTATGATCTACTAGCGGACATTTCCGTCTTCGCACGGTTTTAGTACGGATCCCTAACTTTTTTGAAAATATAATATGTTAGTAGCCTATGTTCACCGGGGATAGTGTAGCTTCCCAACGGTGAAAGGATTTTTCAAATCGGTCCAGTAGTTTCGGAGCCTATTCATTACAAACAAACAAACAAAAAATCAAACCTTTCCTCTTTATAATATTTAACATTATTTATGATCTAAAGGTAAGTAAATTTGGTACTCAGACATTAGTCATACATACAATACAATACAATATTTCTTTATTGCACCATTATTACAAAAAAATACAATAATAATGGATCATCGGCGGTCTTATCGCTAGCAGCGATTTCTTCCAGGCAACCTTTGGATGGATAGGATCGGTACGTATTAAAGCTGACGGTGATGTAATAATTCATTCATTACACAATGCTCTTTTTGCTGCTAAAAATAGCTGCTCAATACTCGCTCTATCTTTACCTAGAGCGCAGGATTATAAAGTTAATAATTGCTCTAGCTACGTTTTGTTTGTAAGGCCATGATAATTGGAAAGGTCATCATCATTAACCTATGTTAGTCCACTGCTGGACATAGGCCTCCCCCAATGAGCGCCACAGCGCCCTGTCTTCAGCTGGACGCACCCAGCATCTACCTACAGTCTTTCGCATTACGTTAACCGAGTCGTGATCTCGATTGGAAAGGTCGACTATGAACTTTCGGGCTTTTTTTTCTATTAATTTTACAAAAAATCCGTGTTATTTAAATCGGAAATATCTTCAGATTATCCATTACTAACATAGGTATGCTTTTTACCACCCCGACCCTGCGAAACGAGTGTCAAAATGATTTTTTACCGGTTTGAACGGAAGTTACTGCCCCAGATCGACGAAGCTTCCAAGTGAAACAGTATTGTGTCTACGTTATGTCTTTGCTTTTTGCAAACGGCTTTTTAAGTGTTTTTATTTAGTTTTTTCTATTGCTATAATTTTTTTTATGGCATTGTGTATGCCTGTTCGTGACGTCACCTGTACGGGCTCTAACGGAAGACCAGCGCTGGCTAAGTTAGCTAAGCTAAGTTAGGCTAAGCTTAGCCAGCATTATGCTGAGTTAGAGCCTTTTTGTAACAACTCTCTACATGTACCTATTCTATAAGTGTGTTTTTTGTTAATTAATTGTTATGAATAAATGCCTTCTGTTCTATTCTATGATATTCTATCTGAGCACTGAGTATGTACCTATATCAACGTACATGTGCGTCGCCGCGTGTCATGCGCGTACGCACGCGAGACGCCGTCGTGTCTCGTGCCCGGCGACGTGTCCTGCACGACACTTGTAAATAGACCACGTTGTATGAGCTATTTATGTAGGCGTGAGTAGGACATGGTTTGAAATGCTTCAATAGTTTATTAATCGTATTATACTAAACAATTAGGTATGTCGGCTTATCTTATAAAAAAGCGAGAACACGGACACAGAATCTTTCCACTTTTTCTTTTTTATACTTGCTTGCTTGAATCGTTAGCAAAAGTAAAGTTAACTTTGAATATTTTAAATATTTTAGTTAAAAACTTTATAAAAAACAAGATTTTACTATATCATCTAAAACCAAAGTGCTCGGGAAGAAACATCCAACGAACCAAAGCTCGATGGAGTTTAAAGTTTTTTAAGGAGTTCATATGGCCACCTTATCATCAGACCAGCTCGATGGTGCCATGAGATTGTATTATCACCAAACTTACATAAGTATGCTAAATATCTGTTCAATCAGGTTGAAGATTCCGTTCAATCAGGTCTACAATTCAGTTGCAAGATTTGTCCCAAAATTACTAACAGGGCACGTTGAATAAACGCTTGTAAAAAGTTTTTTCTTGAGTTAAATTCAGAGGCCAATGATGATGATGAATATCTAAAGCTTTTCGTATTCAAACACTTATTCGTGTTTGAACACGCCGTCAGTCAGGCATATTCCCTAAGCAGTTCTCAAAAGAACGGACCTATTTTAATAATAATTCTTTAAAGCATCGCCGAGCGCGCCTGGTCGCCAGCCGTTACTGCCAAGGTAAACAGAATATATAGGCACAGAAATAGTTTGAGGGCAATAGCCTAGTGCTGATCGCCTTCTATGAAGTTCAATGTTTATTTTACAGTGGGCTGCTATCTGTGCTCGGCTCTGAACTGAAATAGGGCTCGGAAAAATTGGAGGAAAGATCGTGGAGGGTTATGATTCCCACCGGAAAAGAAATTATTGGATGATCTGCAATGTCTTCTGGTTCGGAATAAGTAACTTCTATTTATGTATCCTCAAAATGATGGATTACATTTACCACATAATGCGTCTTCAAGTGCTACACGCCATTTTTGTCTTAAAGTATCATGGTTATTAACACAAAAGTCATTTATAACGGGATATGATTTGTAACAACGATTAGTAGACCGGCTTTAAGCAATGCCTTGCGGGGTGCGAATATCTTGATCAATGTAATTATGATTACGCATTGGTTATTTATTTTATAATTTTCGTTCGTATTACCTCAAGTCCAGCCACCAAACGCAATAGAGAATATTAAATCGAAATTTGCGTCATTAAAAAACAAAAACTGTAGTGTGTTCTACAGTTATATGTAAAGTTAGTTTAAGATGTAGAGGGAAGGATAAAGAACGAATCAAACCCCCGAGTGATCGTTTGACACTGATTTAATTCATTGCAAATAAGTAATACTTTACAATAAAACGTAAGCATTTATACATGTGTGAGTAGGTGAATCTGCTGAGCTATACCTGACCCAGTTTATTGACTTTACCTATCGTGCAGTATTCCGTACAGATATTTTATCATTTCGTACGTCCATAAGTTATAATGTCTATTTATATATTTATTCACAAAATTTTCGACGGAGCAGCCCTAAAAAGATTGCACTGAGTTTATAGAGAGGCTTTCTGCTAAAATCAAATGATGGGCTCGCTACTTGGTCATTCAAAACCAACCGCTTTTCATTCCTATTCTTCGGGTGTAGAATCATAGAATGTGGAGTAATCTACTATTCAGCATTTGATAATACGAGTTGCCTTTTATATATTCTGTGAAAGTTTTAACCAGATATTATATAACGATTCAAAAGAATGTCTTTAGACGTAGCACACAGAGTCGGACCGCGTTTATGAAAATTAAAACGTGCCTGAAAAGCTCACTATCAACTATTCTTAAACTTTAATTTAGACAAAAAAAAACACAAAAATCTACGAATACTAGCATTTCCTAGTATATGTAGTATAAAGTACCTACCACGTGCCAGGGCGAAGCCGCAGTTACAAGTCCTAGGATAACACATAGCAAGGATAATGTTGCCATGTACAAGCATAGAGTAAAAAGTAAAAAGCAAGCATATTCCAAGTATACCAGGAATGATATCAATGCCTCCCAATGCTTAAAAATCTCTTTATAATAGAATATAATAAATAAAAGAAGAGAAGCAAGGTTACTTTTTTAACAGAAAATAAAATCGTTAAAGCACAGCGTAGAACTCCTAATAAAAAAAATGAGTGACTCAATTATACTGGGTTGTCTCTCCCGGAACCAAAAACCACAACCTGCTCAGCATAGGAAGTAGGTAGGTATACTCGACAGACGGGTACTTAATTTTTTAATGGTTTAGTGGTTAATGTCGGTGCCACGCTGGCTGCCTCGCCGCTATTTACAGAATGACGTATCGGCAGTTCCCTTGACGCGGATCCGGTAGAGTGTCCTCGAGAAACTAGTATTTATATATTAATATAGGTGGAACTTTACTAACGGAGAACATTGGAATTTAAGAATAAAACTTTTAAAATTGTCATGGTGTTAACACGGAATTCATTTAAAACGCGATATTATTACCATGATGTGATTTTAAGCTTTCAAAAATGTTGGCACAGTTTTGGTGTTCTTTTGAAGAATTGTGAGAGAACACAGATAGTTTTATCAAAGCTGGCTTAATATATTAATATTTATCAACTTTTCATAATACAATCTAGCCTGGTAGTAAGCGGGGTTTGTGCTATGGGAACCAACCAGCTGACATCCTGAAATCCTTTTTAAATGAAAGGATGCTTAGACAACCCAACAAGTCATATCCTATGTTGCTAACAAAACTTAAAAAACAAAAGAAAGTACAAATGTTAGCTGTCAAAATTTACAGCTATAAATGTAAATGTATTCCAAAACACAGCTTTACTTTCTTTAAATCAGATCTTAAAACAACATAGATATCTACGTTAACGTTAAAGTATATGCCCCTTTAGTCCTAAGAGAGCTCGTTCTCTAGGACAGGCCCTTGATCTAATCCTCTGCCTTCCACGCAGTTCGTCGAGGGCCACCAAAAATAGCACTATTTGTTTCGCTGACGTGTATTGAGCGCAGGAAGGCCGATAGTTGGCATTACGGAGTGATGTGTGGCGTGGCCTTTACCTATATAACGTGTATACGGAAGTAATCATCATCATCATCATCATCATCATCAGCCTATAGCAGTCCACTGCTGGACATAGGCCTCCCCCAAAGAGCGCCATAGCGCCATATACGGAAGTAATGTCCCGTTTTAAATGACTTTAGTGTTAATTACCATGATAGTTTCAAAAGTTTTAGTATATGAAAGTGTTTTCGAATGTAATAGTTTAAACTTATTTGGAAGATAATATTTATTCAACGAATACACACAGAAGATATGGATTTTATGCTGTGTGTATACAACATACATCATAAAATAAAAACTTTAGAAACTATCTTGGTTATTAACACTAAAGTCATTTAAAACGGGATATTTACCATGATTTTTTTTTTAAACTTTCTCGCAGTCCCAGTGCCTTCAGTTATTCCGTGATCATGGCGCATGAAACTGTGCCGAAATATTGGATGACCTAAAAATCAAATCATGGTAAATATCCCGTTTTAAAATACATCATAAAGTCCACAGATATTATTAGTTTTGCTGATTAATTTATTAGATAATGAATTCTGAAGTAAGGTTAATTTACCTAATTAGACACTTGGATTATCTAAACCAAACAATAATGATGAAGTAATCAAGCATTCGCCATAATTACTTGCATTCTAGTTGGGGGAATTCACACAACATCCGTTTTACAAGAACCGTTTTTTTTCCGTGATGGCCTATTTAGTTGTAGGAGCGAGTTAACAAAGTATTCTGAATACAGTAAACGACAGTCATTTACTGTAGTGAAGCTCCAGTAGCGAAGGATCGGATCCGTAAACCGCGTATCTGTAAAATAGATCATGTGTATGAATGCGCTCTTATTTACGTGTCATGGAGAAAAGTATCCCCTTATATCTACAATTTAGATTCTACATTATACCCCGAAAATAATTTTTTGTATGTTGTTTTATCATAAAGTTAATGTTTCCCATTGGCTTTCAGTATCTCACGTAGCGTCTCGTAGCGTTGCTACGACGTAGCAAGGTAGGGTACCGTAGACCTCGTAGCACTGCTACGGCGTAGGCCTCACTCCTCTCTACACCAATAATAATTAAACTTTAGTGATGCTTAACGTCGCAGATTGAAATAAGTTTAGGTTTATTTTAAAGAATAAGGCATTAGTTATGATGATTCTTGTTATCAAGCACCTTTAAGCCAATCATATTTTTTGACTTTCTTATTTTGTTAAACGCAGTGTTTACTTAAACTTATCAGAAGCTAATTTGCTTTTAGCAATTTTATTATTTTATTTACATTGCAGTTAGTAATTTTATTTAAAAAATACGATATCACGAATGTATATTGTTTTTCAATCGAGTCTTAAGATTTAGACGGTTATCTTTTCATTTTTGTTGTTGATAGAAAATAGAAAGAATAATACGTACTAAGAAAATCTTTAGACATTACTTATCTGCCTCTACTAACCTACTTAAGATCAACTTGTGTCGTTATTTAACCAATAAAGCCCCTGAAAAGCAAAGCAGAGCATACAAGTGAAATGCAGCTGCCAACATCTCTAGCTCTCGCGTAGGGCGGGATGCGCGCGCCGATCGACCGGGCGGGCGATGCGCTGTAGTCTCGCAGCCACAAGAGCGCTGGTCGACCGCTTTAGACCCATTTCAAAGAGATTCTACTCAAAAAACCATTAAAATCACATAAAGAAGTCTTAAAGTTAATCTAGATCACAGTTATTCACGTGTATATATAGTTAGTGTACGCAATCGACGTCTAGATATCCCCTGTACCCGCATTTAGCTGAAGTTGGTCCATTATGGATGGTCAGTGGTCATCTCTCTAGAAGTGAAGTCGGACAATACGATGGATAAGTTACAGAAGCTCACGGATAGAGGTACTTTGTTTATAAGAGTAGATTAAAAGAGGTTAAACATCGAGGAAGCTCCATGCGCATCGCCTATACTTCTCGATCATTAGGAGACTGGGGTTCCCACTGCAGTCAAAGATGGCTGCACTTTGACAACTCAATTTGAAATAGAAACGCCTCGTACGCCCAAAATAGCTTAACGAAATTAACTCTGTTCTGAAATAAGGCAGACAGAGATTATTTTTAAACTTTTACGAATTCTTTTACCTTATAGGAAAGATCGTCTTTTTTGATCATTTTGATATTTATCGCATACTAATTTTTGTTTTAACCCAGCGTTTTAACCTAACGTATAAAGATAGAGCAAAGGTCCAAAATAACATTATACTTTACCTGGTTTACAGTAGCTAGTCTAAAGTCGTTCGCAGCTTCGGCGTGAAGCGAGCAGAGTATTGATCGCTCGATCTGAGATGAATGCTCGCCAACATGTACGGGAAACATGTACGCTACATTCATGTCACTCGGGCAAAGCTTAGCAGAGCTGCTTTGTTGTTTGTATTATTTATTCACTGGTTGATTATTAATTACGATATTTAAGGATTTCACGCGATAAAATTTACAATTTGGACGCCTTTTGGATGGAATATGCACGTGAAATAAGGGTTCATTTCATTCGGTCATTATTTAAGTCAAATGTATAAAGTGACTTCATGCTAGGTTTCTTGAACCAGTTCGGCTTATCATTGGTTGAAGATAAAGTAAGACCACATAGTTATCTATATAAATAAATCGAACTCTTTTCTTTAGAATAGAAATTTAACTTTTATATTCGCATTTACGTGAATTAATCAGTAATCAATAACTTTTATTTCTATTGGCTTACATAATAAGGCCTCTGACAAGTCAAATTAGCAACTATAAATTATTTTTCTAAGTTAATTATACAATTTATAATTTGTTCAATTCTAATACTAGTTCTAATTTGTTTCTATTATTTGACTGTTAATTTTTTTGTGGATAATAATGTTCAGTATATATTTTCTTTCCATTTAGTTTTTTGTGCACAATTCGAAGTAGATCACTATAACCTACGCTGCAATATTAAGCTAAGAAACTCACAAATAGGCACTTCAGTTTAAATGTCAACCACTTATAAAATGTCGATAGAAACTCATTAAACTCCTAAATACCTCATAATTAGACAAACTGAACCAATCCCCAAAGGCACGCAACCAACCAACGCAACTGTACAATTATTGCCATAGAATCACGAACCATGGGACAATCCGAAATATTACAAAAAGCTTAAGAATAAATATAACAAATGCAAGGAATTTCCACGCAAAGCAAAAATTCTAAGCAATTTACCAGACCCAGATATTTTATACCGACCTACTTAAAAACCATAAGGTACGCGATAAATACCCGATAAATAAAATCTTTAATATAAAAACCATAAGTTAACTAATATGCTTTACATAACTATGGCCAAATTCCGCGAGGTCACGGACAAAGGCTGGAGGCCTTATGTCCAGCTGTCAACGTGTTTTAAATAAATAAATAAAATAAAAATTATTTCTTTCAGACCGGGTCCATAGAAAAAACGTTAAAGTGTTGCTGAAATTATGAAATGGTCAATTTCAATTTAATAAAATACCGACATATCTATAGGATTTATAATTATAGACAAGTCTGCGCACTATCACCATAATCATCAATGGAAAACATCAAACAACAAAGCGCTTTATTTTCTTTAGATGTAAGGTCTCAAGAAAATAAAGCGCTTTGTTGTTGGACTCTTGGACACGTCACAAATTTCAAATAGCGATCTATAATAGTGATCACTTTGTTTTTTTTGGCCTGGTATCTACGAAAGATGAGCTTTTAGTAGATTAATAAAACGAATACGCGATCTTTCCGCTAAGGGCATTGGCATCAAATGGATATAATTGTTATAATTATGCAATTACTTCAACGCTGCCCCTTGCGGGTAGCGTGAACTTGCCGACATGGCATCGCGTGGCATAACCACGAGGGCTGAATTATAAATGATGGAATGCAACTACTTGAATAACTTTGTTTATTTTTCTATTTGAATGGAGGTCAAAGAAAAGCGTGTGAGTTGCATTTCTAAGAATGAGGTTGGGAAAGAAATTTAGTAGGTAGAGATTTATTTCAGTATGTTGTCGAGAAGCTTTTATGCCTGATAGAAACTTAGGTTCTCCCATCAAGTATTCAGCAGACAATTCTATAAAAGGGGTTGTAGAATTTATTGACGCACCATCGGAGTGCAAAGAAAACATGTTTTGAACATTTAAATCGTTCTAAGAAACTGAAAACAAACTGCAGATGTTTATGGATTGTGTTACGACAGCGGAACTTGCGGCGGTTAGCCCAAATGATATCGAAGATGACTCAACACTTAAAAATTTTCCTCTAATCGTATGAAATCTCTTGGATATTTCTTAGAATTTAGAAATGTTGGGATTCGTGTAGGATGAGCTGATATATTTTAACCGACGATCGATCATGTGTGGGCGTAACTAGCGTGTGCGCTTGTTTATTTGCTAACAAACCGCATCGTAGGAGTACTTTTTTTGCTAACAGAAGTACCTACCTGTACAAGCAAACAAAGGTAAGAGGCGTGGCGACATTGACGTCTTCTAGGAAGACTAGTGAAGACTGGAGACAGCTAGCGATGGTAAGATATGAAAGGACATGGAGAGGACTTTTGCCCAGCAGTGGTACAGGTGATAGAAACAAAGATTTTAGATAAGTAAGGTAAAGCGACCAGCTGCGAGGAGCCAAAGCTTGAGGGACCGTACGGATCCAAGCAGCGAACAACTTGTGAGTTTGTAGTGTATCCGCGAATGTTCATCATCTATGATGACATTATTATAACCTAAGTCAAACCGTATCAGTTACGTACAAAGACATCCTAGCTTTGGTTACGTATAACGAATCACTACATAGTATAAAACAAAGTCGCTTCCGCTGTCTGTCTTTGTATGCTTAGATCTTTAAAACCACGCAACGAATTTTGATGCGGTTTTTTGAAATAGATATAATGATTTCCACGCGGGTGAAGCCGAGGGGAGCAGCTACTAATTAATTAAACTACTTACATGTAAATCCTCAAGTGAAATATGTATGTTTGTTTCAGTGTGCAACTTCATAGTGCACGAGCGATGCGTGGGGCAAGTGGTAACGCCATGCTGTGGGGTGGCGCCGAGCCTTATCAAGGTAAATTATAAGCAATTTACTTTAATATTTAACCCCCGACACAAATCGACGGTGTTATAGGTTTGACGTGTCTGTGTGTTTCTGGGGAATCGTAGTTCCCGAACGGATGAACCGATTTTGATTTTGTTTTTTTTTGTTTGAAAGGTGATTTAGTCAGGTGTCGTCTTAGCTATGTTTAATAAAAATTGGTCCAAGATGGCTGCCGCCACAAAATGGTGTGTCGGGTTTTTTTAAATTTTAATGTTAATTAACCACTTCGAAAAGGAGGAGATTCTTTATTCGGCTATTTGTACCTATGTTTTTTATGTACTTATGTCCGTCGATTCTGTTTTGGTTTTATGTTTGTGTGTGGTACAATAAAGTGCTATCGATCTATATATTATATTTATTTTCACTGATAAGGTATTTATTGATCGTACAAACGAGAGAGGAACAAAGCGGAAATCTAATTCGCAACCTCCTGCATCGCAGGCGGACCTCCGCCCACCGCGCCACATCGGTCGTCATCTTATAGAACTTTAATAATTGTTATATTTTTAATATTACTTTGCACAGAACCCAGTGGCTCACTGTTGGTCGGAGCCTGTACATCACAAACGCAAGTTCTGCACGGTCTGTCGCAAGCGACTGGATGAACTGCCAGGCCTGCATTGCATGAGTGAGTACACCTTCACGCCAAAATCAACCTTAAAACCTACTGCTTTTACGATATCTAATGCTTATTTTCTGGTTTAGGTGCCAAGACGACCACGGAATCAAGAACAATGTAATTTTTTGTGGTTTGAATTAAGTGTTGCTAACATAAATGTAGAGTGATCTTTCAGGTTTTCATCTGTAAATACATTTTTACAAATACATTATCATTGCTAGTATGATTGCTAACTATTTCCTAATTGGCTCGTAGCCTACATTATCTGCTCAATTAAGGTGTTGATGTTTACCGTGGCTAACTCGTAAACAAACCCACTCTACACGCGTCTAAGCTATAATCAAAACTCAAAGAACAACTAGGCACCTTACTTAAATACTGTACAACACACAATAAAATATCTTAATAATATCAGGGCTCACTTATTCGGGAAGGTCAACTTTACTGGTTTAAGTGTGGGTAGTTTCCAGGTGTGGTGTGTGCATAATAATAGTAAGTACCAGCGTTAGCACCGCTAAAAGCCTCTTCACACTCGCGCGCAAATCATGACATCAAATCGCGTTGCGAAACTCCCAATACTTGCACACTCGTCGCAGCACAAAAAATCAACAAACTACGGGAACGAGAAGCGAACGCGACGTGAAGCCGAGACGAATATGTCAATAGGATCCACACTCATCGTTCGCAGGCGGTTCGCGGCATCGCGCGAGTGTGGAAAGGCTTTATCACACGACGTTGTTCCAGTATGCGAATACTTCGTGCACGGAGAATGCGTGGACTTCGCGGCGGCGGACTGCCGCGAGAACGCGACGTACAGCGCGGGCAGCGCGCCGCGGCACGTGCACCACTGGCGCGAGGGCAACCTGCCCAACAACAGCAAGTGTGCCGCCTGCCGCCGCGCCTGCTGGTCTACCGAGTGCCTCACCGGCTACCGCTGCGAGTGGTGCGGCAGCACGGTAAGATAACCTACCATACTCTATGAATGCAATCGGCAATCCACTCAGTACGTAAGTTACGAAGTAGTAACTCTTTATAACATTACACAGAGAGCTCTTGGTGATGCTCTGCGTATACATATACACTATGAGTCTTCGCCGGTGTAGTTTATATTAATTCTGTTACCTAACCAGTTTCAAGTATAAAAAACGTGTTTCCTTCGTTCTCTAAGAACAAAGACCGAAGTTCTTAATAAGTTCTCAAAGCATCAAATGTTCTGCTTACAGTAAAAATACTTCATATATCTGTTCAACTTTATGGGTTTGTCTGTCCACAGTGCCACGCCGGTTGCCGGTCCCTGATCCCAGATGATTGCAACTTCGGGATGTTGCAACCAATCTTCCTCCCCCCCTCGTCGGTGTCCATCCCCCGCACGGAGGTGCCCATGGAGGCCATCATCGGCGTACACGTGCGTCCTCCGCCCTCGCAGCGCGACTTCGGCTGCCGTAAGTGTCCTGCGGTATCTGCCTCGCGCGCGCCGCCCCGCGCAACTCGCCTCGCCATTCACGGCTTGCTAGACAACCTAGGCGTCGCTTGCACGTAACCTCCCGCGACCACGACCTGGCCGATACTCTTCTTAGTTCCCCTGTACATAGCCATCACCACATTTGATAGCAGATCGTTTCGCTCATTGAATCTCCCGTCGGAATCGTAAAGTAGAATCGTTGCGTGAATCGCGAGACGCAGTCCCTTAGGGTTGTGGGTAGCGGTGCGTGGGTGCGGCGCGGTGCGTGAGCGTGTGTTTGGGGCAGCCCGGCGGCGACTGGGCGGCGCGTGGAGCCCTGCGCGGCTGGCGACCCTGGCGCGGCGCCTGCTGCCCGCCGCCTGCAGCCCGCACGCGGGCGCCGAGCCGCCGTACTCCAGAGGTATGACCAATCTCTCACCCCACGCATTTACCCAGCATGCATCAAAGCAATTGCAACTCATTTTATGGCAAAACTTGTATAACACTTTAATCTTTATTCAACTTAAATCTACGGGTAATACTCTGTTGTAAATTTGCGACTTTTCCCAGTCGATAGCAGTATCGGGCGTGTCAATTCGGAAATAACATTATTTTATTTTTATTTGGCAAGAAGCAAAGCTCTATTTGGCAAATATATCAATTAAGTTAAATAGAGAGATCTTGTTATTTTTTTATTCTATCTAACTTTCTCTTCAAAGTCATTTACTTGTTGCAATTGCGAGATCACCACTTCACTAAACCTAATAGAGTTCTAACCAAAGTAATCATTAACTGTGAGGTTTAGTGAAGCTCCACCCTGCTTTTGCTGTGTGCTTCGTATTTATCTTTCTGCCATCTCTAGCTATTTTTCATACAAACACAAAACCCTCAACAATGATTCTAAAACAAAATCTTACGCTCTCTCCGTCTCGAAGTGCATGAAAAACGTAAACCGATTTTTAAACAGAACTGCACACTTTTTGGAGACTCCTGTATTTTCTGATATAAAACCGCAACATATTTAATAATATAAAAAATATATTTAATTCGAATTGTGCTTCAAATGTATACTATAGCTCAGCTATGCTACAGTTAAAAGCACCTAAGGCCTCATCCCAAACTAAACATATTACAGATATATATTACAGATACTTTTAGTCTTCAATTTAATATCACATTTAGACTTTTCGTCACACTTTTTCTTGCAGTTTTATAACTGAAATCACACGCAATTTCTTTGACACCCCATCACATTTCCGATACTAACAGAAAGCCGGCCAGCTGAGAATACTGACAGTATTCCAACCGCGCAGGTAACACAATGTATATGAATATTTGTGTAATATACCAATATAATATGTATGCATTAGCTTTATAACAGGTTGTCCCAAATAGCATAACCAGGCGTGGATTGACCATTTAACTAACTGACTGGAGATTGACTAACATGGACTTGTTTTTTTCTAATCGGAGACGCACTCTCTTGTTTGTACAAGAAGTGTTTCTTCTAGGTTTGGGACAATTGGGACATCCTACAGGGTGTCAGCCGTAGGTAGAGCGTAGGCGTTAGAACAGCTTAACCGTGTGTAGTTAGGTATTGATGTTAATGCTCGTTGTAGAGAATTC
Organism: Eupithecia dodoneata; assembly: GCA_947044415.1. Lineage (NCBI taxonomy): Eukaryota > Metazoa > Arthropoda > Insecta > Lepidoptera > Geometridae > Eupithecia > Eupithecia dodoneata. The sequence goes on along the minus strand of OX345662.1, from coordinate 11,314,847 downwards.
TTAACATCAGGAAAATGTAAGCTCTACCAACATAGAGTCGCAACTCCGCAAAATTATCTTTAAGAACTCTTTTGATCTACGATATCCAATGCGGAAACATTTGCTTGATGTGCAGAATAACGAAAAGCTTAATAAATATAACTAGATACATCTAAAAACACAATAAATCGATGTTACAGCTTCAATAACTAGAACCAACTAAATCAACGGCATAGTATCACTGCCGAGTGGCATCTTTGTAACTGACGTTGCCAGCAGGATTAATGATAATGATGTGAGATTGGGGGTTGGAGGGGGTGTGGGTATGAGCGGTATGGGTGTTGCAGCTCGCAGCGTGAGCGAGGAATTCAGCTCGGGCTGCGAGGGCCGCTCAGGCTCCGGAGGAGGCTCCACGGGCAACCCAGCGGACCAGGACCACCGCCCCGACCACGGCAAGCAGCATCGGGACAGGACTCCTGATGACCGCGATGAAGGTAACTAAATAAAAATATACTAAAATCTCACCCGTAGTTTGGTTGCCTTAGTGGAAAAAACTATTCCTGAGACCGAATTGATTGAATGGACCAATAGCATTCAATAAACTCCTGCCAACACAAACACCTAGAGTATATTGCACTGTCAAGTACAGAGCTGAAACTCCATCTTGAAACACGTCTTTGTCGCCAAAGACCCTTTTCTCTTTCGTTCTTCAAATATTAAATACGCAAATATAACATCAGCAACTTATAAAGGTTGAAATATAACCTACAAGCGCACAGATCCCCTGGTACTGTCCACGCTCCTAGAGTTTGTGCAAAAAGAGAACCGCCGTCGTCCGTTCGTTACGGCGAACTTACATTTTAACGCAACAAAAGTAGTACATTGGCACACGCGCGCCCTCAATTCCTAAGACACTTCTCTTTTTGCACAGACTCTATCCGCTCTTGAACGATAAGACCGCCAATTCGATCTTGTTTTTTAAGTTTTTATTTTACATTGTTTTTATAAACTAAGTGTGCAAGAAAGTATTATCTATCTATCTAACCATTTAAACCAACTCAACAGAAGTCGTAAAGGTGTACGACGGAGAAGCCGCATGGACCCGACGTCTGTACCGGCCCGTGGTGGTCGGCCGCAACTGGAACGAGCGCGAGCTGGTCTCCGCGGCTCTGAAGGCGTACCACGTGGCAAGGGAACCTCACGAGTTTGAGCTGACGGACGCACTGGCAGGGGATGAGCCTCTGCTACAGGATCCCACCCCGCTGGCGAGAGTCACGCGTCTGCCTAACAAGCGGCCGGCGCTCTTCTTGCGCTTCAAGTGAGTTCAACTTGTTTGTAGAAGGTAAATCGTGAAGCTGATGTCTGATAAAGAATAAGTCAATTAACAGTACCTCGGTACCTTCTAGTTTCATGGGTTCTGGCTAATGATTCTACCTAACGAAGCGTACAAAGTTGATTCCGAAAGTGATTCAAAAATTGCCCATTTATTTGTCAGCATTCTCTATAGATGCCATGCAGCCCCAAAAAGGCAAGATATACATTTGTAGTTTGGCTTTTTAAGCAGCTAACTTTATTTGCCAACTATAAATTCTAAGTGGGAGAACGGTAACCTCTATTTATTGTGAATTAGGTATTCTTTTGTCTAACCAGCACAACTTCTTGAAGTACCTTGACTAGGACTTTTGTTTTGAAGTCAGTATAAAAGATAATCTTGCAGGGAGCCAGAGACCGGCGGCGGCAGCGTCCGCGTGTACCCCGGGCGGGTGGCCGGCGCCGGCGAGACCTTCGTGACGGTGCCGATCCAGGGAGACCATACCGTGGCGGACCTCATGGCGTTCGCACTGGTGCGCTTCGGTCTCGACCCTGCTACCGCCGTCTCGGACTACCGCTGCTCAGAGATCCTGCTTGATCGCGGAGGTAATAATACTACTGAAAAGCTATGTTACCATTCACGTATGGGGTGATTAGTCTCACCTCGTATGCGTTAAAGGTAGGCGAGTGTGAAAGATGTGTTTTTTTCAACCCCCACTTCGCTCGCATACCGTATGAAGTGAATAGATCTCATGCGATGTTATCGCTTATATTAGGTTAGGAGGCCATCTCAACTAGGATTATGTTTACCAATGATTTGTATTTGTACTTTTACTTATCTCTAGACTGGTTTCCGCAACTAGGCCACAAGTGGGCCCTTTTTGCATTTTTGCGGGTGGGGGCTGCTAGTCTAACTACCCAATGCCCTCCAGGAAAACCAGCAGCTTGCTGACACCGGTACATACATGCTTCCCTAGGCCTAGTCGGTGTCAAGGTTGTCTTTGAGAAGCTACGCTATCGCTTACCAATGTTTCAACAATCATTTCTAGCGGTTGACTGAGCTAGATGGAAGGCTGGCTGTCAAATGCATGTTCCTGCAAAAAGTTCTTATAGGTATCAATGGCTAGATGACCTTAACACCTTCCTCTGAGATTGGTGGGAGATCGCACGTGCCCGAACTGTGTGGAAAGATTTAGGGGAGGCCTTTGCTCAGCTGTGGGACGTATCAGGCTGATATAAAATAAATAAATAAATTAAAAAAAGTATCAATGGTTTAAAAACACCGTGTCTTGCAGTTTCGGAGCGCGTGCTAGAAGAAGACGAACGCCCCTGGCGGATCGTGGTGAGGCTGGCACGCGAGTCGGTCCGCCGCATGGAGCTGGCGCGGTTCTACCTGCAGCCGCGGCGCGACCCGCACGGCCCGACGTTGGCGCTGTTCGTCGCGTCGCTGCCTCCCGGCCTCTCCGAGCGCAACTATGAGAACATACTCGTAGAGTTTTTGGGCACCGGTCAGTAGAACATAAAACTTGCACCTAAATTAGGAAATTCGAAAAAGATACATTATAGTAAATCAGTAATATTTATTCACATAAGACATACATGGTACATATACATAGGTGGAATAACACAGTTGAGCTGCATATCTCGCCCGAATACCGGCACGTGAATATATATATAAAGAAGAGTCTTTGGAACAAGATTTATCTTCTTTGTAACATCCCAAATAACCAAAATTTGCATTTAAATCAACTACGTATGGTGCTTCCTATGTCAAAAGTTAGTGTGTGTTATATAATAAAATTGTTATATAACTTTGAACATTTATAGAACTTCATGACATCAAGTAAAACATATTCTGTAGGTACCTACGTACGGTGGAAATAAATAAACAAACAACTTTTCCGTTTTCGCGACATATATAATTGACATTTTATATTATTTTTATGTATTTTTGATATTTTTACAGAATTTTCAATTGTTTATTGATATTTACAGAGAATAAATTCAACACGATCGGGCCGATTTACTACGAGTACGGGTCGATGGTGATCACGTACGAAGACGCCGGCAAGGCCGTGCGCGCGCTCTATGCACTCAGAGAGGCCAAATATGAAGATAAGCATTTATTAGGTACGTTAACTAAACCACGACATTAGGTAATTCAAGCTATTGAAACAGTCTCACATTTCAGTTATAATAATAATAATTTATTCAAAACTAACTTAGGACTAAAAAGATAACAGAAAGTACTTAATCTAATATTTTTATGTGATAAGATAATGCAGGTGCCTGAACTAGGTTACAACCCTGTTTTTCAGGCCAATATATATAATAGTAATAACAACTAAAAATCATTTTCTCAAATTGCAAGGATTAGCTTAACAACAAAACCACTAACTTACTGCAGATTTACAAACAATCGTTGAATAGACTTTCTATTCAACGATTGTTTGTAAATCTGCAGTAAGCTTAATCATTTCAGTTGTAAATACTTGTTCTAAATGACGACCTCTGTGGCGCGGTGGGCGAAGGTCCGCCTGCGACGCAGGAGGTTGCGGGTTCGATTCCCACCTCGTAAAAAATGTTTGTACGATCTGCAGGCACTTGTTTCGGGTGTTCTGGTCGTTTTCTTATCTTATTTAAGTCGTTTTCTTCGTAATGTATTGTATTAACTATATCAGTCATCTAGTACCCACAACACAAGCTCTGTTTACCATAGGGCTAGATAATGCTGTGTGCGTTTTGTATTTATTTATTAATTTTATATTGCTAAATAAATAATGTTGTACATATATTTGTTTGTTCCAGTTATGCTCCTGCCAAGCATCGAGCCGACAATGGTGCCGGCGGGTGTGAAGCCACTCCTTGTGTTCGTGAACGTCAAGTCTGGCGGCTGCCAGGGTCTGGAGCTCATCTCCTCCTTCAGGAAGCTCCTCAATCCCTACCAGGTGTTCGACCTTGAGAATGGCGGCCCGTTGCCGGGGTGAGTGAGGAACAATAATTTTATGGAAAACTGTACTAGCTACTTAGAATAGAATAGAAACACATTTATTTGGACACATGTACAAAATACAGGCGTAGAATAACAAACGGCAAAATAAAGTAGTTTATCATGGGTGACACAAATAGGTGATATTAAGAAAATAAATAAATAATAATAAATAGATAAAGCTTAGTTTGGTGAATTAATGCTGGTAAACCAATGTACTGTATCAAATGGAAATAGAAGAGACTAATGCGACGCCGAAGGAAGATATTTAAGAGACAAGAGAACAGGCTGTATAATACAGAGTTCCTCCTTAATTCTCCAAACTTACCAACATTGATTACCATAAATAGACCAATTACGACTGCATCGCGTATCTAATAGAGGCTTATTAAACACTCACGGTCCTCACGGGTTGATTCGATAAATATATTTTTTGTTTTGGTTACTGATGTTTATATTGGTCATGAAGAGCGATGTCATATCGAACTTGAAACCTTTGTTAAAACTTGGGATCAGCTAACTTTACACTAAACTGACAGCCCAGGAGACCACGTGGTCTTTAATCCAGTGGGCCACGCGAGAATATAAATTCTTGCGTAAAAAAAGGTTTAAGTCTTTTACACCTTGTTTAATCCTTAATTCTAACTACAGCAGTTTAGGTTTCTAACTAGGTGTTTTTTGCAGGCTGTACGTCTTCCGTCACATCGCCAACTACAAGATTCTGGTGTGCGGCGGCGACGGCACCATTGGCTGGGTGCTGCAGTGCCTCGACAACGTCGGTCAGGACTCGCAGTGCTCCAACCCACCCTGTGCCATCGTTCCACTCGGGACCGGTAAGGACTTGCAGCTCGCAGCAAGATACAATCAGCATTGTAGTAGTTCAAATCTAATCTGTGCTAATGTTCCTCTTAGGACTAGTGGGAAGCTTTTACTCAAAGGTATAGCAAAATCGAATCACAGGCATAACGTGAATCATCTGCAACAAGTGATAAGGCACGACATGAACTAGAGTTCCTTCTTACTGTATCGGTAGAATCAGGTTTACAGTGGTGTTAATACTCTGTGCCTCTCTCTGTCTCTCTCGAACTACATATGTAACTAACTCGTTAAAACTAAACTAACAAAATAAAACCAGATTGTTTAAGTATCTAACAATATTTCGCCTGAAAAACCCAACATCGCTCGAACATAAACTAATTCTCCACCATATTCCTAGGTAACGACCTGGCGCGCGTTCTCCGCTGGGGCTCCGGGTACACGGGTACTGAAGACCCACTGTCGCTCCTGCGTGACGTCATCGACGCCGAGGAGATCCGTCTCGACCGCTGGACGGTCGTCTTCCATCCCGAAGATAAGCCGGACGACCCCAAGAATGAGCAGCCCATGGCTAAGAGCCAGCTGCCTGGTATGTTATTGATTGCACGTTAGGTGCGCCATGAATAAAAGAAAGGGCTTAAATAGCAAAACAAAAATATTGACCTGGACCTTTGACCAGGAAAGTCAAAAGTTGTAGACGAGAGGTTTCGAGCAAGTTTTATCGTTATCACGACATAGTAGAATTTCTTAGTCTAAGTTCAAGATATTACAGTCTTACCTACTGCTAGTAAAATTTTAGTGGCAGGTCGCTGAAAAATATCGTACAAAGGTTGAGCGAAACAGGACCAAGCCACAGTCTCCCTATATTTAACGACAATAAACTTCTTATGTCCACTTCTTATACCTAATTGCAGTGTCCGTGACGACAGGTTCTCAGAGTGAAGACAACTCTCAGATTCTGGTCATGAACAACTACTTCGGGATTGGCATCGACGCGGACCTCTGCCTGGACTTCCATAACGCCAGAGAGGAGAACCCTAACAAATTCAATAGCAGGTGAGAATTTCTCGAAAGTGCTGCTACAAAGCATTTCTCTTTTTATTTCACGTTGTTCAAAACTTTAAAGAACCATGAACAACAGAACAACCCCATGAATTTAACATGAATACACAGAGGCAGATTTTTATACACAGTGTCATAAAATACGTATCAGAAACCGCGTGATTCTACGTGATTTAAGCAATATCTGACTATAGCCCTCTACAGCAAAATTTATATATCGTGATGTGACGAGACAAAGCTCCATCATTTAATTTAAAACATAACAATATTGTGACAATAAACTATTATAAAGAATTTGAAGGACTCACCTTATCAAAGTCTCCCATCTAATCTGTACCAACATTTAAACTAACTGGTCATGCTAACATTCCAGATTACGGAACAAAGGCGTTTACGTTAAGATGGGCCTGCGCAAGATGGTGGGCCGCAAGATGTGCAAGGACTTGCACAAGGCGGTGCGCCTGGAGGTGGACGGCAGGCACGTGGAACTGCCTGCCGTCGAGGGCATCATCATACTCAATATACTCAGGTAACTCTTACAAGATGTGCAAATACCTGCATAAAGCGGTGTGCCTAGAGGTGGCAGGCACGTGGAACTGCCTGCGGCCGAGGGCATCATCATGAGGCAATGAAGTATTATAATTACTAAAACGTTGGGGCAGATAATGCGTCAGAGTGGCAACCACTTACGCGCAGCGTGGGAAGGGTAGACCTTTGGGTTGATGATAACTGACAAGATGAAGAACTTCTAGAAAAGCGAGTTGTGCCCTAAAATTACTTGTTTAAATTATTTCGTCCAGAAAACTAACGACTCAATGAATTAGTCATTTTGGCGTGGTGTTTTATTTTATAGATGTTGGGAAATCCGGAATTTTTTTCCGGTTTATGGAGAAAAGAGTCCAGGTGTTCCAGATTAATTTTAACCCTCCAGTATTTTTTTCAAAATTGATTCGACATGATTCCAGCTGGGGCTCCGGCGCAAACCCGTGGGGTCCGGAGAAGGACGACCAGTTCAACAAGCCGAACCACTGGGATGGCAACCTGGAGGTGGTCGGCGTCACCGGCGTCGTGCACCTCGGCCAGATCCAGTCGGGGCTGCGCGGTGCTATGCGGATAGCTCAGGTAACACACATATAGACGCGTCACGTCTCAAGTAATACGATGCTGCCGGAGGTAAAATCTTCTTGGAGTCACTTCAACACTCATCATTCAATAAATCTAATATAGATATATGCCAGTTCCTGTGTTCAATCCCAGAATGATCAATCGAACACACTTCTTTGTTACACACCTTTACAAGCTTTTACCAGCTAGGGTGCTAGTCTAAAATTCGTAAATGGATGATCAGCAAAGTTCTAGCTCGACTATTATGTAACCAGCCACTAACATGTTCCAGGGAGGGCACATAAAGATCAACCTCCGCAGCGAGATCCCCGTGCAGGTGGACGGTGAGCCGTGGGTCGCTGCGCCGAGCGAGGTCGTCGTACTCAAGTCTGCTCTCAAGGTGCCTAAGGAACACATCTTTTAGTACAGAACATACGCAATACTTTTGTCACAGTCCAAAAAGTTTTGACCAACTTAGGTTCCAACAATAACACCAGTCTATACTAGTGATGGACATAGGCGTTCCCTGATAAGCTAATTAATCATTAGGGGGTAATGTCACAATCCCTACGCTGAGCTTAGGTAAGTTGAGTCGATTTGAGAAGTTACTCTACTCATAATAATAGATTCCTTATGATTTACCTACAAACTAATTTAGACTACCCGCAACTTTGAACGCTAAGTTACCTACCTAACTTAATGCAGAACCAAAGAACTATGGTCATATACATCAGTTACTAATCAGAATCAATTGGGTAAAACGCGATTGACCTAATCTGCCATGTTAAAATGACGATGTTGATATTTATGGAACGACGAATCGAAAATTGTGACCAAGTATTGGGTATGTTCTGAATCTGGTGCCAAATTTTGCTAACCAATGGCTTTACTATGACAATTGAATCATCGCAGAATATTCCATAGATGAAAGCAACTCTAGATAGTACATGCGGTGCCATTTGCAGAATGTTTTTAACCATGACACTTTTGACACGCGTCCCTCTTCTTTCGTCAAAGGTAAACTGTCGATATATGTCATAGTTCTGAGATGATATCATTGTTAAGGTGAAGCAATTATTTACAGATATTAGGGCCCTCTGTTTATAGCACGGTGCATGCTCTTACAAACAGTTCCAATGTCAATTTGTGTTCTAAACTTGGTTTTTAAGAATCTGGCACTCTTGAAAGTTATTCTAGCATGATGAATCAGACTTGGGTGTAATTTTAAGAAATTATGTTTCCTTTTAGCGCTAAGTATTAGGAAATTCGAATTTAAATCGATATTGGAACTGTTTTGAGAATAAGCATTCAAGGGGTAGTTTAAAATCGTCATTTTCTAAAAAGTGATAGTTCTCCATCCCCATCAAATGTCCAAGAAATGAACCAGAATACTCGATTACCTCGCACAATACTGTCACAATGTCGCATGTGCTCGTCTCTCCAAACAGAAAGAGTCATATAATTGATACATTTTAAAAATACCTACTTGTCAATTGTAAAAGTTCTTCAGGGTCGCTTGATCTTGAGGAGTGGGCATACAGAGCCTTGAGCCAGAGGTCTAACGTTTCAAAAACCGTGGTCAGACTTTCTATACTTACATATATTAGGTTGTACCCAGAACGATAGAGTCCCTATCTCTATGTCTTAGTGCTTATTTTGTAAGCCTATGGAAATAATTAATTTTGAATCTAAGATTTTATCGAATCATATACCTACAAAATTTCACGCGCGTTTTTAAAACGTTCTCAAACTTAAGGCTCCGATCATCGCTACTAGTCGCTTTGCGAGTCAAAAGACTGTGCTTTTTAAGACAATAGACAGCGCTTTTCAAATCAATAGATATTAGATTTCAATGCTTCGAAGATCAAGCGATTCACAGCATCAGACCCGAGCACAGTCTCCACCCCGCACCACCTAGTTAGCGAGGGCGCGGCCCGGCGCGACCCACGCCACAAACCATCACCTATCCACTGAACGTTATGCCTATCGACAGAACAAGGAGCCTAGTTATGTCTTATTCTTCGCAGAGGCCGAAATTGGTCAGAACTAAATAATATCATGGGATCGGCACAAATACTATCCAGGTTCAGTGTAGGCGAAACCAAGAAGCGCTGCATAGAATTAGCTGCAAGTAAATGTGGAATTGCGAACTTGGTCATTTAGACGAATTGTAGAGCATTATAAAATAGGTAAAAAATTTGTAAGGTCCTTAGAGCCTTGGATTTGCGAGCATTGTTTGCTGCGTGCCGACGGCGTCGTCGTCGCGGCGTGCTCGGAGTGCATTCGTCTTGCAATCGCTCGCAAATCGACAGTTGATAAGGCTCTTAGTCGATAGGCAAAACGATAAACGGATCAGCAACTCTGATGGCGTGGTGCGCGATGGGTCGGTAGCATCGACTCGCGTACAATGTCGTCTCGAGCCTGCCACGCGGGCGGTGCGGGGTGCGGGCTATGTTAGAGCTGCCCGTGTGTGCAGGCAACCATGCTGAAGAAAATGAAGCGCGGCTCTGTGGCGGGCTCGGGCACGGCGTGATGCGACCGACGTCGGTCCGCAGGCCACCATGCTCAAGAAGCGGGGCAAGGTTCGCCGCCGGGACACGGAGCCAAGCCTGCCGCCGCCGCCGCCGCCGCCGCCGCCGCCCCGCCCGCCGGACGACGCCTCCTGAATCTGGCTCAGCGAGCGTCTCATCTAGCGCACTCCTTGGGGCTCAAAGGAACGCGCGGGGACGCCCGCTACGCACGCGCACTCACGCCACCCGACATAATACAAATCCCTAAACTATGTAAATAAATTAAAATTCAGTAAACAAATATAAACTTATAATAAAAAATAAATTTATAGTCATTAGATGTTGTTTTATTTATAGTGGTATGATTTCATTGTAAAAAATAAATTATGAATATGTATCACTGACTTTTATTTGCTAACCTCCGATACTATATCCAGGGCTTGATGAGTATGGTTCTAATATCAGGTTACCGCACAATGAAAAATAAAGGTTTTCGTTTTTATTTTATTATAGTGCGTAAGCCCTCGAACTCGGGGTAAACTCTAAGTCATTCAATAATAGCCCAAACATTTTCGACTTCGACGGGACTTGAACTCAGTCGGCCATATCTCGCGAATAACCGACAACAGCTCTGGGATAAACGAGTTCTTGAGTGGAGACCACGACTCGATTAAAATAGTGTAAGACGACCTACGAAGGACGGCAGGGTCATGTGAAGACAGCGCTATGGCGCTCATTAGGGGATATGCCTATGTCCAGCAGTGGACTAACATATGCTGATGATGATGATCTGATTATCAAAACCAATCACCCTCTATAATTTAAGGGCATGAAGAATGAAACACAAATTATTGTTCAATATTTATTTAACTTCTATAAAGGTTAAGACTAGTTTTCAAGAACAGTGCTCGCCAATGATGAATCTACATACACCACTGGATCTTACACTTTACAAGCTTAATAATAAACATCCATTGACTGCTATCGAGTTATAGGTACATCTGACACTGAGTATTATGAACCTTATCATCTTCGCATAAAGTCCAAGATAGGAATTACACTTAGTTTGAACATACACTCTCATATACCAAGGTAGTAAAAAACTAGAAAATCTCACAACATTAAGTCAATGGATGCCGTACTTAATCGTAAACGCAGTCTTGGACTGTCATTGAATCACAAATAAAAACTCCAAATATTGGTTATTAATAGAAAATAAGAAACATCGTGAGGATGCAAACAATAATAAATAATAATTAAATACTAGCGAAACTCGATGTAGAATCTTTGTAAACAAACTTATGCCATACTACCTAACTATACTTAATCTAAAATTCACTGTATTGCCACGCCTTTTATACGAAAATTGCGTTACTTTTCGATCTGAGATCATTACTTCAATAAATATTGCTTAATGCTTGCAATTTTAACTAAAACTCGACGCCTCGCAAGTGAGTTTAGTTATTTGTGTCGTGGTTTGTTTACAAACATTCTGCATCGAGTTTGGCTAGTGTACAAACAGTTAAAGAGGTGACAGTTAAAAGTACAATGGGTGCAAGGACTATCTTGGTGATATTAGATAGATTAAGCATTAGAGTAACTAGCTCATGGTATATGCACCATCCAAACTGTTAACTTTGTACCTGAATAAATTAGTAAATAAGATATATGTACATAAGTAATAGTCATCTTCGTCACATTAGAAAAACATATATGTATACAGGATGTTTGGTATTAGAACCGTCCGATACATTATAATGAAAAATACAGCACAAGCTATTTTGTGACATTACAGCTACACACAAAAAGATATTACGATCGAAGGACGCAATTTTGGGTGATTTTCGAATTTAAAATAAACATATCTCGGCAACAGTCACACTTAAGACATTGAGTCTACCGAAGAAATGTAGTTCAACTCCCTAAAAATTGTCGATCCCAATACCAAACACCATGTATAATCAAATCAACAATACAGCCAAAAAGACTTCGAGATTTTTTAGTAAAATAGCAACAGCGCCATCTCTTGGCATGGCTTGAGCACAAATTTCAGCCAATCAGAGCTAGCTTATGGACACAGACATCCTCTTGGTTCAATGAAAAAGCAGCCCTATCTTGCAATCCATAAGGATTTCTTTACGTTTGTTACGAATGTTCCATGAATTTATCCACAAAGTCCGAAGATTTTGCATTCAATGCAATAATTTCTAACCGCATTACCCTTTCATGCCAGTAGGTACTTTTAAGGCGGTACCCCGAGGCACACTAGCGCCGCCACCTATTCTCTCTTATTATAGTGTAACAAAAAGAAAGACTGTAGATGCTGGATGCGTCAAGCTGAAGACAGGGCGCTATGGCGCTCATTGGGGGAGGCCTATGTCCAGCGGTGGACTAACATAGTATAATGATGATAACGTAACAAAGGAAATTAACAAAAAAATACATTGGGCTGTTTATGATTCCTATTATAAGCTTTTGTAATAGTTTTATTTTGTATAGTTTAGGTAGAGATACGAAGTTGCCCTTGGAGGCCACCAAACTCTTTTTTCGCATTAATTTCATTCGCAATGAAATTTATGTTCAACTTGATAACAAGATAAAACGGGTGGCGGCGCTAACGTGTCTCGGGTTAGCACCATAAACAGAGGAATACAAAAACAGTGAAAAAGCTAGAGAAGCGACAACTTTGACCTTTATCAAGTAAAATACGATCGGATCCCGGGGTTAACAGTCTTAAATTGATTTATAGTGATAGTCAATTTTTTTATTACATAAAGTAAATCCTTTATTGGCCTTTTGTTTAGTGATTATGATAAAGTATGTAAATTTTAGTTCTTAAGGGCTGATGAGTGGATTTTATTGTATAAATAAATAAATTTAAGCTAATCTAGCCTTTTTGTAAACAATTAAAATCTCAATTTCTAAAATGGTATTATAAATTGATTTTGTACTTCATTCCTGCATTTTTAGTCGAAAGAGTCCCATATAAATAGTTGTAATAATTTTCTTAACCTATTCCACCTTTGCTTGCCTGAGTAAAACCTAGCCTAGACTAGATACCACTCAGGCATAATGTAGCTACCTCATAATGAAAGTATTTTCAAAATCAGATCAGTAGTACTAGGTAACCACTATGAGAGACCAGCGCTATGGCCTGATAATATGGCTATTTAATGTGCAGAGCTATATGACCTCCATGACATTTTACAGGGTGAAAACGTCTTGCTACTGTACTTTAATATGGTGTTTATTACATACCCTTACTACTACTGAAGAATTTTGCGCTAATTTTGGCGGCGTCGGTCTTGATTGTCAATCTGAAAATAAAAATACAACTCTTTATAAAGGTGGAAAAGTATTATAAATAAATAGTTCTGGAAAATCATAACTAAGCTAGCCCCGCCCGACCCTAGTCGAGCGCGATATTTGCGTCCCTAATGCAAGGTATATACGGTGTAGGCACGGCACGCAGTATTTTGGCAGACGACTGTTCCAATGAAGTTTCTATCGTAGCTCATACCGCAACACGGTTTGGCATGTATACAGACGCGGCTTTTGTATGGAGAATTGGTCAAGTGTCAGGGGCGTGGCCGCGGTTTCACGCGTGTTGTGGCAAAGTGAACAAGAACGCAGGGAACTTGCCGGGATACAGTTCGATGCGTCATTGTCTTGCTATATCCATAAGTGTAGCAGCTATATTACCTAAGTCAGTATGCCGGGTAGCTGGCTGTAATTGACGGCGGCGAGCGGGGCCGCGGCCTCGCGCGTGTAGTGGCGCACTCGGCTGAACGAGAAGGCCGGGAACTTGCCGGGACACAGTTCGAACTCCGTCCAGTGGTCGCGCTCCGTGCACACCGAGTAGCCGCGCCACGAGAGACGCATGTTGCGGCGACCACCTGTGGCGGATAGTTCTAGCTCCTGGAACAAAATACCGAACGATATTCATATATATGTATTATAAACAGCATATTGTATTTTTCGTGTTTTGACGAGCTAAATCCGGTTAATAGTTTTAGCGTGAAAGAGTTTTTTTTTCTAAGAACGGAATGCTTCTAAAATAAGTAGCATTCAACTCATGCGTCATAGCGTGAATCTAGCCGCTTATCGCTACTGATACACGCTTTTCTAAGTATGATTTAGAGTATGCAGATATAGAGAGAGAGAGAGTACTTACAATATGGAATGTCTGTTCCCTCTCTGGCGGCTCCTGGTCGCGTCGCCGGCGGAACCTCGAATTGACAGCTGATTTCTTCTCCTTTGTCTTCTTCATAACGATCATTACCTGCAAGTATAAGGTTTTTATTGGCGCAGTCGGAGGGTTTAAGGAGGCAATCACCATAATGTCGGTTCTTCGCGAGATTAAACCGTTGAGATAAATGTGTTCTTGAATGGAGACCACGAGTCAGTAAACGTAGTGGGACGCCCTCCGATCAAGTGGGATGACGACCTGCGTAAGACTGCAGGGAGATGCGTTTAGCTGAAGACAGGGTGATATGGCGCTCATTGGGGGAGGCCTATATCCAGGAGTGGACTAATATAGACTGATGATGATGATGATAATCATCAACGGTCTCGACATCAAGGAAGGATGGTTTATGTAGAGTTCTTTCGGCGACTTCTAAGGCCTAAGGCGAACAGATCGGCATGCAATACTGTTACAAAAAATATTTAATTTAATTAAATCAATAATTTTTCTCAATTTCTCGGATATACGGATATTTATACCCTGTCCCCCCTCAGTCTGTAATGTCCGCAGAGCACGCCCGGTCCAGGCCCCGTGTTTCTGTTCTTCAGCAGGCCTACAGAGGAGCCAGGCTCGTCGGGGGTCGTCAACATCACGAGACCGCCCTGCAGAGACTAGTTGCTATAAGGTAGAATGAGTTTACCCTGTCCCCCCTCAGTCTGTAATGTCCGCAGAGCACGCCCGGTCCAGGTCGCGTGTTTCTGTTCTTCAGCAAGCCTACAGATGAGCCAGGCTCGTCAGGAGTCGTCAGCATCACGAGACCGTCCTGCAGAGACTAGTTGCTCTAAGGTAGAATGAGTTTACCCTGTCGCCCCTCAGTCTGTAATGTCCGCAGAGCACGCCCGGTCCAGGCCGCGTGTTTCTGTTCTTCAGCAAGCCTACAGATGAGCCAGGCTCGTCGGGGGTCGTCAGCATCATCACGAGACCGTCCGAGAAAAACCTGAACAACAACCATTTTATATATTTAAGAAATAAAAGGGATCAATTAATTATAGCCATTTGTTGCTTTGGTCTGAAGGTCTTGGAAGCCAGTTTCAGCGTGATGTAGGTATATTGTTTAGTCAAACAACAATATCACAGACAACTAAAGGAAACAGCTCATTTAGTGACCGATCAATCGCCATTCACTCTAGCCTTCATTCTACACTTAATTCAATTCATTCACTCACTCAGGGCACGCCGGCCCGCCAATATCTTCAACACAGCGTTAAAATTCAACTGAAATCTTTTAATATGATAACGAATATTCGAAGATACTTCCACATCTAAACGAAATGAAATGCGAATAAATATTTTCTATTTCTATAAACAGCAAACAAAGTGGAAACATCTGCATTCTATGTATTGTGAGTTAATCTCAACATACATACTTAGGCCTGCTGATGTAACAACAGTCTTATCACGTGTGAATAGAGTTCAGTACTCACCTCAGGTATCTATAATACTGGACCAGAAACCAGGGTCTATAGTACTGGTCCTGGAAGCCTGTTTCCCCATGACGTAGGTAGTTGGTCTTGCTGATGTAGCAGCCGTGCAGGTGAAGCCGCGGGCGTTCGATGTACATCTGCCTCCAGGTGGCAAAGCCGTGGGCGCGCGGTGTCCCGCATTCTATACCCCATGTCCTGGAATTAATAAGAAAGAATTTGGTGATTATTGGTACGGATTACGGAAATCCATAGTTTTCTCTGTAGAGCCAATGAATCTGTTTTATCGAAAGAATAACCTATGTGACCTATGACGTTTTTCAAGAATAACCTACATATATGATTAAGTTTTCTGTTGAGGAGGACACAAACTTTATGTTTACGAAGTGAATTTAACGTCCGTAGGTGTCATATGCAATCTGTACGAGATAAAATGCGAGGGACAGAACAAGTCAAAGGCATTAACTTCGGCATTGGAAGAGCAGGCTCAACAAACGCTATATATATATATATATATATATATATACATACAATTGTTTTAACAATATGGCCCGAGCTTTTCAAGAGATATCTTGTCCAACTCAGAGGACACTACCCAGCGAGCTATGAGGTCTCCACATTTCGTAGGGAGCCAGGAAATGTGAACAAACCTGATTGCGATGTTCCTCCAGATATCCTGCTCCCTCGCCACGACGTACAGCCCGCGGCAACAGGCGCCGAGCCTCTCCAGAGATATAGTGTCTAACTCAGAGGACACCACCCAGCGAGCTATGAGGAGGATCACTTCGTACGGTAGATGAGAAATGTGGGTTCCCTGGAAACATCAAAAATCATTATCAGTCTGTGAGAAGCATAGGCTCCTCACAGACTGATACACGACATATGTACATAGTTAGGACATAGTTAGGTTTACAGAGTTTTTACGTACACCTTTATAGAAGTGTACGTAAAAACTCTGTAAAAATCGCGTATACTTTATCAGGAACGCAGCCACAATAGAGAACGTGAAATATTTGTGCGAAAATATTTTTACCTTACGCGATCTGAACACAATTATGATCACTATTATGTACATTTACCTATTTTTCCCGACGTTTCAACATCATCCCGTGACCACGGTAAATAAACGCGATAAATACCCGTTGTATTAGTGCTTACAATAATCTTGTGTGAAGTACAGAGCAGCACACAGCGAACGATCGCAAGGTCTGACAAACGCGAACACTGCTATTCGAATCGATCTTACCCTTCATCAATAAAAGCATAAGCTTACAGCTTACCTGTACATCGAAGGCCGGAGAGCACAGCTCGCCCTTCCGCCCCTGGATGCGCTGAATCCTCGTAAGCAGATCCTCGCCTTCCACCATATCCTCTTCATCCTCAGGTTCCTCGTCCACTTCCTCTACTGGAGTCTCTTCTTCGGGAGTTGTCTCTGAAAGAGATGTAGATGGTTTCATAGCATGACACTGAGTCCGCAAAAAATTTCAGCTCTTCTGATTTGCTTCTTATGCATATTAATAAATAAATAAATAATGTTGGACAATCCACACAGCATCATCTAACCCCAAGGTAAACAGAGCTGGTGTTATGGGTACTAGCTGACTGATATACTTAATACAATAGGTTATACAGTAATTTTTTTATTTTACATAGATTAGGAACCTGAATCTGCAGATCGTGCACACTATTGTCCCAAGGCGGGAATCGAACCCGCAACCTCCTGCGTCTCAGGCGCTCCTTCGCCCACCTGCCACAAAGGTCGTCAGATATTGTCTTTTTGAGGGTAATTTAATTATTTTTATGCCTTTTTTCTTTAATAATAATGCAGAGTTTAAAAGGAAAGATCTCAAATGGTTTACACAGGTCTAAACTCTGTTGGATGGTATAAAATTTGGCTCAAACCTTCAATATCCTGTAACCCCTCCTGGTAGAGAAGCAGCTCAATGTTGGGGTTGATGGCCATGGCCCGCTTGTAGTTCTGGATGGACTCGTACCAGCACCCAGCGCGCTCCAGCTCAGTCGCCAGCACGAAGTATGAACGAGCCTGGTGAAAAGTTATTCGTTTAAAAAGGTTTTCGCTTTAACTTATGTTGTGTATAAAATTTGACTTGTCTGAGTGCTTATTTTGTAAGCTTAAGAAATAAAACATATTGAATTTGTGCTTTAGATACATATTTTTGTCAAATGGGGCAAGAGAAGGGGCCTGAAGAAGGGCAGCATTCTACTGTGTCTATATCAAAACCTCTATGAACCGCTATTTTTCTATGCAACAAGGCGGTTTATTCCTATTCACCATGCTTGGCAGGATTGGTTGTTACAGTAGACCATTATCTACCGTACCTCCTTAGCATTATGATTAAGGCGAAATGAGTTCGCTTTTTCGAGACAAGGTCGAACGAACGCCGCGCGGGGAAGGCGAAAAAGGGAGACAAGAGCGGCAGAATGACCGGCCCGCGCGCAATTTCACTGGTTTTTATTTTTAAATTTGTTATTGCTCTAAAATAATACTGTTTCTCAAATCTAAAATCATAATCGTCTATAGTATTTATTAGGGGACACGTAGAAGAAATGTCATTACAATAATATTAAAAACTAGCAAATAAACTGGTTTTCCCGTAGAGATATCTCTGTAAAAATGAAGATTTAGAGGAAACTTTGCCATTTTTTTCTATAGAGTCAAGTTAAGTCAATCGTGTTTCGACTCCCATAACTTACTAACTAATATCCTAAACTTTTGATCCTCATCAAAATATATTCGTAAAATAGGTGTTTTGTTCCCTTAAAATTGATTTTCCGTTTAGTCAAAACGTGGGTTTTGTGACTCATTTCACCTTAATTATTTAGCTAGCTGCGCCACGCGGCTTTGCCCTCGTGATAATCTATGTTTTAAATTGTTTATAAACCTTAACTACTCTATCTATTACCAAAAACCGCATCAAAATCCGTTGCGTAGTTTTAAAGATCTCAGCATACATAGGGACAGACAGACAGCGGGAAGCGACTTTGTTTTATACTATGAAGTGATAATAAGCGGATTTTATTTATTGAACTACATACCATCACAAACGCCGACCTGTGAAAGACTGCAGGAATATGCTGAATGCGGCAAGCTGTAGTGAGAGCGCTATTGCACTCATAAGGGAATATGTCCAGCACTGGACTAATGGTTGATAATGATACCTTCTCATAATCAGACAGATCCTTCTGCTGGTTAGCAATGCAGGCTGCAGCAGTCATTTCTCTGTTCTCAGTGAGGGAGGTTTCTGTCTGGTGGTGCAGAGGAGAAGCCTCCAGCTCTCTCTGCCATTGTTGCCTGAATGTAGACAACTCATCCTCTTCAGAAACATTCTGCAAAATATAGTCAGTTAGTAGAATTAAACCTGTAGGTAAGTAGAATAAAAAGTACTGTCCTGAATTTAAAAAGCTATTACAGAAAAATATATTTTTTATTTTTGCACAGCAATTGAGGGTCCAGAATCACCATTATTTTAAATAAACCATCTTATGCCCATCTTTTTGTGAACCTACACTATTGCAGCCTATAACTTACTTGTTCCTGGCTGTTTAAGTTCCCAGCATCATCAGCTTTGCCCCTGTGGAGGGATGAAGAGGGGTCCTCCTGGTCCTCTCCCTCGCACTCGCTGCCGGACCCGCCTGCCCCTGCATTGGCTCCTGAGCTCTAAAAACAATCATGGTTAGATGGAATACAAGAATGAATGAATTAATTGAATGAATGAATTCAATGAATGAATTGAACAAACAATATAACAAATGAATGAAACGAATAAATTGAATGGATGAATTGAACAAATTAATTAAATATATGAATTAAAAAATAAAAGCCTATAAAAAGGGGATCATTATCTAATGTTTTTTAGTTTTCATATTTATACCCATGTGTGCCTTGTTCCCAAGGTTGGTGGTCCAAAACAATAAATTTCAAACTCAAGTTAATTTGTTGCAGTAAATAAAAAACTACTTTTCTGCTAGTTTTATTCCTCTCATCTGATATTCTGAAAATATTACCAAACGCACCAATATTTGAATTTCGCGCGAATCAGTGATTCCGAATCTTAAACTCTGAAACCTGATTTTAGAAAAGCCCTGCCGGTCATAGAGCTAGTACTAGTAAGATCGAAGGTGGATGGCAAACGATGTTCGCGATGGTGAGCAGTACAAATAACACCAGTCAGCTATAACCAGACTATGAGAGAGTTGGTAATGTAACACTGTTGTGGAATTCTGAACTGCAGTGTGGTATTGATATAAACGAAAAATGACCTCGAAGGTGTACGAAAGCTTACCATTCTTTCTGTAGATTCAGAGAAACACTTTAGATATAATAAAAAAGCTTTATTATCACGCTATTTTAGCTTCAACTTCAACTACAATATCATCTCTAATCACGCAATAACATCAACATTGGTTTGGTTTGGTTGGTTGGTTGGTTTCAACTTCAACTTCTTCCTAGATGGCTCTGCGTCTGGATTGACGCAATTTTGCCAGTGTCCGTCTCATGATAGCATCGCAAGCTTTATAAGGGAAGGTAACTTACATGTATAGTACAAAATATAGAAATAATATTTACAATAAAGAAAAACATTAACCATGAATCAACAAAATGTACTACAAAACTACAAACAAGAAACTAAGAAAAAACAGTACTAAAATATTTTACTAAATACTGCATGATATATATAAAAGCACTATGGAAAAAGGTATACTATACTAATTAAAATTTTATATCATTATTATATACAAATTTACATAAGGCATAATTAATTTTATGGGAGAAGCAAAGAGAAAAAATACATTTCATAGAAGTTGGAAGAGGGACATCAGGAGGAAGGGAATCATATAAAGAGAGAGAAACAATAGGGCAGCAGAAAAAAATGTGATCCATCCACGTGGCCTTCATCTATCCCACATTCACATAAGGAGTGATCCCTGATCCTAAGTTTCGCAAGGAAGACAGGAGTGCAAGAATGACCTAGCCTTAATCTACAAATGGTCGAGGTGGTGCTTTATTGAATTTACGAAACTTAAAAAACCACGGAGATCGAGGGATGTCCGGTTGGACATCAGCATAGTGCATACCTTTAACAAGCTTTGAGGTATTCCAAAGATCAGTCCAAGACTTCTGAAGATAGGTTTTAGGAAGGAGGCATAAGTCATGGCAGAATGAATGGAAATGCTCAAGTGAACCTAGCTGAGCCGCAGCTCGCACGCACAGGAATCAGCAGCTTCATTACCTGGGATCCCAGAATGGCCCGGAACCCAGGCAAGAACTACCTCAATACAAAGGATATTGCACTCATAAAGGGCCTGTCGTATTTGAAGAATCAGAGGGAACCGAGATATGTCTCTAAAATAAAAGGATTGGAAATGATTGATTGTAGACAACTTCTAGAATCAGAAAAAATTATAGACTTGTTTAAACTATGAGATTTAACAAACAGAATAGCTTCTAATAAAGCAACAGCTTCACCAGTAAAAACCGACGAGGAAGATGGGCATTTAAAACTAAATGTAAAAGGAATGTTGGTTGGTGGTTTGGTTTTGGGGTTTGGTTGGTTACGCCGATTTTGATTGATTGGAAAAAATATTTTTGACAATAACATTCAAATGTTACAAACACATGTCAAAGTGACAAATTACTTTAGCAGACAATGGGTAACGTGGACGAACGAAATTATACTTTTTAATCTGACCACGCGCAGGTAGGTACCTTCATATTACCACAAAATTTTGCCACGCGTCGACGTTGTCGTCTCCCGCGCAGCGCCCCGTCGTCGCATCGCCGTCGATGAAATATTAATTCAGTTAAAATTTAGTGCGGATAACGCGAGTTAAGGTGCATTTTAACGCGAATAACTCGTGAAAAGGCGTTATTTGCATTAAAATGCGCCCTAACACTCGTTCATCGCGCTAAATTTAGCGTAATAACACTGATAACGCGCGTTACATTTTATGGTAAATAGCATGGTAAAGGGTACGCGAAATATAATTTTATGAATATTATGAAAGATTTTATTTTAAGAATCACTTTGATTTCAAACATTTATGTCCGGAAACCAAGTTAATACACTTTTTTACAAAATATATGCTCAAAGTACCTACAAATGCGTGGTAGAATCCCAGAAGTGTCCAAAGTGAGCGCAGCCTTAGGATCAAAGAGATTACAGATACATACTATAATCTCTGTATTTGTGTAGTTCCTTTGACAAAAAAACATAGGTATTTATGATCTATGCTGGTAGGTGCTTACTACATAGATATCACACTAACCCGTAACAAATCTGCAGATCGTACGAACATTTGTTCTGTGGCGGGAATCGAACTCATACCCTCCTGAATCATTACCTTTTACATTGTACGTACATAAATTAAGTACAAAAAGTAGGTGGACAAGTGGAAACATTTAATACTTTATTATTATTACGCAGATTGTAAAGTGGTCACAGTGGTCTTAAATTATCTGACGGTCATTTTAGATGATTGTCAAGTTTATATTTATTACCTGTACATTTTCTTCTGCTTTTTTAGTGAACATTGAGCTTTGTACAACAAACCAAAAATAAACAAGCCCTATTATGTACAAAACTGAAATCATAAGATATGTTACCCCATATGAAATATGATCACTTGTAATACAACAAATGCTAACAACGACAGTAATACTAAAGATTCCAATCATATAAAAAATTGCTATCCAAAGGTAAACCCGAAACAGTTCTGCTAAGCTAAATATAACAGCTAAAGATAGAAAAACATGACATAACAGTGCTACAATACATAAAACTGCATAGCCAAATGATACTCCGGGAACATCGGCAGGTGGCACGCCCATGAATTTCAAAAAATGATAGCCGACTGGTGTAGCTATTAAAAAACTGGTAAGGGTTGGAAAAGTTCCATGAGCAGCAATCAAATATATACCCATTTTTAAAGGAATACAGTAACAACAGGCGTCATATACGGGCGTTCTTAGCTCATTATGACCTTTTTCTTTTTTGTATTTCATAGTTCGTCAAGTAGGTACACGGTTAATTTCTAAAATAGGAAATATTTTGTTTGTTTTGGTGTAAAAAAAATCAAACTGATTATAGAGTAGCCACAGACAGTGGCGGATTTACACATTTGCCGCCAGTAGGCTTTTAAAATATTGCCGCCCCCACTGACCTTTAAAAATTGTCGCAGCCCAAGTATTTGGAGGGGGTCACACTTGGTCAGTGACGGGGGAGGGGTCTGGGGTTTGAAGTAAGCAAAAGTACGAGTACCTATAACTGTACAAAAGAAATAACAAAAAACTTGACTTTGTATTGATGGTAGGTAGATTAAGGGGCGAGCCATGGTAATTTAAAGAATGACGGAGATAACTGCAGCATTTTTTAGATCTTTTAGCGATATAAAAGAGATGCCGTTACACAAATTATATAACGGCGAGCGGAGTGAGCCGCCGAAATCGCCGATTCGTCCTACCGTCACCATGAGAGCACACCACACACCCGTTAAAGCCGCCCCTGGGTCAATAACATTCGTTCCCGCGCCCCATTATGACTATGCAAGCAAATACTTAATAAATACATAAAATATTTAAGTAGTGATAGGTGAAACATTATACGCGTTGATTTAATTATGTGTGTGTGGATCTAATAACATTTAGAACATAATATTGTTTTTTTTTCTGTTATATAAGAAATATGTTTATGGCAAATTTGCCGCCCCCTACAATATGCCGCCCTAGGCTCCAGCCTACTCAGCCTGCTGGTAAATCCGCCACTGGCCACAGATGTACCAAAGAGAATACAATAATTAGTACCTACGTATGATGTATTAGAGAATGATGTTAACTAGTACCTACCCAAAGATAATAAAAATACATACTCATCATCATCAGCCTATAGCAGTTCACTGCTGGACGTAGGCCTCCCTCAATGAGCGTCATAGCTCCCTGCCTTCAGCTTGCCGCATCCAGCATATACCTGCAGTCTTTCGCAGGTCGTGGTCCCACCTGGTCGGAGGGCGTCCTACACTACGTTTACCGAGTCGTGGTCTCCATTCAAGAACACATTTAAACAAATTATTTGCCAGTATTTCTGCCCAGACAGCTGGCGTAAAGTTTCGCTCACCTTGATCATATAAGTCATTGGAACCCCAAGAAAATACTAAGCGTGCATGGGGGACACCAACGGACCTAGAAAGAAAA
Organism: Eupithecia dodoneata; assembly: GCA_947044415.1. NCBI lineage: Eukaryota > Metazoa > Arthropoda > Insecta > Lepidoptera > Geometridae > Eupithecia > Eupithecia dodoneata. Next base: position 11,291,200 of record OX345662.1, on the reverse strand, counting down.
GTCTAAATTAATCTATTCTATGCCAACGGCATAACAATTTTTTTAAATTTCTTCAACATTGGTAGTCTTTTTATATTTTGTCATTGTCAAAGTCGTTATGGTAGTCATTGTGTCAATCAAGCAATTTATTTCTCTTCTCTTCTCGTTAGTCGTCAGCGATTTTGCATATTATTTATTTTATTTCTACATGAAATTATAATGTGAACTTCTTATTTCTATTATTTCCATCATTTGTCGTAAAGTTTTGCGTAACTAAGCATTCCTTACACATAGAATACCTATTCAAAATGGTGAGTAACCACACCCCATGATATGAACAAATACCGCAAGCACAACTACGCAAATTAAATGATATATTTACAATCTTCATAATTTATTAATTTTACAATTTACGATAGTTAGTATATACTAACTATCGTATATTGTAAAATTTTACAATTTTGCCATTGCCATTAAAAAAGAATCATCATCACCGTAGGTACCTACTTCAGCCAAAAATCGATCATAGATCAGTATACTTAAACCTTCAAATTTATGTATGTGGACGATTTTATTTCAGATGCAATTCATGCTACTGTTTAGCCGACAAGGCAAACTAAGACTGCAGAAGTGGTATGTTGCTCACCCTGACAAACTAAAGAAGAAGATCACTCGTGAGCTTATAACCACGGTCCTGGCCAGAAAGCCGAAGATGTGCTCGTTTCTCGAATGGAAAGATGTCAAGATTGTTTACAAGAGGTAACAAGGATAATACTTACCATACTATTGAGCACTTGTAATAATGACCCTTGAAATATCACACGGCAACATCTATATAGCCAAACCAAAGACAGAGCATGTGTTAGTGTTGTTTTTGACATCTAAAGAAAAACATTTATTACTTACCTTAGCAGTGAAAAACAATGAGCATTACATTACTCTCGGTTTTTGACTAGGATGTTCTTCATATATTTGCAAAAGTTAAGAAGCATTTACACAGAGGTTGCCTGAGACAAAGCTGAATTTAAATACCAGGCTCATTTTCTCAGCAATTCTCCAACTCAGTTAAAAGTATTGTCTGAGTTTCTCTCCGACAGTTGACTTGCTAGTAAACTTAACAAATACTGCTATTCACATATTCCAGGTATGCATCACTCTATTTCTGCTGTGCGATGGAGCAGGAGGACAATGAGCTTCTAACCCTGGAGCTGATTCATCGATATGTGGAACTGCTTGACAAATATTTTGGAAGTGTGAGTTGATTTTTACCATAACTTCTAACTGAAGATCTAGCAAAGTAGTCAGTGTCTTTTGAAGACAATGCATTTTAAATAATATAATTAATACTGTACAATATTAATAATACACACAACAATACAACATCTAGCTCTAGTTTTAAAGCCCAGCTTCATAATACATCAAAATCATTGCTTCTATTTTTAACAGAATTTAGAGTTAGCCAGAGTTAAATATACGATAATATGTTTTGTAATCTGGTAGTGAGAATATCCTATAGGAGTTTATCCCAGTTCTTCCACGCCGCAGGACTGGAGTGACACACTGCTGTTCTCCCACTGCTGTGTATAGGCCATGGACGGAGTGGGGCAGTGGGTTTATGGATTATGATGATCCCAGTTCTCCTACCCACTGACTTATGTCACAATTATCTTTTCAGGTGTGCGAGTTGGACATAATCTTCAACTTCGAGAAGGCATACTTCATCCTGGATGAACTGGTGCTCGGCGGGGAACTTCAGGAGACCAGCAAGAAGAATGTGCTGAAAGCCATCGCAGCCCAGGACCTGCTGCAGGAGGTCAGTAGCCAGGACAATGAGCTTGTCTAAACATGCCATAAAACGGGATAGTCATATTCTGCTTGCCAGAAAACACCAGCAGTAATTGGTGCAACCAAAATTAAACTATTATTTTATTCTATTATATTATATTATTTTATTAGTTTAGTTTAAAACAACCAAATCAGTGCCAATCTTAATCTATATAAGATTAAGATTGGCACTGATTTGGTTGTTTTAAACTAAACTAATTTGAAAGCATGGAAACTGCTGCCATTACTTTCTTTATGGGAGAAGTAAAGAGGACAGCGACATTTTTATTGCAGTTTAGTTTTTGCAATATTACTATCACAAAATCTTATAAAGACAAAAACTAATCTTGTTCAACGGAAGGTGATTTTCACCAGTATATGGCTAACCTAGTTTTTTGTGCTACAGCTATATTTATGAAAGTTTATTTCGATTTCAAGGAAGTGTCATAAATTGTGAGGCTAGATGGTTACAGGCATGTACTAAGGCAGACTTTACTTTAAAAATGGGGTAATATTTTGTGTGAAAATTATTTTGTAAAGTTTTTTTAGGAATCATGTTTTAATTTGTTATTGTTCACAAGTATATTTGTATATTGTAGTATATTATTAAGATGCTAACTAGAATCAAAATAGACTTCTTAAGCTTTATTATCAAGCTGTCATCTACTTAGTAATGAGTTACTTACCTAATTAGTCCCATAGTTAATCTACCCTAAATATTAAGTATAGTCTTACATCTCTATATACCTAGTTATATATGTATTAGAATAGTGACATAAAGTGGACCAGATTATTAGACAGGGGCCTGAGTAGTGCCTTTTCATTGTGTATTAGATATTAATAATAATTATAAAAAAATACTTGCTATTAGATACAAAACTTACCCAGGTAGTTAACTATAACAAAACATATCAACTTAACTGTTCATTAAATCACTGATGACCAAAACTTCTCAACATATCAGTATCAATTGAGAAATATAACTATGTTTCGCGCATTTTTATTATTATTATTAGGCTTTACTAGTGCCTAAAACTTTAAAAATAATCTTTTATTAGCAACTTAAATCAGATAAAACTGTATTTTTTTATTTTACTTTCATATTAAATTGACACATAATTTTAAAATTCAACAAAAATTTAATTGATTAGGTATTTTGCACATACTCTTCAGATAGCTGATGTAGTAATAGTACGTTTTCCCTGTTGTACCCTCTCGCACACTGCTAATTATTCCTCTGTTTTGGTATGATATGCATGCACTGGTGGCGTCAGGACCTGAACGACGGATTGTTGCACTGATGCCTTGCACGACCCTGGACCCTCAGGATATAATGCTATTAATATGTGCTGTACATAACCTAAATTATGTGCTTTCGCTTATATACATACATGCATGTCTTTTTTCTCATCTCGCCATTTTGAGTTTGATCCTATTAGAAATGATGTCATCCTTGAGTAGTAATCATTTTGTCTCTAGCTACATTACCTCTTGGACTCTGATATTTTCCCCATTACCATGGGCGGACTATGTAGATGCCACGTTGTGTTATCCTAATTTGTTACGTCGTCAGTCATTACACCATTCACAGTAAAATAACACTTATTCGAGTTGCATGATTGCTCGTATTCACAACTATCACCAAGTGAAATACCTACATCAAAATAACTCTAAATATCATTCAAAATAACTACCTGTTTGGCTCAACTTCAGAGATCTCAAGTTTTAGGATATTATATGTATCGTGTACTCGTGTTTATCGTAGCTCCATAACTTATTGTGTAGCTCCTGTTTCAAATAATATTGTATCGAGGATACTGCTTTACAGTCTATTTTTAGTGATTTTAAGTAATGTGAGTTGTTGAAACAGTATTTACCTACCTAGTATGCATTTAACCTAATTAGAATATGATTTATATTGTAGTTTTTCAGTGTTATCCATTTGTAAAGCGGTGTCCCTATTTTTGTGGTAATGGTTTGGCTGTTCATGCATTTACTGTATTGGGTTGTCGAAATACATTTTGTTTAAAAGATATATCTGTTTTCTTGCATGTTTCCCTCCCTCTGCTTCCGTAGCATGAGTTACCGTGTTTGTAAATTGTATTGACTCTTAGTACCTTAGAGTTTTCAAAATAATTATTTATGCATTTTCGAATTACCTTACTAATAAAAATGAAACTATTGGTTTTCTGACTCATGCTATGGATTTCCTAAAAAGTGCGTCCACGAAATATTACAGCGCTTGCATATTTGGTGTGGTTCTACTTTAACATTTTTATAACAGCATGCAGCTAACCTTGACCTGTGGTTTTGGAAGCTTATCATGGAACTAAAATACCACTAATAACGAATGCTATTATAATAACGTAAATTAACATAACAGAATTACCTTGTCTTGATATTAAGACACGGAGTGGGTACCCGTGACCCGGGCTACCCGTATGATAGTAGGATATATTTTGAACTGCATAAGTTTTACAAAAAGTAATGCTTATGGGTGGTGGATTTGTATTAGGACGAGACAGTGGACGCGGCGCTGCGAGAAGTGGGCCTGCTCTGATGCCCCTGCCCCCGCCTGAATCCGGCCCTGGACATCGCGAGGACTACTGAGCGTGAAACTTAAAAACTATTTAATCTAAGTTATAAACATGGTGCGAAGACCTGAATTTTTCTAAAATGTTAAACGAGGCGATCGAATTTTTGTCCTCTTTTAGATAACTCACTAGGGTTGATTTATTTTGAAATTTAAAAATAAACATCAATTTATATAAGGGAGGTTAAGATGATATAGGTGTTAAATTTTGAATTGAATCACCTTCCTAAAGGTGAACCTAAAGTAGGTACTTAGGTTAAAGATAAAAAAAAACATTCCAACAATCTAAAATAGATCATAGACAAAATCCCTGACCAAAGTGGACCAATAGTATTATGATAAATTCAAGAGTATTCACATAATTTTACGAACGATTTTATTTTTGTTAATTATACAAAGTTTATTTTACATTAATTTAAGTCTTAAAAACGAATTTTTCTTTGGTTAAAAGTTATGTTTTTATTTTTTATGTAAGTAGTGTGATGAATCATTCCTAAAATTGGCATCCTTTTGGGGCAATAATTTTTTTAATTAATAGGTTAAGCGTTCTTAAAAACTCTCTATTGTTTGGCGAAAAATTGTTAGTCCAAGTACTATTTCAAATTCGCTTTAATATTGTTCCTTAAACTTAAAATATTTGCCATCCTCTTTAACATTAAATCAATTTTAATAAAATATTTTGTGTGATAAAATCTTTTATTGCAGTCCGATGAGTAAATTACTATTACATTAACAACCACCTGCTCAGAGATACATAGGACTTTGAAAAGCCAACTTTTGCCAGCAAGTCTACATAAATTTAAGTTTGGTGACAAAGATATGAATTGGATAATCTGACAAAGATATGACCTAGAAACTAAATTACCCAAAGTGGCTTTGCTTAGCTTGGGGCTAGATAGGTATATAGATACTGACTGTGTGAGCTGTCCAGCATTGTTTATTCATTTTTTTTTATATAGTTACTTATACGGTTCGAAAACTAAATTGATCTGATAATAAGGTACGATAACTTTGTTAGAATCTTCCGTTTGAAATCCAGGAAAACGTTTTCGACAAGGCCAAAATAACATCTATCTAAAACTATGGACATACACCAAAAATATCCAAGACGTGTCCTGTATAGGTATCTACAGGTATAGTAAGTTTAGAGTAAGCACTTATTCCGATAGACCGGTTTATCTATAAATTTCATGGAGGTAATATCGAATTGCACATTTTGGTAGATAACCTAGAAAAATGACGACCACCATGGCGCAGTGGCTTAAAATTTATTAGGTAAGTGCAAAACGCTGCGTAATAGGCAAAATAATTCAAAATTAAGGACAATGTAGATACGTTACATACTTATATGTGACAATCGCACATTAACCAAGTTGCTGTTGATTGAGTAAGTAGTATTCGTAAAGTTTGCTTTACGTACGTGCATAGTAAGCACACGAACAAAATGAGTGGTGGTGAGTCCTTTACCCAGTAGATACTCTGGTTCAATTTTCCCTGATTTAGTCCCAACACCACATACCTACTTATATTGAGGGCTCATATCGACCTTTTCCGGGCTTAATAGCTCAAAGCCACAGAAGGGCAGGGCAAACTCACCGAGATGATACTGAATTAATTAATTAATCTACTTACCGAATTTTGCCATATTAGTGTAAACTACCTGTGCCCCGCGGCTTCGCCCGCTTGGAAATCTATGTGTCAAATAGCTTATAAACCTTCCTCTTAGATCACTCTATCTATGAAAAAACCGCATCAAAATCCGTTGTGTAGTTAGATCTAAACATACATAGGGACTGACAAACAGCAGGAAGCGACTTTGTTTTATACTATGAAGATGTAAGCAAGTGGTCGCCGAAAAGCGATAGGTCGGTCTAACACGGCCACGAGCGACTATGGCTCAGTGCAGTACCTTGTTGCAGGAGGAGACACCACAAGGTTTCTTCGAAGACCACGGCCTGGGGTAGACGACGTGACGACGCCTACCTGAAGATAACTGTTGCAGTGACGATGCTTTACCTACCTACTTTCAGAACATGACATAGCAGAACAGAATACAGCAGGTTCTTTCAGTCCTTAACTTTCGCGCGGGTTCACAGTATTTTAAAAGGCTGTAGGTTTGCCCATTGTAGGGCAAACGAGCCAAGTTCTTTTCACAGCATTTGCAATAAAATTATTAATGGGATGCGTTTCATTTAATCTAGAAATCAAGCGTTTTTCTATAAAACAAACTTAAGATGTAAAACGCCTTAGTTGCCTTATATTTTCGACTGAAAGAACTCTACCTAAATGTCGAGTCGTATCCGTATTCTGTGCTTTACCTTTGTCCCTTCTCCTAAATAGCCAAAATGAGAGCAATCATTCCAGAACCTAACATACCGATGTATCACTCATTTAGTTACATTGTTTAAAGTAGATCTGTTTTTCATCTCATCACATCTCTTTAAAATAGGTAGGCCCTACGTGATCTCAATCCTAGTTAGAAATCTCCATTTTATCTCAAACTTTACAGATATTAATGTATACAATAAATTATTATAATAATCTACATAGGTACTATCGTCACTGCAACGCTAAGTATAAGTGCGTACATAATTAATTTAATTATTATTTTAGTAACGCAGTATTCCAAAATAAATGAGATGTTATAGATTAGATCACATTGCGTTAGTTTAAGTTTTTAGCACAACATATTCCTCATATAAAGGCAGCTGCTTATGTACTTAAGTTATTATTATCGACATATTTAAATTAGTATAGAAGTCAGTTTATATACTGCTTCCTTTGATTAATTATTCCAAGGATGCTACTTATTAGTATATGGGTAAGGAAAAGTTATTTTTCCTTGTTTTAGAATAAGACATGTAACTACAGCAAAATATAACATACACCTTGTATTAAATTGATATAAATGTTTTATTGTATCCAGAAAGTAGATTGAGTAAGAATTGTGCCAAAAAATGCATGTTGATATTTTCAGAATTTTATTACTAAAATTGCTCAGCTTTGTATTCGTGTTTTGTGAAAAATAATAATATTGGTAATTGCCAACTAGTCTCCGTTTATCAGGTTTTATCATATCAGACTTATCCATATCTTTAAGATAACTTTGTATTGTAACTTCTGGCCTAACATGTATTTTCCATGTACTTATATGCTTCTAGATCTATACATACGGATTAATAAAAGCATAAATATTGACGATTATTATTTTATTTCAATATACCTCTGCTATAAAAATATCAAATACAGTAAAATGCTTAAATAAATCGAAATTCAAGACTCATCAGGCAGTCTTATAAATCTTATTCCAATAAATTCTTATAAAATACACTTAAATGCTACCGCCATAACAATGTAAATAAATTTAAATACGAACATTGTGGCTGATTAAAATATTAATATGATCATAGAAATAAAATTATTCTGTGTTAGAATTCGTAACAGATTTGGATTCGGGGGTAGATTTCACCTTTTTAGTGGTTTTGGGGGAGGATTCCTGGGAGTTTTTGGGGGGGATAGAGGAGGTGGGAGGGATCGGGGAAGTGGGGGTGGGGTTTGTGCCGTTGGTTTTGGCTTTTTTGTCCTCCTCTTCTGTCTCTGTCTGTTGTTCCTGGCTGGTGACCTTGGCGAGGTGAAGCGCGGCGAGGAGCGCCGTGATGTAGCGACGGAAGTCTAGCTCGATACCTGCGAATGGAGGACTTAGGTTAGATATAACATAGAATTATAGATCATAATCATCATCATCAGCCTATAGCAGTCCACTGCTGGACATAGGCCTCCCCCAATGAGTGCCATAGCGCCCTGTCTTCAGCTTGCCGAAGAATTATAGATAATAGGGATTAATAGCAGTTATTTTGTATTCAGTAGTAGGTATGTCTATTAAAATGTGTCTATCAACTCAACATCTCAAAACAGACATCGCCTATTCCAACCGACACCTTAGCAATTGGCAGATTGCTGACAGAAATGGCATGAAATGGAGGCCTTGAGGCCCAAAAAATATACGAACATTTAAACCTCCTCCTTTTTTCGAAGCCGGTTAAAAATGACCAAGTAGCGGCTTTTTTCCAGGACACAATCTCTAATAAGTCTTTAGAAGAACAAAGAAAAATAAGCATATCAGTTTGCTTTCTACTTAAGCCGAAAACTCGGATTACAGAATCATATGAGAAATGTGATATTTAAAATTGATTGAAAATAGTAACGAGATTAAAAGGTTGGTAGATTTTTAGTTGTGGCAGATCAATTTTTCCTCCATAATTACCGATTATTATAATAATATTTAGGTATAATTGGGATTGCAACCCGATGGGTATAATCCAAAGAATAGCGTAATTTATATTTCAGCAAGGTTTTTTTTTTATCTTATCGAAGATTGACAAATAGCGATATTTGCATTCGTCGTGTACAATGAAAGTGTAACTTGATAAATCTAGATTAAAATCTTCTAGAATAAGGTTACTACGCAGCAATATCGATGGACTCATTATTGCATTCTTTAACATTGAAGGTCAACAGTGGATTGTTGATTATTTGCGAGAATAATGTACCTTGTTTTACGATTAATACCTTGACATTTATTTTCTACTAGCTGCGCCCCGCGGCTTCGCCCGCGTGGAAATTTCTACGCAATTTTAACATGTTTTCTCACCGTTTAAACCTTCCCTGGACTACGACAAACATTTCAAAACCAAAATCAGCTAAATCGGCCCAGCCGTTCTCGAGTTTTAGAGAGACTAACGAATAGCAATTAATTTTTATATATAAGATTGATAGCTGACTACGACAAAGCTTTTGTAGTTATTGAATTATGTTCAATATGAACTGCCTGTTATCTAGTAATCTCATTTTGGTGTAAATGAGGTTTTTTTAGGGTTCCGTATCGAAAATTTATAACGGGACCCTATTCCTTACGACTCCGCTGTCTGTCCGTCTGTCACCAGGCTGTCTCATGAACCGTGATAGTTAGACAGTTGAAATTTGACTGATGATTCTATTGTCGCTATAGCAACAAATACTGGAATAAAATAAATACTCAAGGGGGCTTCCATACAACAAATTTGATTTTATTGCTTGTTTATGCCCGATATTGATGGCGTCGTGATCACGCTACCGTTACGTTTTTCGGGACCACTAGTTCCGTACAAAAAGACACAGCAGCAGATTTTTTCTATTCTATTCTACACAACGGATTTTGATGCGGTTTTTTTAAGAAGCCGGGCGGGTCGCTATTAAGTACTAAAGATGGGTTTAAACACTCACCAGAGTTCCTAAGCTCATTAATCTTGTAGGCGAGGTTGGCCCACACGCGGCGCGCCGCCACCGAGCTGAGCCGGCCCACCGTCTGCACCGTGTGTAGGGCAGGGTCTGTGGTTGATGGCGTCACGTCAGCTGTTCAATAAAATAATGGATTATAGGGTGAGTCTTATGGGTTGAAACTATGTTGTACCCCACCCCTGGTTTCATAAATAAATAATAATAATAATGCTATGACAATTCACACAGCATTATCTAGCCCCATGGTGAGCAGAGCTTGTGTTATGGGTACTAGATAACTGTTATACATAATACAATATATTACATAGATAGATATTTTTTATTATACATACATAGAAAACGACCAGAACACCCGGAACAAATATCTGTAGATCGTACACACAATTGTTCCGAGGCGGGAATCGAACCCGCAACCTCCTGCGTCGCAGGCGGACCTTCGCCCACCGCGCCACATCGGTCGTCGACATAAATAATGCTGGAGAATCCACACAGCATTATCCAACCCCCGGTAAGCAGAACTTGTGTTATGATATGGGTCTATAGCTAGATAACTGCAGAATATACATAATACATTACATAGATAGATATTGTTTATTATACATAAAAAACTACAGAACAAATGTCGGATTATAGGGGATAAGTAAGTCGGTGAGTCTTGAAGGATAATTACGAGTATTGGTCATAGGAAAAACATAGGTAGTATTTTAAGTTTGTTTAAAAAAAGGACTGGATTTTATTACATAAGTAAAATAAAGTATTTAAAGCCATATTGAATACTTACTGGAGACTTCCTCGGGCGCTCCAACAGGCGGCAGGTAGTGGTCCAACAGCTGCATGGCATAGCTCGCGCCGCTGTCGATGTTGTGCATGGCCTTCTGCCCATAGGCTGTGGATAGCAGAGCGTTGGCCTTGGCCCAGGACAGTTCCTTCAGGGATTTCACGCGCTGTTCTGCGTTAGCTCTGGCGCCGTACACCTGGAGATTATTGAGGGGATAAGTTTATTGTTGCTGGTAATTATTAAATATTTATTTATTTATTAAAGTACCACCGTCTATATTGTTCCTTCATGTCCAGGCCATACAAGGTTCCCTCGAAAAAATCGCTCTCGGCGATAAGACCGCCCTTTATACCTCCTTTATTCTAAGTATTTATTTCTGTATTGTTTTCTGTTTTGTGTGGTATAATGAAGAATATCTAAGATTTTTTGGGTTGCTTTGTTTGAATGAAAGCATTGTTTATGGCGGTCTTGACGTAAGAATAGACTGTCTAACTCAGGATGGTTGTAAGAGCCGACTAAGGGAACCTAGGTACCAGAGGAAGGAAGGGTGTCAGTGTCCTTCTGTGTATTGTTAACACCCACACCGCGATCGCCAATCCGTCCAACCAAGGTGATTAGTTTAACTAGTTTTAAGGTATACATATATTATAAGTACTAGTTTCTGCTGCTGCCCGCCCCGCGGTGCATATCCCTTAGTCGCATCTTACGACGAGACGAAGAGGTGGGTTGCTGCAAATTCTAAGCCACCACACCGCCATATAACTAATCTCTTAAGTATCAAAACTATACCTGGTAACTTACGATTTAAAAAATAAGTGCCGAGCTCGAGTAGGATAAGGTAACCTGCCTATACGCCCTGACCTGCCTGACCCCTCCAAAATACTCCTATCTGATCTGACCATGTAATATAATCGGTAGACTCAATAAAAACTTTTAGAGTTCCGGTTCATTGTCCAAGACCAAAGTGCGCTATCTATTGGACGTAAAGTAATCTTATCTAATGCAGCCGCTTCCGTCATGCTACCAAAACAGGACTTTACCCGTATTTTTAACCGACTTTGAACCCTGTTAACTGTGGACAGTTTGGGATGGATATTTCGCTATTTCAGGGTGGAGTAGGTATTTGTCATGAAAAACATAAAAACAGTGTAAATATTTATGAATGTATAGTCGGTTTTGATAAAATTATTAATATACTCAAACGCAACTCACAATTGAACTAAGTCGCGGTTTTTTGCCAGTTTTCAATAAAAATCTATCATTCATTCTTGCATTGAGACGAGCTTAAATCTGAAGGTACATAGGTAGGTATTGTATTAGGTATATGTACATAGTTTTGCCACTCCTTACTAGAGACTAGACTCGGTAGATTGATGAACCTACCTCTGTCCTGTGCTCTCTCTATCTATGAAGGTACGTAGGCAAATACCTACGTACCTTCCTAGAGAGAGACTACCATAGAACGGCACAACAGAATCAGAAGCTAAAGTCAAAGAAACAAATAGGTTAGGTAGGTATGATTGATTGAGATTTACAGATAACTGAGTAAAATATTATCCCAATAGATACAGACTACAAACAGCATTTAATGAACCGCAACACCAACACAATAGTGTTTTCGTCCGAGTAACGACTTTGTAAGGTCAAAACATTGCATTGTTACCGCAACGCTGCATTGGAATTTTTAAGAATTTGCATTTACATAGATTGCCTTTTAACATTATTATAAGTATAAGTACTACGTTAAGTACGTTATTACTCTGTGATCTCTATTCAAGTAAAGGTCTCCTCCAGACTATGCTATTTCTTTTTGTCCTTCGCTATGGTTTCCCAGTTTTTTCCCCGTTATTTCCAAAATTTCCTCGACCCATCTATCGTAAAATTACCTTACGTAACAATCAATAAAAATATTTTTTTTTCGGGACTCTCGCTTCTTATCAACTATTAAATTTTGCTACTTTCAATTTTATTTTGAGACCGCTGATTAAAACGCTTAGGTTTCACCTTTTGACCGCTAACTTAATCCACTCGTGATTAGGTGCAGTAGCAATACGTGATAAAAACATGCATACTGATAACAACAAATTATTTTTGAAGATTAGATAGGTTCAATACTTACGCAGGCAGATACGCTTGTAACCAAGTCCTGGAGTATTAAGATATGACGTTTTATGACGAAAAAGTCTTTGTAAAAACCTTCATTAGCACCTATAATAACACGGCAGCAATTTTAATATAACAGTAGCTAAAGTAAAGCCTCAACCTTACTGCGTTCTTGTGAAAAACATCCTTGAACGTTCCATACATACATTACAGGCAGGCATAATGATTCGATGCGCAAAAAGGTTTTTTCCATGTAATTTTTTCTACAAAACAGGGTCTTTATAAACACTACAAATATTCAGCAGATTTGAGCAAATAAGCAGCATAAGCCTAGAATTCATCTAGTGTCTAAGTTATTGTATTAGTAGTAGTATAGTAGGTTTTTTTAGATTCTTTTTCTGTCTTTTTTTTAATTATGTGAATAATGTAACGACTTAGCTATAAATTGCTGTAATTTTACATGTATGATTATTTACAATAAACAAACAACATTTAATTGCGTTCTCTAGTAGATTTAATGTAAATAAAATTATTTGTGTCAAACCAGACGTAGATCCATTCAAAAACCTGAAGTTGAACTATCCGCGAAGACGAAAATAGACTTGATTCTAGAAATTGTAGTAAGCATGCACCGGTTTTAGCTCGCAGAATGGTTTGAAAGTGCAAGACTACTGCATTATGCATTTATGGAGTTATGGCGATAAAGGAGGCCTGGTCTCATATTACGTACCACTTTCCAATAATGGTAATTAGAGGAATGATAGGATTTTGAGTAAAAGGTATCATAGCATAATAGATTTAGGATATTAGAATTATCTGAATTCGCAGGGAATTCAAGGTACAGTCAAACTAAACTTTATAATTTCCAGGCAGTTTGTATACCGGCTGAAACGTAAATAATACCCGTGAATAGTCATACTATATTTATTATGCAGGCTTACAGGTACGGCCTTTTATTTTAGGATGGGTTTAAGTATTTTAAGTAGGTAGGATTCTGCAGGTAGATGCTGGATGCGTCAAGCTGAAAACAGGGCGCTGTGGCGTACATTGGGGGAGGCCTATGTCCAGCAGTGGACTAACATAGGCTGATGACTTAGAGGCTGATGATGAAGTAGGTAGGATTAATACGATTCATAATTTCCGCGATTTAATTAGTTACGTTACGATAGATATTCCCACGGAATTGCGGGAATGAAGTCCCGTGCGACTAGTTATGAATAAACCAGCTTTTAACATGATAAAAACTGGTAATAGCTACCTTGTACCTAGTCTACCCACTTATTACAGTAGGAGAATATTACTAAAGAAACTATTATGTATAAGGCATGTGTTTATCCTTTTCCTGCCCTTTGAAACATAATGTAAACCATACTACATACATAGCCAGCCAGCCACCTATATAATTAGTTGAGGCACCGTGGGTAGTCAGGGGCTATTTTCGTACTTATAAAATGCACGACGAATCCGGTAAAAATAAGATAAAGTAATATCAATGACCTCTTTCAGATAAACAGGAGCATGCTTAGACCACTTTGAATCGGCCTACGCTTTTTAATGAACCACACCAATATTATAAATACGAAAGTTACTGTCTAGGTATCTGTTACCTTTAACTCTTATCACCTAAACGGCCGAATGGATCGTAATGAAATTTGAGAGGGAAGTTAACGGTATCCCGGCCGGGGATAAAGTATAACAGCGCGTGCGAAGTCACGGGCAGAAGCGAGTAATATTTATTATGTTGCCATTGGAAGTGCAGGGTTTCCTTCTATTTATACACATTACACATATTTTCTAGCTATAAGAAACACGACATTACAAGCAAAGTGACTCAAACCTGATTCTAGAATATTCTATTCAACTGATATATTTGTTTATTTGTACAGTGGCGTTCATCATTGGCCAACCCCACTAGCAGTTTCCAAGTCTCGTAATTACTTTGGTTTTATTATTATTAAATTATTTAGTTGTTTTTATAGAAAACTAGCTACGCGCCGCAGCTACGCCTGCATGGAAATCTATGTGTCAAATGGTTTATAAACCTTCCTATTGAATCAATTTATCTATTTCAGAAAACTATATCAAAATCCGTTGAGTAGTTTAAAAGATATAAGCTAACAGAGGAAGCAACTTCATTTTATACATGTAAAAATGCATGCTGTCTTCATTTTAATGAATGATATTAGTTTTAAAATAGTTCTGTGTTCATAGAAACTTGAAATGTATCTTTGGAGGGGCAAGGTAGCAATGAATGCCACTGTACATGATTACAGTAAATAGGAATACAATGGCACATACCTTATTAACATGTGGAGAGATTCTGGACATCACTGCTTGTTTAGTAGTCTCCACAATTACTTTGGGCTGCTCGCTGACAATGGGCACTCGTTGCTCCAGGCTGTCGATGGCTGCAGCAACCTTTGCATCTCCGACAGCCAAGGGATGGGACACATAAGGAGCCGCTGTGGTCGCTGCTAGGACTACTCCAGCCTCGGCAGTGGATAGAGCCCATTCGAGAAGGGAATGGGCGCCTGTGGAACAAACAAAGACATTGTAGCTCCAGTAAGAACAGAAAGTATTTGAGGATTACCAGAATAAAGCTCCCTTGCCCCTTGCATTTCTTCATCTTGTGTATTGCCTCTATTGCCACTTAATCTATGACTTTAATGGACCTTTGATGGCACATGTGTTCCCAGTAACGTAGAAAAGGGTGCTGATACACGTATGGAAATGAGTCCTAACATAAATGTAAGGCCTTTACTAGTATACACAAAACATTTACTTACCCTTAACCTTGGTGTAGAGTGCTCCGACCTGTCCCACTGCAGCACCCACAGTTGGGATGGCCATGGCCTTCTGTACGGACTGCAGCTGAGGCATAGTGTGTGTGGAGCTTATTTCAGTGGCCATCTGCAAAGAATCATGGAACGTAAAATGCTAGAATAATCTAGAACTTGATGATCTTTGAAGATTTGGATTTTCATAAAATGTTAAGTTGGGGGTAGTTTTGAAAAGTGAGATAACGGTCTTTTCGTCAAGAAGAAATGGGTTGAATTTACTTGGATATTCATTGCCTGTGATAATCAGAAACGAGGAAATATATAAAAGTTTGAATTAAATAGAAACCGACTTTCAAATAAAAAAATCCTAAAATAAACACCCTCTGAGAAAAATGTTCTAGAATCGTCTTGCTTTTTGTAATGCTAGCATAGTAAAAACATTTTAATCCAGCAAAACTAAAGAATGCAGGTCATTGCAGGTATAATAATGTATTCATTAATCTACTATTTTATGTATAAGCAAGAGAAATATAAATAATTAAAAGAAACATACCTTCACAGCAAAAAAGTATTCACAAAAATATTACAAATCAAATTAAATTAGTAGAAACTGGTATTTGATCATGAAATTAATGATCCTTTGTTGAGCGATTTATTTTTTAGGAATATAATTTGTTTCACAACTAAACAACTTCAAAGATGCGTGACTTGAACAAGAGTGATGCATACAGAGCAAGAAGTGGGGTACTAATAGCGAAGTGGACTGGACGAGACGACGACGATAAGGATTTGGTGATTCAGATAAACGGTAGGGTAGGAAGGATTGGACTTTGTACGCGACCTAATGAAACGTAATGACGCAACCCATCAAGGAAACCAGCAAATAAACAGAAATACTAGGCGATTGTGAGGTCACACCACGTCAGATAAGGCAAAGTCCACTTACATTTAACCGTTGCTGAGTAATTTTATGTTGAATTTATTCCGTAATTCGCAAATAAAAGTTACAAAAGAAAAGAAAAAAACAACAAACAAAACAAACTGGCTGCTGAATGCAATGGTGGATGGAGGAATCTCGGACAAAGGAATGAAATAGGGGGGACTGTGGATGTAATGTACATGTACTCTTTCTATAATGAAATGAATGACATGACACCGGGGTGGGTGTGCAATGTGCATGTGATGTGTGTTGTTTTAAAACTGGACCAGACCAGTCAGTATGTATGGGACCAGAGATAGAACAGGTAGTTTCTTTTGAGCTTTGTTTTTTCTTAAGAAAAACATTATTGCATTAAATTATATACCAACTATCATATTGCCAACTATTGAGACAACTGACAGGATAGTAAACAAAAAAGCGTATATAACGCCTTCTCATGCGTTATTCTTAAGTATTTGATTTATTAGTAAAGATAGAAAGTAGGTATTATAAAATGACATCAACATCGATAAATATGTGAAACAATCAAACTATTTTATAAACGGGGACGTGACTGTCTTTTATAAAGTTGGTAACGCAGAATTAGCCCATAAAGCGTATCCATAAACTCTTTGATCGTAGGGAGGAATGCTGCAAGCAATGCAACTTTATGTCAAATTGACATAGAGAACGTAAAATTATTGTCATTTCAATTGCAAGATGCGCTTAAAAATCGACTTAGGATTTTTCTTCTGGCTTCAACGTCGAGCGAGACGTCACTCGCTCGACTCGGGTCTTGGGTTATTGGATTGAGAGTCCTGCAGGTCTCTCAAGAGCTGTTCAGTAGCTTATTGGTTGGCTACGATGCCGATGGTCTACTTGAGTTTGAGATTTATTATAGAGTCGCACAGCCTAGGGTTTCAGCAGTTCTCAAAGGCGGCGGGCGGCGGCGGCGCGGCGCGGGCCGGGCGGCGCGGTGCCAAATTGAGCAAGGAGGGATTTAATTACGTCAGTGTCAATGTCATTATCAGCTGTGCTGTTTAATTTTGCTTTGCTTGTTTTTGTTTGCATTGCTCCAAATCAAAGTTTGCTCAGAAAAAAACAAGTTATTTAATTTTTTGTTTTCGAAAGAATTAACTGTTTTGCTTATTTTTTCTCTGAAATGATAAGATAAAAAGAGTCCACCTGCAAATACGCATCCTAATAGTGAAGTCATGGCGACTATGGTTAAAGAGAAACGTCGTCAGGTAATAACATACGAGTTCTTTGTTTTAAAATTTTACGCAGTTGTAGTAGTAACTATAAAATATACCTACGTTATGTTTTTTCTTCGACGTTAGCATTATCTTTGCCTTTAAAACTAAATCATTTATTATAGAAAAAGAAAAATAAGGACATAAATCTACCAGAGAAGATCAGAGAGGGTTCAAATGATGAACGGCCACTATCAGCATCACTCGTAAATGAAGAGGAGATACAAGTTTGCGCCAATGAAAAAGTGTCAGAGCAAAATATTACCGAAGTAACCAGTGATGCAAGTAATGAAGATCAGTCACATAACTTGTATACTTCAGTAGTTCCTGAAACCAGTTTCACAGACACTGTTAAAAATGAAAATCCTGAAGAAAGACTCTTGCCTCCATCAGACATAGCCTGCTCTATGGAGCAAATAGAATCCTTGCCACCAAAAGTCACTGAAACAAATAGTTACAAGGATTTGAATCTTAGATTAGAGAGACTAGCAACACCAAAACAAAGCTACCAGATTGATGAAGCTAGAATTTCAGCGCTCGAGCATTCTGATGCTTTTTTACAATCCGATGTCCATTCACAAAGCTTTGAAGTTACTGAGGAAACTGCAACCCCCTCAGCTCCTGTGTTTGAAGAAGAAGCCCCTCAAGTAACAGCCCCACAGGAAATATTCCACCATGAGATACCTAAAGTACAATGTATGCCGCTTGATGAAGCTAAGAGATTGTATGGAGGGGCTGAGATAGCCGCAGTTAAGGAAATGAGTGCGAGGGAGCAAGCTGATGTAGAAACTGGACCTCACTGTGGGCCTGAACATCCTCTTGTAGACTTACTTAGCACATTCAGGTATACCTATAGCACTTAATTTTTATTCTAAGTAGAGTAAGATATCTACACTAGGAATTTATTGTGCATTGTCAGCAGTCCCCTGCCTAATCAGGCTCTAACCAACTTAAATCCTTAAAGTACCAAACCAGGACTTTTGTTGATTGATATGATAGCTTAGGGGGCTATAGGGGCTTGAGGTCTAAATGAGACTAGAACCCCATCTTTGGTCTGGTGTCCTCTGTGACAGTGGAGTATATGAGTGAGTGAGTTGTTCCACAATCTCCATTTAACACTTAGCAGTCAATTATTTCTCAAAGTTGTAGATCATTTATCTCGTCTCTTCATAGTGGTTCTTGATATTAATAAATATGCTGGACAATTTACACAGCATTATCTAGCCCCGAGCTAAGCAAAGCTTGTGTTGTGGGTACTAGATAACTGATATACATAATACAATACATTACGTAGATAGATATTTTTTATAAAAACTTGGGAGTTTCAGATCGTCACTAAGGGCAGTAGAACAAGAGAGATCACGTCTAGCCAGCAACTTTGACGAAGAAGAGAAATATAGAGCTACTTTATGGAAGATAGAGAAGAAGAATATACATCTGCGTCAGACATGTTGCTGTGGGCTGGACGTAACTGTGAAAGCTAGTTATGAGCATGCTGAATTACTAAAGGACAGACTGCCCGTTGCTAAGTTGAAGTTAGAGGGGCTGTTGAGAGATGTTCAGGAGTCTTATTGTCATCATCAGCATGCAGCGCTATTGGCTCATTGTCAGGTATTAATACTTTTAACTTTTTAGTAGTTTCACACTTCTTGATAGGGTATAGAGGTGGTTCTAAATAGTCTCTATGACTAAGCTGGCAAAATGGACCTGACCTGTAGGGCAAGCATGGAGATTGTTGTCTAGCGTAGAATAGAGAAATAATAACGTCACTTTGTTGAATGCGTAAATTATTTGTAATTAATGTATGCAATGTATGACGATGCGATGTCATTAAGTCTATTCTACCCTAGAGAACAATCACAGTGCTTGGCCTACTGGCTACTTGGCGAAATAAAGCTGTCAGTCTCCATAATAGGTAGGTGCTCCAGTTCTTTAAGGAATTAGGCTGGTAAGGTCAGGTATGGGATGCATAAAAACTTGTAGATTCGCTTCGTCCATTATTGCCGCCCATTGATGAGCGAAACGATTTTAGTTATTACTAGTTGCGCCCCGCGGCTTCGCTTGCGTGGAAATCTATGAGTCAAACGGTTTATAAACCTTCCTCTTGAATCATTATATGTATGTATCTATTAAAAAAGACGGCATCAAAATCCGTTGCGTAGTTTTAAAGCATAGGTACATAGGGACAGACAGACAGTGGGAAGCGACTTTTATACTATTTAGTGATGCTTAGCCTAGTAACGTTTCGCCTATTCAGAACATTGTTCACAATACATAATGCTAAAAACTATGATTATGCTACAAGGTGACAGATGGATATCATTAAAGTCATTATAAAGGGGTTTTTCCCATGATTTGATTTTTGATTTTTCCAATATTTCGGCACAGTTTCGATCGCCATGATCACGGTTATAGATTTTATTGATGATTAGTGTTAATAAGCATGATAGTTTCAAAAGTTTTATATGGATAACATGCTTTCAGATTGAAGACTTCATATCAGAAATAATAAGAAGCAACAAGGTCGAGATTCGTAACGCATTATTCTTGATACTTCAAGCCCTGCGTGTGAGCGACGGAGCGCCCGAGGCGTTGCCCGCCGCGCTGCAGCGCTGGGCGGAGATCTTGGCCGGCGCTTTGGTCGACGAGAGGGATTTAAGGCAGCTGCTGTTCCTCATGCACCAGCTGTTCAGGTCCGTCATCTTGTAAATACGAGTAGTCTTGTGCGAGTTTCAAGCAAGACGTGTTGAAGGGAAACCAGAGTAAAGCTGTTAATATTTAAGGTTTACAGGTCACAGCTTTAGTGCGATTTTACCAGAGCTTGTCAAAGTAGGTACTTCAGGTAAAACCACACCGAAAGGTAACTCTGGCATAACTCAGTTAAACATAAACGCGTAAGGCGCCCCGTCACCGCCAACATTGGCTCGTAATGTAACAACCATTCGGATTTAAGCCTACCGCTGTAGTCTATTTAGTTGTTTGCGGCAAGCTGAAGGCGTTATCATTAGGGGAGTCATATGTCAAGATAACTCTAAGGAACCGAGTCTCTTTTGCACTGAGTACTGAGAACTATCTATATCTATACTCATATTATAAAGAGGAAATGTTTGATTTTTTGTTAGTTTGTAATGAATAGGTTCCGAAACTTCTGGACCGATTTGAAAAATTCTTTCACCGTTGGGAAGCTACACTATCCCCGGTGAACATAGGCTATATTATATTTTCAAAAAAATAGGGATCCGTACTAAAACCGTGCGAAGCCGGGTAAGGTCCGCTAGTTATGTATAATTTTACTGATGATGCTTTTTTACAGACAAACCCGATCAGTGCGGTGGGCAGCGCGCGTGTTCGACGCACGCGTGAGTGACAGCATCACCGCCGCGCGCACCTTAGCCGTTATAGACGTACTGCTCTCGCATCTACATCCAGAGGTCGCTGTGGAATGCAATGAAGGTAAGACGAGACATATTTAGACATGCAAGAAAAATCAATATACACACAATAGTATATTTTTTTACTAAACCACCCCATTGAAATGAAATGAAAGTTTATTTCTTTAGGCTTACAAATAAGCACTTAGACAAGTCATATTTTATACGATTCATTATTATATTGATGTTCACTTCAATTTTTTGTCCACCAGTGGAAGAAGTGAGAAGAAACCACTAATATGTTCATAACTTATGTGTCTAGTACATATGATTTGCTTATCTGTAAGTTGTTAGATTTTGAGTTGGAGCAAAACTCGTTCCAAGCTTTTTTATCTTCTAGATAATCTGATATTTTGTAATAAGCCTTTATACAAAGAATATGCTTTACAATTTTTTTAAATTTATTTATTGATAATTTTTGCAACTCACTTGGAGTTTTGTTGTAGAAGCGTATACATTATATGTTCATAATGAATATTATGTACACAATTGTTTGTGAGCGGAAATGAATGTGTTATTTATTTATTTATATACGAGGTTGTTATAACAAAGTCATCTTCGCTACGCTCTGGAGTATAAAAAACACAATTCATAAAAATGCTACGTTGTCGACCCGTTTGATTGAATTCGAATGTTCGAATGAATCGTTGCATTTTGTTCATTGTCCAGCATTATTTATTTATATATTTTATTATTTCTATGAAAATTGACGCAGCCGTTGTATTGTCAATGTCTCATTTTCAAGTCAAGAAAAAAGCCCGTTGCTTTCTAATTTAACAACTGATTTGTATTATAGAAACAGAGGAGGCTTGGGAGGAGGTGGACATTAAGGGCGGCGAGGGCGCGGTCAGCTCCGGCACTCTACGCGAGCGGGACCTCATCGGGTTGCTGCAAGCCTTGCCCTTACAGCAACTCATCGCTAAGATGTTACTCTTCTCGCACGCTGTAAGTATTATACACAGAGGAGGCTTGGGTAGAGGTGGACGTTAAGGGCGGTGAGGGCGCGGTCAGCTCCGGCAATCTACGGGACGTCATAACTCACAAATCTTAAATAAATAATGCTGGATAATCCACACAGCATTATCAAGCCCCAAACTAAGCAGAGCTTGTGTTATGGGTACACTGACAATACATAATACAATACATTTTTTTTATTTTTTTTATTTCGCCTGTTTCGTCCCACTGCTAGGCAAAGGCCTCACCCAAATAATTCCACTCAGTGCGGTCACGTGCGATCTCCCACCAATCTCACAATACATTTATAGATTTTTTTTTAATATTTGCCAGGACTTCAAAGAAGCGACTCTCCAATCTTGGGGCGACGCATCCGGTGGCAGCGGCTTGCTAAAAGCGTGCTGTGGTGTCCGGGTGCTGTTATCAGTACTGCAGCATGCATTAACAGCGCACCCTGTGTACACTCG
This sequence comes from Eupithecia dodoneata, assembly GCA_947044415.1. NCBI lineage: Eukaryota > Metazoa > Arthropoda > Insecta > Lepidoptera > Geometridae > Eupithecia > Eupithecia dodoneata. The sequence continues at coordinate 11,268,842 of OX345662.1, read as the reverse complement.
ACTGCACCAAGTGATACGGGATGTAGCACGAAGCGCCCTCACTGCGCTAGCTTGCTTGTACATCTCGCCCAGGTGAGAATATCTACCTTATTGTCTTAGTAATACAGCGCAATGTGCGATAGCGCATCCTCTGTACACTCAACTGTATCATCTACTTAGATTGTATTTAATTTTGAGGATATATCTCTTTATTTACTAGACATCTTACAGTAGTGTATCGTAGAGTGCTTTGCGGAAAATTCGACTAAAAGTGCCTTAACTTTCTAACCGTGGTTCTGTTAATCCATGTCGGTTCTATGTTAATAATTGTGACTAGTCGATTTGTTTTAGACGAATGATTTTAGTGGAATTTTCCGTTGGCGCGTAAAGTATCTGCTTGAATTTAACTTAGTTTATCAGTAAATTATGCAGAAATTAAGACCATATGCCTCCACAACTGTAAAAGTAATTCTTATTCCTCCTACAGAGCACCATATCACAAAGAGTTATCCGAGAAGATAACAGCGGAGTTAGAAGCGGCGTTCGCAGCTGCCTTCACGTTGTTCGGAACGCACGAACTTCACACACTGCCGACTGGAATGCTCACTGAACACTCGGCTAGAGATTATTGCCTCAATTTTATTGTTGGGTTACATGGTAAGTTAAGGTTAGATAAACATAATGATTAGGCCTTGCCGTGGAGGTGGCCGCGTAAGAATTGACCGTTTCAACTAAGCCTGTGGACGTCGTAAGAGCCAACAACTAACCTGATACACGACAAATAATCAAAATAATCAATTTATTAGTAAATAATTACATTACAGGTCAGAAAATAATTTTAATAACTTAGTAATCAATCATTTAAGTATTATTAAAATTTTGCACATATACGTCAACACTGCAGAACGCATTCTCGAGGAGCCACGATTTAAGTCTCCGCTTAACTGAAGAGAGACTAGGTGCTGTCACTACCGATCTGGTAGGTTGTTGTACAGCACGGGTCCCAGCTCGTGCGTGAGTCTGTCCGACTTAGCCAGTCTGTGTGATACCGGAGATAGCTTGTCATGAATATGTGATGTTAGAAATAGTTGCAGTCCTGGTAAATTTTCTATGTTTCAGATAATTCTCCGAAGACAATATCTAGTCTGTCGATAACGGCGCCGGTGTTGTCGTGCGGCGCGCGTGTGCGCGTCGTGACGCAAGCGGCGTCGGGACGCGCCACCGACCACGACCTCGCTAGAATAGTGCTGGATTTCTTACTGCAGGTCTGTTTATTATAATACACCGCCATTTTTACGTGTTGTGCGAGGCCAAAATGGCGTAAGCACTATGCGTTGTCTACCAAACTATTATCGTACTGAATCTCTTTAAAATGTATTTAGTAATAATACCTAATTTTTTTATTTCTAAGAAACAAAATACACAGCTCTTAAATGTAAATCATACAAAATTTATAATGTAACCGACGGCCAAAAGGGATTTACATTTTACAGAATTAAACTTTTATTAAATAAATAAATAATGCTGGATAATCACACAGAATCGTCTAGCCCCAAGCTAAGCAGAGCTTTTGTTATGGGTACTAGATGACTGTACGTACACAATACAATATATACTTACCGCGACGACTGTTTGTCGTACCTACATTTGTTTCATATTCGTACCAAAAAGAGCGAGATGAAACTCGACAAATTTCGTCGTGACTCGCATCTTAAGCTAGTTCTCGATATTGAGCTGGTTCCACGGATTCCAACGAATGTTACGAAAAGGCCAGTTTGCGAAGCCATCGCTTCCTGGGTCTGCGCGCTAATTTCATTTTATTTCAATGCAATAAGGTTTATGTTATATACTCCTATTTACAGACTGGACTAAAACGCAACAGTGTTTCCTGCAAGGGAACCTGCGAGCAGACTGCAAGAGAATGCGTGCCTGAACTTCTAACCGCACATCCGTATTTGTATGCCACGGCCTTGTATATCGTGGCGGACTTGTCACAAGGTTAGATATTAATATTATCTTTCTTCTCTTTTTATCCGTTTTTCCTCGCGGTTTTTCCTCGCTCTTGTGCTCCTGGCGGCGTCTTTTTGGTGGATTTAGGTTAGCTATAACCGAATCCAATATTATATTGCATGCCAACAAAGACTGAAAACTCCACAAAAACTGATTAGATATAACAATAATAGAAAACAACTATGTGGTAGCTAGGTAATAATTTAAAACAAAATCAAAATGAATACAAAACGAAGGACGGTCTCGTCGGATCCGTTATTTTGATGACGTAAGATTGAAAGTGATTCTGACATGTATTTCTGAGAGATTCGAAACGAAACATTTCAGTAAGTGACGCGCCCAAACCGTTCAATCACCAAGTTTCATTGGTGGTAAGGTTGATCGTATCGTGCAAATCACGTCAACTTCTTTTTTCAGTAGACCTACTGTGCCGTTTATCACAATGGTGCAAGCCCCTTGTAAGTTGTACCTCACAGCCATTCAAATTCAAATTATTTATTTACACAAGACCATAACATTATCTGATATATTTATGACTAGCTGTGCCCCCCGGCTTCGCCCTTGTGGAAATCTATATGTCAAATGGTTTATAAACCTTCCTCTTGAATCACTCTATCTATAAAAAAAGGTATAAAGATCTAAGCATACATAGGGACAGATAGACAGCGGGAACCGACTTTGTTTTATACTATGTAGTGATACATTATGATGGCCAAGATAAAGAGGCCATCATAGAAAATTGCGGACGAATATCCGAATTTATAATTCTATTTTCCCAGTGGAATCTCTGTTTGGTGGCGCTGTGAGCGTGCTGTGTGTGGACCGCTGGAGGCCGCAGCTTGACGAGCTGCAAGCTGTGCTGCAACACTGGACGCAGCGCTGCCCCGCCATGCTGCACCAACTGCTGGCGCAGCTCAATTATACGCCGCATGTGTAAGTTACCTATAGTACCGTGTGGTGGCGCTGTGAGCGTGCTGTGTGTGGATCGCTGGAGGTTCGCTACAATATATCTTTATGAATTGTAGCGTATGTGTTATATGATATGTAAGCTATATTATTGAAGTTTCCTCATAATAAATTTTGTAGTTTTTGCGTGAAAGAGCAACAAACATACTTACATACACCCTCACAAAATGTCGCGTTTATAATATTAGTATTTAGGATATCTAGTTTTTCCACTGCATTCTGCTAAAAAACTACTAAAGCTTATTGAAACATTTCTGTATACGTTTCAGCGGTCTACCATTACCCCAGCAACTGTTAATAGCCAACTTCCTCCTGCAATACTCTCGTACCGACCCTCAAAAACTGGAGGCGTCCTGGTCCATCCTCATGAGCCTTCGCACACATCTTGCCTGGTGGGGGGTAAGGGGGGAGCCTGCCCCCCCGGAAGTGGAACCCAGTGATCCCTTTTCTATGGCTCATGCGGTCTTGGCTACTGATTGGGGGCATTCTATACCGCTGGTAAGTTGAAATCTCATCTGGTCGAGGAGACAAGGCGATCGAAATGTTAGCATTTAGGACTATTTTGGACTGATGATGATGACTATACAACCGTAGGGGTTTGACCCGAATGTTTTATTGCTCGGATTACAATTAAAGCAAGCCATTTTGTACTTCTTTTATCGGGCAATATCTTATACATACTTATAGGTATTTCTTTGTCTCATAGATCTGTTCATTGGGAGTCTCAGCTCTGTGCGCGCTTTGCGAGACTCGAGTTCGCGAGACGGTCCATTGCCTGGAACCTATCATGATGATGATGGCTCTCTCACCGGAGTCTGTCTCTCTCACACCCAAGTAAGTTTCTCTTACATAACAGATCTGATCTGTGGGAGTCTTAGCTTTGAGACTCGAGTTCGTGAGACGTTCCACTGCCTAGAGCCTGTCATGTTGATGATGGCTCTCTCACCGGAGTCTGTCTCTCTCACACCCAAGTAAGTTTCTCCTACATAACAGATCTGATCTGTGGGAGTCTTAGCTTTGAGACTCGAGTTCGTGAGACGTTCCACTGCCTAGAGCCTGTCATGTTGATGATGACTCTCTCACCGGAGTCTGTCTCTCTCACACCCAAGTAAGTTTCTCCTACATAACAGATCTGATCTGTGGGAGTCTTAGCTTTGAGATTCGAGTTCGTGAGACGTTCCACTGCCTAGAGCTTGTCATGTTGATGATGGCTCTCTCACCAGAGTCTCTCTCTCTCACACCCAAGTAAGTTTCTAGGCTTAGTTCTGGTATGGTATGGTACTGACTATATTCACAAGACACTTAACTGGTTGTAAACTACTGCCATTAAGTGGGGTATTATGGTATTATCATTGGGGGAGGCCTATGTCCAGCAGTGGACTGATATAGGCTGATGATGAAACTACTGCCCCCAACTTATTATAGAAATGGTATCAGATGGTTAATGGTGGTAATGGTCTGAACACGCGACGAAGTCGATCGCGAACTGAGTAAATTTAGGTAACCGCGAGCGAATACGCATTCAACTGCAAGCGCAGCTAAATGTATATCAGCTGCGTGGTCGGTTTCGCCCAAACACAAGGAATCTAGATTGTTAAACATAATGTTAAACAATCCACACAGCATTATCTAGCCCCAAGCTAAGCAGAGCTTGTGTTATGGGTAATAGATGACTGATATACATAATACAATATATAGCATAACATATGTAGATAGATATTTTTATTATACGTAGCTAACGACCAGAACACCCGAAAAAAATATCTTCAGATCGCACACACAACTGTCTCGAGGCGGGAATCGAACCTGCAACCTCCTGCGCACCACCACGACCAACACCCACCGCGCCACAGAGGTCGTTGTAGATTTGTCGTATTTCGTTTTATAACATGAGTATGATATTGTTTTGTGCAGGTTTGCGGAACTGTTCACAGTCCTCCTGAGCAGTGGACCGAGCCTCGTGCAGCGCGCGCTCGGCCGCGGCGGCGAGGCTGGCTCCACGAGACTGTTGCGGCTGCTACTTACACAACTCACGGACAAACAGTCAGTACATTCTATCAATTCAATATAGGTACAATGATGAAGCCTACTAGCAACTAAGCATACCGAACTCGAGTATGTATAAAAGGAATGCTCGAGCCTTTTCAAACGAGTTTGACTGAAAATTAGTTGAAAAATTATCTGAAGATATGGGGGTCACCCCCGAATACTCAAAGGCATCTCAGATTTAAGCCCGTCTCAAGTAACCATTTTCTGACATATTTTAACAGTAAAAAAATTGCTACTTAAGATGTGCTTAAATCTGAGATGCGTTTGTATATTCGGACGTTAGTCTCAATATGCTATACGTGCACTAGTGTGTATTAAAGCACTAATGTTATATGCTTGTCATCTCAGTTTTTGGTTACAAAATCAAGAAAATGGTTACAATGACCAGATAATTGTTGAATAACCCTATACCTCTGCGGTGACAACAGCGTGTTTTTCCTCCATAATGCTTGCCGCAACCATTTGTGGTATCGTCAGAGGCCGTCAAAGACAGAGATGTTCATCAGCTGCCTTATGAGCTGATTAAGATAATAATATGATAATTTCCAGGCTGGTCAATCGCTGTGCGATATTCCCCGCATGGCTACACGCGCTATGGACGGTACAGATAGCGCTGCCTGTCCTGGACGTGGGGGCGCTGGCTGCGAAGGACTGCAGGGCTCTGGACCACCACGCTGACTATATTATACAGGTGATGATTGTATTCTAGAGGAGTACGTGCGATATTTCCCGCATGGTTACACGCGCTATGGATGGTACAGACAATAATAACGTGTACCGAATGAGTTAATATCTCAATAAATAAATACATTTTATTCCCAGAACGACCCAAACATCATCCAGTTCATATCAACCGCTGTTCGCAACGCGTCCACCGCACCACTACTCTGCGAGAGCCTTCTCCGACGGGCACACCATCGGGACGGGGTTAGCAAGTTGTTTCCTGCGTTATTGTGTCTGCTAAATGAACAACGCAGGGCATCTCAAAAGATCCATGTGGATAAGGCTTTAGCGGTGAGTACATCTAATTCTATATACATACCAAATCAGAGCACGTACGACTCTTTGACCGCCTCCCCAAGAAGAATCTCCCTCTTTTAGGGCAGCACGTATATCTCTACGCTTGGAAACGAATTGGTGATCGCAGAAGAGATGTCAAAAGTCCACGGAAGAATATAAGTGCATAACAGCAACATGCTAAATGTACTCCTTTTGTCTTAGTTTTGAGGTATATTTAAATAGGCATAAGTCTTAAGTCAAGCTGAAGTGGCAGTGGGCCGGTCATATCTCGCGAAGAACCGACGGCCGCTGGGGCAAACGTGTTCTTGAGTGGAGACCACGACTAAACGTAAACGTAGTGTAGGACACCCTCCGACCAGGTGGGATGACGACCTGCGAAAGACTGCAGGTAGATGCTGAATGCGTCAAGCTGAAAACAGGGCGCTATGGCGCTCATTGAGGGAGGCCTATGTCCAGCAGTGGACTGCTATAGGGTGATGGTGAAGTCTGTGGCGCGGCGGGTGAAGGTCCGCCTGCGACGCCGCCTCGGGCCAAATGTTTTTACGATCTGCAGATATTTGTTCAGAATGTTCTGGATGTATAATAAAAAATATCCATCTACATATGTATTAAGTATATCAGTCATCTAGTACCCATAACACAAGCTCTGCTTATCTTGGGGCTAGATGACGCTGTGTGGATTGTCCAGCATTATTTATTTTATTAATTTATTATTAAAGTATTTTCAATATAATCCATCTACTTTCAGAGTATGAAAGCCGGCAGATCTTCTGAAGCATTAATAATATACCAGGCGGCAAAAGCGGCGATTCATGCGCCATTTGATCATATATCGCACTTGGCTCTGTGGAGGCTATTCATGGTTATTTATTTGGAGAGACCACCCGGCTGGTAAGGGATCTTGAATCAAATTTTCTTTCAGTCATATGGTATAGATTTGATGTTTTCAAAAAAGGAAGAGATTCTATGATCGGTTGTATGTATGTTTAAATCAGTTAGTTATTCGTTTTTTTTAAACAACATTAAATTATTTTCTAGTGACTCCTCCACACCGATTTGCGGGCCTCTATTCTTCAGCGGCATTAGAAAATCCCCCTGGCTCACACAGCTAAAGAATCGCTTAAAAGAAGCGACGGCCCACCATCAAACAGAAAGCAAATTATACAAAAACAGGACCGAATCGACTCCACCGAATAATCCAGCCCCAAAATCGATTCCACCAGACGATAGCTTACTGCCGGCACTGACAATCGCTGATTTAACGGGAGAATCGATTGCTGATTCGGACGATGAGAAGGTGGAAACTGTGATAGATGACAGCGTGAGAGAGGCGATCGAGGTTGAAAAGAGACGGAATGACAATATGGCGGCTTACCATACAGGCGCTGAAAGGTAGTTCATAGTTCATTTTATTGGTAAAGTATATCATTACACGTCAAATAGTAGGTACATACCTTAACATATACTTAAGTATATAATATGATATCATTCAATAAGTACATATTTAAATATGTAAAATTATAAATTTCAATTAAATTAATCAATAAATAAATAATAAGTCCATGTAATAATAATCAGTATATAATAACAATATTAAGCATCCTATTTTAGGTAATCCTACTATATTCTCTACTAATTATTATAGATGCGAAAGTTTGTATGTATGGAAGTTTGTTACTCTTCACGGCAAAACTACTGAACGGAACGGGCTGAAATTTTGCATACGTAGTACCAGGCCCGGAATAAAACATACTTTTCATCCCTAAAATTTGTTTCGATGGGATAGAAATAACCTTAAAACGTTTCCATGGAAACAATGCGTGCTAAAGGGTGAAAACCGGAACCTATTAAGCCACCGGTGTCTATCTGTCTGTCCGTTCGTCAGCGGGTAGAATCCCCTGAACCTTAATAGGTAGATATTTGATATTTTAACAGAATGTTGATTTTGATTACTATTACCGCTATGACAATAAATTATACAAATAAATGTGTTTCGCGTTTCCACTCAAGAACACGTTCCCCCCAGCGGTTGTAGATACTTCGTGAGCGACTTATGGCCGGCGGCCTACTGCCACTTCAGCTTGCTAATTCTTAGTTTGTTATTTCATATTGGAAATTTCTATAGTATTAAATAATTATATTTTCAGATTACTCCAGCAGTACTTGCATTGGTTGGAAGAAGGCGAGAATGTTAAGGACGGACCCTTACACGCGGATATTGCTAGATTCATACCTGCACAGGTAAGGAAATATTATCTTGCTCAGCGACTTTAGTCTTTTCTGCAGAATGTGCTGAGCGAATACCTTTTTCGGCGCAGGGTCATGCTCATAGTTCGATTCGATGCCAACCAATTGTGTTAGTTTCTTAAGGCTTGTATAAAATGATTTTTTTTTTTCTATTTGGTTTTGTTTTTTTATATAACTGTCTATATAATATATGTATATTTATTCTGATAGATACAGCTATAGTCATAGGAAAATATTAAAAAAAACACAAAAAGTAGTGAACAGTGTAACTTAAGTGTTGTGTCGTGTGTTGTGTTTGTTACTCTAGTTGGACCAGAGTAACAAACACAACACACGACTTAAAAATATATAGAAAAACATAAAGAATTGATTAAATTGATTTAAAAAACGGACATACCCGAAGATAATGTTATTCGGGCCGTGCGTGATGGTCAGTGCCTGTCTGCCTAGAAGCATCAAAAGGCCTTAAAATTTTTGATATACTTACTAAAGTATCAAAATACCCCTCTGAATCGTTTTCGTTCTCTGTTACATTTTGAAACATCTCGTTATTTAAATTTCAAAAAACACGAAACGTTCCTAACCTAGGGACGAGTGGGGTTAAAAATGTCTTGTCATTTGACACTGCTACACACACGCATTTTTGGTTACTTACTTTTAATACTTATGTTATGTTTTTATTTTGTACTTGTTATGATTATGCGGCAAGCTAAAGACAGGGCGCTATGGCGCTCATTGGGGGAGGCCTATGTCCAGCGGTGGACTTCTAAAGGCTGGCGATGATGATGATGATGATTAAGTCAATTGTATGTGTGTTTTATGTGAATAAAAAATTACTTACTTGTTAAATTGACTTATTACTCTTCCAGGCAATGGACGCAGCTTACGAGCACTCGCTATCACTCCGTCCCCCGCCCCCCTCCGAGACGGTAGAACCCCCCCGTGCGCCGCCGCCCGAAATATCTAGAACTCCGCTGGATATAGCCATCGCTAGCATACAGAGCGTCGCTTGTAGAGCTAACAGGTGAGAAACGTCGACGAGTTCTGGGTGTTTTATATGTAAAATATATCAATGTAAGTAAAGTATAATCTATTTATTAACCCCGACGCAAAAACGACGGGGTATTATAAGTATGAGTGTGTGCCTGTGGCATCGTAGCTCCTGAACGGATGAACCGATTTTGATTGTATTAATCGGGAGTGTTCTTAGCTATCTTTGATTTAAATCGGTCCAAGATGGTCGCCGCCACAACATGGCGTGTTGGGGGTTTTTAAATTTCATTTCATGTTATTTATTTATTGCATTCATGTCCAGTAAAGAAACATACAAGATGTTACAATTGTCAGGTAGAATATATGAATCCTGTGAGGGCGTTGCAATATTCCAGAGTTAGGTTTTTAAAGATTTCCATTATTCATTTAATCCTCTTATAATTTCAAGACAACAAATAAACATAATCGTCACGTATAAGTAAGTTTACCATATCTATAACATATGTCCAAAATATGAAATTTTATTTAAATTTACTATCTTTATCTAGCAACAACACAAGCTCTGCTTCGAGTAGATTATAGATAATGCTATGTGAATTGTCCAGCTTTTTTAAATTTGTTTTAGAGCACGGAGGAAACTACGGCCAAGAGAAGTTGTGTCAGACGCGATCGATTACAGCGACATTCGCTCCCTACTGGCCAGGGTCGAAGGGATGCTGAAGGAAATTGAAAAATACGCACAGTAAGTTATTTTAATTTTATTTTTTACACTAAATAATTTATTTATAACAACATAAATCAGCAAAAGACACACTTATAGTTATAAAAAGGCTCTAACTCAGCATAAACATTATGCTGAGTTAGAGCCTTTTTATAACAACTCAACAAGTATGTAGTATATAAGTGTTTCACCTTTATACGAGAGAAGTATATTGTAGTTTCTGAAACAGCCTGTCCATTTTTTTTTAAATAAATAATTTAGTTTTTATAATGCAGGGAGTGGAGTAGCTCTGTGTCCCGCGTATGTTCGCTGCACGGCCGGCTGTGGGAGCTGGTGGCGGCGCTGCGAGTGCCGCGCCCTCTGCCGCCCGTCGTGCGCGCCTGCGCCAACCACTGCAAGCCTATCACCTTCCACTTGGACGTGAGTTAATGTAATGCAGGGAGTGGAGTAGCTCTTGTGTCCCGCGTGTCTTATATACTTGCTTCATGTATTTTTATATTAATACTGAGTGGAAGATAACGGGTTACAGTCCCGTCTAAGTCGTAAATTTGTAGGATATTTCATAAATTCCTAGAACATTTAAATCACCAGAAAACAAGTTTAAAAAAATAAGTTTCGTACAATAATGTCCCATTCGTTTCAGGCTCATGAATGGTGTATATCGGCTGGGGCTGAGCGTGGCATTGCAGAAAGCAGGTAAGATATAAAAGAAGCCACGGTATCGATGTAACTAAGCTGAAGAAGGGATTCAAGACTTGGGACTTTTAAAACAATATTTTGATAATTTCAAATAAAGCGCTGCGTTGTTAATTCCGGTATGGTAGTAGGTATTATAAAACTGCCTAGCTTTTGTCTGAAGGCGATAAACCACCCATTAAACTATAAAATTTTTGAAACTATCATGGTTATTTCCACAAAAGTCATTTACAACGGGGTATTTACCGTTTTAATGTTTGAGCTTTTCAATATTTCGGTACAATTTCATGCGCCATGATCACGGAATAACTGAGGGCAATAATAAAACCCGTGGGAAGTGGTAACGTTAGACGAAAAATGAGGATAGATCGGTATGTCTGCCAATAAAAACTTACTCGCAGTGCCTGTACTGTACGAAATCACCTCATTGAAATACACTATTATTATTCAGAGTTTTGGCCGAAGGGTGTCAAGTTTCGAAGGTTCACTGGCCTCCTGTAAGGGGACACCGCTGCACCGCCTGCGCCGACGTCAGCTGACACCCTGATTACGTCATCTACACGCTGCCGTAATCTCAAAAAAGCGTGTCACTAATTTAGTCTTTTTTATATTTTATTTATGCTAGTTTTTAAGGTATATATTAATATGGATCGTAGAATAAGTAAAATAAGATCTCTTCCTTTCTTTGGTCTGAAATAAATTATTTGTTATTTGTTCGAAGATGTGCTTCAATAGCAGGCATGCGTCGTTTGACGCGCGCGCGGCCCCACCTCGCTCAGATAGCCGCCGCACTGCACGCCGTCGCAAGGTAAATATATTTTTAATATTTTGAAAAAACATTTAAAAACAAACTTACTACTGATATCAGATCAATCGGTTGGGGAAAACTGGTCTATAATTCTAGATTTTTCCCACAAATACCAACAGGGCAAGTAATAAATAGATTGTAATTAAAGTTTTACTTTTTGGTTACGCTGAATCACGATTACCTACCAGTCGTCCATTTCAAAAGTGAAGTGTTCGTTTTGCAACTATTTTGTAAGTTTATACCATTTGGATGTACTAAAGTCATTTAAAACGGGATATTTACCATGATTTGGTTTTTAAGTTAACCAATATTTCGGCACAGTTTCAGTGGTAGTGGCAACGTTCGTAGCAAAAGACAAAAAATGAGGGTAGATCGGTATGTCTGCCCATAAACACTCACAGTGACTTCAGTTATTCCGTGATCATGGCGCATGAAACTGTGCCGAAATATTAGATAACTCAAAAATAAAATCATGGTAAATATCCCGTTTTAAATGACAATAGTGTTAATAACCATGATATTTTCAAAAGTTTTATTTGGATGTACATTATCAGACGCTCCCGGTCGGCTGCGCACGCGCTGCAAGTGTCGGAGGCGCTGTGGCGCTGCGCGGGCCGCCTCGCGCCGTGCCGCGCCGCCGCCACCGCCCTCGCCGCGCCCTACGAAATATTAGCCGAGGTACAATCACACTTATATTCATAACAGATGAATAAATTAACACTTTATTGCACTTAAAACAACAAAGTAACTCCTTATATCTAAATATTACACATTAATGGTACAATAGGCGGCCTTATCGCTGACAGCGATTTCTCCCAGGCAACCTAGGGATGGAGAAAAAGATATAAGTATACTAAGAGTTGGTAGATCACAAACAAACAGATGGAGAAGTATCATGAACAAAAAATACAAACTATATACATATTTACATTGCATGACACGGATGTAAGCGGTTAAACTACGTACCTTATGTATGTGTTGGATGATCCCGGCTCCTATCATGAAAATGTATTATACTTTACACAAAAGTGCAGGTAAAAATCTGAAAACCGCTATATATTAGTATGGAAACCATACCGACGACGGCTTTATGGGTTTAAGTTTAAAGATATTTATTCTCAAAAAAGACACAGTCACTTACATGACAATAGTTATTCAACTTAGTGTAAAATATTTGTAGAAGTAATGATAAGTTGTTCGATCTATAGGTAGGTTAATACAGATTGAACAAATTTAAAAGATAGGTTAGAATAAAAGAGAAAAAAGTTTTGTAGACATTATTTTCAGGGGGAAACTTATTATTACCTAGTGAGATATCAAATGAAAGGTTTTTACATTACAAAACAGTTTTAGAAATCATACTAGATTGAGTACGCTTTCCCAGCAGCAACTTCAAAATTAATCTTTATTACAATGAAAATACGACAAAATACGACTCGTAAGCTTTTTAATTATTCATATCTGTAATTTTTGTTCCAGCGTTGGATAACCAACGACGGCAAACTCTGCCTAGAGCTTCTGTCCAAGGCGAGGAGGGAGTGTACTGCATTGCAACAAGCGCTGTGCGGGTCGCTGGTGTCCCCTCGTACACTGCCGGCCGCGGACTGGCCTGCAGTGTACATCACTCTACTGCAGACCCAGTTACCTCCGCATACGATATTCAGTTATATATCTAGGGTAAGAACCAATATTTATTTATTTATTTTAATCATTACAACAATTTTTACAGGTATTACCTAATACAATAGTGTAGTCAACATAATAAATTACAAGCAACCAATGCAATAAAACCGTTATACCGTTAAAATATGAAAAATATAAAGGTTGCCTGGAAGAGATCGCTTCTAAGCGATAAGGCCGCCCATTGTACTTGTCACATGTATCATAATGTTCTGTTTCCGGTGTACAATAAAGTATTTTTGTGTTGTTTTGTATTGTAAATATGATGAAAATTTGCAAATGTTTGTACGATCTGTAGATATTTGTTTCGCGTGTGCTTTTCTTAGTGTTTTCTATGTATCATCAAAAATATCTATCAATGTAATGTACATATTGTATTAAGTATATCATTTATCTAGAACCGTCAATATCAAACTCTGCCTAGCTTGGGGCTGAAGCTTTCTGGATAGTCCATCATTAATTAATAACAATAAATAATGCTGGACAATCCACACAGCATCATCTAGCCCCAAGCTAAGCAGAGTTTGTGTTATGGGTACTAGATGACTGATATACTTAATACAATACATTACATAGATATATATTTTTATTATACATAGATAACGACCAAACACCCGGAACAAATATCTGCGGAACGTACACACAATTGTCCCTAGGCGGCATTATTATAACTATTTATATTTGTATTATTCCAGTTCGAAATGCACCGTTTGTCAGAGAGAACGGATAGGGACCAGCGGGGCGACCTTCTAAACGCGTTGTTCGAGGCTGTGAAGCGGTTCGGGAACGACCCTGCGGCATCAGGTACATTCTACATATACTTACTAGATAGATAGATATATAGATGGAAAACACTTTAGTATACCACACAAAACAGAAAACAATAGAATAAAGGAAGTATAAAGGGCGGCCTTATCGCTGAGAGCGATCTCTTCCAGGCAACCTTTGGATGGACTGGATATGAAAGAACAAAATAGACGGTGGTAATTTAGTAAATATATATAGATGTAAAAAATAAAACAAATACACTACATACCACCTACACTACATGTCATCATCATCATCATCATGTTAGTCCACTGCTGGACATAGGCCTCCCCCAATGAGCGCCACAGCGCCCTCTCTACATGTACTGTTAACTGTGAAGTCTTGGCAAAGTACTTTTCTAAACCCCTACTAATAAGCGTTTTCTATACTTTATTCTTATTTTTTACTAGTTTCTGCCCGCGGCTTCGCACGCGTTTATTTTTATGGAAACGTTTTAAGGTTATTTCTTTCCTATGAGAACTGATGTATGGTGAAATGTAGCCTATGTTATTCCGGGCCTGGAACTACCTGTATGCAAAATATCAGCAAATAACATCCATAAATAAAAAAAATCGCGTTTATAATATTAGTACGTGTGATTTTTTATTGATAGTTTCTTTAAACTGGTTCTTACACAGAATAGAAAACTAAAGTTAACATGTTTATAAACTAGAAGAGTACATCGACCGATGTGGCGCGGTGGGCGAAGGTCCGCCTGCGACACAGGAGGTTGTGTGTTTGATTCCCGCCTCGGAACAATTGTGTGTACGATCTGCAGATATTTGTTCCGGGTGTTCTGGTCGTTTTCTATGTATAATAAAAAATATCTATCTATGTAATGTATTGTATTATGTATATCAGTTATCTAGTACCCATAACACAAGCTCTGCTTACCATGGGGCTAGATAATGCTGTGTGAATTGTCCAGCATTATTTATTATTTTATACTTGACCTACGACCGTTATGGCGCGGTGGGCGAAGGTCCGCCTGCGACGCAGGAGCTTGCGGGTTCGATTCGACCTATAACACAAGCTCTGCTTAGCTTGGGGCTAAATAATGCTGTGTGGATTGTCCAGCGTTATTTATTTATTTTGTCAACGAATTTAATCAAAAGAAAAACCATTGAGCTTCCATATTAGTTATATATATATTAGAACTAAAGATAAGCGTTAAGGCCGCCCATTGTACTTGTCACATGTAATGTCTTTCATAATGTTCTGTATCTGGTGTACAGTACAATAAAGTATTTTTGTATTGTATTGTAGAACTGACTGCTCTGTATCTTGGTTTGAAGTTGGGTTTATCTTTTCCAGTGCTCATAGAGATACTCGGCGTCCACTTGACTTCCGTGTCTCGCTGCGAGGATCTGTACGCAGTGGTGATGACCTGCTGTGCGTTCGGTAGAGACGGCTGCCTGCCGCTGTCCATGTGGAGGCACCTCAACAAGGCCGTGGAGACTCATGCGCATCTATTGAACTTGGATGAGGTGCGTTCGACGGCCAAAAAACCCTCCTACCCCCCTCCCCCCTCCATCTGACAGAGAACCAAAGTTATCGACATAGCTCAAAGAATTAGCAAGCTGAAGTGGCAGTGGACCGGCCATATCTCGCGAAGAAACGACGGCTGCTGGGGCAAACGTGTTCTTGAGTGGAGACCACGACTCGGTAAACGTAGTGTAGGGCCCCCTCCGACCAGGTGGGATGACAACCTGCGAAAGACTGCAGGTAGATGCTGGATGCGGCAAGATTTAGACACCGAAAAAATTCCAACACTGAAAGTTTTTATACGTTACCATGACAGCCAGTCGGTGGCTTCTGAAACTATATCGTATAAAAATATTATTATTAACGTATATTATTTTATTGTTGCAGGTGAGAAATACCCTGCTCTGCGTGGGGCAGTTTTGGCATCACCCGGATATAAGGGGCGATAACGCGGCGCGACACGCGACGTTCGCGCCGCACGTCGCGCAGACACTGCGAGTGTTAGGGCGGGCGGTACTGGCGGCCGCGGTTAAACTCACCTACGAACCCAACAGAGGTAGATAACAAAGTCCTTATTAGAAACATAATTAAGATGCTTGCTCGATACATCGATATTTTTTTTTATAGATTTGTTTAGTACGTAAGTATACTTGTGCCAGGATGTCCTGCTATTCCATACAAATACATGGGTCTAACAAATAAACGAAATTAAATATAATTTTTAACTTCTTACACACTATTGTCGGTACGGAACTGAGCGGCATCTAGCATTAACATCATTGATGTAATCATCTATGGAGTAGAAAGCACCAGACGCCAGAGACAGCAAGTTGCCCCGTCTCACATATAGCACATGCTGAGTGGAGACCGATTTTGTCAGTTTCTCTGTTAATGTGTACGAATATGTATACAATTAAACTATTTGTATTTATTAAAATATTTCTATTGAATAATATTGAGAATGAGTTTTTATATAATTGAGAAAGCTTTGGCTGATAAAAATATATTTTGTGATGCGATATGTATTAAATAAATAAATAATGCTCGACAATTCACACAGCATTATCTAGCCCCATGGTAAGCAGAGCTTGTGTTATGGGTACTAGATAACTGATATACATAATACATTACATAGATAGATATTTTTGATTATACATAGAAAACGACCAGAACACCCGGAACAAATGTCTGCAGATCGTACACACAATTGTTCCGAGGCGGGAATCGAATCCGCAACCTCCTGCGTCGCAGGCGAACCTTCGCCCACCGCGCCACATCGGTCGTCAATTGAAGCTTAGATTGCTGCTGATTAGCTATTCTAAGTTTAAAATATATTGTGACTTATCTAAGAACATGTTTATTGTGTCAAAAGATAAATAAATTATTTGAATTGAATTCATCTGTTCTGGCAAAATAAAAATCTTATTACTATTACTTTTGCTCTAGCCGTTTCTTGACTATAAAAACAAAAACCGTTATTCACTTATTTGTTCCCCAGCGGGTGGTGTCGCGTGCGATGCGATGCTAAGGGCGTGGCTGCCGTGGGTGCGTCCGGCGACCATTCTGCCGCGCACGCCGCCCGCGTCAGCCGCCGACCACTACGCTGCCATGGTCGAGCGGTTCGTAGACTGTCTACGAGAGCTCATGACTGACTGTCCTGGTAAGATTTACTAGCTGATTCATTGTATTATTCTGAAGCTTTAGCTCCTTTTCACATGAATACGGTCACGGCATCGTCGCCGTGCCATGAGAAATCTATCTATAATCCTCGCGCGCGTTCGCCGCCTGCGTCCACTACGCTGCCATGGAGCGGTTCGCAAACTGTCTACGAGAGCTCATGACTGACTGTCCTGGTAAGATTTACTAGTTGATTTTGCATGCAATCGGTCACGGCACTGTCGCCGTGCCATGTGAAAGCTATCTATAATGTAGTATAATTATGCAAATTTACAATGGTCGTGTAAAATGTTATTTTTATGAATAAACTAGTTTCTGCCCGCGTCTTCGCACGCGTTGTATCTTTGGAAACATTTTAAGGTTATTTCTATCCCAAAAGAACTGATTTATGGGATAAAAAGTAGCCTATATTTTATTTATATTCCTTTAAAAATAGCCGAGGTTTCCTAAGAAAGTACATATGCTGCCTCGGGTTATTGGTTCATAAATACTGTCCCAGTTAAAAATAATATATAGTTTATAGTGTGAGTGATCTCGTATAATGATCGTTATTTTACGAGTATTAATCATAGAAAAATAAAAGTAAATTCGAGTGCGCCTGCACTGTAGGTAGAGACTGTTCAAGCTCTATCTGTAGTAAAACCTTTTTGTTACCCAAAAAGTTTAAAATTAAAAATAATTTTGTCATACGTTATTTCAGGAAGCGAAGCAATTATTCTCCGGGACATGTTCGCTTGGTCGATAAAAATATTCGAGAGCAATGCCGGCAATACTCCGGCGGGCATCCAAAGCTACGTGTTGATTCTACTGGAGCAAGTGTCCAAGCTGCCGTGGAAACAACACCAGTGGTTCGATTCCGAGTGCTCTATGACTACTTTGAAAGTAAGTGTAGGGCATCATCCCTCTTCAGATTAAGATAAAACCGGCTAAGTGCGAATCGTACTGGCGCACTAAGGGTGCCGTACCATTATATATAAAAATGGCAAACAATCATGTCTGTTTTTGTAGGTTGTATTGTATGGGGGCTCCCATACAGTACAACCTTATTATACAATTGACAAATCCATGACGTCTTGATTCTCCGACTGAGGGATATTGTGCCACTCCTCTCCCTAATAACCATGCTGGTTTCAATCATCTTTCATTTTATCTTGTGTTTTCGTTAGGTTATCATGCGTGAGGAATATCACGATGAGATACGGCGATGGTGCTGCGACCGCTTCGTGTCCACCCGGGCCGAGACTTTCCTTATGGGTATTGACGACAACCCCATCTGTCGGGCAAACTACCTCGAACACCTGATCCAACTGTTCACCGCCAACTTATACGTCAATGATCCAGAGGTAAATTACTAATAAAATTATTATTATCATACAATTATATTTTCAAAAAATTTAGGGATCCTTACTAAAACTCCAATAAGTAAAAAAAAAATACTTTAAAAATTCCAATACCCGTGCGAAGCAGGGACGGTCCGCTAGTACATAATAATTTAATGGTTCTAGTTGCTGCAAGAGGCTGCTAAGGTGCCGTGGAGCGCACTCAGTGAGTTGAGTGTTCTGGAAGCGCTGTGCGGGTTCTTCGAGACTCACAGCCAAGGCCCGCTCATGTACCACGAGACACCTCAGGCATGGTGAGTATTTACCTCCTCTTGCTCTGAATTATTTATTGATAACTAGCTGCACCCCGCGGCTTCGCCCTCGTGGAAATCTATGTTTCTAAACATTGTAAGCGGAAGGGACACATCCTGCTTTTACAGACGCATGACATTATGTGTAGTGTTTCATAAAAAAAAAACTATGTACTGTGATTTGGAGACTACAATGATTTGGAGATATCTGTGATGTTATGGCCTTATGTAAATAAATAATTTGAATTTGAATTCATAATAATAAAAAAAAAAAAAAAAAAAACTGTAACAGTTATACAACAATTGTTTACACCGTAGTGGCAGGATAAAAGCGCAGTCCGTGTCCAGCCTTCTTTTAACTATCGTCTATCGTCATCATCAGCCTATAGCAGTCCACTGCTGGACATAGGACTCTCCTAATGAGCGCCCTGTCTTCAGCTTGCCGCATCCAGCATCTACCTGCAGTCTTTCGCAGGTCGTCATCCCACCCGGTTGTTCCAGCTATAAGGTTCAACAATAAGGTAATACAGTGTTCTGCTTTAATTGCAGTGTGATTTTATCTGCGTGTGGGCTATCCCGGGAGGGGTTCTCAAGTGTGAGCGTGAACAAGCGCAGCCAGGCTTTGATTCAATGGACGCTCGCCCTGGAGAGTCCCGCGTCGCGTCGTCGCCAGGCTGCGCCCTATACGCGGTTCATGTTGCAACGTCTTACGGAACTGGGTAACTACACACTTCCTGTATTGATAAAGTCATTTATATTTATTTAACTACAACTATGTATACATATATGTGCCAAAATATTGGAAAACTAAAAAATCTAATCATGATAAATATCCCGTTTTAAATGACTTTAGTGTTACTAATAACCATGATAGTTTCAAAAGTGAATATAAAATGTAGGCAACCCTGCCGTTACAGACCTTTACATTACTGTACTATTTTAATATATGTATGTATATTTCAGAACCATATCTGCAGAAGCCAGAGGAATTGCAAGATTTATTGTATAGGCTTGTTCACGTTATGTCGACCGACGATGCAGCCACCGTCGACGCTTTAGCGGTTAGTATTGTTAACGGTTAGCCGCAGCGGGCGTGATGACGTAATAATCGACCCCTCTGACTCAGTCCGCGGGTCATAGCAATTACAAAATTGAAAATCCAACACCACCTTTATATATCCTAAAGGCGAAGTGAGTTCGCTTTTTCGAGACAAGGTCGAACGAACGCCGCGCGGGGAAGGCGAGCAAGGGAGGCAAGAGCGGCGGAATGACCGGCCCGCACGCAATTGCACTGGTTTTTATTTTTAAAATTGTTATTGCTCTAAAATAATACTGTTTCGCAAAAAAACTAAAACCATAATCGTCTAAAGTATTTATTAGGGAACACGTAGAAGAAATGTCATTACAATAATATTAAATAACAAGCAAATAAACTGGTTTTCCCGTAGAGATATCTCTGTAAAAATTAAGATTTAGAGGAAACTTTGCAAAAATTGCAAAGTTTCCTCTAAATCTTAATTTTTATCGAGTCAAGTTTAGTCAATCGTGTTTCGACTCCCATAACATACTAACTAATATCCTAAACTTTTGATCCTCATCAAAATATATTCGAAAAATAAGTGTTTTGTTCCCATAAAATTTATTTTCTGGTTTTTGGGATGTATTTCACCTTAAGGAGTGATCTTAACGGGTTTGGTTGTCAAACTATGTCTAGATCTCTCTCACGAGATCCCAGTGGTAAAATACTCTGATTAAATATAATTCAAATTGTTTTCTTTGATTCCTCCAATGTGAAAAAAACATTGAGAAAAAAATAAGATGAAAAACAAACATGAAAGTACACTTTTTCGCACATAATAAAAAATAAAATAAAATAAGCTTTATTCCATACGACTTAGTTATAAGTATGTACAATTTTATAACAATAATAATAGTAACATTAATAATTTTAGAATTAAATTAAGAATTATGTCAGGTTTTTTGTTGTGTCATGTCCGTTACTTCTTGATATGGTGTACGCCTCCTCCAAGGATCTCCATTGGTTTCGGTCTCTGGCTTTTCGCGCATAATATGGTCTAGATTATAATATTAGTATGGATCGTTTATGTTGTGTTTTATGCTTCATAGGTATGGCAGCAATGGCTAACAACCGCACCGGCGTGTATGCTGACTGCATGCGTGGCACTCTGCTCACAACTGACCGTGCTGACAGTCGCCTCGCGTCTCGCAGTACACTCTATCCGGGCGTATCTACACAACTGTGGTCAGTATACACATGTACCTTGCGTAGCACCTACTTACCTCACTTTTCATGTTTCTACATGAGCTATAACTGTTATAAGGAACAATGCTATGGTACAGTACGGACAATTTATCTTGGCAGGTCTGAACATAGGCTCTGCGAACTTTTGCGCATGCACTCGTGATGAAAACTGTTATTGCCAGATAAACAAATATACGTACAGAAAATATCTAATTCAGTGAGAAAGTACAAATAAAATAAATAATTATCAAAACAAAAACGCAGGTATTATTTACGATATTTAGCTAAATAAGTGCCCACACTAACAGTAAACAAAAAACGTGACACCAAATAGCAATCGATAAGAACGAACGAAAACACAATGAAGACTTTTGTAACCGACTGTGATTATAAAACGTTTTGCTTCATGTTTAGAGAATGAATTAGCGACTTTCCAAGCATTTAGTTATTAAACACATCTACATCTGACGCTAAATCTCTAGTTACCTCTCAACTAAACTACTAACTATAGAAATTTAAATATTGTTTAAAATGTAAAATTAATTATTATGTAGTCTATGTAAGGTAGAATATAACTGGACGTATTATAAATTTAAGACCTACATAGTAACATATATTCTGGCATCGTATTATCTATCTTTAATCTTTAACTAATGTAGTGATATAATGTGTGTATTCTTGTTATGTTCATATTTAGATTACCTGTGGTACTCCCCCTGCCTTTTCTTAAATTCGTATAATTCTTTCCATCCAAAGGTTGCCTGGAAGAGATCGCTTATAAGGCTGCCCATTGTACTTGTCGCATATAACGTATTTTTGTAATGATTTGATTATGGTGTGCAATATTTTTATTTATATTGTATTGATTAATTCATAAGTTATCGAAATAAAATAAAAAAATATTATTATTATTATCATAAACTGTAAAATTA
Source organism: Eupithecia dodoneata (assembly GCA_947044415.1). Classification (NCBI taxonomy): domain Eukaryota; kingdom Metazoa; phylum Arthropoda; class Insecta; order Lepidoptera; family Geometridae; genus Eupithecia; species Eupithecia dodoneata. The sequence goes on along the minus strand of OX345662.1, from coordinate 11,246,879 downwards.
TAACTAAAATATTGTACAGACGGCGGATGGGCGGAGATCCGTTCGATGTGGCAGTCGGCCGTCTTCAAGCCTCACCTGTACGCCGAGAAGGGGGCGCTGCTACCCGCCTACGCCAGCCACATAGCGGGCGCAGTCGAGACGAGATCCCTGCTGACCAGCCTTCTGGTGCTCACTGAACAGAACTTTGACTTGTAAGTGTAACGATACGCTGCTAGCCGCCTACGCCAGTTGTGTTGAGTTCGTGAGATCTTCGACCTATCTTAGGGCTGCAGGCAACGTGCCGTTGTTGCTGCGATCACAAATACTACCTAGTGGTGGGTCGGCTCAAAAAATCCGTCTCCGTAAATAAGAGCGCACTTGTAATTGAGCTCTTATTTTGTTTAGTTCGATTGAAACACAGCCAACTTAAACAAGTGTCACAATGCCGCATTCAAAAGTAGGAAAACCAAAAATAAAATATTATGTGTTAGTTTAAACTTTAAACTAACACATAATATTTTATTTTTATATTTTTAGCTTTAAACTTTAACACTTTGACTGCGATTTTTTTTCGACGAAAGCGAACTTTTTTTTAACCTAAAAAATTCGTGCTGCCGCTCTACACAGCGGTTGTGTTGCGCCGCACATGCGTTTCGTTCGAAAAATATTACGGCTTTGCTGAGTCACACAGATCTGTATTTTCTCAGCCGCTGCGATAGTGTGGATTTACGCATATTAGTCACTTGTAGAAAACACATACCGTGTGATTTCAGCAGTCAAAGTGTTAAAGCTAAAAACATAACTTATTCTACATTCACTTACCTCAAGTGCGTTCTTATTTACGGAGACGGCTTTTAGCTTTGATTTTGTATGTGACCCGAAATCTAGATAGTATTTGTGATCGCAGCGTTATTGTCATAATTTGATCAGACCAGCGCAGCGGGTTGGTAAGCGTAGTCATAAATGTGATTAACATGTAACATGAATTTTATTGTTTCAGTATTAAGAACGAGGTGATGGTAGCTGTGTGGATTTGCTGCGCAGCACGCGTGGCTGCTGCGTGCGATATCAGCCGTGCGGAGGAAGCGGCAGAGACTCCGGGCTCACCAGGTATTTTACTCTTCACTTTTGATTTTGATAGAAAATAAAGAACACTTACTTCTGGTCTGTCAGTTTTGTATTGTTATGTAATTGTATGTAGTTTGTATTTTTTGTTTTTGTTACTATTGGTGCTCTAGCAACACTTAGTAGACTTATCTCTTTTTCTCCATCCCTAGATTGCCTGGGAGATATCGCTGTCAGCGATAGGGCCGCCTATTTTACTGTTCATGTTTAAAATGTTGATATAAGGTTTTAGTTGGTTATTTGAAACGGGATATTTACCATGATTTGATAAATAAAAAAATATCCCGTTTTAAATGACTTTAGTGTTAATAACCATGATAGTTTCAAATGTTTTATTTATTTGGTTGTTTCTAAGTGCAATAAAGTGTACATTCATTAATTTGTTCATTCATTCAATGTGTTGTCTTCAGGTGGCATGGAACCTCAGAGCGAGACAGAGGAGTGCAAGCACGCAGCGCTCTCGCTCCTGTCCGCGTGGGGCGTGCAGCAGAGGCGGAGTTTGCTGCAAGTCGTCACTCTGCAGGCGGACACTGACAGATCTACGGCAAGGTGAGTTATTTACTCTTATTGACGGTAACAGCCCAAGCTGAAGACAGGGCGCTATGGCGCTCATTAGGGGAGGCCTATGTCCAGCTGTGGACTACTATAGGCTGGTGATGATGAAGAGCCCGCTCACCAGACATACATTTGTATTACGACAATTGTAGCGCTACATCTATTGATTGCCCTGATTGCGTCATCTCCACGCTGTCGCCGTAATTATAAAATTAAGTATTTTATATTTTAATTTTATTTTAAATTCACACAATTTCATTTTACTTGGTTTCATGAAAGTGAAGATATCAAAAGAAAATAATACCTACTGAACATTTGCGTTTGCTGTTCGAGCAAATGCGCGGAGTTATCGCCTTTTTATCAAAGCAACATTGATATAAATCTTTACTTGAACCCATTCACTGCCCAGTCTCTGCATAAGGTGAAGTCGAGGCGGTTATGTAAACGAAGTGCCAAAGTTCAAGAAATACTTGCAGCCCGTTAAGAGGCTGCTTCACGGTTAGGAGTTTGTAACCATATTGCGGCCCAATTCGGGATTGTGCACAGTTGGGGATTTTTTTTTTAAATGGCTTCATCTAAATTTAAAATGTAATCTCATTTCCAGGCACCGCGCCCTAGTACGTTTCTCCGAGTGCCTGCTCACCCCCTCGCCCGCTGCGACGCAAGCCTACGAGAGCGCCTGCGCAGGCCTGCCCTGTGACGTCACGTGGGCGCGCGCGCCTACCCTCAACAAGCTGGTCAGACTCGCCGTCAGACTGTATAGTACCCACGAGAAGTACTTTAGCTGGGAGATGGACCAGGCTAAAGAGTAATGTTGATGAGCGTTATCCTTCTGCCTTGTGACGTCAAGTAAGCGCGCGCCTACACTCAACCAGTTTTTCGTTAATTTTTGGAAGAAGGGGTGACTTCTCAACAGAGCATTTAATCTAAAATCCTTAAATCTAAATCTAAATTCTAAAATCCTTTGGTTTTCTTAATCGTCTACGCTTGAACAGTCAACCGGTGCGTTTTACTAAAGCTGTACCATGTAGCTAAGCGGATTCAAACCCATGAATGGGATCGCTTCACTATGAAAATCAAGAGATCTTTATCTGAGCCTTAGGTGTAGCACAGAGGCGTAGCAAGGCGCTTAATATGTGGCAGAAAAACGAAAACGTTTACGAAAACTGTTTTAATTTTCGTATGGGTTGTGCTAAGTATGGGTTTTGCATAGTTATGCACAACCCATACTTAGCACTCAGGTATCTGGTGAAAAGGTCCCCTTTACTCCATTCCGATTCGAAAGGGTAAAAAGAAATCCTGTTTTTTACTACGTTGCTGATATTAGAATTACTACTTAACTTAATAAGAACTTAGTTTAAGGTTTCTGGGACTGATTATAGTTAGTCGATTTTGTACTGTGATTTCGAGTAGGAAGATTTAAACGTTTTTATTAGAAAAAGTTAGTATTTTTAAGTTTTCATGCCAAATTATTAGCCATATATACAGGATGATCCATTCTTGAAAGATAAAGCTGCCCTTGCTCGAGTAATTTCTTAAAAACTAGTTTCTTCATAAGCAATTTTCCTGGGTTCTTTTTTATACTTATGATTCAGCGATCAATGTCCTGCATTTTTTTCGACTACAGTTTTATTCGATGCATATCGGAACCCCAGAACTTTGTTTGATCCTCTAAAAATGGAGCATCCTGTATAAACATAGGTAGCTCTATAATTCTATTGGAATGTGATAATCATAATTTTAAGGTCAGGCCTTCCTGAATTACCTTCCTAAATGTTTGTATCCATTATTTAAGATTTTAGTTTAAAGGCGCATTCACACAGTATCCGTTTTACAGGGTCCGTTTTTTTGATGGCGTATGTAGTTGTAGGTGCGAGATCACACACGCGACTTTATTCCGGATCCAGTAAACGATTGTTTCCTGTAGCGAAGGATACGTAACGGTCCTGTAAAAACGGATTCGCTGTGTAAATGAGCCTTAAGTTTAGAATACATTTTTTCTTACTTTTTCTATTGTTATTATTTTCAAAGTCTGAATGCGCCATATTTGTTGCTTTAATATATGATAAAGTGTAAAGACAATGGGTGATATAATCTCACAATATATTTGTTTTATATATCTCAAATTATAGTCAACTCTATTAGTTGTTAAGTTTAACGAATAATTTTAGTATCGTTATTTTTTTTGCTCAAAAAGCACCAATCCATCAATTCAGTTAACAGCGGCATTACACACTCGCGGAGACCTCTGGTTATTTATAGTCTACTAGTTGCGCCCCGCGGTTTCACCCGCGTGGTGGATAATATACAATATATCTTTATAAATTGTACCCTATGTATTATTCTGATATATAAGCTATATTATTGTAAAGTTTCATTAAAATCCATTCAGTAGTTTTTACGTGAAAGAGTAACAAACATCCATCCATACCTACAAACTTTCGCGTTTATAATATTAGTAGGATAGACCTTCGTTCGTCCACAATATCACCTGATTTATAACTGGGCGGAAAAACCCTACCGTTTCGTTCTGTGATGTCTTGGGAGCTTGTTCTCTCTAGGATCAGCAATCGAGGATACATAGTCTTATGTAGATATTAAGTTACTAATAGATAGTAATTTCTGAATAAGTATTAGTTTATGGAACCTGTTTGTTTTTGGTACTTTTGAAAGGGGCTGTTTAGTTATCAGTAACATAATTCAAACATGGCGTTTGGCCTCCGACGCCCATCTCGTACATTTCTTGTTATTCACGTAGTTGCTGGTTGAACTAGAGGCATCATAGACGCTAGTCGCTCTCGCTTGCCTCACGAGTGCCGACAAACGCCTTTAACTCAAGTAGATTACCAACAAGCGGCCAAGACAATGGTCCGGGAGCCAGTGACAGATTTTCATGACCAAGTCCCTCTAGGGATTAATATTATGAATACTCGTCAAAATTCGCGTATTCTAGATGGTCACGAGTATTCATAATTTAATCCCTAATGCATTTACGAACTTTCATTCGGGAGGAAATAATTGACCAAATTTGTACCTGGCTCCCGGTCCACAAGGTCGGCCTGTCTCGGGGTGTCTCGGCGAGTGTGTACTATTGCCGCTATTAGTAAAATATAACTTTAAACTCGAGCTGTTCGATCGATACGATCGCTGTACCTCGGTCTGCAGCGCTCTTTAGCATGACAACGTGTATCATTTAAGTGTAGCTGACTGTACCTAAATGTTATATCAAGATTAGGGCCGTTTTGCACAATGCGGAGCGGAAATTTGTTTTTGTGATGCCTTTTCATTCATGTCTTTTTCAGACTGCTTGTTCGGAAACCGGCCCTTGTTTTGATATTGTAATTTTCATGATGTTTTGATAATAAAAAAATATAAAATTTATAAGTTATTTTATTTATAGTAGGTATTAATGAGTTCTATCATTGATTATCTTTGGCAAACAATACTAAGTCAAAACGTCAGTCAGTTAAAACTGTATAAAAGTAAAATGTTATCGCTAACATTTTCAAAGAGTATAATATCTAACATGACTGGATATCTAAATCAGTAATAAAGTAAATCTATCTAAATAATCTATAATGATGAAACATCATTATAGATTATTTAGATAGATTTACTTTAGGTTGAGAAATCTATATAACTAGAACTCGCACAATGAAGTTTACCAGTTGGTCTTAGTTAAATAAAAAGCGAGCCCCGATCAAGAGACCTTAGCTTTAGGCAGTCCTTATTCAAGGGAACAATTGCGTCAATCCAGACGCAGAGCCATTTAGCAAGAAGTTGAAGTTGAAAACCTAAAATTGATATTTCAAGTATGCGCAAGAAAAGGTTCTGTACTCATTTCCTCGGCAGAAGCCTCTTCCCATTAAAATGCACGACCAGCCCCATAACGGCCGCTGCGGTGGCAACACCGCTCGCGTGCTCGGTCTTCATAGCGCCTCCCCATAGGAAGCCGCGCGGCAGCCAGGATATCACGTGGACCTGAGAAACAAACAACACATATTATGAGATAAATTCTCAGTAAGGCCAGGAATTTCTGATGGGGTTGAGGGGTTGCGAAGGTAGCAAAAACATCCCCCCCCCCCACACCTCATTTCATTTTGGCAAACGATGCACCAAACACCCTGTACAACACATATATACCTAGTCATTTATTCTCAAAAAGACTTAAAAGTCACTTACATAAACAGAGTTCTTAAGTTAAGTATAAACATATATAGGTTGTGGTCATTCAATAGCTGGCTCATCTTAATAAGCGAATTATTTTTTGTGCGTATTTTCTTACTCAGTTTAAATGGATTGAAGATTAGATCTATTTGCGCGCAATTTTCCAAGATAGCAATTTCAGGCCCAGAACTCCATGCGCGCGAAATTTCAGCCTAAACTGTTTAGCAATATTGAAGATATACCTACGGTAACAAACATGATCACATGAACTCGCTTTTATTAGAACATGTTCTTAAAAAAGCTGGCTCTTAATTTGGGAAATTGTAAATTTTGGACAATAATCCTTATTAGACTAGGCTGACTGTTTAGTTAGTGCATTGTAAGCCTTAAGGCGGGTACCCCGAGGCACACTAGCGCTGCCACCTATTTTATCTTATTATTCCGTTGAACAAAGGAAATTCCAATCATTTAATTGGGCAGTTTGTTATACCTATTTAAAGCTAAAATAGATGGCGGCGCTAGTGTGCCTCGGGATACGGGAAGGCACATACTAGAGGTTTCTTCTCACTTCTTCCACTGGTGGACAAAAAATTGAAGTGTACTATAAAATAATTTAATAGTATAAAATATGACCTGTCTAAGTGCTTATTTGTAAGCTTAAAGAAATAAAAACTTTTCATTTTCATTTACAACCGTAAGCCTATGAAATAAACAGAATCCTCACCACATCAAGCAGTAGCTTTGTCGTCATGAGCGTGGCTTGCGTGACCCGCGCCGGCGCACACTTCGGCGCCTGGCGCGAGTGGAGCAGCTTGTACGACGCGTGGAGTGCCCGGAGAGATCTGTGGGAATAATGCTTGTGTTTACGCAGCGCCATCTAGTTTTACAATTGGAAATGCAAAAATGTGTTTCTTTTTAGCTTCAAAATGTCGGGAATGCGACGGAGTGATCTGCTAAATTCATTAGCGTACCTATCTAAGAATTATTTTACTTCCGAATGTCATTATCTAGGTTGGATAAAAACTGCCATCAGCTCACAAATTTTCGCTGTACTTGTAAAAAGTACAGCGAAAATTTGTGAGTTTAGAGTGAGCATTGAAAAAAGCCATGAAAATTTCTTGATTTGGTAGCTGCATGACACAAACTGTAGTTTTTTTAATGGTGCTTTGTTTTTAGTTTCGTATGTATGGACTTTACCAACTCGGCCCAGCATATATCAATTATTAGAACCTGTCTATTACACCACCAACTAACTGACCCACATTAACATATTAGATTGGTTTACTTACTTCAGTAGTCCGACGAAAGCATACAGCGCCCAGAAGGCCTTGTGCGAAGTCTTCACTTTGTACTCCGTTTGTTCAGAGACCTTCAGAACCCCGGTGTCAATGAGCCAGCTGATCTTCTCCGCTTGGAGGTATGCCAGGGTGAACAGGTTACCAGCTACGCCGATAGAACCCCAAATTGGCCCGTCCTGAAAGCGAAAAAGTAAACATTCAACGATAAAACGGATTTAAAAAAGGAGGAGGTTCTGTGTTCGCCGATAAGACCCCAGATAGGCCCGTCCTGGAAGCGAAAAAGTAAATATTCAACGATAAAACGGGAAGAGATTCTATGTTCGTCTGTATCTACATAATATATAGGTCTGAGATGGACATCCTAGATATCACGGATTCTTCTATCATAAGCCCTAATGGGTACGTTAGGTGTGCTTACCTGTGTCCCCAGCCCATAAGCCAAGGCTGCCTTCACCGCGGCTGCGTCGTCGAAGAGTCGCAGCGTGGAGCGCGCGGCAGCGACGCGGGCGCTGGCCGTCATCAGCTCCTTGCGGTCCAACGACGAGCCGAGGAACTTGAGCGTGTAGCATGTTAGATTTGATACCTGGATCATTAACACACAACATTTAATAAAATAGTACCTAGGTATTGTGACATCACAGTTGTCATTTCAAGCATAAGTATACCTACCACAGCGCAAACGAAGTAGTACAGCGCAGTGGGCAAAGCGGCGAGGGAGGAGCACCGAAGTGTGGAAGAGGGACATGCACTCATGAAAAAGGTACAGTCGGCTCCCTACGTCAGGTTATGAATAGGTTGACTTATTCAAATACCTAGTAATTGAAAAAAAAACACCGCACCATGTTTATGAAACAAACGTCCAGCGGAACGAAGCCTGGATGGGCCGCTAGTTATGTTTATCAGTCATCTAGTACCCATAACACAAGCTCTGCTGAGCTTGGGGCTAGATGATGCTGCAATGATGCTATGTGGATTGTCCAGCATTATTTATTTATTAATTACTTATCTACCAAATTTAAGAAGTGCGTTTTTAATTCTTGGCTGGGCATTTAATCTTACTCAGTTCAGCCAAGATATGAGAAGCTCCCTACACCTAATACAGATTGGAACTTAAATTTGATAGAACTAGAAACTCGGGCTTTTATAGAAAAAAAAAACAATTAAGTATCTATCTACCAACTCTGTTCTGTAAGTACTGTGTGATTATCTGAATTGTTGATTTTAATAATCAGCTTACCTTATCTCTATTCACATGGGTTTGCAGTAGGTCGCACAATTCGTCGACTGCCTCCATTCTGTATGATGCACTGCCAATGCCACTTGCACGATAAAATTGACTAAGAATCACGCGTAACAAACATCTACCTATATCGACATTTGATAAGATTCAATACGTAGTTGATAAGAAGAACATTCGGAGTTGGATTAGGTCTTATCTAGTAATCTATTATGTAAACTAATATAAATGGAAAATGACATGAGGAAGTATGAAAGGAATTTCCTAGTTTTTTATATTTTATTGTAGGTAATAATTCAATAGAAAATAACGTAAGATAGGGCGCTCTTAATTAAATAAAAATAAAAATGTTAACAATACTTAAAAATACATTTAATAATAAGTATAGATTTTCGCAAACAGATATTTACAAAAATAATAATTATTTGTACATGTTAAATATGAATACAAACTAATAAAATACTATAGGAACATGTGGTTCCATACAATTGTGATGTAGGTTACCTTTTCAATATAAGTTTTCAAAAACTTCTGACTTAGATGACCTCTGTGTTCGCGCTGGGCGAAGGTCCGCCTTCGACGCAGGATGTTGCGGGTTCGATTCCCGCCTCGGGACAAATGATTGCAGATATTTGTTCCGCGTGTTCTGGTCGTTATCTACATATAATAAAAAATATTTATCTATGTAATGTATTATGTATATCAGTCATCTAGTACCCATAACACAAGCTTTGCTTAGCTTGGGGCTAGATGATGCTGTGTGGATTGTCCAGCATTATTTAGTAGTAGTAATAAATACCGAACACCACAGCCTGGGTTCTCCGACATGACATGTCGTGTTTCATTTCATTCAATTGGTGTACTCTACATCGATTAAGAGTGCCAGTTTTGTACAAAAAAGGTAAAGAAAAAAAAAATACGATAGATCGAGCGTATTTTGGAGAATTAAAACAGGCCTTCTAATTAATATCACAATACAATCATCTTTCAATATACCTACAATAAGAACATGAGAACTTTTAGGTGTTAAGTACATCTATTTATTACAAAAACAGCAATAGGGGTCATGTTAAACGTATGGGCCTACCTCAAGTTATCAAATGCAAATAATTATATCAACTGAAAGTACACAATAGGAAATTAATGCGAGGTACCTACACTGGCTTAAGTATGAAATAATATACGGTCACATAACCACCTTTCAATACAACCTTCGGTTTCAAACTCCTAGCATAATACCTACCTACACTCTCACTTATATACCAATCAGTAGAAGTAAACAGGTTTGCTTGTGTTTAGTGCACTATTGTGACAATATAACGAATACACTGTATAATACTTAACACTTTGACTGCTGAAACCTAATCTGTTTTCTACAAGTGACTAATATGCGTAAATCCACTCTAGCGCAGCAGCTGAGAAAATACAGATCTTTGTGACTCAGCACAGCCGTAAAATTTTTCGAACGAAACGCATGTGCGGCGCAACACAACCGCTGTGTAGAGCGGCAGCACGAATTTTTTAGGGTAAAAAAAATCGCAGTCGTCGAAAAAAAACCGCAGTCAAAGTGTTAAACGCGCTGCGTTACGTCAACACAAACAAACTATTCTACGTTACATTATCATTTGGTTAACCTAACTATTACAATAGTCACCATGCTTGGCAGGCGCTTTGCCGATCGCAGTGTATATATGTACTGTATGTATGTATAGTTAGGTTTTAGATATTTACAGATACTTCAGGATTAATAAAGTGGTGAGATACAAAACAAGCTTAATTTCTTTTGTAAGTAGGATGGTACGAGCACTGAGTTATATGTACTACATATTGAAGGGTACAAGCAAATAATCTAAATGTCTGTATTATGTCGTTACCTAGTTACCAAAAATACTGTACGGAGAAAAATAAAGGCGCATACACACGTAGTTATTCTGTACAATTACCCTGTAACATCCAATCCACGTCCTTAGTATCTCACTCATAGGATTTACTTCAACAGCCGTTTTCTCGCGAAGTACATAGCTATTCCGACAACCGATGACGTAGTAGCAATCGCAGCTACTTTAGTCGACCCTATCTTCTCTCCCCACAGCCAGCCTTCAGGCAAGCAGCTGACGGCGTGTGTGATGTCTAGGAGTAGTTTACCCGCTACTACGGATTGTAAGGCGAGGCGTACGTCGATGTTTCGTTTCGCTTCAGCGCCGCCGTCTTCGGACGTGTTCTGGAGGCAGTCGCGGCTCCACCAGAGCTGTTTGAGGAACCGTGATGTTCTGTGGGAAAAATTATGTTTTAAATCCTAGTTCTAATCTCATTCTTGTTTAGTTTCCATAGAACATGGAATTGGGGGTTCATAGACAACACAAACATTATTTCTTTTACTCTGTTTAAATTTAGCTCCAATTGGAATCTAACTCAGAATACCCACTTCTAATAATAGCTGATTATGACAGATATTTCATTAACTGTTTGTTGCACTCTCATCAGTCATAAAGAATTTACTAATTTGATGGACTGAGTGCCACCAACACACAAGAGCGCCAACAATACACAGCCATGGTTGAGCTAGAACCGTGTCGCATTGTTGATACTTGACAGTAAACTCATCAAGAAGTGGGGCTGGTTAGGTTAGGGCACAAGGAAAAAGCGCAATACACCTCTAGATTGCAATGCAAAATTCAAAAGAGATCACCTTTCCCCTAATTAAGAATTAGAATAAGTCTAGTAGTTACCACAAGAGTTTATAAGTTTAGTTAGTATCTACTAGTTTAACAGAAGTTCTACTTACTGCATCAATGATATGCTAAGACTGGCTGCCCAGAGCACAGTGCTTATAATATCCAAGGTTTCCGCTGTCTTCGGATCAAGCTTCAGTATCCCCACATCATTTAGCCAGCAGGCTTTCTCTACAGGCAAGAAGGCTTGGTCTACTGCATTGGCTAATACACCTAGAAATGCTGCAAATGTTGAGGATTCCTGAAATATAATTATTTTGTTGCTGAAATTGCTCAGGATCACTTGATCTTTAAGAGTTGGCTATTAAGAATACCTTTTAAAATTACTGGGACTTTCAATTCATACTTAATACCATCCATACATTTTTATGTATGGATCTCTATGATCTTATACAACTTAAGGATTGAATATCTGGTCTTCTATCTAAAGTATCTTCTGAGCCCACATTTACTTACTCTTGGGTGTAGTATCACATAGGTATTAACTTTATAAAGATAGAACTATGGATTTTCTAGTCTACTTCACTACATAATATAAAACTAAGTTGTTTCCCACTGTCTGTCTGTCCCTATGTATGCTTAGATCTTTAAAACTACGCAACAGATTTTGATACATTTTTTTTGTGGAAGTTTTATAAACCATTTGACACATACTTTTCCATGTAGGTGAAGCTGCGGCATAATAAATATAATTGATGTAACTCACATGTCTGCCTAACCCATATTGTAGTGTGTGTCTGATCATAGGAATATCATCAAACAGCCTCAGCATCATCCTGGCATTGGAAAGACGAGAACCAGCTGCCTGCCAGGACTTGTCCCCTTTGAGGCTGCCATGCAACTTGAAAGCATAACATGCCAGGCGGACAACCTGAAAAATATAAGAAATGCCTTCATGGGGATGAATAAATTGAATAATTTTAATACTTAAATGGAAAAAGTAATTTTAATAAGAAAAGGAACTCACATATTGGATGCTCTATAAATCTAATACACGGTACGTACTAATCAAAGGTATACAGAAAACAATGAAACTACACTTTAAGAGTTGAAAGGTTGAGAGACAAAACAAATTACCCACATTCTCTATATCAGGTTATTGAACTAGTAGAACCGGTGTCAATTCTCAAATATCAAGGCTGAACTGTTTCCGCATACCGTACCTTGTCTCTCCCATTGTAACTATCTAGTAAATCACAGATATCATCAACTATTGACGACATATTGAGAATAACATAAACACAGATTCTCAGCGCAATGTATGGAATTTAATTCATATATAAGTTATCAGGTCGATTAGAAAATTGAGCGGCTAGGGCAAGCGTCCAATGTAGCAGATTTACACGCGATAACTATTACATTTTCTTCGATTTCGCTGAAATTTCGCAACCTCGGATTAAATTCGAAAGGCGACCAGCGCGAACAGCTGATGACGATGGGTGCCATGCTTTTACGGCCAATCAAGGAACAGCCGTGGGTGTTACAACCCAGTAATATCTGTACATGGATGGCATCATATTCCAAGCCTGTAAGTTCTGAGTATGTAAAGTACGGGCTGAACATTAATAGCACGGCCTCGTCACTTACAGCCGTGGAAAGTTCTGCCATTGGCAGAGGATTCCAAGGTTGTATATACCAAGGTTGAATTATTCGAGGCTGACAGATATTGATACGTACCAACCTTTCACAGCCCAAACTTTACAGCCTTGGAAAATAATGCCAAGATGACATCCTATCCTATGCTGCGTTTACGTGCGTTTACAATCACTAGCTAGTGCAAGCTGCCAATTGGATAGCAACAAATGATAATGTCACTGTCAATGTATACTCTGTAGAAACATAAATGTTATGTTTCTACAGATAATAATACCCTTGAATAATAAAATATCCGTGTGGCTGGAGTTCTAAATACTCCTGCCTAACCTCCGTTCCGTGTAGTTGGCCCCCTAACTTTTTTTATGAGAATAGTGTTGAAATGCTTCACAATATATCACAGAGATGACGCTACTAGCTACATACTAGCGAATAATTTGTCAAAACTTAAAAATGCTCATATTGGAGCTTATCGATAGGCTTAGCGCTTTGCACGACAAGAAGGAACTACGAAGACAGTCCTTTCGCGTGACTGAAGGCCTTTGAATGGGTTTGAATTGATGTTCTAGTAAGATGATCTTACAGCCCCGTCCAAAATTCTACCATATTTTTATAGTACTTAAATGTAGCTATTAGATAAAACCCCTATGTCTTTGCCTGTGTACCATACCAGGTGGGATGACGACCTGCGAAAGATTACAGGATGCGGCAAGCTGAAGACAGGGCGCTATGGCGCTCATTGGGGGAGGCCTATGTCCAGCAGTGGACTGCTATAGGCTAATGATGATGAAACTACTAACTGTAAATATTATCGATATACTTAAGGGATTTGAAAGTAGAGACAGAGTTGAAAGTGAATATCGTAAAGCGAGTGCTGTTGGGTACGTACCTACCTACTTATCGTAAGGTACCTTACCTTTCAAATACATTATTTATTTTGTATGTATTTTATGTATCTATGCACCACATCTAACCTACCTATTACAGCATTATAATATTAATAATAAATAAAACCACTTTTGCATCATACATTCATAATCTTAACTTTAATGTATGTATGTAATGCACACTCAATTAAAAAATAAGTGTAGGTCTGTATGTTTGTTTTGATATAATTATGTACATATTAAATTCAGCCTCACGTTGGCCAACTCGTTTTGCCCATCGTGTAGTGCGGGTGTTTATGAGTGTTGGTGTACCTATAGCTGTAGTCTGGTGTAGTATTGGCGTAATAATACATTGACGCTAGATCCTTTTAGTAGGTATTGGTTTTTAATTTAAGCGTAGTAGGTATATCGGCGACAAACGCGGAGCGGGGAGCAGCTAGTATTCTTAGCAGCTTTGGAGCTTGAATTGGCTTAGAAGTAAATTTATTAAGATTTAATATATGTAATATCTTCCCCATCCATAATATCTTCTTCATATTTCTTTAAAAAAAAGCAGATTAAAATGATCTTAGTACAATTTGAAATTAAATTGGTAGGAAACCATTTGGTACGGATATGTCATCGTAGGACAGTCAAATTATATAAATCCTAGGGCCTTAGAACTCACAATACTCACGTAAATTAAATTGCGATTTTACGAAACGTACAATAAAAGAAATGATAATGAATTAGTCAGTGTCGGAACCACCCACAGATATCTTACACAGATTTTTCTGTGATCGTAACGCAAACCACCCTGTAATAGGTGTGTATATAATTCCTACAGTTTAAATGATCATCTTAACAAACAAAAAAAATAACATAGTTCTTACCTGCTTGGTAAACATTTTCTGTAGGCCTAGTCCACCATTCTACGACTAAACAGGTCAACCGATCAACGTAAATGAAGAGGGTGGGACAACAGATGTAGGGTAAGGTTCCTCAAGTCGTTCCCCCTAAGGAAATAAAACTATAATTTTCAGTGCAATGGGAATAAAACAAAATCTTCTACATCTACTAAATCTTTATTTATTTGCCTTCTAATCTACAATCATAAAAACTTGAAAATCTTTTATTAAAATAGGTAGGTATTTTAACGTTTTTCAAAAACATACCTTCGTACGATTAAGGCGCCTAGTCTCCTAATTCATACCACCGCCTTAGTCGTACTTAGAAAATGGATTTTATTTAACACATGTATTCAACTAAGAAAAATACTTAATAACTAGAGATCACAATGAACAACTTAAATGTTACAAACAAGTTAGTCTGATATTAACTTTTCTTTTTGTTATTAGTTACTAAGACAAAACTAATTAATAAGTAAATATCTCAGATCTAAAAGTTATATAAATTATCACATAAACCTCGCGTAACACCGCGGGTGTTTAAAGTACCTAATAATGATATTGGATTATTCACTACGCTTGGGGCTAGATTATGCGGTAGCATAATGTCTATGGCACGGTAGGTGAAGGTCCACCTGCGACACAGGAGGTGTGGCTTGTTGCGGCTTCGATTTCCGCCTCGGCACAAATGTTTCCACGATCTGCAGATGTTGGTTCCGAGTATTCTATAATCCCAAACTTAGTGTAGGCCTAATCACAGTCTTATTTATTTCTTGTTTTGGTTCATTAAAAAGATTAAGTATTAGCCAATTATTATTCCCTTAATTATAAAAGCTATAAGAAAAAACTAAGAGACTCTACCTACAATGTCAACACACGAAACAGAAAATTTATTAACTGTTCTAAAGTAGGCTACTAATTGTTAGCACCTTTATTATAAAAACTACTTTAGCATACTTAGCATGATTAAGTGATTCTAAAGTATGCAGTGATTTGATAATTTGTTTATTGTCAGCACTTTCTTTGCCTGTGATAGATTTTGATGGTTTTACTAATTAAAAGAAGCTCTAAGATACCATAATGAAAAACTAATTTGAACTATCTAGGTATCTAGTTTCATTAAAACGTTACTAGAAGTCTTAAAAGGGTTGCTATTGTGGGTATTAAAGAAAAGAAGCATAACTTACAACATGAATACTGTTTTATTCAATAATACAATCTGGTTGGAACATACATTTATGACGAGAAAGCAATATAGTTACTAGATGTCCTAATAGGGTTATATTGTGGTTATTAAAGAAAAGAAGCATTACTTGAGAACATTAATAATCTTATATTCAATAATACAATCTGGTTGGACATAAAATATCACGAGAAAGTAATAATTACAAATAATTAACAACATTTTAAGGTCATGTTACACAAATTGCTAGTTACAAGATATTTTAACGAAATATGAACAATACTTAGCTTTATGTTCTGTCTGGTTAGGCTGCCTATCCAAAAGTGGGTATTCTCCCCTTTTTGGGTCGTATATATAGGCTTTGACATCTTAAAAAAATGCAGCCTGAGCGATGGCTCACACTGTCTTTGGCGCGAACAGTCGATACAACAATTTATTATGTTTCTTAATACTGAATAATACTTTCAGACCAAATCAATGATATCAAAAATTTTACAATTAATATTCCACTTCATTTAAATATAATACATTTTAATAATTAATAAATTAAGAAATTATCGGCGTCGCGCCACTTAGAAAGTTATATACTTATTATTTTATTACATTAAAATACCAATGAAATAGGTAGTCTAAAATCTGAAAACGATTTAAGAGATACATTTCATATTTCTTAATCACAATTTTCTATTATTAATCTTTATTGTGAAAGTTATGTGCTAATGATTTTATTACATTAAAATACCAATGAAATAGGTAATCTAAAATCTGAAAACGATTTTAGACATACTTTTCATATTTCTTTATCACAATTTTCTATATTAATATGATACCTGCAAAACAGGTTTTTACCCAGTTTAGGTAAAAACAATATCAAGCATTATCTATACAATGCAATATTTTTACAATAATATGTAGAATCAATATCTACCTCTATATAATCATATCGAATGCACTTTAAAACAAACCCGGAGATGACATTAGTACCAATTTTGAAGAATATTGATCATTTACATTATTATTTATTATAAGCTACCTAATATTAAGCTACATACGGTTTATTTAGGTACCTACGACGATATCGGGAAAATATTAGTATTACATTACAAATTAATAATGATTGTAACTTAAATTTGCTTGTAATTTTGTTACACAGAATAAATACCTTTTTCATGACTTTAGTATCTTACATCAACCAAAAGAACTACAGTTTGCCATTCTATAACAGATAAAATTTGCATAAGTCTATGTAAAAAATAAGCGCCGTCTGGTCGACCACTTTTGGTAAAATTTACTTGCAATCTGACAGTCTTAGTTATCCACGGCCTGCCCTTAACAATGACTAGCGTTATATTCAATTGAACAAACTTTTTGCAATTAACTGTCACTAGTTTAGTTTACGCTGGGGCTATATACGATATACGAGTACGTCTTTGATTAGACATAATGTACGTCTTGTTCAAGTTTGGACAGCTTTTTAGGTATTCACGTTAATGCTATAGGTATATATAATTTTACATTTTGTGTTACATCACTTAAATCTATGCATTGTTTTTTACTTAATTATGTTCATTTACAAATGCAAGTTTTTTTTTTGCATGTTGATATTTTTTTTTGTCGTGTAGGTCAAGTAAGTACCTAGTAGGTAACTTATAATATTTTTTGCATGTGTACTCTTTTCCATGCTTATTATTATTTTATAAAAGCAAATACTTTTTTTTGCATCTGGATTGTTTTTTTTTCGAGCTTTTTTCTTCTCCCTTATTTAAGTTAATCTATAGGTAAGTCTAAAAATAATTCTTATTAATTTTGATCTAGGTGATATATAAGATAATGTTGTCAATAAACATGTTTGCAGTGATACACAATATGATAAATAATGTTTAGTTTGGATTTACAGTACCTATTGCAAGCAATGAACAGTTCTACAGCACATAGGTAGTGAGTGCACTAGTGAATTATCTCTGCAAACTGGTGCTGCGCTGGGCTCGGGCGAGTGACCGCGCCGCGGCGGCGGGAGCGGCGGCGATGGGGCGGCGCGGCGGCGGCGGCTGGACGGGGGTGGTTGCGCGACGCATGGTATTCGCGTTGATGAAACCGCATTCATTTCAGTGGGTACTCGGAGGCCTCGAAGTTGAATCAGCTCGCCGATCATAATATTAGATGTGTTTAATATTTTTGCTGCGTTAAATTTCTGGCAAACTTTTACTTGTCTGCCAGTCTCACTCATTACTCAATTGGTCATTTCGCCAAGCATAAAAGCAACGATGACGATGACAAGTTGTTGTGACTCTGACACGTTAAACACCCACATAGTGTTTTCTGGGCTTTACTGCGACAAATTTAAAAGTAATTAATTTCTTATGCTGGCAACAACAGGCGCTAGGCGACGGCGGCAGCCAGCAGCGTGGGTAGGTAGGTATTTAGTATTAGACCTTGTCTAACAGTTTTCCTTTTACCTTGTATGTGCGAGTCTTCGAACATAATGAAATCTCTTGTGGTGCGAGCTCACCGATGCGATGACAACGACGACGAACCTCATTTTTAGTATTTTCATCTTGAGTTATTTGTGCGGTCCATAGGTGTCTTGCAGCGCGTGAATATTGGCTGGTTGGTCATAGGTGGGTGGCTGGTTACCATCAGTACTTGATTTGATTGCTAATGCTGCTATATTCTATGTTACATCACAGTGAGTAGATTATGGTTCAGGTTCAGGTTGGGGTACTCCTTTATCCGCATTTGGACTCCAGTTGGTCCTTTATGCGTAGTTTGCTAGCATAGCCAGCCCAGCTCCGTCCAGAAGCGCAGAATCTTCCTGGGGTCTTCACATGCTTCGCGGAGCGACCTCGGCAAGTTGAGGATTTCTATACGTTGTGCTAATACTATTTCGCATTCCAGGATTACGTGGGCAGCTGATTCGTCGTGGCTGAGGCATCCTCTACAGAGAGGGCTGTCCGTTGCTCCGATGATGAATAAGTGTTTGTTCAGTGGACAGTGTCCTGTTAGTGTTCCCACAAGGACACTTTTGTTAGCTTCGGTGATGTTGATGGGAGTGCTGCCCTTGCTTGTCTGCAATTTATTTGGCTAGTCCATCGTTCGTTATGAGAATGGCAGGGGTAGGAACGGCGGTGGGCCTTCTGTGGTTGTCGCCGATCCTCTCCGTGCCAGTTCATCTGCTGCATAATTTCCTAGCGATCCACTATGTCCTTTGATCCATTGTAGGAAGATCAAATTCTCAGTAGATATCCTTTCCAGAGCAGAGTGACATTCGTTAACGAGCTTGGTGTTACAGTCCTTCCAGGGTTCTGAGTATGGCAGCGCTGTCAGAGAGGATGCGTACACGTTGGTCTTTGATACCTCTCTTCTGAACGGCTGTAGCCGCCTGTGTTATTGCTACGCATTCGCTGCACCCGTACCGGTTTCGGTTTTTGAGCCATCTGTGTAAATTCGGACTTCGTGGGTACCTGTTTCATCTTTTTGGTCCTCGTATAGTTGTATCTGGTAATGTTTGTTAAGTATTGGTTTGTTGGCCATTCTGTCACACGGGGCCGCTGTGAGATGTTCATATGCTATGGCCCTGTCAATGATCTGCGCATGTGGACTTCTTGTGACTCCCCAGAGGCCTGTGTTGTGTTGTGTAGTCTTA
Organism: Eupithecia dodoneata; assembly: GCA_947044415.1. Lineage (NCBI taxonomy): Eukaryota > Metazoa > Arthropoda > Insecta > Lepidoptera > Geometridae > Eupithecia > Eupithecia dodoneata. Next base: position 11,227,593 of record OX345662.1, on the reverse strand, counting down.
GAGTGGACATCGTGGCTTCTTGTTGTATGCAGAGGTGCTATATCTAGAATTATATCTAGGGCAGCGCCTGGTGTGGATCTCATGCATCCTATTATCGCAGAGCATGCCATTCTTTGAAAGCGTTGCAGTTAAGTTACCACGGTGCTCAACTCCGTTCTACTCCACCAAACTATTGCTCCGTATGTTAGTGTGGGTCTGATGATAGGAGTGTAGAGCCACTATGATATTTTTGGTGAAAGTCCCCAAGTTTTCCCTAGCATTCTGCTGCATTGATAGAGAGTAGCGGTAAGCGGTATTTTTAAGATTGTAGCAATATAATTTTCTGAGTACAAGTAGATATAATTATACATACTCGTATATGTACCTACCTACCTAATATAACTTGATACCCAACTCGATAAAGATGGTTTTACCTCTAACAAGACGTGAATACCTAACTTATTCATGTTTTAAACAAATTATTAAATAAGTTAGTTACATCAAGTTATTAAAAGACAAGTAAGCAGTCACTGGAACGATAAGTCCTAACCAAAAACTGTAATGAATATAATACATGAAACTGTGCCGAAATATTGGATAACTCAAAAATCAAATCATGGTAAATATCCCGTTTTAAATAACTTTAGTGTTAATAACCATGATAGTTTCAGGTGAAGTTTTATTAGAGGAAAAATATATGTTTCTATTTAGTCCGTCAGTTAGATTATCATAAGATATTGGACACGTATTTTTTCTTTTGTCAATCAAACAAATACTTACAAAAATAAAGCGTGTCAAAGTTTAGGAGTGGGGGCTCGTGACGTCACAACTTGCTAAAAAATATAGCAAGACGTGACGTCACGCGGAACTTTAACTGGCTATATATATCTTCATATTTTTTTGTTAAATTGACAAAAGATAAAACACGGGTTCAATATCTTCTAATAATCTAACTGACGATTTTTTAGGATATTAGCTTAGAAAACGAAAGGGCTCTCGAAAGGGGAACTATCACCCTGAGAGAGTTTCTGGTCGCAGCTAGTCGCCTTTAGAACCTACAAATAGTAGAAGCGGTAGGCTTCTACTATTTGTAGGCGACAAAAAGGACAATACATAACTCGCTCACGACAATCATGACAGAGAAGGTGTCCGCACGGTCGGAGAACTAATGAGGGGGGATTTTGCATGCATATGGTACACTGCATTTCAATCGCATTAGGCTCTGGGCTTGCAGGGATGTTTATTTCTTCTACTCTTCCCGGAACATGTTGTCGAATATTCACTTCAGGAAGATCAGGATCCTCCTGATCTTCGACAACTGGCTCCAAAGCGTCGCCCAGGACTACTTCCTCGCCGTCATCAACGAGGACTACTTCCTCGGCCACTTCGGGAACATCGTCATGATCGTCAATGACAATGGCAACGTTCAATCGGCGACTAGCTGCGACCAAAAACTCTCTCAGGGTGATAGTCCCCCTTTCGAGAGCCCTTTCGTTGTTTTGCAGAGTACTAGCCCTCACATACGACCGCACCCTGGACCTGACAGGCGGGCGGGCGCCGACGCGCACTGCAGTCAGGCACGCGACGCGCTGACGACGAACTTCTCTGCGATCACATCTGCAAGTTCATTTAATTTTATGAATACCTAAGTTTAGTTGAGTAAGATGTGTAGATAGACTTAAGTGGTTTGCCATGTTTTAATAATTAATATAAATCACTAAGCATATACCACTAGCTGCGCCCCGCGGTTTCACACGCGTGGTGATTGGTATTTTGGATAATATACAATATATCTCACCCCTTTTCATCCCCCTGTTAATAAAAAGTATCCTATCCTTTATCTCAGTATCTGTAAAGTAAAGACATCTGGTGTCGTGTGGATGAACTACCACTGGCGTAAACGGCCATGTTATGTATCGTTACTCGTGACCAAAATAAAGTAACATTTATTTCACCAATCTATTTAAAATTTCATCCAAATCCAGTCATCAGTTTTTCATTTCCCATACAAACTTTCACCCCCCTTTTCACCCCTTTAGAGGGTGGTTTCCGGGATAAAAATATAGTATCCTATGTTAGACTCCTAGTTCTAAGCTACCTCTCCACCAATTTTCAGCTAAATCGGTTCAGCCGTTCTTGAGTTATAATTAGTGTAACTAATACGACTTTCTTTTATATACAGGGTTATTGGTTATTCGACGTATTCCCGCTAGGAGATGATAGGGGTTTTAGTTTTTAAGACATTTTAGAGGAAAAAAATCTCAATGAATAATGAAATAATATCGTTTTTTATCTCGCATTTTTAATTGTTGAGCGATAATTGTTGTTTCAATATTAATAAATAACCAGTGTTTATTCGTTTTTATAAAACAGAAGAAAAAAATAGATTTAAATAGACAGTTTTTTTTAAATAGATTCATGATGTTGCACTTTTGACTTATTTTGAAAAAAGCTAAAAATCATGATAGCTTAAAAATGGTTCACTTTTGCATGATGCACATGGGGGTGAAAATTTTCGCAAATAGTCACCCCTATCACCTCCTAACGTGAATACGTCGAATTACCAATAACCCTGTATATAGATTTATCGAGGACTTAAAATAGGACGTACCTACCTACGTACCTAACCTAGTTACACACTCTGTCTTTTGTTGTTTTTCTTACGTAGTTACGTAAAAAGTTCTTGTGTTACCTACTCTTATAACTTATTTAGGAACTAGGTACTTCGTTCTTCTGTTCCGAGGTAGATGGAAGGTTCCCTACCTATAAAACGCCAAACATGTGGTGCAGGTCCAAGAGAGCGCCGCAAGGAGGAGTGAAAAGCTTCTGCCACGTTTGTAGTCTGGTGAGGACTACCATGAACACTGAATGAGTTGGGGGTAACCTAGAAATAAGAAATTAAATTTGATAAGATCACAAAATTAGATATCTACATTTAATAATCAGATTTAATTTTAATTGATAGTATTCCTTTTGGTATTTTATTTATGTCACCGTCAGATAGTAAGACCAGTAAAATTTTAAGGAAAATTATAAAGGGACAAGAATTTTTATAATTTTACGGGGCTTACTATCCTACGGTGACATTTATACCAACCTATTGTTCAGTTGAGCTACATTGTTCGCAACAGTCTGCAGTTAGCTTAGTTTCTTGAAATTATAAATCCTACTACTTGATTTACAATTTTATTGAGGTACAAGTTCTAATTAGTTTCTTTTAGTTGTTTGTTATTTTTTTTGTTAATAAAGATTTCATTTTATATTAACTTAGATTCTAGTTTTGAAATATTTCTACTGTATTATAAATTATAATATATTAGGATTTAGGATTTCTCAACAATACAATACAATTACTCTTTATTGCGCATCAAATAAAACACAGATATACAACACAGCAAAAGAAAAAACAAATATAAAACATTTTTTATTTATTTTATAGTTTTTGCACGATAAACTACATACAAAACTTATTCTAGAAAATTAATACAAAGGCGAACTTAACCCTAAAAAGAGTTCTCTTCCAGCAAACCTTATTGGGAGAGAAAAACAAAGTGAAGAGAGAAGTGGATTATTTAACCTAAATTCTATTCTTACATATAATACATATACTTATTAGATATATTAAATACATCAAATACAACAGAATCGTGAAGATAGATAATGCTCTTTAACTTTACGCCTTACGCAAATATGTTGTACAATGGGCGGCCTTATCGCTATGAGCGATCTCTGCCAGGCAACCTTTGGATGGACATGAAGTGCTAGAAGAAGTATAGACGGTGGCGTGTTATACAGAATAATATTTAATTGGGACATATACATAATTTTCCTACTGATAGCTAGATAAGCATAAATACACAACAAAAATATAAATAAAAATACACATATAAATATATAATAAAACCTACAACCTACTGATCAATGCAGCTTTCTGTAATTCTACTTAATTAAATAAATAAATAAATAAATAATGCTGGACAATTCACACAGCATTATCTAGCCCCATGGTAAGCAGAGCTTGTGTTATGGGTACTAGATAACTGATATACATAATACAATACATTACATAGATAGATATTTTTTATTATACATAGAAAACGACCAGAGCACCCGGAACAAATATCTGCAGATCGTACACACAATTGTTCCGAGGCGGGAATCGAACCCGCAACCTTCAGCGTCGCAGGCGGACCTTCACCCACCGCGCCACATCGGTCGTCGGAAATTTGTGCATGTTTACCCGGATCATCCAGTGCGACACGTAGTAATTGTTGAAGTCGGTGCTATAGGGAAGGCCTTCGGCCTCCGCAATGTGTGGGACCTCGGCCAAAGCCAAGGGAACCCTGGCCGCTGGCAACAGCGCCAGCGCACCGTACAGCTGGACCAGCCGCCAGCCCGGGGAGTTGCGGCCCACTTGCAGGCCCAACGAGCGCGCGCGCCGCAGCAGAGCCTGCACATAATGAAACAGGCAGCCTTGAACATGCACCCCAGTTACCGATTCGAGCGCTGCCTGAAGTGCAGGCTCGAAATCAGTTATGATGTTTTCTGGGTGTGGATGACCCGCCGCTTGCCAAATACGACTGAAAACTGCTTCATACAGGACACGCCTCCTATTTTGCATCAATGCTATAACAGGGTGGAAATTATAGCCTTCGACGACACAATGAATTGTCAGCACCTGTTTTGCGGGTATACCTGCTGGTACTGTCAAGAATGTGCCATCTACAACCATGGTATGGCACGATTGCAGACAGTTTGAATAGCCTGGCATACAAAAAATAATAGCATGGGCACCGCCCGCGGAGACCGTAGCCAACAGCATATCGCTATGAAGCGAATGCTCCGCGAGTGCTGCCCCCAAACCCTCCAAGCTCGCTGGAACAGGCGGCTGAGCGGCTCTACGCCTCTTGCGCATTGTCGAGCTAACCGCCTCGAACAGCAGATGGGGCGCCGCATCTGGGTACCTGCAAACAACATTAAGCATTACATTACTTAGGTAGTTTAACCTTAAACCTGTCGTGTCCGTGATGGTAGCGCACCTACACATAATCGAATTCACGTTTATTGTTATGCCTAACATATAAAACATCATTCTTTATTATATTTTTATAAGTACATATAAATATAGATACTCGTACCTGGCTGCCTCTTCTTCGTATATTGCATTCAATCCAGTATTTTCCCTTCTAGCTCTCCTTTTGAGAGCTTGGAACATGGCATTCTTGTATATTATAAACATCATTTATATTACTAACAGATCAGTTTAATCATTATTTTCTGCAGCAAAGCATAAAAAAACTCACCGATTTGGAATCCACGGTGTTGGATCATGGTCATGCTCGCCAGTTACAGGTCCAGCTTGTCCGTTCCTGATAAGAAAGCGAGCAGGGCATCTGTCACTGTGGCAGCGCACAGACGTGGTGCCACCTCTAGTACGTGTAGCCACATAAAAGTGGCCACTACGTGAGAACCACCTGCTACCCTCACAATAAGGTTCAATTTCAACAGGCTCCATCTGAGACTGAAAAACAATTGAATAATTAATTAACATGAGGCTGTAATCCTATTTTGTATCAGTATACCTACAAATGATTTTATGAGTCATCTAGTAGATAGGTCTACCCACAACACAAGATTCATTGGAAAGTCTCTCAAAGCTATTGGATATAGTTATATTGTTACCGACCTTAGGGACCGTGTCCCCAGGATCCGGCGGCTCCTCAAAGTCCATCAGGAAAAAGTAAAAAAAACTTACCAGATGATATATTATTTACACTACTTTACATACAATAACTAAGAAAATAAATAGCAAAAACTAACACTTATCAATATTTGCTAGAAAAATTAAATTTTAAATTTTGCTGGGAAAAAACGCAATCCAAAAAAAGGCGGGAAGCATCAAACAGGGCTGTTTGATGCTTCCCGCCTTTTTTCAAAGTAGTTACTTACTGCCATGCCCAACGTTGATTGGTACTCAACTTGGTAGGTATGGAAGCTGCCTCCCTTAACTCTTTACTGAAGTTATTATAGTTCGATCCCGAAAGGATCAACCGATTCTGTGGGACCTACTACTTAGTGTGGGTCTTTCGTGCAGTGTGATGCCTGCTCGGTAACAGTCTAACAGACGTTTCACTCACACTGCTCGGCGCTCGCTCAGTCTCGAATTATAATCATTCGCAAATCGTGGCTAAAGGCCACTGTCCGCTGTAGCTATGGGTTCTAAACCGCTCATAGCTAACGAGTTACTGGCGTTTGTTGTGTACGCCATCGACACAATGGATGAGGTGAGCATCATCCAAATCTACGGAGGAGGACGTCAGCTGTGGAAAGGCTCTCCTGTTCCAAACGCTTGGAAAGATCGACCGGATGCCGTCACGCCGAAGAGACGGAGGTGAGAAGAGTCTCCAGGATATCATCATCATCCTGAAGGAGATGGATCCCGACGTGCCCGACTTCGTCGCGAAGGAGCTGCGTAAGATGCAAGGGCGGATCCAGCATTAGTGCCAGGGGGGGTCACATAGTCGTGGGGGGGGGGGGGAGGTCACTTGGTCATTGGGGGGGGGGGGTGAAGTAAGCAAAATTACGATACTACCTATGGCTATGACAAAAGTAAGAACAGCGAACAAAGCGAACCCTGAAAATATAATAATAAAATATATAATGTAAGGACTTGGTATTGATAGATAATGGGTAGATTAAGCGGCGGGCGAGCCGCATTAATTTTGGACTTTGGTGAGGTCGGTTTAGCAAGAACAACGAGGAAGCTACAACGGCGGAGGAACGACGGAGATAAACGCAGCATTTTAGAGATTTTTAGGTGACACAAAATAAATATATAACGGGAGTGGAGCGAGCCGCCGAAATTTTTGTTACTTTTCTCAAGCTAGTTAAGAAGAGTATGAAGAAATAAATAAAAAGGAACGGGAGCCCTGAAAATGAAACAGTATTTTTGCAAGTTTTCGTGTCTGGCAAAATTATCTTAATGTGAGCACTTGACTACACAAGAAAAAGAAGACATTGTCAGAAATTTTGTGAAAATTTTGTGGTTTTCTATAGCCAAAAGGAACAATTGTTATTGGTTTGTGGAACTAATCGCGAAAATTTTGTTGTCTCCTTAGATTTTTATGTGCCCTCAAAGGGCATAAAAAATCTGATTTTGCGCTATTTGTTGTCGTAGTTGAGTTGATAAGAAAGGAGTGTAGCAAAATAGGTTCCGTTGCTTTTGCAGAACTGATACGCAACATAACAAAACGCCCAATAAATTAAATATTGAAGGTATTTACATAAAATCTATATTGTGACAAAAAAATATATCCTTAAAATTGTTAAACATAGGTAATGGTTTTAAACCATTACCTATGTTTAACAATTTTAAATAGTGCCAGGGGGGGGTCATGACCCCCATGACCCACCCCCTGGATCCGCCCTTGGTAAGATGCCCCCCGTGACGTTCGACCATGTCGATGTGACTAGGCTGCTGAAAGATATTACATCGTTGAAGGCAAGCTTGGCCGACACGTCGTGTTGAAGTTGGAGGTCTCGCAGAACACCATCAGCGAGCTGCATTCTGAGGTAGCGTTATTACGGAGCGCTGCTTCAGTGGACAAATCGCCCGAGATCTCCAGAGTCAACACTCGCCGACGCCGAGGAGATCAAAGGAAGGTGTCAGATAGCGTCGTGTCAGCGTTTTCGACTAGTGCGGCTGATACCGATGCCGATTGCCGTCAGCTCGCCGTGCCCTCCCCGCCCGCGCCCCGCCGCCTCTTCGCGCGTGAGCCCGACACATGCGCGCAGAGAAGGGAGAAAATGAGCCAGCGTTGCGAATCTGTTCGCGCCCCTGCACCCGTTCCGGCTTATCTTGTGAGAGAAAGCCGCGTGATGCTGTAGGGAGAAGGAAGCCCAGCAGCCGAAACCAGCGTGGCGTTTAAAAAAAGACTTATTTTAATTAACCCTAATTTAATATAAAAAATTACAATGTAGAGACTCGTTCGAAGTGTGAATCGAGAATGCTAAGTTCCTTATAATCTAGGTAAAAGAAGACATCGCGATTGACGTCATTTACACGAGCCGTTGACTCAACAGAATGCTCCAAGTCCATTTATATTGAGGTCGGTGCTAGTGCAGCAGTTTCCATACATCAGCCTTGCGTAACACCTCCCCCGAAGAACAGCGACTATTGAAGCTTGTCGTAAATTGAGCTGGGGTTGATTGGGATCAACCCTTCTGGTGACAGGGACGGTGTAGACTCCTTGTAGTTCAGCTTGGCTATCTCCAGAAACTTCGTGTGAGTTGATTGTCTTCAATCGGTAGCGCCGGTAGAGTAGAGCTGCGAGTGCGCATGCACCGAATAGAGTGATGGTGATGACGTACATGGGTATTGTAGTATGATATAGACTACGACCGGTGTCCCGTGTTCAAGATCCAATGGCGATTGATGTAGAACTTTCTGATTTGTTTTGTGAAGATAATTCAAATTTATTGACTTTAATTTGAATGCTGGAGCTGAAGATGATGTCCTGAAGTCGAAGTTTTCAGGCACGTCCATGATTTTCAGTGCTTGTTCCTTCAGACGATCCTTAGTGTTGGAGATCGTGAATTCGGCGGTTTTCATGAAGTTGTGGTAGTATAGCGAGATAACTTCCTTGAAGTGTCTTGTAGAGATCTTGTCCACAGGAGAGATGTACTTTCGTAGAAGTCGGGAAGCTGATACTGTAATGTTTCTCGTCGAGTTCTTCGTATGCTGGTTTTTCTAAGGTGATAGTGGTAGGTGTGCAGTTTCGACTTCGCTGCTGGGTAGAGATGCGTAGCTTATACATGTCGTAAGTGCATGGAAGCACGACGGGAAATTTATATACTATAACTATCTGATACTACGTAGGTAACGTAGTAAGAACCTAATCTAATTATGGATATTGAATTATTCTCTAAAATCTAAATCTAGGAATACAAATAAAGGACCGAATGGTGCGTAGTAGAAGCTTCTACTACGCACCAGCAGAACAGAATCTAATTCCTGGGAAATCGCATCTACGTTATCTGAGAGTACCTACCATAAGTACTTCTGTGAAATGTGCGTATTTTACTAATTCATAGTCCTGGGTAACCTCGGCTTGCTCTATTTTACTCATTAAACGGGTCTTATTCTGATTATCTACGATACTGTCGAAAATTTTAGAATACTGAGAGGTCCAATTTTTAGATAAGCTAACGTCATTATTTAATTCAATTGCCAATTTATTTTCGTTATTTTCTAAACGTTTTTATGTTAGTTTTATTGTGTAGCTGAGGGCTGAAGTTATCAATTTGATTTTGAACAGAAATAATTTTATTAATGGTAATGAGTAATAATTCTAGCGGGGCCAAGTTTAAAGGGTAAAATACCAGGTCCATCATCAAGGCTTTCAACTTTTATCTCCTGCATTAGAGCTGGGGCCAGCAACAGGAGGAATATCAGGAGAGTCCTGTAACAAACGGGCGCTTTTAGGGAGACGCTTTAGCCTAGATTTGGCAATGGGACCTTGCTTTTTCTTAGTGCGGGAAGCGGACGGATTTTTCACGAAAATCTGTTGTTCAGGAGAGTATTCAGCCTCTGGTTCCCGTTCCTTATTTCGTTGGTCAGTCAGATCTTGACGCGTAGTATTACACATGTCATGAATCGCGTTATTGGATTTAGTCATCTTGTCCTTGTGGCTAGTCATGTAACAAATGCGCCGTAAGGTCTACGTCAAAAGGATCTCAAGGATCGTAATGTCCTGTAACTACTTCTATCGGTTTACACTTAGTAAAACTATGAATACTACCTATTATAGGCCAAAAAGGCGTAGGGCATTAAATTAATTACGGATTCGGATTTTTGTCCCAATTTTAAGATACGAAGATGTTCTAATATCGTAGAGTGAAATATTTCAACAATCCCATTTTCTTTAGGCGTATGGGGAGTTATCTGTAAATAATAAATAAATAATTCTGGACAATTCACACAGCATTATCTAGCCCCATGGTAAGCAGAGCTTGTGTTATGGGTACTAGATAAGATAACTGATATACAAAATACAATACATTACATAGATAGATATTTTTTATTATAATAGAAAACGACCAGAGCACCCGGAACAAATATCTGCAGATCGTACTTGTTCCAAAGCGGGAATCGAACCCGCAACCTCCTGCGTCGCAGGCGGACCTTCGCCCACCGCGCCACATCGGTCGTCAAACTGTTACCATAATTGGAATACCATGATTATTGATGAGTACAAAAGTTTAATAAGGCCTGTATTACACTTACGGCTGTGCCATCTCGTAGTTTTTCCTCATAGTTATAATCATAACAGGGTATATAAATGTGAATAAAGAATGATTTACTTCCATAATATATAATTTCTGCAACTACCGAATATTTAAAAAAAAACAATGTACCTAATGTCAATGCTCTTCCTAGTATACTTACGAAATCGCTGTGTAATGTGTATGTCTCATATAATATTTTAACTTACTGTATATTTTACATTATTTCTATTGCCTTAAAGTCTAAATCTCACTGGCAACTTGACTGTACATGCCACTTTACAATGCCAGGATAGAGCATTATTTATAAATGAATTGTTATCACACCATAACTCGATAACACGAGCAACGAAAGTACTTGGTTGGGTATTACGTTTCATCAAGTGTGTACGAGCCAAAGCACGTACAAGTACATCTCACTCGCACGACTATGTGCTGACATCGAGCGAAATGAATAAAGCTCGGACATTTATTATCAAACAAATTCAAGGGCAGGACTTTGAAGACGACTTGAATCATAATCAAACAACATGGACATATAGGTTCGAAAAGTACGATTATATCATTGAATCCTTACATTGACGATCGGGGTTTGTTAAGAGTCGGAGGACGACTGCGTAACGTAGATATCTATCAGCATTTCAGCAAAACATCCCATCATTTTATCATGTCACGGCCGACTCACAGATCTCGTCAATCTAGCATACAGTTATGACTAGGGCTCGGATAAATATGTAAATACATATTTTTTATTTTAGTCATTTGCGTTAATTATTTGGTTTTCTACATGAATTATGATGGTTTGGGCTGAAAAATGAGGTTTTTAGAATCCATATTTTTCTATATTTTAGGGTTAGGTAAACTCGTCAGTCGTGCGCTATTTTTCCATCGATACGCCGCCGTTTTTTAACCCATCGCATCAATGCGCGGAAAATCTGACAACACCATTAAAAGACAATATTAAAATAATTTCAACCATTGAAAAGAAAATAATGGAGGCAGAAGGCCCTGTTGCTGAAGTGGAAACGAAAATTAAGTTTGTCCTCGAAAAAAATAAAGGATTGACACTGAGAATATTGTAAATTTTTTGTAGCGTAGTAACGCTACAAAAAATTTACAATATTCTCAGTGGAACACCAAACTGGAATCCAGAGGAAGCATATTCGCCTACAGAGTTGTGTAAATTGAACTTTGGGCCAGTTACTTCCACGTAGAAAGGTCATTCAGTCAATATAAAGCGTTTTTCCGACCAAACAGAAAGGAGCTTCAATTTTGAAAATTTGAAGAAACATATTGTTGTATACTGCAATTTCGAATAAGGAGGCAGAATAAATATTGATATATAAAGAACACACAGCTCACGAGATTTGAACCCTGTCATGTCTTGCATTTATTTGCCTGTACATATCTGCCGCAGAGCCAAATCGCTACTTGCGAGTTTGTTCGAAATTTAAAGTCACGTTACCAAATGAAAAAGCAAAAAGCAATTCATAAACAAAATTATATTTTATTTATGAATTGCAATTTAAAGATACAAAACATACAATTTATGTTGGAAACTTCTAAACATATTAAATAAAATGGAAAATTATAAATTACGTGAAGTTTTTATCTCCCAATCAGGCGGCAGGATTCGAACCCACATACATAGGGATAGAGGGGTACATATGTGACGCCCACTGTACTTACCTACTATTATTTAGTCTGGTACTTAAAGTTATTGTCTATTGCGCTCATTAGGCCTATGTCCAGCAGTAAATAAATAAATAATGCTGGACAATTCACACAGCATTATCTAGCCCCATGGTAAGCAGAGCTTGTGTTATGGGTACTAGACAACTGATATACATAATACAATATATTACATAGATAGATATTTTTTTTTATTATACATAGAAAACGATTAGAACACCCGGAACAAAATATCTGCAGATCGTACACACAATTGTTCCGAGGCGGGAATCGAACCCGCAACCTCCTGCGTCGCAGGCGGACCTTCGCCCACCGCGCCACATCGGTCGTCGTAGCAGTGGACTACTATAGGTTGATGATGATGATGACAGTTTATGTAATTTTACATATTTATGTAAGAAGCGACCATGTTTGTTAGAAAACATAAAAAAATACTTCAAAACAAAATAAATAACTATTTAGGTATAGATGCAGGATAAGCTAAGTATCTTCTTTTGAATAAAATGTGGCTTGCCGAATTTTCGCAGAGGAATATTTACAAGGATATGATGTATCAAGAGACAAGTAATTTTACTCATCCTGTCCCTGGATACGTATTAATTTATTTTGCATTATAAAAGTTGTTCGATGTCCATACTGTCACTCCACAGTATAAGGCTCTAGACAGACAGACCGCATTTCAACTGCAATCCAACCGCAAATTGCAGTTCATTTGCAGTTTGAATGCAGTTGACACGAGTGGTTGAAAGCTGATGGACATGCGGATGCCAAGGATCTATTAGATTACCATAAAAATAAAACAAAAAGCCACATAAATCGGCATAAATTGGCAGATTTTCGCGATTTTCACAAAGCATAATTAAAATTTACGGAATACATATAAGTAAAAATACTAATTATCAGAATACATTATAGATATTCTGTAATGTGATGAATCAGCAAAGAAAAATATGCGCAACATGAGAACGCGTCCCAATCAATAAATTACGTATTTAATACTGGACTCGGACCGTAATTTAGTTCCTTCCTACTCATATTTTTCAACCTGTACAGGTGCCAAACGCTTTCAAATTATATTATTAGGTACCTTTCATAAACTGAGAACATGCAGCGCCACCTGTTACATTTTTGCCGCAACCGCTGCATTTATTTATCAACATTCTGTGTCAATGTGTGTCAAGAACTCAAGAAAAGCCACTCTTCAATTTATTTAGCAATCGAGCAAAGTGCTTGCAGTTTTAGGGGGTCGAAAATAGATGGCGTTACTTGGTTACTATGATAGCATTAACGAATATACAGAGAAAATAGAATTATTTATAAATATGAATTAACAGGCAAGGTTTTATGGCTATGTACCTACTTTTGTTACGTTACATGTGTTGTTATAAAATTGATGTGTGACCTACCTCTGCGAAACTCAAAACTTAATAATACCTACCTAGGAACAATACGATCTACATAAATCTGAATTTCTTGTGAGGTACAATTACCTTCCCACTCATTTACTCAAAAAATACTTGTCATTGTATTAATGGGTAGGTAGGTGAAATAATCATTAATTAATCATCTAACTGCCAAACTAAGTTCGACAGGTGTGTTTCTGATTTTTTATTTATTTAATCTGTGGTTTTTGTTAGATTACAGAACGGGACAGTAACATTTTTAATCTATATATGCATCTAACGAAGCATAGGCTTCCAACCAATCACAAGCACTGGTCAAAGTTGCCAAGTCTGTGATTTCCAGGCTGAACATGACTGACACGTAACAAGAACTTTCGGCCGTGGAAAGTCTGTACATGGATCTCAGTACAGTTTGGACACACTTTCCAAGGTTGAACCAAACTGGGTCGAAAGATACAGGTTGTAAGTTAATATTACGGGTCAGTTATGAACGGCCCGGTAACCACAGCCATTTGTAAGCAAATTACCAGGCTGCGCAGTACAGCCTGCTGAATCCGTGGTCATATTTTCCAAGTCTGTACATGCCATGGCCGGCAGTTATATGGACTCGATGACGATAACACTGATGACGTTGACTTTGACAGTAACCTAGTTTTTTTGTCAAATTTTATGAAAGATACTAAGCATATTATTTTCTATCTCATTTTTACTTTAGCCATTTCTCATTATTGTTCTCTTTCATTCATTAGGTATAAATTTTGTTATCAAAATTCAAAACTGACTTTGTTTTTGTTGTTATTTTCTTGCATTCACGTTTCTCGGTGTTTTCTGTTCAGTTTTATCGAGTTTTTCACAAAAACAATGCCTCTACGATGAACGTCTTCAACATTACTGATATTCCAGAGTTTTCCAAGAAGAACCGCATCGTGGTTGTCGGTATCATCGGCAAGTCGCCGTACAGATACCCCAACAAGACTACTCCGCTCATTCCAGTAGTTGGAAGCAACGAAGTAAGTGACCTTAATGACACAGCGGTGCAAAGCCAGCTGCGTTATTGCGGGTTCGATTCTAGCATGGAATACTGCAATATTATTGGGACTTTCAGTGATAAATAACCTACCTACTATATAATAATTTCAGAATGGAATTGAATGCCACTGGGACGAGCGTAGGAGCCTGCTCTTACTCCACGCAGTTACCTACCTCGACACTAAACGCCTGGCAGAACTAGCAGCCAACTTAGATGAGAACTCCAAGAGTATGAAGAAAGAGGCTGATGCAGACCACTGGCTAGTGGCCTCGGGGGAGCTGGCTTCTGACTCGTGCAGGACCATAACGCTGCTTTTCCAGTTGTGCCATATAGTGGTGCTGTCGTTGCCAACTTCTACTTTTGATCTGGGTTATTTGCAGCTTTTTAAGGCTATTGATGGGTACAGGTAAGTTAATGGTACAAAATATAAGCTGAAGCCCAATATAAATAGGTATGGAGAGCTAAACTACACTCCGCAGTGAGTAGATCTACTTATCATTTTGTTGATAGTAACTAAGTAAAAGTTATGTACACCATAGATAAATAATTAAACCTTTTGTTGATTGGTTTGTCTATTCTTATGTCTTGTTTCTTCAAAACCAAGACAATGTCCAACTAACCATGTCCACCTAAAAAGCTGTCTATTATCAGCATCATAAAAACATGCCACCAAAACTAGCAGAACACTAATTTTTCGTGGTCTACTGGGTGGAGCCTAATTCATTTTTGCGATTCAACTTTGTCTTAGCCTTAGTTTTACCACATATAGTCATTGACTCAAATCTCCGTTATAAATTGGAAATCCATTAAAATTTCAACTAAACCTTCCCTAACTTCTCAGAACAGAACTGGCTTCTCAAATCACCGCAGCCCTCTCCGAAATCGGTGCTGAAGGCACGTGGGAGAAGCACGGCCGTACCTCCTGCCCCCGACTGCTGTTCCACTTCCGACGAGCTCCAGGGCCGCTGAGGACGAACCCAGCTGGGCTGAAGAGGCTAGAGCATGCTTTGGAGGACCAGCTGTACTTTATACTGAGGAAAACCAGGATTATTACTAATGTTTGGTAAGATGATCAGAGATGAGAAGAATATATAATTCACACACACAAATTACCCAGAAAAAACAAATAGTTGCATATAATAGAATAGACCTTATTGCACCATCAATAAAGGAACTTAATACTAACTATATCTATGGCACAATCGGCGGCCTTATCGCGTATAATACGATAACATTTGTCGCGCGGCGGGAACCGAACCCGTTAATATTGAAGACTGAATTGAGGCCTCCATAAAGAAAAACTTTAGATCAGTTTCTAGGAGATCGAAGATTTCTTATTGTTGCCAAAACTGAGGGCCGAGTTTCAACATTTTAGACTAATTCGCTTCTAATCTTTTTAAGAGACCTTCCTCAGCACTTCATTCATGAATATATGTTCAATTATTATGTAATTAATAATAATGCATACCAACATATTTGGTGGCCGATGTGGCGCGGCAGGCGAAGGTCCGCCTGCCATGCAGGATTGGTTGGGTTCGATTCCCATTAATAAAAATTATCTACCTGTGTAATGTATATAGAATCCATTAGAATCATAGGTACATAATCATAGATACATACCAATCATCTTGTACCCATAACACAAGTTTGGGGCTAGATGATGTGTAGATTGTCCAGCATTATTTATTGATTTATATTTCTTAAAACAAGCTAAAATAAACATCCATTACAGCGCAAAATCCCTCTTCGCCATCCCAAAGAACGAGGAATTCGTGTACATGAGCACTGACACATCCAGCAATGCCCGTGACGTCAGCACCCTGGTCCGTGGTCTGGTGGCCATGTGTTCCGGGGCGGAGGCCGAGGCGGCAGCGGACAGGCCTTCGTTCCGGGCCTTCCTACAGGCGCATGTGGACCGCGCCTTCAATGACGGCTTTGATGATAATGTGGGGAAGTTTGCTATGAGCACGTCATTCTTTGAGGTGAGATTAATAACTAGGTGGTTTTTCAAACAAAATATACGAAATTTTTTTGGGAGGCGGTTGTAGAATCTTAAATTGGACTCTAAAGCAATAATGTTAGTAAAGGCAGGAAATGAACTAGAGTTCTTTTTTCCGGTTTCTATGTCAAGAAAGGCTTTCTTCTCTTTCGCTAAGAGCGCCTTGTAGGCTTCCCAAAAGCTGTTTGTTAGCCTGTTGGCTGTTCAGGTCTCGGTAGAAAGCTTCGGGGGCACCAAGAGCATCAGGACAACAGGGGGTAAAAATCCATTTTCATGGATTTTTAAAAGGTGTTGTGATAGTCTTTTGTTTTTCGTATATTTATCGACTCTAACGTCACAATTCCAGGCCTCCAGTGTACGAGAAATAAAAGGAGATTGCGCAAGTTAAAAAAAAAAATCAAAGACCCATTCTACCTACAGCGGATAAAGTGTTATGCTATCGTGGAACAAACAATAATGGCAGAAAATAATGAGAATTTGCATATTTAGGATGTATTGTCAACATGTTTAGTTTTTTATTGCTCTGTTCATTTAGCTCTATGTGTTACATAATGGAGGAAATTATTTTGGTTTACTTTTTATATATCTTAAGTTTCGTAACATAAAGTTTTTTGTACTGCTTATTTCCCAAATAAAATAAATGAATCTTCCAAGAAGTTTAGTAAAGTAAAGTATATTTTATTGCATGAATTACATATGTATAGAGGTGTTTTAGGTATAAATATGATACAATATATTTCTACCGTTAAGTGTGTAATGTCAGATATACAATGTGTTTGTGTGATGAAATTAAGAATTACTTTTTAATTTCAGCTCCCAAGCGCGTCATCGTGGCGAGCCGCAGCGCGGGCCCTGACCCCGGTGTTCTTGTCGGAGGGTGCTCCGGAGTCGGAAGACGGAGAGCTCAGCGGAGCCCTACCGCATGCGCTCGCTACAGATGTGCGCTTCTCAGCCGCTAGGTGTGCTAAGGTAAGGCCAGTAGTTCGGACTGTAAGCCTACTTCTGATTGGTATCCATTTTACGTACTTCTATTCTACTACTATACTTCAATATTTTTTTCATCACTCCCGCTAGAAAACGGTACCTTGACTACTTGGCTTGTGAAGACCATTCTTCTTGGCGGACAACGCCATCTTTAAATAATATCCCAAACAAAAGGTTTAGACTTTATATTAGAGTTGCTCCTCTGTGAGCTGCACTAATTGACGACCTCTGTGGCGCGGCGGAAGAAGGTCCGCCTGCGACGCAGGTTGAGGGAATAAAGAAATATTTATGTAATGTATTAAATATATAAGTCATCTAGTATCCATATCTTTGCTTGGGGCTAGATGATGCTGTATGGATTGCCCTGCATTATTATTATTATTTTACAGGTGTTGCCAATCGCACAGGCCTCGTACGCGGAGGGACTGCCTTCACACTACTCCAGTCAAACTCACGCTCTAAAAGTAAGTAATAGTGTTTGGGATATAAGTGATGTAAGTGCATTTTCTGTCGTGGTGTGTTTAGTTATCATGATCATACAAATTTATAAAGTTTTTGTGACTGGTAGATTTAATCAGTGTAGTTATCCTGTTGTTTCAATTGTAAATAGGTACTTATTATAATTTGTTTCTTTTTGAAGGAATCGCGGCTAGCTCTTCCCGGGATGCTGATATAATAATAGTCGAGTATAGGGACAAAAGCTATATTGTATAAAACTACGACTAATATGAATGCTAATGAGTGCGGGTTGAATGGCTGCTGGTGATGCACTGACCTCTGTAGGCGCCCGGTCCGCGCTCGCGGCACGAGTAACCTACTTAGGTCGAACTGCTGATGCTGCTAAAATCCTCCGTGTTCGAAGTATCGAACACTTTTATTTTATTGTAACTTTCTTTATTAATACATTGAAAAATAATCTGGCTAAAAGTATTTATGAGACTTAGGGCCGATTTTTCAATTCCGTTCAATCGCTATCTAGCGTGTAAAATTATCTCTCTATTAAATATTTTAAATTTTTCAATCGTCTATTAACTAGAGAATAACTATAAGTGGTTTATCCTAGGCAACTTCACACTATCTGTGTTCAAGCGAGATGCACAGATACTGTATTCAACGTGTTAGAGAAGAATAGCAACAAAACTGTATTTGACATTTGACGTTGATTGCAGTACAAAACATAACCAGTTGTCGCTTGCTTGTTTACAGTTCAAAACGTGTTATTTATATAAGTATGTATATCACGCTTGGACAATTTGACATATGTTTTGGAATTTGCTAATTTCAATATAATCTTTTAGGTGAGCGTAGCTCTGGGTGTGTTAGAAACAATGGCCCGCGGGCCGCTGGCGCGAGGGGCGGGCGAGCGGCTGCGGGCCGCCTGCGACAACATGTGGCGATCCCGGACGCTGTGCGAGGCGCTGTCACTCACGGGATACGGCTGTATACATCCCGACCAGTAAGTATATGTTATCTAGATCTATCATTGTTATCTAGTGACTGTTTGTTAGAAATGATTGCCCATAGCCTACCCACCTCACGCTGGCACTAGGCGCCGGCGCGAGCGATCTGCGGGCCGTCTCCAACAACATTTGGCGATCCAGGACGGAGGCTTTCTTACCAGAACCACTTGACCTTGAAGTTGAACTTAGAACTTAATTTTTGATTAAAAAAGCTTCATCATCATCATCATCAGCCTATATTAGTCCACTGCTGAACATTTTTGATTAAAAAAGCTTAACATGATTCATATCAAAAGCTCAGCAAAATTCAAGAAACGCAATTTTTCTTATATTACCGTTGTCCGTACCGTTTATTTCAGCGTTTGTATAATAAAATGAAGATAAAGTCATTTCTTTCAGACCATAGAAAAGTAAGATATCAATTAAACTTATTCTACGATCCTTCGTAATATATACCCTAAAACTAGCATACATCAAATATGAAAAGACTTCATTAAAGCACGCTTTTTTATGATTACGGCGTCAGCGTGTAGATGACGTAATCAGGGTATCAGCTGACGTCGGTGCACGGCGCGGGCGGTGCAGCGGTGCCCCCTTGCAGGCGGCCAGTGAACCTTCCAAACTTGACACCCTTATTTTTCCTTCCAGTGACGGCAGCAAAGAGCATTCTTCGGGCATCATCTACGTGTCCGCGTGCAACTGCGGGCGCGCGCGCGCTCAGCGCGAGGACCCGTACACAGTGCGCGCCGCCAACTGCACGTTCTACGCGCACGCCGCCGACCAGTGCGCCGTCTGCCTCACGCTACAGAGCCACGACTTCCCGGTGTTCGAGCCTTCCACTCCTAGCTACAGGTATTACTGCTACTACTATACTCCAGCCATTTTCAATATAAATACAATTTTTAAATTTATTTCAAGATTTTTTTTGACAACCTCTGTGGCGCGGTGGTCAAAGGCCCGCCTGCGACGCAGGAGGTTGCGGGTTCGATTCCCGCCTCGGAACAATTGTGTGTACTCTGCAGATATTTGTTTCGCGTGTTCTGGTCGTTATATATGTATAATAAAAAATATCTATCTATTAAGTATATCGGTCATCTAGTACCCATAACACAAGCTCTGCTTACCTTGGAGCTAGATAATGCTGTGTGGATTGTCCAGCATTATTTATTGTGTATTTGTATTTGGCCTGTACACACTAACACCAGTCTTCACTAAATAATATCGAAAACACTCAACGAAAATTCGTTCTATGTCTATTCCAGGGCTGCATCCCTAAAAGGCGCGTCGTCCCAAGAGGAATGCTCCGGCGGCACCCCCTCGGGGGGCGAAGCGCCCGTGGACGGCGGGGGCTCCGGCTGGTCGGCCGGGGACGCGCTCTCGCCCGGACCGCCGCTAGACCCCGATGAAGAGGACGAACAAGGAAGATATATTGTCAATGTGCGGGACTGTAGTACAGGTGAGTGAACATTTGCTTCTTGCCCAAACAGCAAAAATAGCTAATAACTTATGTAAGGTTGTATTTCTGTACGTTTGTCCGTCATAGGCCTTTATCTATGTACTGTAAACCGTCATTAAATAGGGAGTACAAATTTCACACGAATATCACACATGATAGGTAATAAGGCTGACACGAAATATTAAAAGAAATTGTTGTGATTAATGACAGAAACACAAGTCTATAGATCCATTATTTGTCCATTCCGTGGATTTTGCTTTTTACTTTTGCTTATTTATTCAGACTATGTATATATATAAAGAATCTATATATATCTATATATAAAAAAAAAGGGCGTCATATGCGTTATATGCGATACAACCCTTAATAAGGAATTAAAATAGAAATTAAGCTGAATGTCTGTTAAAAATGCCTTTCCAATTCATATTATAAATAAATAAAAACTTTTCATTTTCATCAGTAAATTTTTTTTCATCATCCTCATATAAACTCTCGCAAGTTTTTAAACCACACAACTTTGAAATAGAATAATGTTTTGTATGTTTTTTCTTGCAAGAAGTATAAATAAACTTTTTATTACCCTAATCTCACTTCCACCAGACAAAGTAATGACCCGCCAACCATCCACAACGGAGTACCTCCCCGGGATGCTCCACACAGGCAGCCCTGGAGGCCTACTGCCGGCCTTCCAGAGCTGGTCGCTCGTGTGCCTCGGCGCCTCGTCACTGTACTCGCACGCGCTAGGCCTCCCCGAGCCGCTGCAGCCCGGGTTACTGCCGCATACCAACTATCTACTGCCCTGGGATACGCAGCTGCCTACTGATCACAAGTGAGTCGTACTAGGTTCTGCTGATTTGTTATTTTTATTACTTCTTTAATTTTTAATCTTTATCTATACTAATATTATAAAGAGGAAAGGTTTAATTTTTTGTTTGTTTGTTTGTATTGAATAGTCTCCAAAACTATTTCACCGTTGGGAAGCTACACTATCCCCGGTGAACATAGGCTATATTATATTTAAGAATTAATGTGATATTCGAATTTAACGCGGTAAACACAACGGTAAACAGCCAGTATTGGATATTTTGAAACACAAATAAACATTATCTATTTCAATAAATAAACTGTTATTAATCCGTTCGTTCTAGAGTGGAGCAAGCGAGTGCATGGCGCGCCGCGCTGACGCAGCCGCGCGGGCGCAAGCCGCAGCCCCACATGCTCACTGTCAAGATATTCATCGGCTTTGAGTACGAGTGTCCGAGGGGACATAGGTGAGATGACCTCATATTGATCATATCTCTGGGTCTAGTCCTGAAATCCCTGTCATGGAATAGTCACGGAAGAGCAGTGCTTTAGTATTTAATTTATGCGGATTCGATTCCCACCTCGGGAAAAATAAAAAACAAGGTAGCTATCAATTCATGTATCACAATTTATTAATGGTAACTTCTTTAATTTCAGGTTCATGATGTCATCTCCCGACACAGTGGTCAACGGCTGTGCCAGTGCCGGCGCCGGCTCCGGGGCCAAGGTAGCAGCTACCGACATGCCTCTCTACACGCCCTGCGTCTGTCGTGGGGGATCCACCCTCACCGCGCAACTCACGAGGATCCATGTCGTGACCCCCAAGTCGCCGGTACACGTGACTTTGGACCCTAAGGTAATGGAATAAGATACAATATGCCTCTCTACGAACCCTGCGTCTGTGGGGGGAGATCCACCCTCACCGCGCAACTCACGAGGATCCATGTCGTGACCCCCAAGTCGCCGGTGCACGTGACTTTGGACCCTAAGGTAACGGAATAAGACAATATTATGCCTCTCTACGCGCCCTGCGTCTGTGGGGGGAGATCCACCCTCACCGCGCAACTCACGAGGATCCATGTCGTGACCCCCAAGTCGCCGGTGCACATGACTTTCGACCCTAAGGTAACAGAATAAGACATAATATGCCTCTCTACGCGCCCTGCGTCTGTGAGGGGAGATCCACCCTCACCGCGCAACTCACGAGGATCCATGTCGTGACCCCCAAGTCGCCGGTGCACGTGACTTTCGACCCTAAGGTAACGGAATAAGACAATATGCCTCTCTACGCGCCCTGCGTCTGTCGACGGGGAACTAAAAGTAAGGAAATAAAGCACAAAATAGCCGCCGCCATTGTAATTTTATTAGTAACAGTTGATGCAACACAATAACACCACCATTTCTTACATAAACCACATTTTATCCAAGTAAACAAGAGCAAGATTTCTAGAAAATCTAATATTAGTTCTGCATTATATTGGTGGCCGTATAAAGAAGCGTCGGGTGCACATCTGTGAGATGGTTTGACGACATAGTACGCATCGGTATCAATGTGTGTGCCGTTGTTTATGACACAAATTTCGTGAGGCCTATGCCCAACAGTGGATAAAATCTGCGTATAATGACCATGACCATGACAATGAACATATAAAGTGGTATCTGTGGCGCGGTGGGCGAAGGTCCGCCTGCAACGCAGGAGGTTACGGGTTCGATTCCCGCCTCGGGACAATTGTGTGTACAATCTGCAGACATTTTGTTCCGGGTGTTCTGGTCGTTATCTACTCGTATGTATTTTAAAATAATATTTATCTATGTGATGTGACGAGTTCGAGGCACATCTTCCATAGCCTGTTGCAGCGTTGGATCGCGAGGAGTGGAAGGAGAAAAGGGAGGACTTTGCCCAGCAGTGGGACAATAATGGCTAAAAATAATAAATAATAATGTAATGTATTAAGTATATCTGTCACCTGGTACCCATAACACAAGCTCTGCTTAGCTTGAGGCTAAATAATGCTTTGTGGATAATTTTCCAGCATTATTATTTTTATTATTCATTTATTCCAGGTCCAGCCCGTAGCAGGGGGCTCCATATTCGTCCCCCACCCGTCGGGCTCCGCCCCTGTGAAGCTGACCCCCTCCACGTACTGGGTGCTGCGCCTCCCGCACGTGTACAGCGACGAGCGCGGCGCCCTGCCTCGCCCCCGCGCGCCGCCAGCACACCCCGGCAGGATCATTGCCCCCGTCGTGGGGCTGCAAGACTGACACCTGACAAACTGGACCGATTGATCAACATCACCTGATCTGATACAAAACCCTCCTGGCGATCTTCCCCGGGAATTGCTGGAACTCCACAATGACGTCTACTGAACAGCTCTTGACTAGTCCTGAAGCAGGTAACTCAAGACTTGGTGATGTCTCGTTCGACGTTGAAGCTAGAAGAAAGAGCCTAAGTTCGATTCTTACTGCGTTTCGCTCGAATTGTGAAAGACCATTGATGATCAGACTATGAAATTTGTATGAACCAGACACATGCTATCAATAAAGAGGTCAAGTCAAGACTACCGGCAACGGAGTCATCGATTGACGGATTGAGACACTTAGAGGGTAGTTGGTTGAAAGCGCGCCTTAAAATCGGACACCGTTCACAGAGACATACAGACAAACGTCCCCTCATATGTCCACTGGTGAACATGCCTTCCTAACCACGCATGAGGGGACGTTGTCACCACTCCACTGGTGAACATGCCTTCCTGACCTCGCTTGGCGGATTGGTGCATATGGAAAATGTTAAAAATGGATGTAAATAAAAGGAGGTGCTGTCCTTCCTCTGATAGGTTCCCTTAATCGACTCTTACGATTTCCCCGGTCAGAGTTGTCGATACCTACGAGGTCGATACTTACACTTTCAGTCATGGCAGGGATAAGAGAGAAGTGGTACAGAGCGCCTTACTCGTGGAAACCGCAGACAAACAAAAGAGGATCAAACATTGTTAATTTTTTTTTAATACAAGGGAGAACAATTTTTGTGGGCACAGAGACAGGAGACCGACTTTAGACTCTTTGATGTGCGAGAAAAAGACAAGAGACATCTCTGTGTATCACAAGACTTTTCTAGCTATCACGATACTAAACATCTTTCAGTTTTTGCAATCCGATTCTTGCGGCTAAAGACTGATCTTCGCCTCGACAATTTTCTGTAAAGGTCTTCCTCTATTCTTTCGACATATCCCGTAAGGTATAAAAAGGTTCTAACGACCATTGGCAGAGTTGTAGAAAATTGCCACAAACTAGAGATGAACAGATTGAGAAGAGCCTGTAAGGCTTTCGGAGCAACATAACATTACTCGAGTAAAGTTTCTCGAAGTCTATTATAAAAAAGTCTGTATTTTGCGAAAATGTCTTTCTTTCAAACTCAGTAGTATAGAATTTTAGTGTTTAAAATTTTGCACCTTAAAATCGTAGTTATCGTCATGAAAACCCAGTTCAGAAGTTTTCGTTCACAAATGTCTTTGTGGACATAAAATATCTTGGATTCTAAATCGCAGTATAAGTTACATGCAGCATTTTATGCCTTTCTATATCTATGAAAAATATTCTGAACCCTCTCTGATTGAAATGTAAAAATATATTAACACGATGTGTTTTCTACAAGTGAATAATATGCGTAAATCCACACTAGCGCAGCGGCTGAGAAAATACAGATCTGTGTGACTCAGCACAGCCGTAATATTTTTCGAACGAAACGCATGTGCGGCGCAACACAACCGCTGTGTAGAGGCGAGAATTGGCTTAGGTTAAAAAAAAGATCGCAGTCGTCTAAAAACTTTCGCAGTCAAAGTGTTAATATATATTAAATAGTTACCTAGGTAATCTATTTAAATTATTTTATTACAATAAGTAAGCAAAGTGTACTGCCAAATTCTTATAATTGATTATAAATTGTGTAATTACACAAAATAAAACCATGTTTATGAATTTCATAAGTGTATTTATTACAAATCCTTTTTATTTCTTATTATATTTTCATCGTAATTTCATATTTAATTTATTATTATATTTTCATGTAAAATTCATGCCACATAACCTACTTAGGAAAAAGGAGGAGTTTCTACGTTATGTGATAATGTTGTTTCCCGAAATAATTAGTATTTGTTCCGCAAAATTAAAAAAAGGGAACTAGAAAAACAGCATTAGGGAATTAAAATTTTGGCTTTTAGTTTCTACAAAACAATCAAATTATATCATGATGTTTTATTTTTCCGCTTTTACAATCCATAATAGTACCTATTTGCTGGAAGGCAAGCACTAATAATTGAAAAAAAAAATTAAAATCACTATTTGTTTATGATTTGATGATTAACTTACCGCTTCATTAATTTTCCAACAAAAATAGGATGAATATTGTAGAACTAACGCCACCTGGTTTTTACCAACAACAACTATCAAAATGGCGGGAAACGAAATTAATGTAACTAATTTTATTCGCACATTAATCGATATATTACACAATAATAAATATTTTAAATTGAAAACACAATGTATCGTGAAGAAATAATAATTTTAGAAATTTATCTTAATAAATTATGCTAAACGGAAAGTTACTAGTGGGCGTGGCTTGAGCAAACTTTACTTACCGCCGCGCTGTGATTGGCGCTCGTTTAGCGGAGTGGGGCTGGTATCGGCTTCGTGCTTCGCAGCTCGCTTTCTTTCTTTCAGTCGCTCGTGAACCGCCGAGGCGAAAACATCTTGGCTGGAAACGCTGCTCGACAGTTGAGCGAACTACACTTCGGAAACTTTCACGGCATCCATGCCGTTAGTACAGGTGAGTTTTCAAACTTTTTAACAGTTCTTTACAAATTTCAATATATTTTAAACTATTCTACCTCCTTTTTGCGGTGATTTGGATTGGCTACGTGTCTATCTTTACTACCTACCTACAGTTAAACTTATTTGATACTGGATGCGGCAAGCTGAAGACAGGGCGCTTATGAGGAGAGATGATTGTAGCATCTGACTGCTATAGGAAAATCATGATGATGATACCTCGCTACATGATGATTTCGGCATTTGAGACATTCTACCCTCTACAAGGTGGTTTTCCCGAACCACGTGTTTTATTAAATTTTTAACGGAACTATTTTGTTGAACAGGATACAAATCGTGCGGGCGGTGGCTCCAACGAGAACCGCCGCTCCCTGGCGGATATCCTCGGGCTGGACACCCTCATGAACGATCCACCAGTCTCTGCTCCCGCTTCCACGCGGTCTATTGTGAGTACCCTTCATTTTAAGCTATCCTACAAAGTTTCTTAAACATTTTCAGAGTTTTTTGCCACGTGTTCTTTTTTCTGGGGTAATTTTCTGTCGCCTACTGTGGATCGTCATCTAGATGTGGGTAGTTTCCGCTGCGTGTATTATTACTTCATACCATGGATCGATTTTTCTCTACTCTAGTTGTGGGTAGTTTCCGTCACGTGTATTTTCACTTGCAAGTGTTTAGGTCTACCTGCGCCTCTCTTTATTTTCAGGGTAATTTCCACGTGCTTGTTTTAGTACAGCTTGGCGTTTTTTTAAAACTTTTGAATCACGTGGGGTAATAAACGCAGCAGGTTATATTTTTTATTGTAGTTTGTGGGTACTTTTGGCTTCATCTACGGCGATAATAAATTACGTTACATGGTGGATTTTACTGCTTACCGTCTTGCATACTTTGATATATGCTGCAGGTGGAAGCAATAATTCTTGGCACCCAACGTGGTACCACGTTCCGTGGTCAGCGTATACCCTGCAAGTCTTAAATATTACACCGCCACATGTGCGTTTTTTTTTCTTAAAGCTTGAATACCTATGACCTTATTCTAGGCTTTCTTAGTTTTTTTAGAATCGATCACTATGACCAATCACTACCACGTTGGGTGCCAAAGAAAAATCTCTTATTTTCTATCGCCTACTCTCTAGATATTTATTTTTTTACCACAATGCCCTTATCAAAGGTTTATCCATAAGTAGCAGACGAAAATGATTTTCCAGGTAAAATTTTCACGGGTGACCACAAATACGCAGACATTTTATTTCTCCCGTAGAAAATGTTCTAGCTCCTACGCGTATCGTTTTGATATGTGCGTAGCTCTAGGTATGTACTAGGTAGTTTGCTCTGACCCTACCACGCTCTGACCACGTACCACGTTGGTCGCCAGTATTTCTCGTTGTCATAAGCTTTGGTTTTTTTTAAATTGATACAAAGTACTTTTTTCATATGCAATAAAGGGCAATTTCAATTTTCAACCGTGTTTTGTAGATTTTATTACCACCATAATGTACGTACTCTGTAAACGAGCACCGCGTTGGGCGCCAAAACTAGTTGCAAATCCCAACCTTGGCTACCCGATATATTCTTTGTGTCGAAGCCCATTAAAAGCAAAATGCGTGAAACTGCAACCCTCTTAACCCCTATCCATCATTCCAAGTACCCTGTCGGCAGCCAACATGTTAGTCAACGCATA